>OY728123.1:1533987609-1535237609 GCA_963277665.1 Viscum album
ATATATATTATATATGAATAAAAACTTTTTAAATATGTGAATTCTTCCAAGATTTAAATTATGATGATGTATTAGATCCATTCTTTAGTGATTTAAACATCAAATTGAGATTGTGATTCATGTTGAGAACCAAGCATTGAATCAAAGGCGACGTTGCAAGAATATGAATATTAGGTACCACACTATGGAGATTAGTGTTTATAAATTAAAATCATGGAAGAATTTAGAGGTTATGAAATGAAATTATATCCATTTCATTGTGGGTTGTGTAGATCATGGTTAGAAAATAGAAAGACTAAGAACATATCATTATGGTAGTGAGAATTTTATGGGGTACTTTTACCTATAAGAAATTTTGATTTGAAGAATGTTGTTGGGGTGGCCATGATGACTTGCATGAGAGTTAAAGTTTGGGAATTGAAGTAGCAAGGACCACTATGTGGTGCATTCTTGGTGAATGTTTTGAGAATACCTCAATGTTGGAAGTTGTATGCAGTCCATCACAAGGGGATACACGCCTTGAGACATGTTTTGTTTCTACATGTTTCATACACACATGGAAGAGGTTCCAAATGATTTAAATCCATTGGATTTTTGGAGAAGATAAAACTAGGATATTCAAGAATCGTTTAGAGATTTATGATCAAGTATTCAGAGTTTTTTAAAGGGTTATTATCTAGATTTTTTTGAATAAAAAATTAAATACCATATTTTTGGAGAATTTAAAGTACAAAAAATCATGGAAATGATTTTCACACGGTACCTAAGATTATAAAAAGAAGAAAATACAGTGGAATTATCATATAGAGAATTGATAGAGTACTCAATTATGTATTTAGAAAAGAATATAACATTTATATTGAAGAAAACTAGATACTAATACTACTATAAAATAATAATCTATATATTTAAGTTAGAGTAATTTTACTATATTCAAGAAAAATGACTTGTTCATCGAAGAGTTAGAAGAATATTTCCACGATATTCCTATATCGTAGAGGAGAAATGAGAAAAATATATCTGTTACTATTTTTATTTTAACTTATTTTTAGAGACTCCTAAGAGATATAAGATCTACTATAATTATATATCATTATTTTTCTGAGTTAAAGAATAAGGGAAACTTTCATGGAGTTTTTTCTGATCATAATCTGGTAGTTGAAAAACTATTCAGTAGTTCAAGAAGGACCCATGAAGAACTTGTGACAACGGTTTAAAAAACTCCATTCTAGGAGGAGATGAAGATCAGGGGATTTATTATAAATATCTATTCACTTGAATACATAGTGAAGATTAGGTAAAACGATGATACCTACCCCACAGATGAGGATGATACCTACCTAACCACTCATGTTCTGTTTATCAAGGTACTTGTAATCACTATAATATAATAGCGATAATCCATGTATCAATGAGAGTAAAACATATAGAGAAGTAGGTTTCCCATGAAGGTTATGAACCCTGTAAAAACCCCTATGTGTTGTTGTTCTTTCCTTATTTCAACATTTCACCCTATAGTACAATTTGAGTGTACATTAAAAGATCCATACTTCCTAACTGATACAGAGGTTTGAGTATCAAGAGTGTTTAATAAAAAGAGTAAGTAAAACTAGATAAAATTGGGAGACACTAATTTACCCACCCCCTATTAGCGTCCTACTATAATCCACTGATCACTTCTATACTCATGGTATAATGGACCCCTCTAGTTTTTAAGAGTAAGTTGTTGTGTGTGGTGATTATTTGGAAATTTTGAAATGATGAGGGGTTTGGATATGATTTTTCTAAAGATTTTTGATTAATATAAAAAATTATTTACTTTGGTTTTATAAAGTTCCATGAGTTTGATGAATGTTTTATAAAATTAATTTAATGATTGTTTGATTTTCACCTTCATGTTGTTCATGGGAAGTCTTAGGGATATCCTACCATCTTATAATCACCCCTTACATGCCCACCTTGGTATACATGTAGACTACATATTTCATAATATTGGTAAATATTATATTCTTTATTAGTGATGGATTATATCCATAATGATGGATCTATAAAAGAGGTGGAGCTATCTTATTATTGGTTGGAACTTGGAGTTTTTAGTGAGAGAAGTGTTGGGATCATGGTAATCTTTCGATAAAACATTTGAATATATCCACAAGAAATTTAATAACAAAAATAATATTGGAATTAACCCACACTATGATGTACCAAAACATAGAAGACACACCACACCCAAATCACCACATCATAGTAACAAGTTCTAAATAAATATAGACCAGAATTATAGAAGACAAAAATATAATGAAAAAAAGGATAAAAATAAGGCAATAAATTTATGTGGTTTGGAAACAAGGCCCACTCCATAGGGGTAATGCTATTTTACTTTGATTATGAATCAAAAGAAGATTAAAATAATATTAGTATCATATAATCACAAGTGATACTCCTTATTAATTACAATAAATTCTAACTAGTGCATCCGTGTAATGACATGAATTTTCTCAAAGTCATGGCTCATTTGTTTTTGAACTCGAATCCTTTGTTTTATCTTGGTGAGCTTGTACTATGGCCTAGGGGAGGATCTAAAAGAATCTGGGACTCATTCAGTGCTTGGAGCTCTAAGAATTAGAAAAATAGGGTAGGCCACATGACTACCACAAAATTAGTACTAATCATGAAGGGTAGCCATGTGGGGCTCTTAGTAGTCTGAAGGAGGATGCATGATTGTCTAAAACTATATAGGCCTCGTTATGTGACTGTGTGATTTTTCTTAGACAAATTCAAGAGGAAATTTTCATGGGAAAAGCATGGTTACCCAAACCATGTGCCTAGATTGTGTGGGGTCCTCCTTGGGAAGTGTTGTGGTGCATAATTTGGCCAATCATGCACCCCTATCATTTTTGGTAAATTTTTGTTTTCACCCTTAATGAAAATAAAACCTAAATGAATATTTTATTTCTCCCATTCCCTATGGACGAACTCTTCTATCCTCTCCCATAGATCCTTACTCTATCTAATCTAGGGATCACCATTTATCTTCGATCTAAACTTTAAATAAACCACATTTGGAAGTGTTGGATAGAATAGGTAAGCTCTAAAACCTCTTCCTCCCTTTATAAGTTTATCTTCCCACCTATTGAGTTATTTTGGTGTGGGCTCATTCACCATATTTCTTGGATGTTGGAATGTTATTCATTTTTATTTCAATCTAAATAAAATATGAATATGATATTGGAGAGGAGTAATCTAATACACTATGGTAGGTTGTATAGATTTTATTCCCAAATTTTTGGTTTTCTTCTTAGCTTTTCCATTGTTCCGCATGTTGACCTTTACCGTGTGTTGCCTTAAATTATTTTCTTCATTTATAAATAATCATATGCATAATGTTATACTTATATAGACCCTTTACATGTAGTTATAGGATTTCAAAATCAACCATAACCACCATTTTGGGTGTGAAAATTATAATTCCCTCTCTTATATAATTTTTAAATGGACCAAACACCACCTACATGTTCAGATTGGATTACAAATTATTTTCCACTCTTATATAATTGTTTAAGTTGAACAATGCTCCTCATAAGTGAATGAATTATTATGAAATGAATTTTAAAATCCCTATAATTGGACATATTAGCTTCAATATGGGTTTATTTTCTTAAATTAATTAATTGGATTATTACTACTGAATGGAAAGAGAGGAAAGGACACTCCTCTTGTATATAATCATAATTGTAAATTGAATGATATATAATGACCTTGTATGCATTGGGATTTATGATCATGATGCATTAGAGGTTACCCCTAAAGATATTATTATTATTATTATGATTATTCTATTACTATTAATTGGTGAATGATGGTTAAGGTACTTGTTGAGAATGATGTTTCAATCTCCCTTACATCAGGTGTTGAGCATGATGTCTCTCACCATTATACTCTTATCCAAGAGATGGGAATGAAATTCCACATTCCTCTGTATAGGGTGTTGGGAATGATGACTCAACCCACCTATATAGAGTGTTGAGCATTAATCATCTCATTAATTATGAGATTCAGGGAATGTACCCTTGCTTGAACCGATAGCTTATTAGACTGGCTTTGGATGCTTGAGTTACGCCCTAGGTCCATCCAGAACCTAGTATCTAGGTATATTCCTACATACATCCTCACATACTTAGTGAATATAGGTGGATATATTATATAACTATACCACACACACACACACACACATATATATATATATTACAATATATATGTATGTTTACTGATCATACTTCTACCAGCCTATGTCGAAGTAGGTAAATCCTCCAGGTGTCCTTTAGGAACCTAAGATGGATTAAAATTTTTTATTTTACATTTTTATTTACCTCATTATCTACACACTTCTATTTCTGTGTGAACACGTTGTATTATTACTAGACACTTTTGGTGGTGGTTTAATGGGATTTTATCTCACACCCTACTTGGTCCTCCTTTGATAACTGAGTAGATTATTTGTCTACAAGTATGGATAAGGGATGGTTACCTACTTCATATGTTTGATTTATTTTAATTATAACACGAGGTATGGGATCATAGGACCAAGCATATGCTCAAGTTACTAATGGACCAGTATTTTTTCCTTTTTATATTTTTTGCATAGCATGTTGTATATTCCTATCCCCTATTTTCCCTTTTTGTACACCATAATTCCATGAAATAATGTCTATGACTCAGCCTATTAGATTTTAATATTATCATAGTTTACTAGTTATTTACGATACAAAATTTTATTAGAGTATTTGATTCTACTATTGTTATTATATCTATTGTATTATGCTTCCACTATAGTGGGTTATTGATCCAGTTCTTATAGTGTACATTTATATATTCTTTCTCTATTGTCTATTTAATTATCCTATACACTATTCCACTATTATATGAGGGTATAGTCTTCCCAATGCACCACCTTAGACCCTCACTGCTATTCAGAAACCTCTGGTATATGGGGAGGCATGATTGAGGCCATTTGACCCACCATCTCAAGATATGGGTTAAGTGGATTCACAAGTCAGGATGTTACAAAGTGGTATCAAAGGGGTTTATTTTCCTTTTGTATTGCTATCTTGGAAGTATAAAGGAGACTAAGAGATTATAAAATTTAGTAATGAGCCTGTTCTTGGGTGTATCTAACCCACATACAAGGGAAACCTAAATTACCTAGGATGGGTTAATGTCGTTATTGTTTATTCTTATTAAAGTTGATATGACTTCACCATTTGGTGATGCACACATATTGTGATGTTATTATTATTGGTGTTATTTAAATGAGATTTATTTTACTTTGTCTTGATGAAATGAGGACATGACATCTCATGCATCATTATAGGAACCTTATGACTAATATTCCATGTATTTTTCTATACTATGTCTAATTTATGCATGCATTTTTATGTCGCATATTATTAGTGCCTTGATTATTTTTTGTAAATGTGTTTAAATTTATTATAATATTGAGAAAAAATAATTGTTACTGAATGTGTCTTCCTTAACCTAACAATTTTTTTCTTCATAGGTTAAAGTAGAACCCTTATGTAATTAGTTATAGTACATTGAACCATGGACCATTGGGCATATGGGCTGGAACATGATATTGTTAGGATTAAGTGGTTTCTATATTGTAATTTATAAGGTGTATGGGACCATATAAATTAGAAATAGTGATCCACATGATTCAACCATTTACATATATTTTAATATATAATAAGCATAAATCTAAAATGAATATTACTTTTAGAATAAAATGGTCATCTTATACATGTGATATAAGACTTATACCCAGATCCGGCCTTAGTAGTGGGTAGTTGGGAGTCTCTTACATTTTTATGGCCTATCATAGTCTTTTACTTTTCACCCAGACCTAGATTTTGGAGTAGGAATAGAGGTTTGATATATTCATAAGAAGGTCATGTACCTATCCTAGTTATCTATCTGTGATATTTACAACTGTTAAATTCACTTATGAGGCATGAAATTGGAATTGTAGAACCATTCCACAATGATAGCCTTAATTCATACACCCAGAAGGTATTGATGACCATTCACTAGAGGTGGTGGCCCCTGATCCACCAGTGATTCCTCCTGTAGGTCCACATATGGAATCACCAACTATTATTGATATGGTCACTGATTCCTAGTTTCTATAGGGTTTATTTTTATTTATGAAAAACATGCAAGGTGTCGCTCGACCTACCTCGAGTATGACAGAGTTGACTCAGGAGTTCCAGTAGTAGCATCCTCCCACCTTTTTGGGGTATGGAAAACCATATGCTGCTTGTAGAGACCCAAATCTTGAAGTACATATACATTAAATTACTTTTGCGGAATACTTAGTACATAACAAAAACAGACACACAAGGACTGTAATATTTTAGTGTCTTTGGAAACTTGGAATGTAATCTTATAATCATGGGGAAAGATCTTCAACATCTCCCATAAAGATCTTCACATTTTTGTTTCCTTACCTAAAATCTTTCTTTTAATCCTGGGGGAAAAGAAAACATAAAAAGGGTGAGCTCAAATTCTCAGTAAGGGTAAACATAGAGAACATAAAACAGTCCATAAACATTTGAATGCAAAAAATTGAACATAAAATATGAACATCAAAATCTTGAGCAAAGACATGAATCATGGAAGTACGTAAGGCATATATCATAAGGGAACATCAATCATGATAAAATATCATGGGAAAAAAACATGTAATTGTGGAAACCATTTGGAACATGTCATGATTTCCATAGTAGCCAAGGAATTGTTGCCAAGACCATCTTAGTGGACAAAGTCCCTTTCTGAATCGAGTTCATTCCTCGTTTCAGTCCTGTAACACTGAACCAGATTAACTTACCGTTACAGCCATGTCTATATAATGAGATATAAAATCTTTACCCAATGCATAGGAGGGAGATATAGGTCCCACCCATCTCATAATGAAATCATTCTTACTTGTGCCACAAAATAAACATACATCATTCATAATAACCCAACGAATAAAATGGGTTTCATAAACATCATCCCATCATAACATAATCCATATAAAAGAAATGGATATAATTTCATAATAAGAAAAGTGAAACCATGTAAATAAAAGAGACATTATACTTAAAACATACACATATGAAATAATTTCATTTTAGATGGAAAATGGTTTTGATAAAACACTTGAAATGAATTCTTGAGGAAAATATCCTTTCTTCTTTAAAATCATTTTCTTTTCACAAAATGTCATGAATTTTTAAAAGAAAAGAATTGTCTTGAAAATAGTCATGAAATCTTTTTGAGGAAGCTTCATGAAAATATGGCTTTATAAAACCGTAAAAATCCTTTCATGCTGTATAAGTTAAAAAAAACATTCTTCTCGTACTTTTGTCGGAAAAGTCAAAAAGTACCTTGTAGGGTAAATAAAAGAAAGATTCCTTCCATACCATGGAGTAAAAGTCAAAATGGGTAAAAAGGAATTTAAAAAATACATGAATACACTTTTATAAAACATGGAAATGGACGATAGCAATAACCCCCAGTAAATACTTACAAATAAGAAATCTCGGATAAAAATGAGATCTGAAAACTTATCCCTTACCTTAGGTCCGATATGCTTCGTACGTATCCAAACATCCTGTATAATGATTTAAATAATGTCATTTACTTATTACAGAATCATATTCATTATTATGATATCATATATGGTTCACTTATGACTTTATATTACCCGTTCTTTTGTAAATTCTATGTTAAAGAGCGTTTTGGGTAAAATCATTTCATTTGTCGTCCGTGTTTTGACTTGTAATTATTAATATGATTACTTAGATCATGATTAATTACATCCAGAATGTAAAACATGATTTATATATAATATATATTCAGAATATACATATATATAATGGTTCGATAAATGGAATGAAATATATCATTCATGGAGACGGTAGGCCGTACATACGCATGAACGCTGTTTTCGTTTCCTTATTGAATTGAATGGAATTAAGTAGATGACATACATATATATATACATAAATCCAGTATCATTATTATGTCATATATTTCATGATTACTTATTATATATACTTTATAATCATTCATGAATGGTTAATCATTGAGAATGAATCTCATCGCGTCGTGGAGACGGTAGTCCGTACGTACGCACAAGCGATGATATCATTCCCATGATCGTGGAATTGTATTAAAGTGTATGTATAATATTAGAGAATCAATATCACTTGTAAAATAATCATATATATATTCATTACTTTCACCATTATACCCATCCATTTAAGGCGGTGGTGGAAATTAGATTACACCACGGCGTGGAGATGGTATTCCGTACGTACGCACACGCGGTGATTTCATTTTCCGTAGGGTGTATAAATGGTGAAATAGGGTTGTTTCATACTTATAATAACATATAAGTATATGAGTGATACTGATGTTATTACTTCATAATGAAACAACTAAAGAAGAATAAGTGGAAGAAGAAATAAAGTTGAAAGAATCGGTAACGAACATTACCTCTTCTTTGAAGCGCCTCTTTGAGACCTCCTCTCAGGGAACTAAAATTGGTCTTTGAAGAAGACCAGGACCTCTAGGATGTTTCTAGGGAAGTGTAGAAGAGAATTTTGCAGGGGTTGGCCGATCTTGAAGGCTCAAAGTGGTGTGAGGAAGAGAGGGAGGAGGTGCCCTTTTATAAGGGAGGAGAGGGGCACCTTTGGAATAACTAAAAATATTATTTTATTATAAAGTCAAATTCATTTTTTAACAGCTCCAAATAGATATATTTCGAAGCTAAGGTGGGTAGGGGTCGAAATAATCTCATCCAATAGAATTTATACAAGTTTAGGTATCAATTTTAACCTTATCATTTAGATTTAACTTTATGTTAGATAATTTAACTTTTACCGTGTCTTCTTGTTTTCTTACACTATAAGGTTAATAAACTTACTATATCAAGACAAAAGAACCCCAAGTTATTTATTATTAATATATATAACCTTATCTAAGTCATTTGGCCGAACCTGAGATTTTTATGAATAAAATAACAATTAATAATATATTATTTGTTTTAAAAACTATTTTATGTCAATTTTGACACTATTTGGTAATTGATTTTTGTGAAAATCATAACAGAATGATTAGTTCGAAAAATTTAATTAAATCAATACTAACATGTCATATTAACATATAAATTTTTTTTAATTCATAAAAAGTCTCAAATTACATTTATTTGGGTATTTATAACATCAATTATGTCAATATTTCATTAATAAGATAATTACTGCATCATCATTGTATCATAAATAAATTAAATTATTTTAAGTCTAAAAATTACAAATAAAATACCATTATGTAGGAAATATTTTTATATTTCTAATTAATATTTATAGTCAAATTTATCTTATGTATAAACCTATATTAAAAATGCTTTAGTTATTAAACTTTGATTTTAACTATTTTAACCCTTCTTTAAATAAATTGATAATAAATGTCTTAATCTAATCCAAGTGGTCCTAAATGGTCATATTTTATTCCTAAGGTTGTTTTTGGTAGAATTACACTTATCCAATAGAATTAGGACATGTGTTAGTGTAATAATAATAATATCATTTTTACCCTTAACTACCATATTTACTTTTAACCATGGTAAATAAAAGTAAAAAGTTACTATTCAGCAAAAATTATTTTCATCTCATTGAACCACATTTTACTTATTGACGTCAACCATGTCTCTCGGATTTTTGAAATTCCACTCACAGAAGCGGTAAAATTAAGTTTTATGAAAAAAATTCAGTTTTTTAACTACCACTTAGTGGTTTCACTATTCATCAAAAAATGAAAGTTTCCAGAAAAATACCAAAAATTAGGCCTAAGATATATTTGATATTATGAATTCAAAAATTATGTTTATCTTAACAAATTCAAAACATATCAGTTACATTAACTAATTTAAAAATTAATTCCCGTCGTCAAAACAAATAGCGTGTTTTTAAGAGATAATAACTATCAAAAGATTGACACTTGTTTATGTCTGGTTTAAATGTGAAATTACATCCAATGACCAACATTGTATTAAATTGTAAAAATATATTCTAAATATACTTTAAAACCACTCAAATTAATAATTTATCACTATTAATTATTTCGATTAAAAAAGATGTTTTTTAATTAAAATTTAGTAATTTTCACTATTCATCAGAATATGAAAGTTATCCGAAAAGTACAAAAATTTCACCCAAAGCTAATTTCAATATTCTGAATCCAAAAATTAAGTCCATTTTGAAAGATAAAATTTATAAAATTTCAAAAAGTGGTTATTACTATTCATAATGGCTAGTTTTAATAATATTTTAATAGCATATCATTGTTTAGAGAAACTCGGTATTGCATACAACACACGCTATCATGGAAGGTCGCACTTGCGTATAATGCAAGCCAAGTCAGGGATGCGTGTTGTGCAAGCTCCTTTTGATGTAGCGTACAACACAAGACATTAATAAAATTAAAAAGAATATTTTTCATAAAATCTCGGGGTGTTACACTGCTAGGTCATGGATGGAGTCCATTATTTCTATCTTTTACTATCTAGAGATACCTCCAGAGTGATGGGTCAAACTTGTTGCTTATATGTTACAAAATATTTCTTAGATATTATGAGATTTTATTATCTAGGTAGATCAACATCACGATATGGTCTGGGAATATTTCTAGATGATTTTATATGACTACTTCTTTCCATAGAATCTGAGGGATGGCCATGTTTAAGAATTTATGAACCTCGAGTAGGTATCCATGTCTATCATGGATTATTCTACTCATTTTGCTGAGCGGAAGTGGTTCATCCTGAATTTAGTGAGTTATGATCTTATAATCGCTAGGCGATCCGAGGATAGGCGGGTATACGCCACCCGATCATAGGTCAATGTTTTCTAGATGACTATTATTTCTGAAATAGTCAACTAGGAACTTATTAAAAAAGGAATATAAGGAGGATTATGGTGTAAAATAGGGTAGTTTAGCACCTTGAACTACTGATGTTTTATCTAGAAGATTCAAGAATCACTTTGAGGTTTCTCATAGGGGTAGTAATAGTTAGACAGCTCAAACTGACAGTTTCTTAATATGTCATCAATGCGAGAAGCTAGGATATACAAAACCTCAGTTTTTATGGGATCTAGTGGAATTAATAGGATGCAGAAGGATGGGTCATATCCAGTGCTTCTATAGGACTCTTCTATTACTGTGTAACTTGTAATGATCTACACATAGCCCTTATTCTGAAGGAAGGCTAATATTATCTTGTTAGGAAGGCATATGCAATGCCACTGGTCGCTCAGGAAAAGGTGGTGGTCGAGGTAGAGGTATTTAGAATCATTATTCTTATCACCAATAGAGTGGTATTGCTCAAGGAAGTCAAGATGTGACTTAGGGTTATGGTACCGACCAACTACATGCAGTGTATGCTATTCTGGAGAAAATGAGCAGCAGACCTTCTATGGTTCCAGGTATTATTCTTGTATCCTATACCTTAGTATCTATTTTATTTTACACAGGAGCATCAAATTAATTTATATATGAGACAATCATGTAGATTTTAGTCCTCAAGATTGAACACTTTTGTGGTGTTATGATGTTTGATACCTCATTAGGTATCTAATCAAAGATAGTACACCATTGTAAGGCATATCCCCTTGAGATAGGTAGATATCTATTTGTATGTAATCTATTTTTCCTTCACATCATAGGATTTGATGTAATAATTGGATGGATTTATTCCCTATATAGAAAATATTGACTGCTATCATCATAGGGTGACGTTTACATCACCATAGGGTAGTAGGTTTGTTTATAAGGGATAATGGTATGTTCTTTTAACTCGAGCAGGACTTGAGAAATATAGACCAGGTAGTGTGACACCTCATATTGACAATCGTTTCTTGGATTATCAGGGGTTATAACCCACTATTTTCTATCCTATAGTGGATTTCTTTAGGGACATCTTCCTTGATGACTTTCCTCACATATTTCTAGTGTGAGAGGAAGAATTCACAATTGAGATAGTGCTAGGAGCAACACAAGTGACCTTTAATTCTTATAGGATAGAAACTATGGAGCTTCTGTATCTTAAGAAATAGTTGGAGGATATGGAGGCTAAAGTATTTATCTATCCCAACACTTATCCTTGGGATTCATCTATCATTTTTTCCAAGAAGGCAGACGGTACCCTCAGGGTTGATGTAGATTATCATCGATTGACTTAGTTCACAATAAAGAATTGATATCCACTTTCTCAAATAGATGAACTCATTGATCAACTTCAAGGAGTGAGGGTGTTATCAAAGATTGATTTGAGGTTAGGATATCATCAGGTGCAGTTCAAGTCATCAGACATACCTCACACAACTTTCAGATGAAGGTATGGTATATAAACTGCTTAGTGGAAAGTGATCACTAAGTGGAGAGGATTAGGTATCGGCTTGAGACTGAACCTCTTGTTTATATTGTTGTGCATATTCTCATATACTATATTTTGATTTTATCCGTTGCTTATATTTTATAAAACATAAAATTGTTTTTTCTTACACTTTGATAGTTATTTTTGGTTAGTGTGTGTATTTGTTTAATTCAGTAAACTTGTTTCAAAAGTTGAATTGGTGTTCTACCCTGATTCATCTGAGGATTAATCACCCTTTGAGAAACTTGTTAACCAATTGAAAATTTACATTTCTATTGCCTTAATTAACTGGACCATTTTTAAAATTGGGGGTTTTCTTAATCATAAAGTTTTTAATAGAAATTTTAAATTGGAACTCAATTTACCCCCCTCTTGAGTATCCACTCTGACTGACAGTATCATAAAATGAAATATATAGGAAAAAAAATCTTTCCATTTCCCAATTGGGATTTTTTTTAGAAAACTTATAAATTGTTCATAACCTATAAAAAACAATATTTGATATTTATTTAATTTAAAAAATGTTTATAATGAAATATTAAATGTATTGGAACATTTAATAAATAAATAACCAAAATATTAATTTTTAATATTAAATGTCATTAATATATCCGAAAAAACTTATAATTTTGATGTAAAGAATTTATATAGATATTATAAGGTAATTTATGAAGTGTTTATAAATTATAAAATTAGGAAAAATATAAACGAAATTGGTTTTTAAATTATGAGTTGTTAATAATTATTAATTTGAAATGTTAAAATTGAAGAACTCATTTTATAAATTATTTGAATCATATCAAAAGGATTTTTTATAATTAATATAATCAATGTTCAAGTTATATTAAATATGTAATATTTTAATCATATAAAATGTGTACATAATGCATGAATATTTATTATGAAATATAAAATGTTTATATTTCAATTAAATATGATATATTTTAATAAATTCCATATTGAATGATAATATAAAGGAGTTTATATTAGAAATAAATATAAAGTGTTTATATTTACTTATTCATGGAATGTACATAATGTTTATAAAAATTATAAAGTGTTTATAATAGTTTTATTTATGAATTGTTCATAAATGTTTATCTCATGTATAAATTTATGAAATATCCCCTCATTTAGTACTATTACTAGCTTTATACATAATAATATTTTTTTCCTACTTTAGTTTTAATACGTTTAAAGTTCTTCTTAAATATATTTTATGTATTTAAGAAATTATATGCTAGGTATGATAATTTATATGTTTTTATTATACATTGAATTTAGCTTTTTTATGAATTATGAACATGAATTTATATGTTAATTATAGTTTATATATATATATATATTATGTGCTAGAAATGTGATATAATTGAGGTTTATCTTGAGTATTGAACCATCAGTAGTGGGAATTTGGGTCGGATTGCTCACTGGATTGAGTGAATAGGCTCTTTCTAGAAAATAAAGGATTGGATAACTATCATACCATACTTTATATTATGGGTATTAATTATTTAACATGATTTTAATCCTTTACATGAAAGGTTTTCATGTAACATATACAAGTGATACATTTTGAATTGTAAAAATATATTTGTCTTTTAATTTTAGTTTGTATCAGGTGATATGGTTTGCATATATTGATTTGGTAGAAGGAATAAGTATTTAAAAACTTAATCGTAAAAATAACACATATATGTAAAGTGAGTACATGTGATAATATAGAGAGATAATAAATACCCCTAAAAATACTAACTGTTATATTTCTTCTAAAGTAAACACTTATCTAGACCTCAATGATACAATTAGGAAATTCATTCTAAATAGGGGTTCCCATTTATTACCTTGTGTAAGGAAATTAGGTTATGGGTGACCGTAATCGGATTATGTTTTCATATCTAGCATGATATTTAGGTTACACTTAGTAAGGAAAACCTAATAATATTAGGATGCTTGAATAATTGAGTTGAGTTTATCCATATTATGGATTGGGAAATAAGTTTTCCAGTCAACTATCCAAGAATAATATATGATATGATTAAAATAATGGTATAATTAAATAAATAAGTGATGAGAGAAATTCCAAGGAGACATAAAGATTCTTGAAGTTTGAATCATGGACCACTATTTAGTATGATTAATTTAAAAGGGGAAATTATTTTAGTGGGTGAAAATTTAATAAAATTACTCATTAAATGAATTAAAAACATAGTGTTTTTCTTACAAAAGTTTCCATTATTTATAAAATAACGTCATCATCATCATAAAAAATGACCATGAAGGAAAATTTAATGCGTTAGACTAGTCCCATCCAAAGTAGTCAACGAAGGAAGTTGTTCAATAAATGGTTATAGATACTAATGATAATTGTTTTGCTCCCATAAAATGTTAATACCTTAAGGGGGTGGGGTGGAGGGGTTGAATCAATGTATTCCTATTTTTAATCAAAACTCCCCAAATACCTTTTTACATAATTACTAGGAACTGTCTCGTTGTTATAATTAGTGAAAATAATTAAAATTATAAAAGGAATTAGAAACCAGGAATTTAATTTGTTCACCCATACTGAGATAATCCAAGGAGGATGTAATGGAATTGTTCCACTCCCATAAAAAACTGAGCACACTAATTTTCTTTTACAATATGGAAGGAACACACTGATCCTACAGGTTTATAACCTTCACCAATTATGTAGAAAAACCAATCATTATACAAGATAGAACACACTACTCCACATGTAATCTACCTTTTTTTTCACAAATATCTAATACAAGTTACACACAGGATGGTTTATAAATTATAATTTCTTTGATGAATTTATAATGAGATGAAATTCTATATCCTCTTCCTCACTTTCTAGTAGTATCCTATAATTCAACCACTATTTCATCCTATATAATTTCTCAAAATTTATAATCTCTCTATGTATATCCAATCTTCTTTGATCCTTTATCACCATTTGGAAATGGAAATTAACCTCTTGCATCTTCAGATAATTTCTATGTTTCCCCTTTGATAGATCATTTATCCACATTTGGTAAGTGGTAAAAATTCAGCCACACACTTCCTTAAAATCCAAGTTAATATCCTTCATTTAATTCCTTTATTTCCCTCATTAAAGACAAGAAAAATAATTATTTAAATCATTTAAATTGAAACCTTCAAAACATGAGAATCATCACCATGGAATGATAAAAAATTTACTCTAGATCTATAAGTATATACCTCTAAAAATTTATAGTATGATATAAACCATTATGGTGGGTAATATTTTTCCTTTGAATTTATCAATTTGTTCCCACAAAACATGTTACCTCTTTAACCTGAAGACTAAAAAATGACTCATCCCTTCACAACACGATCACCTTTTCTTAAAAATAAAAATAATTTCATACTAAGATTTGTGGTTAAATTCCTACACCATGACATGGAGGTATCCAAATTTGTAGAGACGCCCTCTATGTTGTGACTTCATTTTCACCTTGAAATGGTAAAGTATAAAACATTAAAAACTGCTTAAAGAATCTTATGAAGCCCTTTAAGATACTTATAAAACAAGAATTTTCAATTTTTTATATTATTCATATTTCCAATTCATGGAATGAAATTATCTTTCATGGTGCTACTTATTTATCTATTTGAATTTATCAATGGAAAACATCTTACATTTTCTCCATATCCCTCCAATAATTATCTTACATATCAATGGGCTTTTAAAAATTTCTAACTATAAAACCCTACATGGTGAATTGATATATTACATATAATAACCACTAAATTAGCTTGAACCAAAAAAATTTATAGGCTCCTATTATAGTGCAAGCCTCATTGTGAGGATTTGCTTTAAAAACTAGATTCTCAAACTTAGCCATGTAATAACATGACCATCATCTTCACAGAACGACTTATATTTCATATTCCAATTACAAAGTAAAAAAATAATGATTTATATAATGATCCTTAAGATCCTAAAAAAGGATCTCATGAGTTCCATAATTATCCTTATGATCATAGGTAAATTTCAGTACTTTTTCAATTTTCTAGAAATACCTTTCATGGTGAAACCTGGGTTATCATGGAGTAACTTTTTTCCTATAGAAAAAAATCCCACAGATGCTTCCAAAAATCCCTAAGACTTTATTATAACTTTGTAAAATCCTTTTTATATATAAAATAGACTTGTTAATAAATAAAACCCTAAAAAAACAATTATTATTTTTTAATAATCCCCTTATGGATTTGTTGACAACCCTTCCAAATATACAAAGTAGATTCAATACATTATCATATGAGAAAATAAAAACTTTCTTACTCCATTCAATTAAATTTTTTGACATTATATAGTTCATATTTGATTTAATAATCACTAATCTTACATGAGTCAATCTTATTATAAGAAACAAGAGTTAAGTTAAAAGTTACTCATGAATACACTTCCATGATTTCCATGATATCCAACATACACTCCTCCAAGATACTCAACCTGAGTAGTCATTAAAGAAGTTTAACACTTTCTTAAACATAATCTTAGGATTTCTCACCCTTTTAAATAATAATGAACACTCACAATCTCATCTATTTTAAAACATGGATAGCCTCTCCTAAGCACAAAACTTCTCCCAAGTAATGTATAGAGTGCTTCTTCCCCTTTGTCAATGAACCCAGAAAGAAATTATCTAAAATCTCACAAAAGAGAGTTAGAAACCCAAGAAATTTATATAAGAGTGTTACCATACTTAAAAAAAAACCCAAAAATACCATAAGTGAGTGGAGGCCCTATCTATAAACTATTAAGTTTGAGGGAGTTGATTGGAATCTATATCCTAACCAATTCTTTCCAAAATTAGACTTAGGTAGTGACTTTGTCATCATATCCATAACTTGATTATTTTTAACACATACTCAAACTTCACCAGCACTTGTTAAACCTTATCCTTGATAAAGTGATACTTTATATTTATTTTATTTGTCCTTACATGATGAATTAGATTTCCACTAAGATTTTTATCACTCGAGTTATTACACTTTATTAAAATAAGATATTTCACATAAAATCTAACATCCTCAAGCCATTATTTAATCCATACTAATTGAATAAATTATTAAGTAGCTATAAAGTATTCATACTCTATGATTCTCAAATAAAATTAGTCTTTCATTTTAATTAGAGAATAAATATAAGATCTTCCAAGATAAAAAAGAAATACCTAATGTAAAATGTTGATCATCTATTGGTGCTTCCCAATATACATCAGTGTATCTTAATAATTTATTCCATGATGGCCTATGATAAAACAACCCAAGATAAACTATATTATTGATGTATCAAATTATACTACTCACTAATATTATATTTCTTTCCTTGGCATAGGTTTGGTATCACACTGATTGGCATGTAGAAAAAACCACATCAAACAATGTTTCTGTTTAGTACAAGAGACCTCTAATAATCTTCTTGTATTTTGTGATATTGAACTATTTTACACCATCATATCTTGTAAAATTCATCAGGGTAGACACTAGTTTTCATTGGTTCAAAATATTCCATTCCAAATATCATGAGTATTTATTTATCTTATTTTTATTGGGAAATATATATACCATCCATTCCTAATGTCACTTGTAAACTAATGAATAAGGTTAAATCACCAATAATGGACATTTTAAATTCACACTTCGTACATTCTAAAAATAAATTTAATTATGAATCATTTTAACTTTAGAAAATTATTTCATCCATATAAATGAGTACCAACATCCTTTGTTCATTTTATTTCTTGATATATAGGTTGTGATCAATTCCACCTAATTGGAATATAATATTTCTCAAGTATCGTTCAAGCCTAGAAATAATGATCTTAGTGATTTATTAATTTTGTATAAATATATCTTCAACCAATACAATTTTATTTCTTATTTATCCAAAAAAAATCTATATGGTTGTTCAATGTTCACTTCCTCCTTAAGGAATCCATTAGGAAATTCTGATTCGACATCTATTTAGTATACCTTGATACCCTTTTTCAATAAAATTTCCAAGAAAATATAAGTGGTTTCCAATCGAGAAACTTGGGAAAATGTATCATCAATATTATTATCCTCAATCTAATAATATCACTATCGCAAAATACATTACATTTTACATGTCACCAATTCATCTTCACTGAGTTTTTTCTAGAACAACCATTTGGTCCGAATGATAATTTCATCTTTTGGAATAAGAAAAACTTCCCAAGTTTGATTATTTTCAATTTAAACAAGTTCTTCATTCATATAATTGACCAAATCGACATCTTCTAAGGCCTATTCTTGAAATTTAGGCTCTAATTAAGTTAAAATAGAGGTTTTCTAATTGAGCCTTCATTCTTCATGTTCTCATCAAAGCTATTTGGTTACACACAATATTTCCATCACTTATTTCAACTCTGATTCTTTCCTTCTTAATATCTGGTGATCCTATTGTGTTTTACTCATTTTAAGTGTATTATTTTGCTTTTTCTAGAGGAAAATTTTCTCCCCACTGGAAACAAAATTTAACATCATCTTCCTCAGACATTAAAACACTTTTCTATTCCAAAATAAATTTTTTGTTTTTAAAAATATAATAATTTTAAATAACTTATAGGTATTTAATTTTTATAAATTTTCCAATAATTTTATTATATCATTTTTATTCCTTGACTTTGGATTAATATCCTTGTAAAATACCTTGTTCCTCATGAGGTTAAAACTTTGGATTCTTCCCTTTATTGATGATAAAAAATTTACTTCCAAAAACCTAAAACTACTTAAGTTCCAACTTCTTCCCATAAAATATTTCAGATGGGGTATTCTATTTATTCAAATATAATATATATATATATATATATATATTAGATATGTGTACTAATTTATTTACATATTCCTTATAAATATTTTTATAGAAATTCTTTTCAATGAGCATTGTCCAATCCTTATTCATAATAATAATATGGTACCTCCTCTAAATGAATTTTTATTGAGTTGTCCTCACCATAGAAACTTGGTGTCTTATCCTTTTCTTCCTGATATATTCTTTCACTTAATAATTTGGTAATTTTATACCATTATCTATCCAGAAATTTTGAATTTTCTATTTAATATTTTTCTTTTCTTGTCTCCAATAGTAAGTAATTCACTTGAATACTTTAGAATTATGATACATAACCATAAACCATGCCAATCTACTATAATCATCAACAAATAACACATAATTCATTTTACCATCCATGTATATAAGAGATATTGGTCAACACAAATCCAAATTCATAAACTCAAGATACATTCTCTATATTTTGTCCTTTGGATTGTAGAGTTTTTGAATGATTTTACCTTTTTAGATAGTATCACCAGTGTGAGTGTAATATCAAGAATGTTTAGGGATGTCACAATCTCCTTCATTATTTTCCAAGTTTTCTATATAATTTTGACTCAAGTGTTTAAGTATTGTTTTCCACAACACATTATATTATTCCTTTGATATAAGGCATAGGTCTTCTCCCCCACTAATGAGATAGAAATTACCTTTCACTCACTTCCATTGCATTATAATTGAAATATATCTTCTATTAATGATGGAATAATTATTTTTAATATTCACAATATACCATGAGTCAGACAATTGACTTAAACTAATTAAGTTGTGATTTTTTCCTTTAACCACTGAGATGTTGATGCATCTTAAATATTTGCCTCCAATTTTAGCTTTCTAGATCCAATGATCTTGAATCCTTCACCATTTCTAAAATTAATGACAAATTTTTGTTGTATTTTATTCTTTTGATAAGATTCTAGTTTCCCATCATATGGGATGTGAAATCACTATACAGAATCTATACTCCATCATGATTTATTACTTTTAATACAATTTCAATGACATTGGAATTATTAACTCTATCTTCTTGATCCATGCATTATATTTCGTTTATTTTAATGGTAAATGAGATTATTCCCCCCATGGATCAATTAATTAATTCCTATATTATAGCGATATGAAATTATTATGTATTTTTAACCCACTTGATGTAGCTTTATTCTATGGATATCTACTTATCTAGGCCTCAATAGACACACTTCTTTATTACATTGATTATAAATGCACAACATTGTATCCATAACCTTCTCACCAAAATCAATAGTTGTTAAATATAAACCGAGTGTAGGAAATTTTGATCATATTTATTTATTTATCTTGATCTATAAACTACCTTTTTTAATGGAAAAAATATATTATGTATTCCCTATATTTTTATAATAATAACATTGAATTTATTTTATATTTTTGTGTGACTTCACTACTCCACTGGTGGATTTTTAGGTCTTTTGAGAATCATCCAAAATCAACCTTCTTCTAGTGTGTGGGTGATTGAGTTTTCAAATCAACAACCATCATTTTTTTCTTGAAATCAATCCTCTAGATAGATTTACCCTTTTCTTTGAAATGATACACTGGTGGGAAAGTGTCCACCTTCTCTGTTAATCCCCTTTTATCCTCCTTATTCCTATCTCCATTGCTCTTCTAATCCAATTTTGTGATATCATACTGGGTGTTAAAAAATTTTCTTGATCATTGAGTATATATCACATGAAAATGAATTTTCCTTCAATCTTCTCAATCCTTTTGAAATGTTCCTTGATTAAATTGGTTAAGAAATCAATGATACAACCCTGTTATTCAATTTTAAGCATGAGATTAACTTATTTCTCTAATTTTTTGGATTCTCATATTTAAGACACTTAATCTTATCATATAATTCAAAATTTTATTCCCATTTATTCTGTATATAAATTTTGGAATCATGTACCATTGCATTCAATTTATTCATTTTATACCTCTAAACATTGATTTTCTTACGATTAGATTCTAATTCATTCTTATGGTCTAACCTTCCTTCAACTCTAGTATCTTATTTATCATTGTCCTGTAGTTATGGTTTATCCATAAAATCCATAAGAACTTCTTTACTAGGTTCTTTATAGTTGCCAACTTCCTCCACTAATATTTCTTTTGAGTTGATATCTTCTTAGGAAATAAATTTATTCTTTGCATATATTTTTTCTATGAATTCCTCTTTTATTTCACACCCTTGAATGAATTATTTATGTGTTATTCCTCTTCATTATCATCTCATAATTTTATTAGAGACCTTGTAGTGAGATGAAATTTTTTTTACACTAAAATCAAGTAAGTGGAAGATTAAATTTGAATGCCCCCTTTCCTATTTTGAGATCCAAAGAGAGAAAATACATCACCTAATGAACATAACTTTATTTGGGGTCATGTTACCATTAAATTTTCTTTATTTTGTTGAAAAAAATATTCCTGATAAATCACCTTTATCAAGAATTAATTATCATTTTTCATCATATTTTATGTAATGAGAGTTCTATGAAGACTGTCCAACATTACCTCCTTTGGGTATTTTTCTATGAGCACTGAGACCTTAATGTTGAAACATGGTGGTAACATTTTCATAATTCTCATCATGATTTTGATACCATCTATATTTTCACCTATTCTATGCATATAATCTATTACAATGTTTACCTAATCAAATAATTTGTTAAATAAATCATTCATGTTAGTCCTTTGATCCTCATACTTGTTCCAAAATACCTATAATTTATCCTCACATACCTTAGAATGCCTTTTATATATGTTGAGGAGTTTTTACCACATAGAATTTGAGGATTTAAATGACATTAAATTCATGTAGATTTTATTGGATAATGCTTCTCCCAGTGAGTTGAATCCTTTAGAATCAAAATAATATTCTCTTTGGTATTTTTTTAATAAATATCCATTCTCTATGATGGATGGAATACCATGTATGGAATCAATTTAAATATTAATTATAAATGATTATAAGTAATGCTATAATGGATTCTTAAATTGTTAGAAATTTCTATTGTCAAATATCAAAATCCCCTTTTGGTTGAAAACCATTTGTATCTCTTTATATATAGATAAATCCACTAAGAATATTTACCTTTGGTACTAGTTGTTGGTCCCATACAATATTAATACCCTAGGGGGGGGGGGTGAATCAAGTTATATATATTTTTAATTTACCATCTCCATAAATCTTGTTCCAAAATTATTAGAAACCCCCCATATATTATAATCGGTGTGAAGTGTTAAGAATATTAACTTAAATTAATATAAGAAATTTACTTATTTCACTGAAACCAAGATAATCCAAGTATAATGTAGTAGTGATGTTATTATCATCTAAAACACTAAGAAAAATTATTTTCTTTTTCAATACAAAGTAGTCAAAATGAACTCCTAATTTTACAAGCTTCACTGAATAAATGAAGATAATACTAATATAAATATAAGATAAGATAAAATTTTCCACTTATAATCTAATTTTTTTTCATGAAAAACCATTATTATTTAAACCAAGGATGGTGTAGAAATAATCTCTACTTTCACAAAATTCTAGTGAGATGACTACATAGAACCCCTTCATTAATTTCCAATAGTATCCCAAAATTCCTCTTATATTTCCTCCTTTTTTATTTCTCATAATATATATTCTTATTTTTATGTCTTTAGAGTCATCAAAGTTTCTTATTATAACTTTTTAAATATAAAGATACCTATTGTATATTTTGAGAATCACCTTGATTCTAATTTAATATATTTTTTATCTACCTTTGGTAGGTGGGGTAAATTCTCCCAAACACCTCCTTTAAAGCTAATTCAAGATCCTTATTTTAATTCATTGTTTTACCTATTGAAATAAAAAGATATATAATTCTACATATATGATGACTCAGCAGATTCATTGAGAAATAATTATTACCATGTTGTAGCCATTAATTTCTTTTAGAAATTAAATTCCACCCCTCTTTAAATTCATGGTTCAACATATCCTATTAAGTGTATAACATGTTTCCTATATATTTTTCTATTTTTTCTCATAAAAATGTTGTGTCTTTGGCTCAAATACCATACTATGACTCATCCCTTCACATCATGGTCACCTATTATCAAGAAATATAAAATCTTGCAAAATTATATTCATGACATAACACCTCCATGATGGTGTATAGATCTCTAAATAAATAGATAAAAAAAAACCCATCTCATCCCCTTCATGACATAGACACACCCACAAAATCATGATTTTTTTTCTCATAAAAATGGTAAGGTATAAAACCTTAAAAACCACTTAAAGAATCTTAAAAAGTTACTAAATATTATCATGAAATGGTATTTTTCTATTTTCCAAAAATATAATTTCCACTTTGTGGTATGAAATTTACTTTTGTCACATGATTAATTATTCTATTTAAATTTATAAAAGGAAAAAATATTATGTTTTATCCACAAAAATCCAATATTTATCTTATGTATCAAGGTAATTTTCCAAATCTCCAACTATAAAACCCTTTATGGTGTGATGTGATCTTACAAAATGTTACAACCAAACTATATAGAACCCACAAAACTTCCTGAAATCCTATCACAACACAAGCATCCCTTTGAGGCCTTCCTTTACAAATTGGATTTTATTCCTTTTCCATGTCATAATACAACCATCCAGTTCCTTATGAGAATCTTATTTATTCCTTCATAAAAAGAGTAAAAAACCATATGATTTATAGAATGATCCTTATGATCTAAAAATGACTCCTTTTTATTTCTAGAATGACCCTTATGATCATAGGTAAATTCAAGGACTTTTCCAATTTTCCAGAAACACCGTTTATGGAATGACCTGGGTTATCATGGTGTGACTTCTATTCTACACAATAAACTCCTACAAATACTTTAAAAACTGAATAAGACTTTATTATGTCTTTTAAGATCTTTTATAAGTCTTAAATAACATTTTCAACTAGATAAACCCTAAAAGAACACTAAGAGGATTTTTAACACATTTAAAGGATTCACTTGATGTCTCTACTCTTATTAATGTGTATAAAAAGCCTAAATGTTAAAAGAAAAATTACAACATGAATTCATTCAAGATGATATATGGCATAAAAAGGATCTATTTTGAATAGGAAAGGAATGAGAGGTGTGAGGTTTTATATGAGTTAGTTATCTGTAATATTTATAAGGTAACTTCATTCTCTACTCATGTATTCAATATGATTGGATATGTTAATGACTTGGATAGGTTGGATCTACTTTAAGAGTTTATTTGGTTATGGAATTAATTTTACAACCACTAGTGAAATGGTTTTGATAACTACTTATGAATTATAAAATGAATTATTTTGAAATAATTTTACCCAATTCCCTAATTATGTTTATGATAGTTGAGTATAACATGGGAGGTCCAGATTCAATTGTAGTATTAATAATTAATGAGGGTAAAATTATAATCAGGGAGATTAAATGGTTTAATGGAATATTTTATAGCTATTCTTCCAATAATTAGTCAAAGTAATTGAAACAAAAGAGAAAATTTAGAAAGGTGGGGAAGTGAATCCATTATATAAATCTAGGTCACCATAGGAGGATGTACACAAAATACCAAAATGGATATAAGAAACTATATGGAGATTCCATTTTAGGTATTAATTATATATATATATATATATCAATTATTTGAATTTGAAGGGTATATATACCAAATATATATTTTACATTTTTTTAAATATATAATAGTTCAAAATTAAGGAAAATATTGATGAATCTTGTAGTTTAGATTTAACTAATGAAGAAAAGGGTTTCTAAATCATGAATTTATTTGCAAAGGAATATTTAATTCTTAAATGGATCAATATAAATGATATATATTTTCATATTATTTTTTCTTATACGATAAGGGATGTTTCTTTTAAATAAAGTGTTTCTAGGATCACTATAAGATGATATCTTTGATACACATGGTTTATAATTTATTTTTTCTGTAAATTGTTTTGAAAATAAATTAAGGACCAGATATTTTATCTATGTTGTTTGTTAAAATTTTATGAATATCATTCTACCACCTAATAGTGGCCTATTTTAAAGAAAATTAATTTTATTTTAAAAATATTTCTATAAACTCATAGAATTCCATATATGATATAATTGTTAGTTGTTAATTTTTTTAAATATTTTATGTTATGGATATAATTTTTATTTCTTAAAAATAATATAGTTTGAGTTTAATAACATGATATTTTAGAGAAAATATAGTTTCTAAGAGGATAGTGGGAATATTTTTTGATTTAGATAAGTTTAAAATTTAAAAGATAAAATACTATACTAGTCTAAATTCAAAGAAATATCCTATTTAAATCATAAAAGAGTTTTTTATTATTTGGTAATGATCAATTTTAATGTAAATAGTTACATTTTATTACCAAATGATCTCAAATAAAAGTTTAAATGTAAATATTCCATGATAATTATAAACTTAAAAAGACTTCTAAGTAGGAAACAGAATTTATTAATATCATAACATCAGTTTTTGTTAATAAGAGAAGTTCAGATACTAGTTAAATAATTTGAACATTAGAAATATGATTCATAATCTCCTCATTATTCAAATAATCTTTCTTCATAAATGTCAATCACTAGAAAATTTTAGTGGGAGGTTTTTTTTTCAGATAGTCACTTATAGATGTGAAAAAAATTACATAGAAATGTATTGAGTTTAATAAAACCTGAAAGTGTACCAAACATAAATTCCCACGGGTTGTGTATCATATGGAATATGATTAGATAGGCACATATGAATGTTTTTGTTGATATTTTTAAATTAGTATAAGTATATAAAATTTATCATGTTATATAAAAGGTAGCCTATGATTTAACATTATTTCATGTTGGATTCATATATTATATGATGTGAAATGATAATGTAACTCTCAAAGTAAGACATTGAGATACCCCTTACCAATTTGCATCATGTATTATTATAGGTTTTATGAAATGGTAAGGTTTTTTTGAGTATTATTTTATGTAGTGATACAAAATATTTTCCTAAGACATAAAAAAAGTTTTCATGCCAGATTACCCACCTATTATATCAGATAGAGTGTCATACACTATGTATTTGGTAGGTTAGTGGGTGAATATTTCATATTATAATCCTCATAACTAATTTTAAACAAGATATATATCATGATAACCTTGATAATTTGAAATATTTTTTATTTCATCATTATGTCTGGGCTAATCATGGGTTGGTTGGGTATGTTACTAATCATTTCATCAGTTTAGTTTAATCAAGATGAGATTTTTCCTTTTATATGAAGACTATAAAATCTAGGGCCTCAATTGAGATATACTAAAGAGGTATAAAATTTTAACATGGTTAGTGACATGTGATGTTCTTATCTATTATACGAGGGACACATCCATCAGGATTAATGGAATGTGATTTATTTATTGGTATGGTCTGTCTGTATATAGAGAATTCAATAATGTATATATGGGATTTACATATTCTGTTTACTTTGGTTAGTTGATGTAATGCCTCAGCCCTAGTTACCCAGATTCAGTGCATTATTACTTAAAATTGACTTGATCACAAGAGATCAAGTCTCAAAAGGCCGATTAGTTTAGTATCCTTGGAAGTGCTAGATACATACATAAGTTTTACATTACATCATGAAATGAAAAAACAACATTATGTACCTGTTAAACACACTCATATCCATTAATCTATTCCTATAGGTTAATCGTAATATCCCTATTTTCATTTTGGAAAAAATATGACATAGAAAGGAGTGTGATCAGATGGTCAGTAAGGATAGAAATATAGCAGAAACTATCACAAATAAGCATAAACATTTAAGGAAATGTATAAGACTAAAACACAAGCCTTTTAAACTTAAAATTCATCATAATATTGCAAATAAAAATCAAATAATTCCATTTAATTATTCAAATAGATATTATACTAGTCGAATAATCACATGTAATATCAATATCCAATTTCATAATGATGGAATGCATAATTCCAGACATCAGAACCACATAGTCAAGTCCCCATGCCAAGACTAAAAATAATATTTCGTCAAGGGATTGTTCTAAGACACTAGTTTTTCTCATGAGACCTACTGATGCATCAATGAGCTATAGTGGTCTCCACCTGTCACTTATTAAATCCAATGCATTCCTCATATGAAAAGGTTGAAGCATAACATAAGCGTTCGTATTAAAACTAGCATACAAAATGTTAATACTTTAACCATAAAACATGAATGGTATAAAAATAACACATCCACAGTCAAACATATCAGAAAACCTTCAATAAAATATGGAAGTTTGTATCATAATAAATCAACTTCAAACAAGTATAAATTCAATCAAAGTATGTTGACATAAATGAAATCAAAAATATTTGAGAGGAATATCTCTTTATATTTTAAAATCATTTAAAAGTCACATAATTATAAAAGAAAAAATTTATTTTGATAATATTATTATAAACTTGTAAGGTAAGCTTCAAAGGTTTTATAATGACATAAACGAGCCTCACCCACCGTATAAGTTAAAAAAACATTCTCACCTTAATTCGTCAAAAAGGTCATGAAGTACCTTGTTTGGAAAATGATGTAAAGATTCCTTTAAAACCATTTTATTAAAATTAAAATGAAGGTATAAATGACTTTAACCCATATTATCATAAAAATTAAAAATGTTTTGAAATAAAATTTTAAGAAACACAGATGTGGATGATAAAGAGGTCCTAGTAGATACTCGCGTATAAACAAACTCAGATAATGAAGAGATTGTAGAATTAACCCTTACCTTTTACTTTTCCTTGATCATGGGTACTTTAACCTCATTTATAATGGTTAAATAATTGTTATGAAATTATAAAATAACCATATAAATAAATATGATATCACATATGATAATCTAATATTGCTTTTCTAATAATATTTCCGTACTATCATTGTTTCGGCTGTTAACTGATTCGTTTTACTTTATATGTTTTGTTATGTAAGTCATGTTTGTTATGGATAGGGTGTATTTTATTCATATAAATAATTATATTAAGTTATTAAACATTATTTTTAATCATAAAATGAAAATTATTATTCAATTATTATGATGGGGAATGAATCTCATCGCATTTGTGGAGACGGTAATCCGTACGTACGCACGACCGACAATATCATTTTATTGATGGTAAAATTGTATGTAATTGGATGATATATCTTATATAAAGAATAATTAACATGTTATATTTATTATTTACATCAATTATACTCATTATTATACCTATCCAAATAATTAAGTGTTGAATAACAAACTACACCACGACGTGGAGACGGTAAGCCGTGCGTACACACGTATGGTGAATTTGTCATTCATAGGATGGATATAATAATAAATATGGTTGTAAAATATTTATAATAAAATAATATTAAGTATAAGGTAATGTATTTATTATTTTGGTATGTAAATTACAATGAAAGATGAAGTAGAAGAAGAAAAGAACTTTGAAAGAGGTGATGAAATTATTACCTCTTCTTCAGGTGCTTCCTTTTGTTTAGATCAAAATGGATCCTTAGGTTTAATTATGATCAAATTAAGGCCAATAGGTTGAATTGAGGGTAATTGGGAGGATATTTAAGTAGGTTTTAGCTGAGCCAAACTGATTTGGAGGTGTGATTTTGAAAGAAGGGGAAGTACCCTTTTATAAGAGAGGTGATGGTCAGTTTAGGAAAATCTTGAAATATTATTTTATTATACAATCATATTCGGTTTATAATGGCTCCAAAAGAATTTATTTTAAGGATAAGGTGGGTATAGGTAGAAAAAATCTCAACCAATAGGTTTTAGATAGGTTTGGGTCACCATATTAACCTTACCATTTATATTTAACTCTTAGTTAAATAGTTTAACTTTTCCCATGTATTCTTATATTATTATAATAAATGTTTAATAAACATACTATAAAAAAACAAGAGAACCCCAAGTAGTTAATTATTGATATATATAACCTTATCTATGTCATTTCTATGAATCTTAGATTTTTAGGAATATTATATTAATTAATAATATAGTATTTGTTTTGAAAACTCATTTATGTAAATTTTTACACTATTTAGTATTTGGTTTTTGTGAAAGTCATAAAAACTTTATCACTTAAAAAAAAATTAATCAACTTTAAATTGTCATATTAACTTATAAAATTTGAATAATACATAAAAATTCTCAATTTACAATTTTATTAATATTTATAATATCAATTATTTTAATCTTTCAATAATAAGGTAATTACTATATCATCATTGTGTCATAAATAAATTTAATTATTTAATGTATAAAAATTATAAATAAAATATCATTATGTAGGAAATACATTTATATTTATAATTAATATTTATATTCAAATTTATCTTTTGTATAACCCTATATTAAAAATGGTTTAGTTATTAAACTTTGAATTTAACACTTTTAACTCTTCTTTAAATAAAATAATAATAAATGTCCTAATATAATCCAAGTGGACCAAGAGGATCATATTTTATTCCTAAGGATAATTTTGGTCGAAATAAACATATAAAATATAATTAATAAATGTGTTAGGGTAATTATAATATCATTTTTACCTTTAATTACCCTATTTATTTTTAACCGTGGTAAATAAAATTCAAAAGTTACTATTCAAAAAAATTATTTTCATCCTATTGAACCACATTTTACTTACTAATTTCAACCATGTATCTCAGGTTTTTGAAATTAAATTCACAAAAGTGGTAAAATTACATTTTTTGAAAATTTTCAAATGTGCCTAGAAGGTGGGTAAAAGACGTTAAAAAATTCAAAAAAAATTTATACATCTAATATTATTATAAAATGACTCCAATGAATTAACTTGAACTATTATTGGTATTATTTATCTATTTTGACTTTAAAATAAATTTAAATAAAAATAATAATTATTTAAATAAAAGTCACTTTTAAACAATAATGTAGTGTTTTTCACCATTCATCAAAAATTGAAAGTTTTTAGAAAAATACCAAAAATTTACCCTAAGCTAATTTTGATATTCTGAATCAAAAAATGAAGTCCATTTTGAAAAATAAAATTTTTAGAATTTCAAAAACTGGGTATTATTGTTCATAATAGCTAGTCTTATTAGTCGTGGTGTGATAAAACTTGAAGTTGCATACAACACAAGCTATTGAGTTATTCAAAGAGAAGCATACTATGGAAGATTGGGGTGTTACATTATTCCTTCCTTAAAATAATTTCATCCTATAAATCTCAAGAATATTACTGCATGAAAATATTTGAGTGGTTCTTCATCATAAGTTCCTCTGGTTCCCATGTTGCCTCTTCCGTCTTGTGGTTTCTCCATAGTGATTTTACCAGACAAGTCATCCGATTTCTCAAAACTTTTTCTCTAGTATCAAGAATATTGATAGGCTCTTCATAATAAGATAGACCAAGTTCTTGTTCTATTTCTTCATAGGTGAGTACATGCATTGGGTTAGGAATGTATTTTCTTAATAGTTATACGTGGAACACATCATGAACTTTGGAGAGACTTGGCGGCATTTCCAAATAATAAGCTACAACTCCAATTCGTTCTAGAATTTCGAAACTTCCTATATACCAGGGACTTAATTTACCCTTCTTACTAAATCGTAAAACACCCTTCCATGGAGATAACTTCAAGAAAACATGATCTCCTACTTGAAATTCCAAATCATTCCTTCGGTTATCGGCATAGCTATTTTTCCCACTTTGAGCTTCTTTGATGTGGGTTTGGATAATATTTACCTTTTCCATTGTTTCCTCAACAAGTTCTGGGCCTATGAGTTTTCTTTCACCAACATCATCCCAATAATTTGGTGTGCGACATCTTTTTCCATATAACACTTCATATGGTTCCATCTAAATACTTTAATGTAAACTATTATTATAAAAAAATTATATCATAATTAAATATTGATCCCACATACCTTGAAAGTAAAGTGATAAAGATATCAATATGTCTTCTAAGGTTTGAATAGTCCATTCTGATTGTCCATCAGTTTGAGGGTGGTAGGCAGTGCTCAAATGAAGTTTTGTATCTAGGGCCTTCTGAAGACTTTTCTAGAATCTTCATATGAAATGGGGATCATGATCAGAAATAATTGATAGGGGTACTCCATAAAATATTACAACTTCATTAATATATAGTCTTACTAAACATTCAAGTGGTTAATCTTCTCTTATATCAAGAAAATGTGATGACTTGGTAAGATGATCAACAATTACCCATATTGCATCATTCCTTCTAGGAGCCTTTGGTAGCCCCATGACAAAGTACATTCTAATATCATCCCATTTCCACTCAGGTATGGGAAGAGGTTTCATGACTCCTCTAGGATGTTGTCTTCCAGCCATAACCTATTGAAAAACCATACATCTTGAAACATAATCAACAATATCCCACTTCATGTTGTCCCAAAAAAAATGTTCCTTCAAATATCTATATATCATAGTGCTACTAGGGTGTATTGTAAAATTGGAGCTATGAGAATCTTCCAACAATACCATTTTTAGATTAGGTATGTCAAGAACACAAAGTATCTTCCCAAATTTCAAAATCCCATATTCATATACATAGTAGATCAATCTCCCATCGTTCACAGCTTTAATTTTCTTTTGAATCTCCTCATCATCAGTCTGAGAAATTTTTATCCTTTCTAGTAAAGATGGTTTGGCAACCATTTGAAAAAGTATTGATTTTTCACCTTCCATGATTATTCCCATATCTATATATACAAGATCCATGAACATAGGATCTATTTCAACTCTCATATTGTTCAAAACTCCATGATCCTTTTTGATCAAAGCATTTTACAACTTATTTTCCATATCTGGGTTGCAGTGTATAGTGCAATCATAACCCTTTAGTAGTTCAAGCCATCATATTTGCCTCATGTTCAATTCTTTCTATGAGAAAATACACTTCAAACTCTTTTGATCAGTATATATCTCACATTTTTTAACATAGATAGTGTCTCCATATCTTGAAAGAAAATATTATATCTACTAACTCAAGATCATGAGTGAGATAGTTTTGTTTATGAATTTTTAGTTTTCATGAGGCATAGTCAATAAATCTATCATTTTGCATAAGGAAGTAACCAAGTCCTTTATTTTAAGCATCACTATAAATAACGAACCCACCATTCCCAGATGGTAGAGTCAAGACAGAATCATTAACTAATATTCTCTTAAATTATTCAAAACATTCTTCACACTCTTTTGTACAATCAAATTTAACCCCTTTATGTGTGATATTTGTTAATGGGTTATCCAATTAGGAAAAATCTTGGATGAAACACCGATAGTAACCTACTAAACCAATAAAACTGTGTACCTCAGTTATAATCGTCAGTTTTTTCCATTCTTGTATTGATATTGTCTTAGATGGATCAACATAGATTCCATCCTTAGAGAAAATATGGCCAAGAAAAGAAATCTATTTAAGCCAGAATTTACACTTGCTAAACTTCCCATTTAATTCATTTCTTCTAAGAGTCTTTAGAATAGTGTGCAAGTGATTTTCATGATCCTCATAGATTTTGGAGTAAACCAAGATATCATCAATAAATACCACTAAAAAGTCATCATGATACTCCTTGAAAACTCTATTCATTATATCCATGAAGACGAAGGGTGCATTAGTTAGTCCAAAAGGCATTACTGTAAACTCATAATGCCCATACCTGGTACGAAATAATGTTTTCAGAATGTATTCCTTCTTAATACACAATGGATGATATCCAGATCGAAGGTCAATATTTGAAAAATATTGAGCTCTATGAAGTTGATCGAATAAATCATCAATGCGAGGTAGGGGATACTTATTCTTTATTGTTATAGCGTTAATCTCATTGTATTCAATGCACAACCTCATAGATCCATCTTTCTTCTTAATAAAAATAATAGGGGCTCACCATGGAGAAACACTAGGGATAATAAATAATTTATTACTCAATTACTCTAGTTTTTTCTTTAGTTTCACTAATTCCACAGTGTCCATTCTATAAGGGGTCTTTGATATGGGCCTTGAACTAGGAATTAAATCAATGGAAAAATCAATTTTTCACTTTGGAGGATGTCAAGGTAAATCCTATTGAAACACATCAACATATTATTTCACAATAGTTACTTTATCTATTTAAAAATTACTTTCCTCACCCATAGTTATTTCATTCTCTTCCTCCCCAATAATTGAATTTAGTAGAGATATTGAGGGTGAATCTAGATAAGAATTAGATGGTGACGTTTCTTATCTAAAAATAAGGCACTTCTTATCATCATCAAAAATTGTAACCTCCTTATTATTACAATAAATTTTCACATCATGGTTCTAAATTAAATCCATACTAAGGATTATATCAAATTCAATCATGGGTATGACGATGAGATTAGAAGATAAAGAAAATTTATATTCCTTAATGGGAACTGATTCAAAAAACTTTATTTCAATAATACTTCCCTTAGGAGTTTTGTCTGACAACTCCCTTGTTAAATCAAATTGGAAATATCTAATTTTCTTAGAAAATTGGAAAGATATGAAACAATGCGATGATCCATAATCAAATAAACATTGAATAAATTTGAGGAAACCATTAAATTACCTTCCACCATGTCATTCGGAGCATCAAGATTAGTAGTAGTGATCACATAAGCTTGGTCTTTATCCCTTCACCTTTTCTGAGGTAATTTTCCTTGGCACTCTAGACATTAATTTTCTTAATTCCACATTTCTCTACAATTGTAACATTCAACATTGACAACCTCTTTCTTTCCCTTACAATCATGATCTTGGTGGCCTTTTTCACCACACTTGTAACAGACCCCCATTACCTTCAGGTAAGTATCAAGGTATTTCTTCCCACAATTACTATAGGATGGAAATTAAACTTTTCCCTTCTTCCACTTATTTCCATTTCTATACTGTTCAACAGATCTCTTCTTCTATTTCTTTTTTTTAAAGTCATAAGACTTAGAGAATTTTTTTTCTATCTTGATAACATATGATACAATATCTTCGTACAATGATAAGGATTGTGAGATTAATGCTCGATGGAGAAATTGTTTCAACCCATCAAAGAATCGATCAATATTACTCCTTGGGTTATGTATATAATATATGGCATGCCTTGCTTACCTTGTAAAGTTTGCCTCATACTTTGAGACATTCTCATCCTCCTTTTGCCTCAGTCTCAAAAATTGTCTTTCCATATATGCTCGATGGTCACGAGGAAAGTATTTTTCTAAGAAAATTTCATTAAACTCCCTCTGTTCAATATTTGATACTTCTTTATCCTCTTTTGTGTTTTGAATTAATGAACACCATTGATCTTCATCTCTTGTGAGGCGATAAAATGCCATAACAACTTTTTCCCTTTCCCTACTCCCCAAAGCATGCCATATTTTCTTTAAGTAACTTCTCCATTGCTTAGCTACAAATGGATTTTTAGTCCCATTGAATGTTGGTGGATGTTTCCCCATGAAGTGGTCTAACATTGATCCTCCAAATTGTGGATCAGGGTGATCTATATGGGTAAGGTTATTATTCATAACCCGAGTGATTTGTCCCATTATGGTTATAAGTTGTTCAGCACCAGTTACATCACCATCTCCACTATAATTATGTTGAGTACAAGTAAAATCCCTACATAGATTACGTGTGTTGATATAGTTTCCATTCCTTCCACTAGGGGCCATTTCTAAACAATGGAATACACTATATTAGTTTATGAATCGCAACACATAATTCCAAACTAGTAAAATACCTAACATAAATTGAACAGTTTATGCATATAATTCATAATTATAAAAAATGTTTTTTTGAGGAGGTATTTACTCATAAATCCTTGATAATGGTTTGTAAAGAAAATTTAAATTATCCTAATCATACCCCCTAGGAGTATCGTAACCAAGAGTGCAGCATGGCCTGTTGTCATGAACCAGGATACCCCGAGTCAAGTCCAAGACTCCATGTTGGAGTTTTCACTCCAAGGTACATCTGTACCAGAGCTGCATCTACCTGCTTGTATCCAAACATGGATACATTTCTTGGAAAATTTATAAAATCTATATATTACCAAAATTCAAGGAAGTTCTTCTATACTAATCCTCAAAGTCTATCTTAGGGTAATGTTCACTAATCAGAATTTTTCTAAATATAGTTTCCAAGGTTTGTACTAAAATTAATCTGATACCAACTATAACACCCCGACCCTAGTTACCCAGAGTCGGTGCATTATTACATAACATTGGCTTGATCACAAGAGATCAAGTCTCAAAAGACTGATTAGTTTAGTAGCCTTGGAAGTGCTAGATACATACATAAGTTTTACATTACGTCATAAAATAAAAAAACATTGTGTCCCCTTTGAACACACTCATATCTATTAGCCTATTTATTCAGGTTAATCATAATATACTTATTCGAAATCAGGGAAAAATAAAACATAGAAATGGGTGAACTCAGAAGATTAGTAAGGATAACAATATAGCCGAAACTATCATAAATAAGTATAAACATTTAATTCAATGTATAATACTAAAACACAGGCCTTTTAAACTTAAAATTCATCATAATATGGAAAAGATAAATCAAGTAATTCTATTTACTTATTCACATGGATATTCTAATAGTCGAATAATCACATGTAATATCAATAGCTAATTTCATAATTATGGAATTTATAATAACAGACATCATAACCACATAGTTAAGGCCTGATTCTAAGACTACAAATAAGATTTTGTCAAGGCCTTGTTCCAAGACACTATTTTGTCTCATAAGATCTACTGATTCATCAAGGAGCTATAGCAGGCTCCACCCATCACTTACTAAGTCCAATGCATTCCTCATATGAAATGGTTGAAACATAACACAATCATTCATATTAAAACTAGCATAAAAAATGTTAATAATTTAACCGTAAACCATGAATGGTATAAAAATAACACATCCATAGTCAAACATATCACAAAACCTTCAATACAATATGGAATATTGTATCATAATAAATCAACTTCAAACAATTTTAAAATCTATTAAAGGATGTTGACATAGATGAAATTAAAACTATTTGAGAGGAACATATCTTTCTATTTTGAAATCATTTAAAAGTCACATAAATATAAAAAAAACATTTTTCTTTGAAAATATTTTTATAATCTTGTAAGATAAGATTCAAAGGTGTTATACTGATAGAAAATAGAGACAACCACCGTATAAGTTAAAAAAACATTCTAACCTTAATTTGTAGAAAAGGTCATAAAGTACCTTGTTTGGACAATGAAAAAAAGATTCCTTTAAAACCATTTTATAAAAAGTCAAATGAGGATATAAATTAATTTAACCTATATTATAGTAAATATTAAAAATGTTTTGAAATAAATTTTTAAGAAACATGGATGTGGATGATAAAGAGGTCCCAGTAGATACTCACGTATAAACAATCTTAGATAATGAAGAGATTTTAGAATCAACCCTTACCTTGTACTTTTTCTTGATCAAGGTTACATTAACCTCCTATATAATAGTTAAATCATTGTTATTAAATTATACAAGAACCACATACATAAATATTATATCATATATGATCTTCTAATATTGCTTTGTTAATAATATTTCAATAGTATCATTGTTTTGGGTGTTAAATGATTCATTTTCCTTTATATGTTTTGTTACGTAAGTCAATGTTTTTTATGGATAGGATGTATTGGATTCATATCCAGAATGATATTAAGTTCTTAAATATTATTTTTAATCATAAAATTAAAATTATTCTTGAATGATTACGATGGGGAATGAATCTCATCACATTCGTGGAGACAGTAATCCGTACGTACGCAGGAGCGACAATATCATTCTATTGATGGTGAAATAATTTGTAATTGGATGATATATCTTATATAAATAATCATTAAGATGTTAAATTTATTATTTAAATCAATTATACTCATTATTATACCCATCCGAATAATGAATTGTTGAATAACAAACTACACCACGACGTGGAAACGGTAAGCCGCATGTACACACGTATGGTGACTTTTTCATTTATAGGATGGATAGAATAATTAATATGGTTGTAACATATTTATAATAACATCAATGTAAGTATAAGTTACTAGATTTATTATTTTGGTATGGAAACAACAAAAAAAGAGGAAGTGGAAGAAGAAAAGAACTTTGAAAGAGGTGATGAAATTATTACCTCTTCTTCTGGTGATTCCTTTTGATTTGATAAAAAGGGCTCCTTAGGTTGGATTATGATCAAATTAATGACTCTAGGTTGAAGTGATATTAGTTTGGGGGATAATAGAGAAGATTTTTTCCAAGCCAAATGGATTTAGAGGCATGATTTTGAGAGAAGGGGAAGTACCCTTTTATAAGAGAGGTGAGGGTCACTTTTGGAAAAGCTTGAAATATTATTTTATTATACAATCATATTCAATTTATAATTTCTCATAATTTTTTTTCGAGGATATGGTGGGAATGGTTCGAAAACCTCTCAAACAATAGGTTTTATACAGTTTTAGGTCACCATATTAACCTTATCTTTTAGATTTAACTCTTAGTTAAATAGTTTATCTTTTACCATGTATTCTTGTATTGTTATGATAAATAGTTAATAAAATTACTATAAAAATCCAAGAGAACACCAAGTGGTTAATTATTGATATATCTAACCTTATATTAGTCTTTTGGCCGAACCTTTGATTTTTAGGAATATTATATTTATTAAAAACTCATTTATGTCAATTTTAACACTATTTAGTATTTGGTTATTGTAAAAGTCATAAAAACTTTATCACTTCGAAAAAAATTTATTTAGTCAACCATAACATGTCACATTAACCTATAAAATTCATGTAGTATATAAAAAGTCTCAATTTATAATTATATTAATATTTATAAATCAATTATTTTAATCTTTCAATAATAACGTAATTAATACATCATCATTGTGTCATAAATAAATTTAATTATTTAAGGTTTAAAAATTATATATAAAATACCATTATGTATTAAATATTTTTATCTTTATAATGAATATTTATAGTCAAATTTATCTTATGTATAACCCTATATTAAAAATAGTTTTGTTATTAAACTTTTAATTTAACACTTTTAACTCTTCTTTAAATAAAATAATAAAAAAATTCCTTATCTAATAAAAGTAGACCAAAAGGATCATATTTTATTCATAAGATTGATTTTTTTTCTAAATAAAATTATCCAATATAATTATTACATGTTTTAGGGTAATTATAATATCATTTTTACCTTTAATTACGCTATTTAGTTTTAACCAGGGTAAATAGAATTCAAAAGTTACTATCCACCAAAAATTATTTTTATCCAATTGAACCAAATTTTACTTATTGATGTCAACCAAATCTCTTATATTTTTTAAATTCAATTCACAGAAGCAGTAAAATTACGTTTTATGCAAATTTTCAAATGTGCCTTGATGGTGGGTAAAAGACGTTAAAAAATTCAATAATATTTTGTACATATAATATTATTATGAAATGACTCCAATGAATTAAATTATAATAATATAGGTATTATATATGTATTTTTTAATTTAAAATAAATTTAAATAAAAATAATAATTATTTAAATAAAATTTGGTTTTAAACAATAACACGGTGTTTTTCACTATTCATCAAAAATTGAAAGTTTTCAGAAAAATATCAAAAATTCACCCTAAGATAATTTAGAAATTTTGAATCCAAAAATGAAATCCATTTTGAAAAATAAAATTTATAAAATTTCAAAAAGTGGGTATTACTATTCATAATGGCTAGTTTGATTGGTCGTGGTGTGCTAGAACTCGAAGTTGCGTACAACGCAAGCTATTGCATTATTCAAAGAGAAGAATTCCATGGAATATTGGGGTGTTACAGTTTATGTCTTGTAAAAAGGGATTATATGATTATTTATATCTCTATATGATTCAACTAGCTGACATATGTATGGATATAAGAGTGTTTGATGTGGATAATGCCCGATCCCTTTGTAGCTTGAGTAACATTGATGTTTTTAAAGGCCTATCTTTACTTAGATTTATGGATTGGATAGTTCATAATTTTTATCAATGTTATAAAGGAAAATGGGGTCACACTTTGTTGTTGACTAAATTCACATTTTGTTTTATGAAAATTTGAAATCTTCTATAAAAATGTTTTAGAGTTTATCCAAAAAAAACTTTTCAATAGATATTCACAAAGTATTTCATATGATGTGATATAAAATGAAATTGATGACAACTTTTAAAATATATTTTAGAAATATCCTAAAGGAGTTTTTGATATGGGTTCATAAGTTATTGTATATGTTATGATATAAGGTGAAATTTAATGAAGTCTACGATTCTTTAATATAATTGGTACATTGATGGATATATTCTCCAAAGAATATTTTTCATATGATATTTTCAGTCTATAGTGTAATGTATGATATCCGGATATCATATGGTATGATGTCTATGAATTCCATAAATATATTATGCTTTGGATTGGAATATAGAGAGGAATCGTATGATGACATCATACCACTACATTGACTATATTACATGGTGTGATATATTAATATTGTAGTGTAGTGATATGTATCAATCGTATGATATAATTGAAAAAGGAAGTCACATGTTAAGTTCTAATGTTTATATCTCTTCCAAATATGAATATAATTATAAACTATATTCATATTTTGAAATAAATTATAGAATTTAATGAATGAGTTTAAATGTTTAATTCATATTTAGTTGAAGGGTCACAAAGTGTTTATTAATGTATTTTTACTCCAAAATTATATAATATTCCAGTAAAAGCTTGGAGGATGAAGGAGTGTCCTTAAAGTATATATAAAGTGGTCAAAGCCATGAAAATTTATATTAATCCTCTTTCATTTTTTTTCCAAACTTATGGTCTCTTCACCCTCTTATTTTATATCCAAGGTAAAAGTATACAGTGGTCATAAAGAGATCCTACCCAATAATTTAGGGATTCATCAACCAATAGATACTATCTTCCGATGCTTTCCATAGACGGGGAGTGCATTCCATACATGCTCTTTATTTATGGAACATTCATGATTACCAATGGTCGATGGACTCCACAATCATGGTTGGTGATGTTGGATCCTTGATAGAAATGGGATGAGGGAATGTTAGTTTCTTCTTACATGAATTCATCTCTGGAGCTCAATGCCTATTCTAGGTCTCCCTCAAAGATTTGAGTACTGTTCATAAAAATAATTCTTAGTGCCACCTTGAGGTGGCCACCAGTTAATTACATTAATTATTACTTAATAGGTAATCAAACAAACATCAGAGTAGATGGTACTGTTGGTCATGTCAAAGATTTTTTTTGGCAATTGGGTGTTTCAGTCACCTGTAAATTCTTCATCTTTTAAAGTTAAGGGAATATCTTGTGTGAAGAACCTTAGGTGTGGAACACAATGTATCTCGTGTTTTCCATAAGGTGTTTGATGCCAGGGGTGTAAGGAATATGGGGATTCTTACCCTAGGCATCCCATATTTATGGTATGGGGTAAGATTTTTGGTGGGCCACAAGTTTTACACATTTTAGGGATATATGAGTTACAATTTTAACATATTGTGGGGACAAGTGGGTTATATTTTTAATATCTTATGGGGATAGGTGGTTCACAGGTTTAACATCTTGTAGAGATAGGTGTACGAGGTTAAATGTGTCACTATTGGGAAGATGATCACACTGTGAGGTTGTAGTCTTCCAAGGGAAAGAAATACAGATTTGATGGGAATGTTCAGGTGTCGGGATTTAACCTCAAGTAGGTATCCTCGGTTTGTTGAGATATCAGGATTAAACCTTATATAGTCATCCTACACACCCTGTTAATTGATATAGATTAAAACCCAAGTAACATTTTTCCATAGTTTAAGGTTATATAACGAGACTAGTCCATGCAGTTCAACATCATGTGGTAAGGAAACTCATATTTCAGAAGGGGTATCAATAGGGGATAGTGTGGGTCTTATGTACACAGGCATCCTGAGATGGGACTCACGTCCTATGGGTGGGTATAGGGTGTCATTCCATGCATTCCATTCCTAGGTAATCCTATGTTTGTCACTCAAGGTAAGGCTATAGTTTTATGTCATGTGCTAAGAATGTTGTTTTATAGTTTAACATCATACGACTAGGATGTTGGGCTGGGCAGTTTTACATCATGCAACTCAGATGTTGTTGGGATCTATTCTAAGGGAGAACATCTAGGTATGAGGGAAGGATCTAATACAATGCCTCATCAAATGGTAAAGAAATATATGTCCCTTAATTATTCTCGCTTTGGGGCTTACGTTCATTTGTGTTAGGAACCTATAGGTATCGCATGACATAAACACTGCCCTGGTGAAGTAGAAAATGGGTGTTTTGACATTAGGGTGCCTATTATCAGTATCATGAGTAATTAGGGTGCCAATTACTAGGAGTAATAAGAAGGGTAATTATCAAGTCCATTCATGAATTAAAGGGTCCAGATACAAGAGTTGATGATAATCGTCACAAGGAATATCAAGTTGTAGATGAACCAGTTTTGGATAAGTATAGGTTCCCTTGTAACTCAACATTCATGAGAGTATGTTTCCTTAAAGGATACTCCATGGAGAGACCTAGTGTATGGGTTCATGAAGGTTGGGGTTTCACAAAGGTTGATGGATTTGTGAATGGAGTGGGTATCTCAAAAGTGTATCTTTTACAAAATAGAGTGGCCCTTCCTCATAGAAAAATCTTAGTTCCCATGGGGGTGGTTTTGTGAAGGATAATTATCATACAAAACCCCAAGAGTTGCAAAGGTATTTCATCTAATGTGAAGGACATGAACCTTTATGAAATGAATCTACACTATGGTTACAAATGTTTAAGAACCCATGGGAGGTAGTTTCATGAAATATGTCTATGTATGAGAATCTATATTTTCTTGTTCTCATGAATGTCAGGGTATCATGAATTCAGATCCTTTTCTGAAAGTCCAAAGGTCACCACTCCTAAAAATAAAAATATAGGGAGGTATTTATAGGTGTTGAAAAGGTGCAGAAGAACATTTCATGAATGAAGTTCCTCAAAAATACATTTCATGAAGGTTTAAATGGGGTGATGATTTTTTTTAATGAAGATACGTTGTGTGGAAGTTACAGCCTTGACTTCCATAGTGGCCTAACAAGCTTCACGAGTCACCAAACATTCATGAAGGTTTTTATCTTCAAAAATATAGACTCTTAGGTGTATTTTAGTGCTGTTTTGGATTTTATTCACCTCAAAATTTCCATGAATTCCATGATCTGTCTTATAACATGTGTTTTTTGGTGTTAATAAATTCCCTCTTTAGAATGGAAGCTGATGCAAAAGTGGAGGGTCAATTTTTAAGGGTAAAACACTAAAAATTAGTGATCTTAAAGACCCATTCATGAAACTCAGCCTGAAATTATGGATATAAATATGGGTGGTGGTATAAGGGGGGACCATGAGATTTTCACTAAACTTAGGCCCTTGATCTATTTTCATACAACTCAATACATTCATAATTGTTCTATGATTTTGATCCTTATCACTCATGAAACATTGAATCTTATACAAAAAGATTCTCCATGAAAATAATTTTGTGATCCTGTAAAATTTATCTAATCAAACTTCATGAATTTACATTCATGAACTAGGTTCTAAAAAAATTGTATTTTATGGAAAATTTCAGCTAAATATTCCAATGCTATTGCAGCTCGATGATGGGAAATGACTAGAAAAATTATGATAAGAGAGAGATTTTGGAATGGGTAAGATTATGGAACAATCATTGAATTACTAATAGAGGCACAACTAGAGTATCCCATTTCCAAGAGGCTACCATTATATTGATTTAGGCTTTGATATGATGTGTTCATCCCCAATTCCAATTGAGATAATCCTATTTACTTGTTTAGAAGCTCACCTAAGCTGTACCAGTGGCACACAGCTACTGAGGGTCACATTGTTAAAAACCATGAATCGATCACTTCCCAATTTCTATGGAACCCAATGAATAATGTCAATTGAGAGGAATTTAATGAAGATATCCCCCTTAATATGAGGCTATTCTCAAGGAATGTCTAGCACAAAATCTCTAATGTTAGGCCAAGGAGTGGGATTTATGCCAGGTAAGAAACTTAATAGTTTAGTGGGATTGGGTGAACTGGGTATGCTAGTCCTATTATGAGTTTAGGTGGAGATGAAAATGATGGGTTTATAAAAAGTGTCATAGACTTCACAGTTTCATGTCTAAGACCACCTGAACATCATGAATGATCTACTAAGTAGGTGGTTGTAGGGACCAACACATTCCACATACACCATGGGGAGGTTAGTGTTAGCTTGTAGGACCTCTACCAAATAGTTGGGTCCCAATCCAATGGGGTATGTATGATTAGTTCCTTCCCATAAAGAATGTAAGGGAGGACCTAGAGTAAATTTCATCCATAGAAAGGGTTATTATATTTTTAGTGCATGGGAATTATGTGCACAAGCTAGGGATGAAGGATTTTCCTTTCATGTGGTGGTTTGGTTATTTTCTATATGAGCCTATGGATAAGTATATTGGGTGTTTGAGATAGTGTTTTATGTTATCAATGTGAATAAAGAAGCATTCATATTTGAGAATTCTTATGGAAAGCCAATGAAACTTGTGGGGATATGGTTTCAAGCCTAAGACCCCCTAGTCAGACATAAAATATTCATTGTGGCACTCATATGTTGGTGGATACTCTCAGTTTTAGATGCTCACATGGTGGTGTGGCTGAGTACACTCATCATAGAGGAGACGCTGGTAGTGGATCAATGTATTAACCTAGTCTTACCAGTGTTGGTGAAGATATATGAGTTTTTATGACACATCATCCCTAAGATGACCCCTTTCTATGTGTGTAGGCCCATCCAATTATTTTATGGCTGGGTCAGCACACACATGGGGGGTTATGAGTAACCAAATCCAATTTCCCCTTCGGGTACCAACTTCCAGCAATAAATTCTCAACATTATCGGGATTAAACCTCTCAAGTAGGATCTATTTGGTGTGTTATCGAGGATTGGGCTAGTGGATCACTTCATCTTACACCTGTTCCCCCTTATAATGACAATGGTTATAGATGATTTGGTTGGGATAGTGGATCATCAGTCATACCTCCCTGTATTATAAGGAAGGGTGCTAGTGGCCAGGGGGGATTTCAAGGTAATCTATGAACCGTACACACCATACCGGTTAAATAGGAAGTTACAATGCCTTCAGTGAATCAATCCAAAGGTTTACACATGGGTACTTTCTGAATGTCATCCCTTAGTCCTCTAAAAAATATGGTGGATGTTCAAACATGAAAATGGGAGTGGGTGGAATGAGCTACCTCTAGTTAATGTTGTGTGATTTTTTTTTGAGTACATACTTCAATTGGAAAGTGTATAACCTAGAGATATTTTGAGGTAGTCTTCTAATTAGGTAGGTTTCAGATAAGGTTTACTATAGTCGTGGGGCTAGGGGCATGTGGTGATAGGTAGGGTACACTATAAAGGAAGAGCTGAGCTAGGGAGGAGTGTAGTGTCCAATTATTCTATTACTATAGTAGGAAGAGAAGTACCAGGCCCAAAAATTCTAAGAAAATAGACTGAGGTGGAACCTGTACCCTCTAGAATGGGAGTGAGATCACAATTCTAGGCTTAGTGGATGCAGAGTTGATTCCCAGATATCCCTGGTGATGTTATTTTCCCCAATGCTTGGGAGATCAGGGGAATCAAAAACTATCTCACCTCTCTCCATGGTACATGGCTACACCTTAATGATGAGTGGATAGATCTTATAATGTTTTTCTATTATAGAGCAGGATTCCATGCTCTTCAAGATGATATGATGCAATATATTATGAATCTGGAAGCCCTCATTCACTCTCATGACATTGTGAATCTTCTGAACAGTTGGGTGAAAGTGCTACTGGTAATACCTTCTCTTCTAGATCTTCCCATTAGTCAATTGTCCACCAGTATAGATGGGGGTAAATAATTGGAATAGGAGGAATATTTGAGGAGTGATTCCTACATGGGATCCCCTAAGGTAGGTGATCCTTCTATTTATCAGGTAAATTTTCTAGTTTTTTGTACCTTGACCAACAAATAAACCTTCATGACTGCTGTCTAATTCTAGTTTACTTTTTCAGGAATCAGTGAACATCAAGGAGGGGGGGGGGGTCATGATAAATCTATATAAAAGAATGATCAGGCCCCAATTCTGGAATAGTAAGGAAAAATTCCTCCTCCCGATGTTGTGGAAATAGGTTTCCAACCATCTATTATTGAGGTGGTGCCTATGGGGGGGGGGTGGATCCTAGTGAATCTCACTGAGTTATTGGGGATTATTAAAAATATGGTATGTTTTAACTATCAATCCAACCATTTTTTTATATTTTCTCCCATAAGTTCCATTCTCCTAACCGTTTACTTTAAATGGAAGTACAAACTATGTTAGGGGCTCAACGACTAGTACTGATCCATAAATCGGCTAGGACTACTACCGAGGCAATTATGTTTGACACTGCAACCTCCATGGTGGTGTTAAAGGTTTTTCTATCAGTGGGGGTGGTTGAGGAGGCTGAGGAATGTTTTTCTATTCTAGAGGTGATGTAGGATATGTTGATTAAAACTATTGCCTCGATAGAGGTGGTCGAGGAAGTTGTGGTGGATAGGACTACCATATAGGTGCCGTAAGGGGTGGATGTATGATCCGAGGCCTCAATAGAGGTGGTTGATATTACAAAACCAATATAAATGGTTGATTAGGATGTGGTGGCTAGGTCTACCACATGTGTGCTTGAAGAGGTGGTGGACAAATCTGCTGGAGGGGAGTCAAATGTGGTAAACTTTATTATAGACTTGGAGCCCATATTATTTGAGAATATTCCACCAGATGAGTAGGAAACAGATGTTTTAGAGGCCTTTCCTAAATATGGCTCTAATCCACTTGAGGACTTCAAGGAATATGGTTCTAATGCCGCTGAGTGAAATCAAATAGTCCAATATATATTATGGAGGAGTGTGTGGAACATCATTACTCATACTCCATGGGATGATCTGAAAAGGTGGACGGGGTCCCTCTATTGGATCATGAGCCTAGGGACCAGTGGTATATACTCCCATGACATTAATTATTTGGATAAGTAATTACTTTCTAAAATATTTCTAGCGGAGTGGAAAGAGATCGATATGTCCTGATACAAGGAAAATTCTAATGGCACTAAAGCACTCTAGGCATATGAGGAGAAGCTTGATTGACTAGACAGGAAGGAAAAATAATATGGATCCATAAACTATTTTGAAACAGATAATATCAAACAACTAAAGGAATAATTGGAAACATTTGAGGCTAGGTATTCAGGGGTGGCATCTCTAGCAGTTGAGTGTTGATCCAAGCATGACTAGTTGTGAGTTTAGGCTGATTTAGTTCTTCCCACTACCAAGGACAACGTGGTTGGGATGGACGAGTGATAGAAGGCCATGGAGGCTACCCGAAATTTTTTGGATGGGTTACAGAAATCATTTTCCTAGGTTAAACCTTAGGGGGATTTCCTTTGGTTGAAATAAATTATTGGCTTTGGCTTGTGGATAAACCTTCCCAAAATATTAAAGTTTTTTATTTAAATCCTCCATACACATCCATTTTTTTATTTTCTATATCTCAATAATATTAATGAGACAACCAAATATTAATACCTAATCCCACAAGAGTCATGATATTTGTAAAAAATAAAGAAAATAATATATTTCTCACTTATATGAGAGTTATAGATAGGGGATGAATACTCAGTGTTTGGATTTCTCATTGACCACCTAAGAGTGTCTTGACAAGGAAAGATTTGGTTGGAGAGTGAAAATATCTTCATAACTAACTTGATTTATTAATGTGTGAAGGTGCATGGCTAGAGTAACGCCAATGCTATTGAATTATACGTGAACAAATGGGAAGGAAGGAATGAGTGACCAAGATGCCCATGATATGGAACACAAGGGTAGTGATAGGACGATAGAGGATGACTGCTTACCATGTTTAAAACACATATTATACTATAAATCTATCAAGGATAGGTAAAAACAAGTGAGGTTCAGCCGTTGACAATGTTTGAATCACAAGACATGTCAAAATTTTATCAAAAGTCTTTTAGATCCAATGCGGCGAGGCACCGTTACTGTTAGGGGAAGCCTGCTCAGATGTGGAAGGTGGTGAGGATCTAAATCAAGGTAGATGAAAAGCATAGGTTGAACTGATGGAATGTTTATATGGAGTTCAAAACTCTTAGGATCAATCCACTATGTATTTTAACACATTGGGTTGGTGCATCAGTATGAATGAATACTAGATTTATCTTATAGGTGGATAATCATCTTAGATGCTAAGTGATGACCAAGGAACTCAAATGGTGCAGTTGGTGTCTAACACTGAAGGGGGAAAATGGATTCTTAGGCAAGGTCCTAAGATGATTTTTAGTTTTACACCATCCAATAGGGATGAAGGGAGTTTGGTTTAACATCTAGTGAAAAGGATATTGAAAATAAAATTTAGCATCTTACAGCGAGGACAATGTATTTTACAGTTTAACATCATTGAATTAGGATGTTCATAGAAATGTTTATAATATTACGACAAGGATGTGTGAAATGATGTAAATAAATCTTTCCTATTTAGGTTAGTGATATTTTTGAAAAGAAAAAAAATTGGAGGAACTTCATAGAGAAGTTCATTAATAAAAGGGAGTTAATATTTGGCTCTTACCATTTCCTGAACCGATGGTTTATAATAAGCGTATCCTGGAAATTTTTACTGCTTAGTGATGAGTCTTGTAGGATTTTCACCTCTTTTTTTACATCCTTATTTTTTCCCAAATCACAAGGGAAATATTGTGGGAGAAATTATGTCTCTTACTCAAATTATCCCTATGGGTTTTCAATCTGATATATGTTTGTGCCTCTTGCGTTAGACAGTTTAAGGTCATGCCATTCAGACCAAGGAGTTGGAAATTGATTAAGGTAGTAATGCTTGGACTAGGTTGAGATACTCCATAGTGGTATAGATGGTATGAGGGGGTTTAACCCATTCAGGTAAGTAGGTCTAAAGGGGACTTTCACCATACTAAGTTCTCTTGAGGCTAGTCGTTGGCCTTGGACTAAAGATGATGACTATTGAAAAATGGCCTAAACTAATGGGGAATTCATGGATGGGACTAAAGACAGAAGGTCTAGGAGTCACTATGTATCCTATAGGTTGGGAATCCATCCACACAGATTTTTGGGATATAATGTGGTGGTAGTCTAACATTGAAAATAAAAAATCCTATTGAGTGAGGATGAGGTGAGATGAGTGGGCATTAATTTTACTAGGGATTAGAGGTGAGGAAAATTAAATGTCAATCTGGGGCCATAGGTTTCCAGTTGCACATAGTTTATGGTCATAATTCTAGGACCAATTGTTACTATATTTTAAGGTCACAAAGCATTGAATAAGGGGGAAGTGGTGTCATGAGGATGTTTATATGACATATAATAAAAGGATAACATGATGTGAAGGGAGAGAGTTAAATACCCCTCTACATCACACAAAATGTCTCTGAGGGAATTTTCACACAGTTTAAGCTCAAGATTCTTGGATCTAAGCTCCTAGTTTAAGGTCATAGAGTTTATACCTAAAGGTGAAAAACTTTATTTAAAGAACAATCACACATTTCACCCTCACTTAGGGAAATTAATCACCAACTCCTAATCCCATAGGAGAAATTCTCTGTTTGAGAAATAAGGAACAACATGGAGTTCTCATTATTATAAGGGAGAGAAGAAAAAGGGTAAAAATAAGTTGAATTGGGGAAGTCCCAATGATTTTGACTTACTTAGTCATTATATGTGACCACATGATAGAATAGAACATAGGGTTCAAAAATTCCTTCCAGAGAAAAAGATGGTGGAAATTAAGGAAAATTGTAACTTCCAATATATGTAATGAATAAAGGGGTTATTTATGGGAAGGGAAGAATATTGATCATTGTAGAATGATATAATAGGAGAAACCAAACCCCCAAGGTGTTCTCTCTAAAGGATCCCTTGGGGTTCTTTTATAAAAAATAGTTAAGACCACACCAGACCTCAAGTTCGATGTGGGATATAGACTCCAAGACTCCCCCTCAAGCTAGGTGTAACTAGCTTGGACACAAAAAGAAAAAACAAAGAAACCAACAGGCTGAAAACACTCCCCCTCAAGGTGGACATACCCCGATTGATGACAAAACAAGACAAAGTAGAATTAAAGATAAAGATACAAGGCTGATGCTCCCCATCACGATTGCATCTCCCCCTCAGGATAATGGATGGATGATGTCACAGGCGTAGCAGAAGAAACCACATAGTCCGGGCTAGTTGATGTAGCGCCAGGAATACAGCACTAGTGGGGCCTATTGATGAGATTCCAAGAAATCCACACTTGCACTGGGAAAGCTGCACTTTTGGGGCTGGTGACATGAGTCGAGGATTCCGCAGAAGTGTTGTAGGATCTGGTGGTGCCAAAGGGACCGAATAAATGGCTGTTGAGCTGCTGCACCACAGTGGAGGAAGTGAAAAGATGTGCTGACAGACAGAGATGTATCCATCAAGATTCATCGGGAGATGCTGGAGAGTCGGGGATTCCGTAGGAGGTGTCCGACATGGAAGGAGCAGCGGTCCACTGGAGGAAGATACAAATGATGAGATGTGATGGACTGAAATAGATGAAACCGGACAGAGAGAGTCCGAACTTGCAGTGCATCGCACTGGAGTGGGGGGGGGGGGGTCTGAGTAGAACCGGAGGCCGTCTGCAGTAGGGGCCGGTAGGGGTGGAGGCCAGCTACTGGAGGAGCCGGAAGGGGTAGAGATTAGATGTTGGAGGAGCCGGTAGAAGGAGAGATTCACCGGGAGGGAGAGATTCCTTGCAGAGCAGCGCACTGGAGGGCGTCATGCAAGGTGGAGCCACCAGATAGCAAAAAAGCCAGTGGGAGACTCACACAAGAGGTGGAGCTGGGAGAAGCAGAGGCACCGGTACTGGGATGGGAGGTGGAGGAGTTCACCTATAGGGAGCCGCCTGGACTGGTTCACCTGGAGGGAGCCACAACTGGAAGGTAAGGAACTGGTTGAGGCCAAATGAGAGGTCACGGGGAGGGATCCGCCAGGAAGGGAGCTACTAGATGGAGCGCACTAGGAGGGAGTCGCGAGTCGGGTGGAGGATCCGTGAGTTGTGATAGACGAGGGTGCCGAGAACGTGCGCTGGATCGCGAGCGGGAGATGTTGGGATCACCGCTGGGAAGAGAGGCCGGGAGTCATCACTGGTAAGGGAACTGCTGTAGAAGGTAGGTCTTGGGTCTGGGCGTCGGAGTGCAGTGCAACAAAGGAGGTGACTCGTAGGGTAGAGATGGGGTGGCTGCGTAGGGCAGACCCGCAGGAGGGGGCCATTGCACGCGGCGGGATGGGGACTCCAGGGAAGAAGGTGCCGACAGGGGGGAGACCCTATGGAGAGAGGGAAGGAAGCTGGTTACGCCACATGGGAGGAGCGCTGGCAGGGGGAGATCCATCGGAGATAGAGGGAGGTGGGGTCGGGGTGAACCAGGAATCCGTAGAGGCCGGCCAGGGTTGGCGACTGTTTTAGGGCTCGATGGCCTTTAACAGAGCCACCTCCCCCAGTGGGGAAATTATCAGGAACCCTAAATGGTATAAAAAAAATAGATGGGAGGGGGGGGGGGGTCAGGATTAGGTTCCCTCTGATACCATGTAGAATGATAAAATAAGAGAAACCGAACCCCTAGGTGTTCTCTCTAAAGTATCCTTTGGGGATCTTTTATACCAAATAATTAAGACCACACCGGACCTCAGGACCGATGTGGGATACAGACTCCAACAATCATGTTCAAAACATAGGTTCCATAGCCATGATTGTCAAGGATAGGATGTAAAAAAAACTGTTGGATGTTGACCATGTTCAAAATATGGGTACTTCTAGATGATGTCAAATATTCTTATGTAATTGTTACTAGGTAGGTAGGTGAGCCAACATGGCTAGGAACCATTACCACTATGGGGGCCTTTTCGATTTGGGAAGATGATGAATATCCCAACCAAAGGGGGAACAAAAAAGTATAAGTGAAGTATGTCCCATGGAAGATGGATCTGGGGACCACACCACCTTGTTCTTGAATGTGATGTATGAGTATATCGGTAGGTAAGGTTTAAGACTAACCCTGAGGTGGGAAGACCTTGAAAGGATATGGTAGTCGTGCTAGATTCTGGATATGAGATTCCGACATCACTATGTATCCCATGGGAATTATAATCAATCCATACATAGTTCAACAATACGGTATGGTAGGATACCATTACCGAAAGGCTAACAACCTCTTTGGAGAGGATAATGAATCATATCATAGTTATCATATGAGTTATCTTGAATTTATAACATAGTATTTTAAGGATACATTTTAACATTATTTTTTGAGGATTTTGGTTTTTGTCATCTCACATTTTTCATATGAGGCATTCTATGTTCACTACGTGGGTTAAGGCTACAATTTAACATTAGTTTCTAAGGATGTTGGTTTTTTTCATATAGTAATTTTCATATGAGGCATCTTATGTTCACCAAATAGGGTAAGGCTATAGTTTAACATCGCGTGATTAGGATGTGTGCAAGGATTATGCATTGAGATTCCCATTATTTCTTACTCATTTTAGATTATAAGGGAATATCAATTTTCTAACAGGTTGAGGGATATGATTAGAGATTACACCTGATTAAGGGTACCATGGAAATATTTCTCACTCTGGGAAAGTGGTCACGATGAGATCAAATCTAGAAAATATAAACTTTCTATGGAAGATATAACCTACAACTGGACCCGAAGACAAGAGGTCAAGGTGTCACTACGTATCCCAAAAATCTAGGAATCAAGATACATATAGTTTTAGAATTCATCTTGGTATAAGACTATTTCCAAGGGGGAGAACAACATTCTATCTGGTGAGGACTCACACTATCGTTCATTTTGACATAATAAAATGAGGACATAAGAAACCACATATTTATTTCTTGATGGATTCTATTTTCATCACATAGGGTAAGGATACAGTTTAACGTCATGTTCTAATGATGTTAGGTACATCTCATTTTTTACATATGAAGCATCCTTTGTTCTTTACCTAGGGTATGGAAACAATTTAACTTCATGCGTTGAGGATGCTAGTATTGATCATCGTATATTTTTTACATGAGGTATCCTATTTTTGTTGCATAGTAAAAGGATACAATTTAATTTCATGTGTTGAGGATATTAGGCTTCGTAGTTTAAAGTCATAAAACTTAGAATATTTCTATTTTTAGTTTAAGGTCATAAATCTTAGACCAAAAGGTGTTCATGTGAAGTAATTCCTTAAAAAAACAGAATTGGTGGGAGGTATGATATGGTCTCCATCCATGTTCACTAATGAGTATGCACCATTGGAGTTGGCCTTATGGATAATATTATGTCATTCCCACTTGGGTTATAGTTTCAAAGGTTTATTACAAGGTATCCTTGGCATCTTGAGAACCAGTACTAGGTCACCTTGAAAGAATGATTAGAGGTGAATCTTATTGCTGAATGATCGTGCTACCTGGTTCTGGTTTCCCTCAAAGTTATGCAGTGCATAAATCCTATTTTTCATGAGGGATTCCAACTTAGATAGAAAGACTTATGCTATTCTATCTAGTGTCTGCTGGTTGTAAACAATTTTTTAGAGTGGTGATACCTATACCTCTATAGGTAAAACTACCCTTATCCCATATACAAGGGAATATGAGGTCCCATGGGTAAAACTTATAGTTATTTTTCAATAGGACTAGAGGTAATTGGGGAATTTATCAGGGCAATTTTTTTTGTTCTTTCCTAAAATCTTCTATAGAATTATAGAGATTGTTTTGTTAAATTACTCAATCTATCCATTCTTCCACACATAATAATGGGAAGTGTGGTTGTACTAGATGTTGTACTTATTATATAATTTCTTCAACTTTCCAACCAAGAAATTAGTTAAATTATTTGTGAGAATAGTGTAAGGAACCCCAAATTGATGAAAATTTGGTATTTTACAAATTCAATGGTATGAGTTTTCACTTATTTGATGGGAACTACTTATTCCCAATTTGAGAAGAAGTATGTTGTTATCAGAATGAACATGGACTATCGACCTATCCCTGGTTGGAAGGGACCCACAATATCGAGTGCCCCTATTAAAAAGAGCCAAGAATAATTGGTGGTGTAGAGGCTCTTTGGTGGTTGATGAAAAAATTTTGCATGGATCTGGAACACTTTACACCTTTTGGTGAACTCAATGTTTTCGTAAACCATGATGGGCCAAAAGTAACCCAACCTATAAATTTAGTGGTAGAGCTTTAATCCTTCCTGATGGGATCCATATGATCTAGTATGGACCTCTTACATAAAATGATCTATCTAATTACCTTGTATGTAATAGAGAATAATTCAATAAAACCTTTGCCGATAGAGAGTCTTCTCAAGGTTAGGGTCACTTTAGAGGGTGAACTAAAATACACGTCGGTGGATTCTCACACGCTTAGCTCAGCCTAGTGGGAAAATTCCATGTTAGATATACTCAATTAAGGGAGTCATCCAATAAAGTGTTCTTCAACCATGGTTGAATTTGATGGATTTATGTAGAAGAACCGATGACTGGTCGATATATCTATTGGTTTCCATTATCTAAAGTGGCAGGGGTGATGACCCTTTAATGTGCCATATGAATAACAAAACCATCTTGATTGGGATCTAATAAGGATTAATCTAGTCTATTAAAATTATCATATTAGATATTATGTGATCAAGTAACATGAATTTCCTTCTATAGGAAAGGGAATTGGGAAATTAGCATGTGAGTACATTCTAGCAGGGCAACAAACTCTTTTTGTTCTTATGATATAGTCACTGTTGATCTATTTGATGACTATCTTGGAGTATCTGTTCACATGAACGTGGAGGAGATCAATCTTGAGAGACAACTTTGGACTAGTAATAAGATCTTGATACTTTACCTCATTTTAAGTACAACCTTCTGACAAAAGTAATGAGTATGAAATGAAAGATTGTTCAAGAGAGAAGAAGATGTTCCCAATGCCCACCCTATTGTGTTTGTGATTGTTGAGACTTATAATATCCAGGCTCTATGAGGTACCTATGAATTACATATATCAACATGAAAAAACCTGATCTAATGAGATAATGGTTTCAGTTAGGAAATACAAATCTTGGGATAGTTCCTCATGGGTTGGATGCATAACCGTGAAATCTTCCAAAGCTTGTCCCTTGATGGATTTCTACGAGCCAATAATGATGTCTAATAGATGGATGATTACCAACCAATGTGAAAATCACCCTATTATCATGGTGAAATCTTGGATGTATTTTAGAAGATAAAAAAGAGACACTATATGTATCTCATGGTGCTGCAAGTAATACGGTAGCTTTTTTACTATATAGACTAGTGTGAGAAAACTATTCTCAATGTTGGAATATATAGTTTCTGTGTTGAGGATCATGAATCTAAGACAATATAGGCTATTTTCCATTCCATCATTATTATTTTAGGCTAGAAGGATGCTAATGGACCATTCCAAAGTGATCATGTAGAGGACAAGAGGATTTCTTGATATTAGTGAAATTAGAACCATAGCCTATAGAATATACAAATTAATATCCTCAAAGAATGTTTGTTAGTCTTTATCCCATTGGTAAATGGATAATTTATTCATGATCCTTGATAAGGGATTAAAGTTACAAACTATATTTGAAATAAATCATAAAATATAGGCTAAGTGTACTTGGAGGCCTCACTGCTCCTAAAGGTTATATGGGGGGGGAATTTGGTTGATAAAATATATTTTATTGGACTAGATCTCAATGAATCTATATCCAATTATGAATATGCGAAATTTAAAAGAGGTAACCTTTAATACAAGTTTAAAGGGGACAAGAGAAGAGGAGGCTAAAAAATTTCTTAAGATCCAAGAGATGGTCCTAGTTTTGGTAGTAATTAACTACCAAATCATCCAAGAAACAATCCACTAATGTCCCAAGGAGAAAATTTAATATATGGTGAATATATCCCTGGTAGGTGGATCCAAAATTCTTAAAACCAAAAGTAATCACCCAGTAGATGAAGGTCCCCATGGGTTACTTGAATGAGGTGACCTCCTCTTCCTCAGGGGATATCGACATTTGATTATTTCTAGAATATTTTTCCATGAATGAGAGAGCTTGGAACAAAGCCGTAAAATCAATTATTGATCTGTCACTAGAATGGAAAAATCATCATTCAGTAAATGGATGATGAGTTCCTAGAAGTTGATGAAGAATTTGATATACCAATTATTCTTTCTAACCATGATAATGTTGTCCATCCACCCAGAGTATTGTAAATCTCTGATGAAGTTTAACTTAAAAAGATTATCAAATTTTTCCTAAAACATAGCATCGTGGGGGGAGTGAATCTTTTGGGGAGGATATTTGAACCTGTGGTGACCCATTGGGAGGCTAATAAAATGAGAGACAACATGGGGATAATGGATTTGAATCTCATTATAGCTCCAGGAGAATACTTCATAGTTCTATTTTAGGAAGTCCACAAACTGCTGCTATTCCATTGGAAACATAGCTATGTTTATTAGTGTTGGACTCATATCTTCTTTAGTGCTAAGGTTTAACTAAGTCAACTCATCAATAGTGGTGGGGACACCCTCTTTAAAATTATGGGGTTTCTTCCAAATCCTTCTTTTTATCTAAGATATGTGGGTTAGTGGGAGGTAGAAACTCTCTCAAAATTGAAGATATGGGAATGACATCATAATATGACATTATGGGGGGGGAGTCTACAATAAATAACTCTTTCTCTATGGAAATTTTAACACAAAGGCCGATTATCCAATCAAACATGGTTTTTGATTTTGAGTCCCACTTTTGATATCAAATCACTAATTTCAAGTTGACTTCCATTGAGTTAACCCTATATTTTGAAACATATGTGATGTCATGGATCAATAGCCATGGGGAGGATCCCTAAACATTCCACAGAAGTAAGGTCCTTTGGTGCTATCTGCACCTATCCTGTATACGATTATAAGGTAATATAGGATAAATATTTCTTCTTGGAGACAATGAAACAACTACCAAGGTCCTGAGTATTAGGTTCCAGTAGGTGGATTGGGTGGAAAAAGATGTCTTTCAAGTTTATCAAAGGATCTGTGATAGTGGATATCAGATAGCTATGGCCATTAATACGCTCAACCCCATAGGCCTATATTTGTTTTAACTCCCTTTTGTAATACCTAAAATATATATATTAGTCAAAATAAGAGTTTAAGGGGGATGCATCACCTTGAATTAAACCTACTAACCCATTAACGGAGTATTTGAGGCACTAATATAAGGAGGTAACCACTGCATGCATATGAAGCCAAGGTCTTCCCAATAGGGAATTATCGACATTATCCTATGATATTTACATAAATTAAGTTCTTGCTACTAGGCCTACTAATTGAGTCTTTCTCTGAATTTTACCATGATTTCTTTCTTTCTCTTATCATACCACTAAATTTTCAGGTTGGAGGGAGTCAACTCATTTTCTATAAGCCCAAATTTATAGAGCATCTAAGTCAAGATGATATTGACCCCGGAGCTAGTATCCACTAGGAAACGGTGTATTTACACATCATTGAACTATTCTATGATATATACTAAGGTTATATTCCCTGAAATAGTATCATCCTTATCTTCCTTAGAGAAGAAAATGAAAGATTGAAAATTTTCCTGCTCTACTTCCTCTGCATGATAAGACTCAATAGCAGTTACCTCATTTTGAAAATAAAATGGACTCTTCAAGGCTTCAGTAAGGGCCTCATTCATCTTCTTGTATAGGTGGATATCTTCAAGGATTGAGATCCTTGTTGGAATTCTAGAATGGTTCTTTATAACATCGTACTTATTATATAGGGGAATGTTTTTTCCTATAGAGGGTCTTTCTCTAATAGAGAGAATAAAATACACCATTGGATAAGAAACAGGGGCCCGATTAGTGCTCGCTGCACCCTGTTGTTGGTTAGATAATCTGATTTGAACACCTAACATTTGGTACTAGAGACTGAGGTCAAGCCCTGGATGGGCGCGACTGATCACGATGTAGTTGTAGATGTGTCCTGTGATCAACTAATATAGTAAAATATAGAGGTGTTCCCAATGGAGGTTCTTGGGGGGTGGTGGGTACTTGATGAGTCCTATGTAAGAACTATTATATAGTCTTATATGTAAGAATAATCTGGTCTGAAACAATAACTTGGATTTTTTTTACTAGTGTATCCCTTGGATCTCCTTAAATAGTGTTGACCAGAGGTTCCAAAGGGGTTCATATGGTGTTACTCATCATTGAACATCGTATAATGATCCAATTTCTCAAAATAATTCAAATAGGTATAATTTTTATACTCATTGGTGAAATATTCTAGGATCAGATGAAAAATGAATATACCTCCAAACCCAAGTGGCATGAAGTTTCCAAGGTTGAGGATTAGTTTTTTCATTGATGGGGGACTCTTATTCCCCTTATGATGTCGATTCTTATTCCTATGAGACTTGGAAGACTACGAAATATATGTAGAGGTGGTGGCTATAGGAGACGTGGTAACATAAGAGATTAAAATTTTCTCAATAAGGCATGGATGATACCATGGTCATGAGAAACTGTCTTTTGATCTAAACAATCTTTTTAGTTTTTCATTCTATGATTAGGGCCATGCTTCCACTCACTAGAGTCTTTTCTATCACTATCAAGGTTAGGATAGACATGTCCTACCTATTCTCAGATGTTGCCCAATTTTACTAGTCCATGATCAACTTGGTCACGGAGCCAGTCTCATAAGAAGAATAATTATTTGATGTTTTGTTTTAGGATCCTGTGGTAAGAGTAGTGATTGGTGTAGTTACCATGTTCGGCCTCTTAGGGTCTCCAGTATTCTAAAAAATTTAGTATACCCTTTTCTAGGGCATAGATTAAGAACCTTGAGACTTAGGTATCCTTGAAGGAGAATGTATTATTCTTCATCTCTATAAAAGGAACCCTAAGTGTCTGGCCTTGATTGGAGCATGGGGAAGAGTTCTATCGGTGAGGATATGATGGGTGAGGCTATGCTTAATGAGGATATGATGGGTGAGGCTGAACTTGGTGAGGCTCATTCAGTAAAGTGGAATGCTGGTGAACTTGCTTGGGGGACTCTACATATGATGTAAATAGTCATTTCTTCTTTGAAAATCCTCCACACGGGAGTTTTAAGGGGTAACGGGTTTGACCATTGCTTGGTCCAATACAAGGCTTCTTCAAGACACTAATATTTTTCAGTGAACTCTCATAATCCACCTGGATAATTTAGTGATATTAGGGTAGGGAACAACTAATATATGACATTATCCATACAAATAGTTTGCAGTTACTCTTGGGAAATCTTCATATCAAGAGAGTATGTGACCCCCTTCCATCGAAAGATGATGTAAGAAATTCACTCATCATCACATTGTTTTCACTCAGAGAGATCTGCAATATTAGCCTTTCACATAGGGGAGATATCACACCCTGAACCAATTCTATTAAATTTTTATTTATATATTTATTTTTGAGTCTCATTTTTGAGTTTAGGGTGAATCCCGCATTGAAATTTTAAATTTTTTAAATTTAGGGAAGGGGGAATAGTTATCCCACATAGTTAGTCTAACTATTTGGGGGACCAACAATTTTTATTAGAGACATTTTTTAGGGTTGATACAAAATTAGTTTAACCATATGGACCAACCACTCATGTGCACACGTTTTCTTAGTGAGGGCACACAATCAATGAAAACATTTCAAAAATTGTGCAGAAACCATGTGCATCACCCAGTTTAGGGGAACAAGTTATTTTTATTATTTTATTATTATTTTTACTATTATTATATTATGTTATACTTTTATTCTTATTTCCCCCTTTTTCTCTCCCATTTATCCCTTATGTCATGCCATTCCCCCTTCTTCATATGCATTGTTCATAACCCAGGGTGGCCGAGCTGTGCCTCCTCCCCCTCCTTCTAACTTTGGCTAAGTCTTCCTTCTATTCAATGTGCAATTCTAGTAGGTTGGAATTTCTCCTCTTCATATTCATTCTTCTCTCCCTTTCTCTTGGGTTCTTCTCCTCGACTTTTGTTACACATATAATAGGTGAACACTAACCCGATTCTAGGTATTTCTTTAGTAGATTATTATTGTCTAGGGTTTTTTGATTCCTTTGAGGAAAGTTCTAGCTATGGTTGTTAAAGGCCATGTGTTCTCCCCTGAATTTGAGAAGGGTTTCATCAAGTTTTCTTTATATCTCTTTTTTTTTAATTTGGGTTTTTGTTACTTTTGGGTTCCTTATATTTAAATAGTGTACCTTGGATCTCTTTGAGGTAGTTTTGGATTAATGTTTATCAAAGGAGATGTCTTATAGATCCTTTAATGAAACTTACACACATATACATAGGTAACAGACGCACACACACCATCCTTGTACATATTCACTCATAGAAAGGGGAATATGTACATTGGATCAAGGGGTACTTATATATATACGTATAGGTGTATATGTGTGTAAGGGAAGTAGGGTATTTTTTCTTCACTTGGGTTTTTTTGGGTCTCACTTTCACCTTTGGACCTCCTTGAAGTAGTTTTGAGTTATCATCATCCCGAGAGGCGTGTTTTGAGATAGGTTCCCTATATATAATCCATTAATTTTGAAAATTTGATTAATTTCTTGTTAATTCACCTGTTTTTATTGTATTAAGAATTAAATATAATATACGAAATGTTTTTGGTGATTGTAATGGGGGTTTCCATGTTTTTCATATTAATATAAGTTTTCTCTATGGTTTTCCCTTTTTAAATCATGTTTCAAGTTTTTTTTAAATGTATAAAACCTTTGATACTAGATTTGTTTTTCTAAATGGTTTTAAAATATTAAATATATTTATAAAAGGAGTTTCTAAAAAATTTAATATTTATTTCAATTATAAAGTCCATTTGGAACCTTTAGTATTTCTTGTGAAATGGTTTTGAAATCTCGTGATATGTAGGATTATTTAGAACCTTCTAAATGAATTCCATGTGATGGTTATCCCTACAGTTTTCTTCTCTCTAGAGAGGGTCTATACATAGAAAATGTTAGGATTTGGGAAAGGCATTCATGTTAGAACCTGTGTTAGTTCCAAGAGTGTGATGACCTCCTTGCTTCTCCTTTATGCTACTGACATTGGATCCTAGGCATTACGATTAAAGTTAAAAGATGGTTTCTATTTAATCCAAATTATATGGAATAGATCCCCATGGAGTGTCCATGTGGGATGTTCTACTAGTGAGGCTAGTTGATAGAATCCAGATTTTTTTTGACATTGGATCCCATCAATAGGTCAAAAGATGGCTGTGAACCAAGTATGTCTAGGGTACATTCACTTTGTGTCTAGGAATATCCCATGTTGAATATTTTATATGTATTCTACTTTCTCTAATTTTGTTATTTTTTTTCATAAAACCATTTTAACTATCATGATTTCATAGGAAACTCTTTCATTCTTACCTAATTTTGTGTACTATTTTTCCTCTTTTTTGTAGCACTTTGTGATATATTTTTCCCTAAAATTCATCTTTTATTATATATCCCTTCATAAAAATTGGTTTTCGTGAATCCTTTCACTTTTTTGAAAGTTATTTGTAATTAATCATAGAAAATGGTATTTTAAAAACATTATTTTGTTATTGGTTTAAAGATAAAATAAAAACCTATTTTTATTAATGTATTTCAATATAGCATGAAATGATTTTTCCTTTAGAGGTAAGGCATAGGGAATGATTTTAATTGGGAACACCAACTAAGTTTTAATAATCATGCCTACATCTCTATCTTTGTTTTTATATTTAGGTACAATTTCTAGTTTGGTCTCGATTACCATGGAGTGATGTTGGGTTTTGGGATCGAAGAGCGGCTCGTAGAGTCACATTGATATATAGTTAGTCTTGAGGTTTGGTTTTATTTTAAGTTTTGTTTCTTATTCTTATTGTTTCTTTTATTTATTTTGGGATGTTTGTTTATCTTTTTTCTGATTTTGTTTATTTATTCTAGGATTAATCATTACCACTAAATCTATTTAATGCCCTTGGTGCTTGTCACCACCCCAAGGCGACCAAGAACATGCCTCAACAATGTCACGGTCTAGATCAGGTGTTCGGTTTTGAGTTTACCCTAGGTTGGTTCATGAAATAATATTATCAGATCATAGGTTCTTTAGGGGACCTATCTTGTAGAGAACCCTTTGTTATTTGGGCTATCAAGGTAGAATGAATAAGATTATTGATACTTGGGGTGTAGGTATGAGGAGGTGTCTAACCAATAATTTATTTTCTTAACCTTGATTTTCCTTGTAAAGTTATGTTTTGAGTTTTACTTATCAATTTGGTTTTCATTATTTTCTCAGTATTCCTTGGTTTTGGTTGATGATTATTAATTTTAATAATTTTTTTGGATTGTTTGTGGGTAGTGTTGTGCTGCAGGAATGAAATGGTAGTTGGTCTAGTAGTTTTTGGTGGGCATGAAGGTACTATACAGACATGTGGATTTAGGTGATGTTTTCTTGAATAACTCTCCATGACAGCGGTGTGATTAGATTATGGATTCCAACTATATGGCCAGTTAACCCATTTTCACTAGTCCCCTGTTGAAATTTATTTTGAGTCTTTCCTAATTTTATTTTTTAAATTTTTTTTATTATATTATATAACCCTATTTTTTACCAAAGTGATAATAATTTTTTTAAAAATTAGTTTAAAGGAAGTTTTGGTACCCGAATTTTAAATAAAAAGGGTATTTTTGATAAAATGGGTCTTTTGAAATGAGATATTTTCTGATTTTTCGATCTCAAGAGTAGGTTCATGTTGTTTTAAAGGGGTATTTGAAGCTTGTTTTAAAATTATAAATATTTTTATTGGTAAAATGGTTGGTTTCTTGATGTAATTTAAGGGATTTTGTAGAATGAAAAATATTTAAGTGTAGTGTTTAAAAATGGATTTCAAAGTAGTGGTTGATGGGATTTTTGAAAATATTTAAGAAATATTTGGGTTGTATTCCTTTTGAATTTTGTGTTTAATTGTGATTATTTATTGATGGTGAGTTATTTTTGATTGTTTTTATGTTTCTTTATTATTTATAGTATTCCCCCACTAATCTCTAAGAAATCATTAAGAAGATATGCGGGTGGATCTCTCACCATACGATTTTGGTTGATAAATTATTGTCTCAGTTGTCTAGTCATTTAATAATAGATATTGAGACTAGTGGTTCTCATTAAATTCCCTTTTATTAGGAGTTGTACAGAGGTTCCAAGAGTCGAGACCTGCTCATTTCTTTGGTTAGATATGAACAAGAAAATTCAATGAATGATTATGAAATATTGAAGATATATTTGTTCATATTGAGTCTCCTGAACTGATTAAGATTAAAATTTTGACCTTTATGTTCATAGGTTTGAGTTTGAAGTGGTAGAAGTTAGTAATTAAGAGTAATCGAAGAGTAAATTTATTGGGATGTTTTTCAAGGATTTGTTCATCCAACAGTATTTTTTAAGGCTGTAAATGGGGAAGAGGAAATGGAGTTATAATGCCTCCATAAGGGTGATCAATTGGTGGTTTTCATTCATAATTTTTTGGATCTAGTTTCCTATATCCCTGAATTTACTAAGGAAGATTCTCTAAAGGACTGATATTTTAAGAATATAATTCATCCCATTATTCAGTCAATGGTGTTAGAGTTTGTTCTGTCATCCTATGCTGATGTGGTAAGGAAAGTGGTTCTGGTGGAGGATATATTAGTGGGAGTACTCAAGGTAGTAAATAATTCCCCATTTCTAGGAAATGGTGATGATAATTCCAATAAAGAGGAAGGTAAGTGTCTTGAGGACGAGTGAGTTGGTGGTGGAATTAAGGGTCCTTATGACCTATCATGGGACACCTCTAAGAATAGGACCTTTGTGTGACATCAATACTGCAACTAGGGTAAAAAATCCTTCATGTTAGAGTGATATGAATACATTTCATACCTATGGATATTTATTCTATCTCTAATAGTTTTATTTGGGTTTTTCTAAAATGAATAGTGGATTCAGATCCAATCTATTGAAGAAGTACCGAGTTTGGTTGGATGACTGTAGAACTGATGAAAGTTCTGTTTAACGATTCCTTATTGAAAATTTATTTTTTTTTGTATTTTTGTATCCAGTGAGGTTTTTTGTGTGGAAGTGGATGTTTTATATTTTTGAAAATCCTATTTTAATGGAAACTTATTTTGAGGAATTATGAACCTCATCATCAAAGAGTGAAAGTGTGTTCAGTTGTGTGTTACGTTTCTGTCACTTAGTTTTCTCTAGGATTTATGTGTTTGTTCTATTTTTTAAGGTATAAGTTTAACCATAGTCCCATTATAGTTAGGAGGTCACCATTGAAGTAATTGTTTTGTAACATGGTCCTCAAAGTTTTCTTATTAGATAAATTTTTTGATCCCCATTTCACCTGACCCTAAACATAGTAGTTAGGTTGGTCTGGATAGTATGTCACATGATAAATGCTTGTAGAGACCCCAAACATACCATATTGAGTTTCATTGAGGATTTATTTGTTATGGGTTGGGGTTTTCCTTGTTGGGTTGTATTTGGAAAAGGGTGAGTTTTTTTTTTTGAAATCTCTTTGTTATTGGTTTGATTTATTTGGTCTTTTGAGATGTATTCCTTAGATTTTTGGCTTCTTTTGAGGATGGCATCAGGGCTTCTTTTAAGATTTTATAGGTTTGAGTTTTAAATGAAAAAGAGTGTTTGTTCTCTGGTCTTATAGTTTTCCGGTCTCGCCTTGATTTACAGTTCATCCTTGCATTGGTCTTGATCAACAAAATATTTTAGATTTTTAGGGAAATAAAGAGTCAATGGTGGACAATATTGTCACACACCAACCCAAAAATATTTAATTTTTATTTAGTTATTTATTTTTGAGCCTTGTTTTTGAGTTTCGGGTGGATATCACATGGAAATTTAAAAATCTAGGAATTTAGGTTAGGGTGCACGGTTAGCCTGCATTGTTATTCTAACTGTGTGGTTACCATGTGAGAGACTTTAAATTTTAGTATATCCATTTTTCATGGTTGGAACATCGTTAGTTTAACTGTGAAAACCAACCATGCATGTGCATGGGTGTTCCTAGTGAGTGTACACAATTGTTATGTGGTTTGAGAGACCATGTAGAAACTATGAACGTCTTGTATTTTAGAAAAAATTATTATTATTATTATTATTATTTATTATTATTTATTACTATTATTATATGATGTTTTTTTTTTATTTTTTTTCCTTTTTACCCTTTCCCCATTTCTCTGATACATCGTGCCAAACCCCCTTCCTCTTATGTGTCACGAACAACCCTGGGATGATTAGACATGCCTTATCCCCCTCCCTGTAATTTTTGGCCAATTAATCCTTCTATTCATAGTGTGATCGTCCCTCGTTGGCATTTCTCACCTTTATTTTCCTCATTTTCTCCCTTACTCTTGTTTTCTTGTACTCCCTTTATGTTGTGCCCATAATAAGTGAACCCTAACTCGATTTTGGTTATTTTTTCTGCCGATTCTTGATTTACAGGGTTATTGAATTTCCTTGAAGTCGGTTCTAGCTGATGTTGTCGAAGGAGATGCATTCTCTTCCGAATCTAGGAAGGGTTTTGTTTATTTTTCTATATATCTCTATTTATAATTTGGAATTTTGTGACTTTTGGGTTCCTCGTATTCTTCGAGTGTAACTTGGGCCTCTTTGAAGTAGTTTCAGACAGGTGTTCATTAAGGGTTATGGATTTCGGTTACTTGGATGAAAATCACACACTTATACATAGGTAAGGCACACATATATACCCTCCTTGTACAAAGTCCCTTATATAGTGAGGAATATTTACATTGGGTCAGGTTATACTTATATATTTTTTATAGGTGAATATGTGTGTAAGTCTAAAAGGGGTATTTTTTCTTTTCTGGGGTTCTTCTTGGTATTCTTATTCCTTTGTACCTCTTTGAAGTGGTTTAGAGTGCTCGTTGTCAATGGAAGCATGTTTTCAGGTAAGTTCCCTATGTACAAGGCTTTAATTTTGTAACTATGATTTTTCTTGTTTATTTTCTGGTTTTTATTATATTATAATGTAAATGTTATATAGTAAATGGTTACGTTGATTGGAATGAGTTTCTTCTATGTTCTTCATATTTATCAAAGTTATCACATTGGTTTTCTTTTATTAAATCATGTTTTATTTTTTTAAAAGGGTGAAAGCCTTGGATATTGGATTTTTTTCTAAATGTTTTTAAAATGTACAGATTTGTATAAAAGGATTTTCCAAATGATTTAATATTTATTTTAAAATCTAAATACCATTTATAACCTTTAGAATTTATTAGAAAAAGGTTTTGAACTATCATGACATATAGGCCTGGTTGGAACCTTTGAAATTACTTCTATGTGATGGGAACCCCCATAGATGTCTTCTTGTTACAGAGGGCCTCCACATAGATTGTATGGGGAAGTGGGAAGGAATTCATGTTGGAACCTGTGTTAGTGCCAAGACTGTGATGACCATCTTGCTTATGCTTTATGTGCCAGACATGGTATCCTAGGAATTATAGTGAGAGTTGAGAGATAGTTTCTATTTAGTCGTAATTAGATGAACTAGATCCTCATGGAGTGACTATGTAGGTTGTACGATTAGTGAGGCTGGTTGAGAGAAGTCATGATGGTTTTGACTTTATATCGCATCGATAAACTGGTAGATAGTTCCGAACTGAGTACACATAGGTCTCTTCACTTGGTGTCTAGGAATATCCCATGTTGACTATTTTATATTTATTCTTCTTTCTCTTATTTGATGATTTTTTTATAAAACTATTTTAACTATCATTCTTTCATAGTAAAATTTTTCATCATTACATTTTTATGTGTATTCTATTTTCCTCTATTCTATAGTATTTTATGATATGATTTTTACTTAAATGATTCTTTTATTGTATATCACTTCATAAAAACGGGTTTGGGAAATTATTTCACATTTTATAGCGTGTCTTGTAATTAATGAGGGAAAATGTTTTTTGAGAAACATCAGCTTGTTATTGGTTTAAAAAGGAAATTAAAACCTATTTTTATTAATGTATTTAAAACTATTATTAAATGATTTTCCATTTAATGGTTAGGTAGATGGAATTATTTTACTTGGGCATGACTATTGAGTTTCAATAACCATGCCTGTATCTATATCTTTGTTTTTATCTTCAGGTACGTGTTTCAGTTTAGTCCCAATCATTGTGGAGTAATGTCGGGGTTTAGGATTAGAGAGTGACTCACGAGGTCAGATGGCGATCTGGTTGGTCATCTGGTTTTGTTTTATTTTTAGTTTTCATTTCATTATTCTTATTCTTTATTTTATTTATTTTGGGATTCTAATTTATCTTTCCACTAATTTTGTTTATTTATTATAGGAAAAATTATTCCCACTAACTCTCTTTTATTCCCTTGGTGCTTATTGACACCTTGGGGAAATTGGGAACGAACCTCAGGGATGTGGTAAGATGTCTTAGGTTACCGGTTTAGAGTTGATCTAGGTTTGTTCATGAAAAGTGATAAACTAATAGTGGAACTACCTATAGTGGTCCCCAACAAGTAGAAGATCCTGGGGGAAGATGGCTATATCGAACGAATGTGGATCCCTCTAGGTTCTGTACAAAACACCAAAGCTTTGAGACTTCATGCTATTCCAGAGTCCCCAATATTGGGTCACAACATGAGGTAAAATGAGCCAAATGTGGTAGCAGATCATCCATCCAATTAATTGGGGTAAAGTTAGGGTTTCCAATTTCTAGGGTTGGATGGACATGATCCCCCCATGTCTGATATGATTTTCCTTCAAGAGGAATTGAAACCTATCTCATATACATTGCCTTAAGGTAGGTTAGGAGATCATTTATCATGTCATCCTAATGAGGTTTTATGGTCACTTTTTATTTGACCAATTCATCATGCTGGGAGGTAGAGTAGCCTTGATCTTGGGGAGGATAGTCTTTCTGCTCAGGTGGAGTGGGTGACTCTTATCTTGGTCATTTTCTGTCGCCCTCAACTTCTTCTTTAACCGGATACATGGGACCACATAGTTCAAGTATGGGCACATGTACAAGAAGAAGTGGGTGTCCAAGAGGAGGATAAAAAGGATCTCTATTGATACTTTCATGACCTGGACACTTTTTAGAGATAAGCTCAACAATAAGCCTCTTTTCTCCCTCATGCTCATAGAGTAAAGTAGCTATCACAGTGTATGAATTAGTTTTTGATGGGATATCAGATGGATTGATAAGATCATCGGGACCATTTATTTTTTGAGGATTTTAGTGGTCAATTAGAAATATCTCATTAGGGGTACTCCCAAGACATAATTACATTATCTACTGATGAGTACGAGTGCCTATCGGGGAATCTTCTTGGTACTATGTCGCCCCTTGGGGATGGTTCTCCCTATCATTCCCCATGTCGATGATCCATTTTCTTAGATCATACATAGGGTTAATAGTGAATAAATTCACTACGACAATGGTTAGAGAATACCTTTCACTATAAGTGGGTGGTCCAGACTGATGATCCCATTATTTTTATGGGATATGTCTGAAATGGAGGGGAACATACTACCCCCATCCTCTAATCTGCACATGTTTGGATGACTATTTTATGAATCACTAAATAATAGTGAGGCTCCTAATACAGGTCCACTGGAAAGTGTTTTAGTATACGTATGATTCATGGAATAGATCTATCTGGAGAACTGTGATTTCAACCCTTTTTCACTATTGGTGGATGACATCGTAATGTTTATGGATTCCTGGGTAAATCAGTTAGTAGTCTTGAAGGTGGTTGAGTGTATCTTGAATATTATGGTGTAAGCATGCTACCTGATACTCTATAGGGTACCCCAGTATGAAAACATTTAGGGTTGTGGGTGGCTAGAATGTGAAAAATAGTTGGTCAATGCGTAGGATCCCCTTAAATTCCTCTTGTTCATTACCTGGGGGATGATCCAATTTCTGATCAACCTAAAACCCAACTGGCACTAATCAGGAAATTGGTAGTGGTACTGACACATACCTACTTCTCTATTTAATTTCTAGTAGGCGGGGTTTCAATTGGTCCAACTTTCCAATGAATATTAGAATTTATTTCATAGGTGGGGACAAATTTAAGACCATGTCCATATAGGATGGGGTGTTCAAAACTTTATCATGAGCAAGGGAAGCAAAATATCTTTGATGATTTGAAAATTTTTCACTATCATTATGGGTGTCAATCAAGACCTCCATATCACTCTCACTTTTAGCATGAATCTTGAGAGGATTGAAGCTGATTGCGAAAGATATGATTACATTTTGATCCCATGAAATGGGAAAAACATCATCTTATTGCAGGTATTTATAGAGGGATTTTTGGATTTTATAGACCTCTCCTTTTGGGATAATTATCCTCAATTGAATAGATTATTCCCCCAACTATGCCAGTAGAGGTGAAGTTTCTTTCTGAGAGTCATCTTCTATCTCAGAGTCTAAGGGATTGATACTTGCATGACGTTTCCTACAGTCTTGTTTCTGAAGGCAAGGAAGATCCCCAAGTGAAACAAGATGGGAATCACTTGGATTACACCCTCAAATTTGGTGGTCAAAACTATGGGCATGACCTCTACGATGATTTATTTTCCTCCTAACCTAGGATAGATCTTTGAAGTAAGGAAAGTCTTCTTCAAAGAGAGGACCTCTGTGGTGTAATTATTTATCACGGGATGGCTCATTATGGTTTTTGGTGATGATGATGATTGAGAGAGTCAACCCAGCCTTTCTATGGAGTAGATAGGGTCTCAATCCCAATCTGAAAAATATTTTCCCCCATTATGAGGTCATGGTGTTAGGATAAGATGCATCAGTAGTGGATAGGGCCACAAGAGATGGAAAAGAGGCCTCTTGGTGGGAAGAGTTCATGACCTGCTCCTGAAATTTGCGCTAGGTATTCTGGATTGGTTCTAATGGAGAAGGGGAGGGATAAACAACATCTTAGACCTATAGATCCGGATTACATCATTGGTATACCTGGTTGGGAGCCTTTCTTGGTGGCTTCTGTGTGATGGTTACCATGGGCGTGACCTGTATGTCCCTTACATTTTTATCATAGGGGAGGAATCTATACAAGAATTCTTGAGGGAGGCTTCTTAAACAATTCATCAAAGTGATTCAGGGGGGTGGAATTTCCCCTAATTTAGTCCTTGTGTACAGAAGATCTAAGATGGTTCCATGGACTCTAGGTGTTACTGGGACATATCCATGGTTGATATGCCCATTTTTTCTTGTATTTATGAAATAGAGACTTGATAAACCTTATATGAGTATGATTAAAAGGAGAGATGGGGTGAGGTTCCCAGTAGTCATAGAAGAGGTGTCCATCATGGAGGTAGAATGATCTTATGGGATCATTTCACTATTAGTCCCCTTCCCCCAAGCTTATTGATGCTGTATTTTCATGAATTCCTTGTGGATTGAGTCTTATGGATATATAAAACTAGAAATATGTAAAAGCACCATGAAAGTGATTCCTAATGTTCTAAAAATCATTCATCCTTATAAAAGGTGGAGGAAGGATCCATGTTGATGGTTTCCATGATCGAGGATGCCCAAAATCCTTAACTTTCCCCCAGTTATAGGTGAAGTTTTTCACATTGGGCCCACCATCTGTTTGGTAAAGGTCTGTTGCTAGATATTTAGATCCCTTAATGCTTAAATTTGATGGTTCCCAACATTAATGATATACTCACTATTTAAGGAGAATAATTTCACATCTATTTCACCATTTTTTGATTATTTCTACATCTAGGGAACATGTTTCAGATGAGCTCTTGATTTTCCTTATATTCCTTATTTATAGAGGTGTTTGGGATTCACCACCATGGTTGGTGATGCCGCCTCCTTGATTAAAATGGGATGATGGGATGTTAGTTACTACTTATATGGATTCCTCCACAGTGCTCCTTGACTACTCTAGGTCCCCCTCAAATATTTAATTCATGTTCATGAAACTCATTCCTATATCCATTATGAGGTGGAATCCAATAAATTACACTGCATATGTCACGATAGGGATTCAACTTGTGATCAAAGTCGATGGTAATATTGGGCATGTGTAAGCATTTTTTGGATGTTGGGTGTGTTGGTCACCTATAAAGTATTCATATTTTGAAGTCGTGGGCATCTGATATGTGAGGAATCTTAGGCATGAAACCCAAGATATCTTGTTTCAGCCATAGGGTAGTTGAATCCATGGGTATAAGGCATTTAAGGATTTTTACCCAAGGAATCTCATTTTTATGGAATGAGGTAGACATTTTTGGTGGGACATATTTTTTATGTCTTTTGGGGATAGATAGGTCATAGGTTTACTATTTTTTGTATACAAGTGGGTCATAGGTTTAATATCTTGTGGGGACAAGTGGTTCATAGGTTTAACATCTTGTGTGGATAGGTTGTTCATAGGTTTAACATTATATGGGGATAGGTGGGTGAGGTTATGTGTGTTACCATGGTAAAGATGAACAAAATTTGAGGTTTTAGTCTTCTAAGGAGAATACATGAAAATTTGGTGGGAGTTTTAAGGTGGAAATATTGGACCACAAGGAGGTATCCTAGGTTTCTCGAGATGTAAGGATTGAACCTCATGGAGGTGTCCAATATACCATGTTAAGCTATAGGGATAAAAAACTGCATAGTTCATTGCTAAAATTTATGGTAATATGATGATACTACTCCATGTTGTTTAACATCATGTATAAAGGATTCTTGTGTCATGAGAGGAGCATCAATGATGGATGGTTTGGGGAAAAACATAGAGGAATCCTAGGATGAGAGTCACATCCTATGGTTAGGGAGAGGGTGTCATCCCATGTGTACCATACATAGGGAATCATGTGTTTTCCACACAAAGTAAGGCTAAAGTTTATGTCATGTGCTAAGGATGTTTATATGTTGTTTAACATCATAATAATAAAATGTTGGAAAATGAAGTCTTACATCGTAAAATTTTTATGTCTTCAACATCTATACCCCGGGTGTCCATTTCTAGGAAGGAGAGAAGGATATAGAACCTAGACACATTAAAGGTAAAGGTAATATATCTCCCAAGATTATTCCATCTTTGGGGAATTTTTATATACAACTCAGTCACCTCTGGGTGGTGTATAGACTAAACACTACCATGGTGATGTTGAAAACAAGGGTTCTGATTCTAGGGTGCATATGGTTAGTATCAAGTAGAATTTGGATTCAAATGATTAGGCTCATGGGGTAAGGTAATGGTTCATTACATAATTTAAGTAAAGGGTCCATACACAAGGGTTGATAATACTAGACACATGGAAGATCAGGGTGTAGATGAACTAGTTTTGGACGAGTTTAGGGTCCCTGGGCACTCAAATTTCACTAAAGGGTGTTTATTGAATGAATGCACCATAGAGAGACCTAATGGATGTGTTTTACAAAGATTGGGGGTTTGTGAAGGTTGAGGTTTTCTTGAAGGTTAAGGGTATTGTGAAGGTGTATATTTCACAAAACAAGGTGACCTTGCCTCAGAGTAAAGTCTTGGTTCCCATGGAGGTGGTTTCATGAAGGATAATTATCTCACAAAACCCTAAGAGATGAAAAGAGATGTATTCTAATAGGAAGGATGTTAACCTTTTTTAAAGGAATATCCACCACGGTTTGAGGTGCTTGAGAATCCATGGGAGTCTGTTTCACAAAATATGGATACCTCTAGGAATCCATCTCATATTTTTCTCATGAAGGTCATGGTATCACGAACTTAGATCCTTTGTTAGAATTCTAATGGTTGTCTCTCCTAAAAAGTCACATGTAGGGGGATATTTATAGGAATTGAGAAGGTGGATAAGCCTATTTTTTTAAATAAAACTTCTTTGAAATATGTTTCATGAAGGTTTCAATGGGACATGAAGTTTCAAGAATGAAGATACATCATGCAGAAGTTACCATCACAACTTCCATGGCGGCCTCACAACATTTCTGAGCCCCCAAATGTTTGTTAAGGTTTGGAACTTTGTTAACATAGAACCTTAGGTGGATTTTTGAGTTTTTTTCTTCCAAATTATCTTTTAACTGGATGTTCATTCCCCAATATCTCTCATAACACCTATTTTTTAATGTTAATAGATACCCTAGGTGGAATGATTCCTTTGACTGCTTCTAAGTGATCTTCATTGTGTATGTGACAGAATAAATTATGATTATCCATTTTCATTGTATTATATGTTCCTATTTTTATATTTTGAATGGTTTACTTTTTAAATAATGAATGATCTTTTTTATGGTTTCTTATGCCTTCCATTGCTTGGTCATCTTCAGTGTATGATATGTTCTTTATTTTATATTGTTTTTGATTTCATTTTTTAATCATAAATGATATTGGTTATGGTTTATTATATCATTAACTAATTTAATAAGTGTTATTTGATATTATGAAACCTGATTATAATATATTTAGACTTAAATTTACTTAAAAATTGGTAAGTGTTAGATTCCTGCCAATGTAAACAACTACTAATATATTTATCACCCAACCTAGAATGTTTTGCTAAATTAGGCGGCCCATAGATTATATGAAGTAAAGAAATCAAGTTATGGGTGACATATATAGGATTAGGGTACCATATGATATAGTATTTGGATCATTATTAACTAGAAAAACCTAAAGTCAAGGATACTAAATGAATAAAATTAGGATAATTTATATGATAGATTTGGATAGAATCTTTCCTATCAAATACATTAGAATCATACATGATATGATTAATATGATCATATACCTAAATATTTTAGTGATGAGATAAATTCAATAGAAATCTAAAGATTAGTGAAATTTGGATCTCAAACCACTAATAGATATGATGAAAATTTAAAATGGATCATTAATTTTTTGAGATAAAATTTAATAAAATTTCATTTTAAATGAATACAAAATATAATAATCTTCAAATAAAAACTTATTTTACTAATAAAATGGAATCTTAATAATCAATATTTAATTTGTTATCAATCATTTTTAAATAAAATATCAATGTAAGTGTATTTCTATATTTGTATTGAGAATTAAGAGTCATTTTCATTCAACAAAGAAAATTTTATGTCACAGAGAAACCCCTTTTTGAACATCCTACTTTTAATTTAATGGAAAAATTTATCTAGATAATTATGAGAATCATAATATAAATTTAATATTTTTTTTTCAAATAATTATTTTTATAAAAAGTTATTTAAGGAAGTTTAGTCTCCACTTAGTGGGAATATTAATGAATTGTAGAGGATATGGTCTCCTTTATGTCTATATCTGGCCATGGACGTTATTCTATAATAATTTCCAAAAAGGTTATCATAATATAAATGTGTTTAATAAGAGTTAATATGATCTTATATTTATATTGAGGATTCCAGAACATGACATAAAATATCTAAGCTCTAGTAATAAGTTGATTTTATAAAAGTGTAAAAATTTAAGATAGAAGTAGAAGATTAGTTGGTATAATTTAAATGTAAGTTAATGAAACTGAAATGAGGTAACTAGATGGAGGGGAAATATTTCCATTATGGAACACCTGGTCACCATTGGAATAATTTCCTAGAATACTTAAAGGGGTGTCCAATATTCTATAAAAATTCCATGTCTAGTATTAGTGTTATAGAATTCTGTTATTTCATTTTAAAGGGAATATCATACAAATCATATATTATATAAATTATATAAATATGTAGAGGAGTTTAAAGATAATTAAGTGTTGATGGTTAGATCTTAGATTATTCATTCATATTGTAAAAAAACTCCCTTGGAGTAGTTTTGGATTTTTTGTTGAAAAGGCTATTGAAGTAACTTCTAAAATGTCCTAAAAAATCACGAAGGACCTATAACATGGAATATTGAGGAGTTTTGGAAGAAGTTTTGAGAATTTTGGTGCTTAGAAGGATGGGTCTGAGAAACTGATAATGTACCCATACATAAGGCTTACCCAAAACCCATATATAAGGGAAACCAAAACCCTATACAAAGTGATAACAAAAACCCCATATACAAGGGTAACCAAAACCCCATATATAAGTGTAACCAGTGTTGAGTAGTTTGGGATAGAAAAATGAAAATGTACCAATAAATAAAGGTTACTAGGATAATAAGTAAAGGTTACCAAGATAATACATAAAGGTTACCAGGTTGATATATAATGGTTACCAGGTTACACCCTAGCTGATATATAAGGATATAGAGATTGATATATAAGTGTTACTTTATACTATATTTTGACATATAAGGGTTATCTAGATGGAGATTTTTTAAGTTATGCACTTTAATAGAATATATCAAAGTTGATACAAAGGATATATAAGAGTAATTAGGTTAGAAAATATAATGTGTGAGGGTTACTCAATATTCAATTATAAATCCTGAAATATGATTGATAATGTTTCCAGTCAGGAATGTTGTCACACTATGGGAAGAATGGATGCACAATGAATTGGTTTAGAAAAATATTAATGGATATTCCTATTATTATTTTTTCATATCATGATGAAGATTTATTCTTTGATGTTCTATATAATGGTGAATCCCATGTATTTTCCATGACATGAAAGTGTCACAGTGGTTGACGATTACACACCATAGAGGAAAGTGTAACAGTGTGAAGGTTCCCATGAAGGTAGAAGTTTGGGTTCATGGTTTCAAAAAGGAATAAGGATCATGACATGATGCCGATACTCATTCCACAAAGATGTCGAGTCAATATATTTCCATATTCAAAAGTCCTATCTTTTAGGAGGGGAATTTAATAATTGAATGGGTGTAGTTGTATTTGATTTGAAAGATAGTATTAGATGAATTTACTAATATTAATGAGGGGAATTGAATATCAATTAGAGCGGTAGAATATAAATTATATTATATTTTGAAATATATACTTCTCTATAAAATAAATAAGATAGAGAATGGATCAAATGGAATAAAGAAGGGAGAAAAGTAATTCTAGACTAGTGCTGTAAAGTTAAAGAATAAAAGAAGGGAGATATATGAGGATATATCACTGGAGGTTTATAGAGTTCATCACATTTATGAATGTGGAGCTAATTGATACACCATTGATATTGTAAACTCATTATTAGTTCACATTTATTAAGAAAATAAAACTTCAGGAGCAGTGAGCTTTCTATGTGATTGCAAGTAGTGAGTTCTCTATTTTTTAAAGGTTATAATCATGGAGGGTTAGTGAATTCACTTTAAATTAAAGGAAACACGAATTTTGTTTATTTTTTTGGAATATTTGTACATTGAAGTTATATATTCATTGGATAATACCATTTTTTATGGACTAAGTAAATTTTTGTGTTTCCCTCTATTTTTGATTTATTGCTTCATAACTATTGGAAGTGAGAGAGGTGTTCCTATTAAAGATGGAAGAATATCATTGGTGAAGGTTGTTTGAAGAGATAAACATATACTGATTCACCCCCTATCAGGTTATTTACCTTTATTGACAATAATAAGTGGTGTCAATTATGAATATTCTCAATGGTGTATTATCTCTTTAATATGACGACTGTGATCGCTAACTGCAAGGGAGTTTTGATCTTTGATAAAAACAATTTCTAATTATGAATGAATCTGACAAAACACTTTTTTTGATCTTTGAGAATGGATATCTATATGAATAAGATACATGGTTTTGGTTGGAGTGAGTAAATAAAGAGGGGGATGTATTGAGTTCCCAATAAATATTTCTGTTAAAAATAAGTTTAAATAAAATCTCCCAATTAAAGTAAATTCAACTAGTTAATAAAAATAGTAGTTTAATATGTTTTTTATCTTTTAAAATATTCCTTAAAGATTTATTAGTGATCAATTAAAATAATATAGAAATTACTTTAAATTTTTGAAATCAATTTACTCAATCAAATACTTATATAATCACTATTTGATATTAACTATCAAAGTACCGGTTTTGTTTTCATCCTAAAAAATAAATATAGTTTAAAGATATAAAAAGAAGAAACAAAAAAATCATATAGTGAAATAAAACAATGGGTTCAGTTTTAAGAAGATACCTAATCCCCTCCACCTGTAAATCACCCACTTTTTTTCAGATTATATAACTATAATCTGATCCATAATTCAGATTGGGTATATAGATAACTGCTTACAAGCTATGCATGACACACAAGGATCTCTTCCAAAAATAATGTGGGTGGTAGAAAAATCATAGGACCCACATGGACGTATTACAAAACATGTGGGTAAGAAAGTAAAAATATTTAGAATAGAATATCATGTATTCTTAAGTTCTAGATCAGGAGTCAGTGTGTGTTGATAAATAGAGTAAACAATACACTGATTGAATGTAAAATAAAAAAATGAAGAGTAAGCAATAAGATATAGGAAAAGGTAATGACTCTCGGTTTAAGGTGATTTATATGCTTGAGTGTCCTCAGATGTATCTTGATGGAGGAGCTCGAGCTGTGTCCCTAAAAGTAGGAGTAAAATAGATTATCACAAAAGACTATTCATTATGACTATAGGAAATGATCTGGATGTCCATTAAGTTCCACTTTTCTAATGTATAATGCAAGTAAGTATGCAAAATGTAAGATATTGTGGAATTATCCTTCAGTATTTAGAAATTATTGAACTTTTGGATCATGTATGACAAATGCATAAAGGGAGATTTATTATAATATAAAATAACTACATGAAGGAGTGTATGTTTGAAGAATAATCATCTAGATATTCTGCATCCTCATACTGAGCTTTGATATTGAATTGAATGAAAGCCTAAAATAGTTAAGAAAATAACCATTAAATAAACCTTCAAATTTACTCCCATAATATAGAAATTGGTAGAATATACTTTAAAACAGGAAGATCAGTCACAATGAATCTTTTGGTGGGGAGACATCTCTGGCGATGACTCATCCTAGTGGTGAGACATTTGGATGATAAGATATTCTGGCGACAACTCTTGTCTAGAGGCAAGAAATTATGGATGTGAGTTAGTCTGGAAGTAAAAAATATAGTGGTGACTCATTTTGACTAATGGTGAGTCAGATATGGCGGCGACTTATTCTGGTGGTAACTCATGTTTAGAGGTAGTTCATCTAGTGGTGAGACATTTATACTAATGACAAGACATGTTGGTGGTGAGTCCTGTTTGGCGGTGATTCATTTTGAACTAACGGCGACTGATCCCAACACCTAGCCAAAATTTTTATTAGATTGCCTTATATTATAAAATGATATCATAAAATCTTAAACTCATTAGAATCATAATAAACATTATTTGTGAGCACTAAAATAAGAATGTTCAAAAAATATTTCCTGTTTTGATGATAAATTTATCATCCATGTATAAAATAAATTTATATATATAGAGATGAATTTAAAATAATAGACTCCTTAAAATTTCATATTTCAAAATGTGAGATAAAAAAATTTCTATTATAGAAGTAAAATAGCAAAGAATAAGGAAAATAAAATCATCAAAATTTTCTAAATGTAAATTCCATCCAATTGGATTCACCTAGTTTAGGATAATCAAAAAGATAAAATAAGAAACACCAGACACAAAGATATCAATAAAAAGAATCAAATATAAATATAGTATCAATAGGTATCTGAGAAAAGAGAATAAGTGTAAGAGAGAGTGGTGTATTTAAGGACATTGATTTATTATATTATAGCCCAAATAGATATAGGGAAAATAAAAAAAATCCCTATCAAAGAATAATGTTAATTAGAGTCACTCTCATATCTAGAAGAAGTATCAGTAGGCCCCTTTCACTTGTTATAGGTAGGAGGGATATAATCAGTGGATGAGGGTGCTAAGCCAATATCTAGATGGAATGAAGGTGCCAAAGGAGTAGGAACCTCTGAGGTAATGACTGTCCTGAGATACTAGATAACTTCCCAGGGAGTCATGTTGAATGGATGGTACTATAGAGGTAGAGGTTCTAAATAAGGTTAAGTTGTAAAGGTTGTCATTGGTATAGCCTCTAGAGAAACCACAATAGTGTTAGATACATAAAGAAAAAAATTCACAAGATTGAAAAATTCCATGATAATATTTCATAATATCTCCACAACACTAAAAAATTATTTCTTTTTCCTCAATGAATATCTTTAGTTGAGGTTTCAAAACCCTCAAATTGTTGACCTAATCCTTGAATTCCATAGCAGTAGGTCGAATCCTATGATTCTTAGCTAAAAACATGAAATGTGTGTTGAGAACATGTCTGGTACACACCCTGGAAAGGTAATATTTAATGGACTTAGTGAAGGATTCCCTATCAATTATACCATTATATTAAAATTCCCTTACCATTTTGTATATATGATCACCATGCTAATGAATCTATCTTATATCCTACAGACAAGTATCCTGGATATCACCCAAAGAATCCTAAAGTTCCTCTAAAATTATATATCGAACCAAATCTGTATAAAAGGAAGCTGAGGGAGGTGGAGAAGATGATGTAGAATCCATTGAAGAAAATATATCCGACCTCTCAATCATAAATTCTTGGATGATAGAAAAGGATGATCTCATATCCTCTATAACTGATCTTAAATTCTCCATTTCACTTTCCAACCTTTGGTTGTCAATATATACTTCCTGAATGTGATGATTAATATTTAAATGAATACCAAATACCACAAGCTCAAAAAGTGTCTCACATAATCCTCATTCAACTGAGTGAAGGGAGGTGCCTAAGACTTATAAATTTTACTAAATTAAACAAGAATTGTCTATCTGAAGAACTAAAAATTGGTATGGGACAAAAAAACTGTAGAAACTAGATAAGAATGAGCCTCAAAATTGAGAAAAAATCCTTCACAGGCTCTGGTATAGTAGGAAATTAAGGGAAAATAAGTTCATCAAAACCAAAATCATGAAGCTCCCCCAAAGATCCCTCAAGATCTATCCCATATCTAGTAGATACAGTAGGTCCACCATCCTTTGGTGGATTTCCCTCATTATCATTAGAGTCAAAAAAGGATAAACCAAGAAACTTGGAACATGGGGAAGGCCCCCCTTAGAGGATACGTCACCCTATTCCTAAGCATTTCTATGATCTTAAAAAATTTCCTCATCATCATATTTGGAATCAGAATAGTCAAAACCAAGATGGATATAACCTAAGAATTTCCCCCATTTGACATGAGTAGCGGTGAATCTAACAAAACTTGGGGAACCCCCTCCCTCATATTGTACTTGGGTTTTTTATCTAGTAGAAGTAACATAATAAATTTTTTTATATAAAACTAATCTCTCTAAGGGATTAGATCTGGATATACTAGGTTTATTAACATGTGCATGACTAGCTAAAGCAATATAATCAATAAGGGATAGATGAGGTGTCTAAATCCTAAAAACATCAGTATCAAGATCAAAACATCACCATCATTGTCATCATCCTCATCTTCACCATCTACTTCTTCTTCATTTTCATTACCATAATCACTATTTTACTCATGAAAAACTTATGCAACCTCTTTATAGTATTTAAAATAAGATATTTTGATCTTTTAATCACCTGAAACCTCTGTCTCATCACCCCCACTATCCATTTCACTTAACATACATTCTCTGGAAGTGAGAGAGGTAGGTATACTTATAAGTCCAAAAGTCATAGAATGAATCTTTGAAATTTTAGGGACACTACCCTCATCCGCTGTGTTAGTTACATCCCATTCTTCTTAATCATGATACTCAACTAACTCATCTGACTACAAGATAAGATCCACTAAATCCTAGGGTTTGGTAAGATGACCGATGGGATTAAAGTCATTATAGATCTTGTCATTACATTTAACCCATTTCTTCATTTATAGGTTCCATATCATTCTCATACTTATACAAATGACCTTAGTCAAATAGAAACCTCTATATTTAACCTTATCTTCTTCTTCTTCATCAATATCAAACTTTATTTCCAATAAGTATGATATCATCTTAGGATAAATCAAAGAATTAGATATAGTGGAAGAATTAAAACTTTTATCATGTGTACCATAATGAATATTTATAGATTTTTATTTTACCATTATTTCATAAGGAATAAGAGATACACATCATGATATCTCATATCATTGAATTCCCCTTTCCTGGGACATAAAAAGTGATAAAAAAACTTGAATATAAGTTTACATTCCCCATACAACTCAATAGAAGTAGGTATCCTTAGATTCAAATCACTATTTAGATCCAACAAAGCATCCTCATATCTGAAAAAATCACTATCACTAGGTATCATACCTTAATAATATTCAATGACTCTTTGATGAGGTACATTCAAACTACTTTCCCATTCATTTGAAGAAAACAAAAAATCCTTACCATCAATCATACTTCTAATATGATCCTTATTCTTTACAAAGATAAACTCAACATACTGATAGAATTGGTGAACCAACCTAGGATAGAAGGTTTAGTCATTTCTGGAAAACTAATCTACCCATACTTGGTCACAATTCATCTTTAGCACTGATGATTTAATAGAAAACAACCACTTTGAATCCACCTATTTTTTCAATAACTACTATTCAATTCACAAGATTTAGGTTCCTTAGAACAATAGTAGGGTTCTCAGTTCTCCTTTTTATTTCTTACCAGGCCCCAATTCCTTGAGAGATGATACTATAACATGCTTGACTTTCACCATTTATATAGAAAAAAGATAAGCAATTATGCATGAAGGTTTATGGTTGAAAGATAAGGAAGGCGAAACAGCTTGGGAGTTGGCACATGAGAAAGAGTGACTTAGATTATAACTTTAATTACCTCATACAATTTAGGGATTAAAAATAAAAATAATAAATATAAATGAATACAATTTAATAATAATCTAAAAACCAAAATTATCAATGACAACAGACCTTAAAACAGAGAAAAATGACTCATCTAAATGTGACTCACCCACGAAGACTCTCCCACAACAACTCGACCATGGAAACTTTCCCATGAAGACTTACCCAGAATGACTTACCCATGGAAACTCCCCAATAGGGACTCACTAATGGGGACTCACCAACAGTGACTCACCAATGGTAGTTCATCCAAAAGTGACTTTATAATAGTATTATTTTCTAATAGGTGACTTGTCAAACGCTTACAAACTATCCAAAATTTATCAGACCTAATTCATGTTTTATATAGTTTAATCTCCTATAATTGAATGGCTTTAAGAAAATATATGCTAGATGATGTTCAGTTTCTATGAATTCAAGAGTTATATCACCCTATTGAAAATGGTCCCTTAAAAAGTGATGTCATACATCAATATTCTTTGTCCTTGAATGAGCCACATTATTTTTATAAATATTTATCATACTTGTGTTATCAAAATTTATAAGACCATGTATCATCTTCAGTAGTAGATAATGAAACTAAAATTTTCTTCTTACTACACCAAGATATTAGAGACTTACCCAAAATATAACATGTTCCAAAGGTTCTTTTTTTCTCTAACTCACAACCATGAAAATTAGAATATTAATAACCCACTAAGTCAAATTATTGTCCTCTATAGTATAAGTGTCCTAAATTGGTTGTATATTTGAGGTATTTAAAAATCCCTTTTTCAGTAATTAAATTTGACTCTTTAGGGTTTGCTTGAAAATGTGCACATATACAAACACTAAACATAATATCAGGTTGGCTAGTAGTTAAGTATAACAAAATTTCAATCATACCTCTATAACTTGTTTGATCCATTGATTTACCACCTTTATCAAGATCCAACATACAAGTGGTACTCATGGTAGAGTCACTTATTTTAGTGATATCCACACCAAAATGTTTTAAAAGGTATTTAGTGTACTTACATTGTTTTAAAATAATTAATTATTTATTTTAAAAAATATTAAAAGAAAGAAATAATTTTAGCTCACCCATTAAACTCATTTTAAATTTATTTTTCATGATATTTGAAAAATTAGAACACAAAGAATTTTTATAAGATCAAAATATAATGTCATCTACATAGACTTAAACAACTAAAAAATATTTTCAAATTATTTTTATAAAAAGGGTCGGGTCATATATACCTTTTGAAAGACCTTTAGAAATCAGAAAAGAGATGATCCTATCATACAAAGATCTAGGAGTTATTTTTAAACTACACAAAGTTTTTTTTATTTTGAACACATGATTTAGAAAATGGTGATTTTGAAATCTATGGGGTTTTCAACAAAAAAATCTTCAACTATATAACCATTCAATAATTCACTTTTGAAATCCATTTTATATATTTTTAAATCCAAATGTATTTCATAGGCAAGTATTATTATGATGGCTTCAAGTATATCCACTACTAAAAAGTTTTCCTCGTAGTCAATACCCTATTCTTGACTATACCCTTTTGAAACCAACCCGAAATTATTGTTTACTATAGTTCCAGATTCATTATCCTTGTTTCTAAACACCAATTTAATTCCAATAGTGAGAGTGTATTTAGGTCTAAATAAAAGTCACCAAACCTTATTTATTTAAATATTATTTAGTTCTTCTTGCATAGAAATTTCCCATAATTCATTATTAATTTCATCAATGTTGTTCTCAGGTTCATTATTTGATAATAATTCTTGATGTTCATCCTGATTTATAAGAGAATATCTAGTCAATTCTCCTATATTTAGGTATCCAACTACAGTATATATAAGGTGGTATTTAAGAGTCCTAATAGATCTTGAAAAAAGGGCTAGTCATCTCATTTTATTCTACAAATTTAGGTTTGGTTTGTTAATGTTCCTCAGAATAGGATGATTTTTATTCTTGTTTTATAAGAGTTTCAGAAGGCTTGGACTTAATGTTCAGAGTTGAAAAATCATCTTCAAGATTTTATAAAGGTGTTTTAGGCTCATGTGGATACATATCATTAAACTTTAAATTTATATATTTTTTTATAGTCTTGGTTCTTTTGTTAAAGATTCTATAGGATTTTCTAGAAGTTGAATATCCAAGAAAAATACCTTCATCACTCTTGTAAGAATTTTTTTCAAGATTATCCTTTACGTTAAGAATAAATACTTTGAAAACAAAAAATATAAAGAAATTAACCTTATGATTTCTACTATTCTATATTTTATAAGGGGATTTGTGTAAGATAGGTCTAATTAAAATAGTATTGATTATATATTAGGCTGTATTCAAAGCCTTCTCCCAAAATTAAAAAAGATAGTTATATTCATTAAGCATAATCTAAGAAATATTTTGAAGTGTTCTATTTTTTCTCTCTACAACAACATTCTGTTGTGGGGTCCTAGGAGAAGAAAAGTTAGGATTATAGACATTTTGTGATAAAAAGGATTCAAATTCATGTTTTTAAAATCCCAACCATGATAAATTCTTAAGGTCTTAATACTAAGTCCACTATGATTTTCTATAGACTTACCATACTTGGTAAAGTTGGATCAAGCTTCACTTTTGTGAGCCAGAAGGAATACCAATGTATACTTAGAAAATTCATCAATAAAGACATAGATATAGTGATTAAAATTCAAATTAGAAACTCTATATGGTATAAAAGAATCCATGAGAACAAATTATAAGGGTTTATATGATGAAAATCCTTTCATTTATTTGAAAGAGACCTTGTTATGTTATCCTTTTGACAGGGGTTATAGACTTTATCATTTAGGAAATTTATTTTAGGTAGATATTTGACTAACCCTTTCTTATTTATCTTTTTAAGTGTGTAAATATTGAAATTTCTAAGTCTTCTATGCCAAATTCAATATTCCTTAAAAACGGTACTCAGACAAGAAACATTTTTGAGAAAATAAAGAGTCTAAATTAATAGCATAAACATTATCTTTTCTCAAGGCAGTAAACCCGAGAAAATTTTTATAATAAAAAAATTGCAAGAATTATTTTTAAATTTTAAATTTAAACCATCATATATTAACTATGATACGATAAGAATATTGTTCTTTAAACCATAAAAAATTAATACTTTATAAATGAAAAATGAGTTAGAATTACCAACTTGGCAAAGATGAATGATTTTTCCATCATCGTCATTGCAAAAGGTGACAGGTCCACCATGAACCTTTATCAAGTTTTTGAATCTTGAGTAATATTCCATCATGTGTCAAGAGCAATAAATGTCCAAGTTCTCTAAAATTTTACTGGAGCTCTTTAATCATGTTCCCTACAAAAAACATTTATACCAAAAATGATTTTAGTACCCAAATCTTCTTGGTTCAAAAAATGTTAGTAATTATGGATTTAGGAACCCATATTTTATTAATGGGTTTCCTATACATAGTTTGTAAACTTTTTCAAATAAATACTTTATTAAGTCCATTTTAGTGAAAACTAGTATCATATTTTTCAAAACTTGATTTAGGAATGAAACTATTCTGGACAATTCTCCTCTGTCCAGGTTGATAACCTAAGCCAGTGATATACTTAAGTGATATCTATTTTCCTATTATTTTAGTGAGAGAATTTCTATCATTAGTAAGTCTTTATAAGTAATTTTTAGCTAATAATTAGACAATTTCAATTTAGTATTTTCCTTTAATAGGTTAGCATTTTTCTATTTTTATACAACAAGATCAGATTTAAAGTTAACAGTCAAACAAATCTGTTTCTTTAGAATTTTATAATTGTATTTATGATCCTTAAAAGTATCTTATAGTATGTTACAATACTCAGACATTTCCTAATTTTATATATTATCATCATCATGTTTCTCTACATAATTATTTTAAATATTTTCAGGAAAATTAGGAAAGACATTAGATACCTCATATGTGTTTTTTATGAAACACATGTTTTCTCTATCTTGTTTGTCCTTTTGGATAGTGTATTAATCACTTGAGTTGTCTTCATAAGCACTCCAAGTTTCTTTCAATGATCCCTTGTTTATCTTATACTTGTCATCATATTTATTTTTATAATTCTTCTTTGGATAGTCATCTTTTATGTTACATTTGCTCTCACTTTTATACCACATAGTATCATTTAAAGTATCATCTGTCTTCCAATATTTCTTAAAATTTCCTATAATGTCATATTTTCTTTTGTAGCTTGGTTTTATAATGAATTTATTTTTATTGTAAAACCTTTTGAATATTCTGGATAGATTTTCCATATCTTCATCACTATTAGCTGGTGATTCTTCACCACTTGATATTTATTCTTAAAATTTATCTTTTTTATTTTGTGGAATTGGATTTGAAGGATATATACTTATTTCTAGGTTCATCATCCTATTCTTGGTTAAGTTTAAGTTATTTTTCATACATAAAATATTTTACAATTATCTCCTTGATTGGTTTCTTACTAATATTACATGATTCTCTTATTGATATTGACATTCCTCTCAATATTTTGATAAGACTCTTAAACAGTCATATGCCTTGGTATTTGTTAGAAACTAAATCCCCCAATGAATTCATTGTATTTACTATCTCATTGAACCTGATATAAGTGTTAGAAATAACCTCATAATGTTTTATCTTAAATGTATGATATTTAATTGTATTGGTATTTTATCACATTTTCTTAACATTATTTGTTCCCTTTTGAGAAATAGATATAGTGTCTTAGATCTCAATAGTATTTATGCATGTAGATATTCTATTGTATTATTCATCACCAAAAGCACAATACATGGCATTCATGGATTTATAGTTATTTTTATAAGTAGTTTTAGTTGCATCATCCCATGTATTTTTATTAGTCCAAGGTATTTCATATTTATCTACAATAGGAGTTCATATTTCAAAATCCATTCTCTCAATATGCATATTCATCTTTATTTTCCATTTAGAAAAATTTGTTCCATTCAATAAGGGAGGTATATTGGAAGCAAAAACTTTTTGTATATTATCCATTAAATAACAAACTTAGAACTAATAGAAATTTGAGATCTTTAAAACAGAACTAAAATCATATTTGAATATATATTTTAGGACCTATGATACCTAATGTTGGTAGGAGTGAGTAACTCAATAGGGGGTGAATTCAGTTCCCAATAAAAAGTTCTATTAAAAACAAGTTTAAATAAAATACCCCAATTAAAATAAATTTTCCTAGTGAATCAAAAAAATATTTTAATATAATTTTGATCTTTTAGAATATTCAATAAATATTTATTAATTCTCAGTTAAAACAATATAAAAAATACTTTAAATTTTGAAATCAATTTTCCCAATAATATAATTATATAAAAACTAGTTGAGGTTGACTATCAATATACCTTTTTTGTTTGTATCTTTAAAAATACAGATTAAAGATCTAAAAAGAATGAAATATAACAAAATCACATAGTAAAGAAAAAACAACGAGTTCGGTCACAAGCTGATACCTAATCCCCTCCACCTAGAAATCACCCAATTACCATTATATTATATAAATATAATATGATTTAAAACCTAGATTATGTATTCAAACAAAAATTTACAAGATTTCCAGGCCATGAAGGTACCTCTTCAACAGATACTGTGGGTAGTAAAACAATCACAAACCTCTCATGGAACACTTTCACAAACATGTGGGTAAGAAGTTAAAAAGAGGTAGAAGAGAATATCAAGTATTCTTTAGGTTAATCTCAGGAGTCAGTGTGTGTTGATAAACATATAAAACAAATCACTACTTGAATGTAAAACAAAACAGCAAAAAGTGCATACAATAAGATATAGAAAAAGGTAATTATTCTGAATTCAAAGTGATTTAAATGATTGAGTGTACTTGGATATAGGTTTATGTAGATCTTGAGCTATTTTTATGAAATTAGCAGTAAAATAGATCATTTAAAAGGTCTCCATGTCATGACTATAGTAAAGGATATGAATGTGTAGTAAGTTCCACTCTTCTATAGTTTAATGCAAGTAAGCATGTTGTGTGTAAGATCTCTTGGAATGATTCTTTAGTATTATTAATTTCTTACACTTCTAGATCATGTATCTCAGATTCTTATGAGGGATACTTATATAAATATAAAATCATTTCATGAATTAGTTTTCATTTGAATAATAATAATCCGGTTCTTTTGCATCCTCATACTGAGCTATGACATTGACTTTAATTCATGACTTCAGTAGTTAAGAAAATATTCCCTAAATAATCATTTTTATTAACATATATAATATAGACATTGGAAGTATTTAATTTAAAGTAAGAAGAACAATTATGTCGAATCTTTTAGTAGTAAGACATATCTGGTTGTGACTCATTATGGTACCGAGACATCCTGATGAAAATAACTTATGGAAGAAACTCATGTCTAGAAGAAAGATATTATAGGTGTGGGTCAGTCTGGTGGCAGCTCATTTGGAGGTGACTCATTTAAATTAATAGTGAGTCATATCTGGCAGTGCATTGGTGTGGCGGTCACTCAAGTATTGTAGCAACTCATTTTGAAATGAGACATTTGTACTAATGGTGAGACATTCGTTTGGTGATTCAGGTATGGCAGTGAGTCATTTTGAACTAACAGTGAGTCATCATTACACTATCCAAATTTTCATCTGATTTCCTTATATTATAAAATGATATCATAAAACAATAAACTCATTAGAAACACAATAAACCTTATTTTTGAGAATTAAAATAAGGAGGTGCCAACACATGGAATCCTGATCAGCATAGAGAGTATAGAATTATCAGTGAGACAATGAATAGAGTTTGATGCTGATGTCAAAGGAGTCAACAAACTACTAAGATATTTTTCTAGTAAAATATATATGAACGTGATTTTGTATAAATCTTCAAATTCCATTTTGGAAAACTTATCAATATCTATAAAGGATATTCCATGGTATGCGAAGCTAAATTAAAGATTATATGAAATAGGTATGAGGGTTTAAGAATGTAATCAAATGAGTCTATTGATGAATTATTTGATCGAGTGAAAATGTTTATGAAGGAAATGTGTGAAATAAACGAAACCATTTATGATATCAAAATCACGAATAGGATCTTGAGTAGATTATCACCACATTTAAATTTGAAGGTATCAGTTATCAAAGAAAAGGACCCAAATATGATGATGTTGGATAGTATTCAAAGCAATCTCATTGTATATGAGATAAGGTATAGTGATAATGAGTCCATAGAAAAAGAGAATGATTATCCTAAAAAATTGTGTAGGTTATATTTTCTGTCAATAATCTATGAAATATGTCTGAGTGTCTTGTGTGATGGATGAAGAGTCCAATGAAGATGAGTGAAGAAACTACCCTCTCAATGAGGAATTATTTCTTCTTCTTGAATCTATTTGTGTAAATAGATTCAAGGTACTGGACAGAAATGGTTTGATCTCTAATATAGTTTTTATATAATTTAAGGAAAGTTCTGAGAACTATCTTCAATAAGAGTGAGAAGTTTAGTGAAGCTGTATTTTGAGTGAATAATTTGAGAGAGGTGTTTAAAGAATTAAAATCTAGATATAATGTTGAGAATCCATTCAAGGATTTTTTAACTTGGATATTGATATATCATGTGAAATAAGGTTATAATATGGATAAATTAGAGAAGGAGTAAATGAGGTAGTGGTGTTTAATTAAAGTACTCAAAATTTGAGTATTTTAATGATGTAAGGTTTTTGGAAATGTTACTAAAGGGTTATGAAATTATTCTGTTAACTTCCCAATTCATTTAAAGTCATTTGATAAATTTTTAAGTGATTGATAAAACTTTGAGAATAATAAAATAGTTTTAAATATCATTTAAATAATTATAAAATTCTGGAGTTAATAGAAAAAAATGGCAAAGAAATTATTCCATAATATTCATTAAGAGAGAACATAAGTGTAACCATAATATTCAGAGTGAAGAAACTAACAAATTCTTAGATGATACTTGTTTACATACGATTCATCTGAAATTTCACAGGAGTTATAAGAAAGCCAAAGTTTTTCAAAGGCATAAGTCCACTAGAATGCATAAGAGTCATTTAGTGCATTCATAAGAGTAGTTGATCAATGCGTAAGAGTTATGATAGCAATTAGTGATCTGAATTTGAAAAAGTCCTGAGACCATTGTGTTACATATGATTAATGTGATCTATGTGTAAGATTTGCTAGTTATATGAAATATGATAAAGTTATGAGAGTCACAATAGTGTGTAAAAGTATGCTATTATTATATAAAATTAATCAAATGAAATATAAGAGTCAAAAAATACACATAATTTGAGAAGAAAAAGAGTTTTCATAGGTTACATTTGGAAGATAATTGTGGTGATGTTTTTCTATTCTGAAAAGATTTAAACATCTCAATAATTAAAAGGAATTTTTATTCAAGATAATGACCTGATATTTTCACCATAAAGAAGAAGAAAACACCATGAAGTATGTTTTAGGAAGATATACTAGCTAAAGTTGGTTCTGTAAATTATGGAGAAGTTTCATCATAAAGAGAATTATATATTGAAGTAATGAGATAAGAAACTATTTTTCACCACTACTGTAGATTCCATAATGAAACCTTGTAAAATATAAGGAATTTTCTTTATAAAATTTGATTGCACACCATGAATATTCACCGAATGAAGTCATAAAGACATGGAGGTTGTATGAATATTTTCTGGAAGGTATGAAATAATAAAATCTTGAATCTATTGTAGTATTAATAGAAGATGTCATTGAATTGGATTAAATGAGATTCAATTTAGAGTATATTTTCATATAGTTTTATGGTAAGATAAAATCTATACTAATCAAGTTTATTTTCCATATTTAAATATAAAAAAATATATCATCTTGATTTTACATTAGAATAAACATACATTTGAATAAAATGAGTGTGGTATAAGAGAACTGTGCTATATTTGAAGGAATTCTCCCTATGTATCAAATAAGAATAATTTGAACACATCTAAGAATAAGAACCCATGTATCAAGGAATAAGGTTGAAGATTAAGTACTATGATATATCCATATTGTTGAAGCTGATTGAGAAGGGATGAAACTATTGTTGTTGTTTATGATACCCATGTGTCAAATCACTTGAAGCAGATTGAGGAAGAAGGAAGCATGCTGTTATTCATATGTTTTGATCATTATGAATTTAACTAAGATGAAAAATCATAGTTCCGTGGAAGATATAGATACTTGGTTACTTAAAAATAAGTTTGAAATTCATATAGTACCAGAAATTAGTATTGGAAGTTAAATATATGTTTAGTGAGGAAGAAGATATCTTATACAAGATGAAGTGATATTTAAAGTATAAAAGGAAATCATTTTTAGAAATTTCATAGAAGGAGATTTAAAGAATTAGAGTGATACAATATAATAATATCCATTCTAGTTTTGAGACTAAATATCCTTCGGGAGGAATCTATTAAATTTAGGAAATGGATAATACATGTCTAAAGGTCTAGGATGATATTAGACCACCTTTAAAGTGTTAGGAAAACACTTGGGTTAAGGATTATACCTTCCCAACACTTATAATCATTGAGAAGTGGACAAAACATGTTCATGTTTTTATAATAACTATCATATAATAGTGATAATCTATTTCTCTGAAGGATATAAACATAGCAAGGATAATGTACCCACATTGAGACAATACTTTTTCAAAATTTTATGTTCCATTCTCTTTTGAGTTTTTATCATGTGTGCAGTGTGATTAAATTTATGGAAATCATAAATAGATACACATATTATATTAACCAATATTATATTTTATTGTATTGAGAGGGAATAATTCTAAAAGTATAAAAATGATTTAGTAAATGAAGTGACACATGTTTCACCCTCATATCTGGTGACTGTACAATCCACTGAGCACTACAAGTTGTATTAAAGGTAAACTAGGTTTCACAAAGTTGGATCGATTTCTATATCCTATTTACTTTTATATGAATTATATAAAATGTATTTTTGAAGAGATTTTGGAAGATCCTTTGATGTAAAATTTAGTTTCCTTACCTGTAAAATAATATATATAGGTTTTAGAATTTTTTTTTAAAAAATAACAAGAAAACAAAGTCAAAAAATATAAAAAAGTATTGAAAAGTGAAAGAGGATTCACCACTACATGAAAGTTTTAAAATTGGTACTTGTTCTATTAAATCTATAGAAATTTATTTCTTTGATGAATCAACTTATAGCTATAATGAGTATAGTTGTAATGAATACATTTAATACCTCTACTATGAGGTTATGAATTTTTTTAAAAGTGTCTATGTTAAAGTTTAAAACTACCTATTTATATTTATCAAGGGAGAAAATTATGATAAAACTTCCCTAAAATAAGAATCCAATGAAATTGAGAATGAATTAGTTTAAATGTTTCATAGATGTTACACTCTCACTAAACCTATTGAAGCTAACAAACAATCTTTATCACTTTGAAATGAAAGGTTTTCATTGATTTATGAAGAATTAAAAAGGAATATTTATGATATTTTTTTTAATAAATTTGTCAAAGAAATGTTTCACACGTTGAACAAGGTTATTAATGTCAAGAATGACCAATTTTAGGTAAAATCTAAAAGATTAATGGAACTTGATTTTTTTATAATAATTAAGTAAAATTCATGACGACTAGGTTTATAAATTTAAGGAAGAATTTAAAGGTATATTGAGATCAATTATTGACCATAAAAACTCTCTAAACCTAATATTTCTTGAGTTGGAGGTTCATTTGAGAAATTTGGAATACTAGAAAGCATAATCATAATAAACTATTCAAATAAGATGTGTTACCAAAAGTATTTATAAAAATATTCTTACCTCAAAAAAGACTCATATAAGTGGGAAAATAGCTTAAGATCATAAAATTATTTAACAACCATGTGATCTTAAAATAAGGTAACCCTCACTCCAGTTAATCATGTGTTCACTAATGCATTTTTTATGGCTAGTGTAAGTTCAGATTTAATATTTTGACAAATATGGGTATAAAACATTATAATAAATCTACCAAATCATTATGTGTGGATGTTATAAAAAGTAATAAGAGAACCTACCAAAGGAAAAAATAAAAATAAGATCAATATTTCCCAATAAAATCAAGGAATACACATTTTAAAATATAAGTAGAATACATCTAAAATATAAGGAAGAAGGTTTATGGGCCACTGTTTGTGTTGTTTCAGATTTGGGTATAATATTATTGAGTATTGGAATAATATTTCAACAAATAGAGATTATATATGGATTTTATTATGGTAAATTTTTTTTATTTAAAGATAAAATCCACTGAATAGAAGAAAAAATCATAGAAAAATAGAAACATTTCTACCAAAAATAGATTTTAATACATGGTTTTTTTATAATAGTTGTAAAACAGTGATCACAATGATGATGAAGAATGTTATAATACTAAAAATCATGAATCATATACTGATGATAAGATAATTACAAAAATTATGAAAAATAATAAAAAGAAAAATGATGAGTTTTCCTTAGGTTAGAAATAAGTAAAAATGTGTTAAACAAAAAACTAGAAAGAATAAAATTGAAAAGGATATCAACAAAGATAGATATGCTTCTACTATAGAAGAATTGATCACACCATGGATTATTGAAAACTATCCTTGTATATTAGTTTCAAAGTAATAAGTTTAAAATCAAAGAATTAATCAATCCAAGAGAATATTATAAGTATTTGTATAGTGGAATACATTCCTGAAGAAGAACTTGAAAAGTTCTCAAAGAAGGAAAAATTATATCCCACTGAAGATTTGTATGGAATATAAATATTCTTCATGCATATAAATAATAAGTTTTCAACATGACTTACTAAAAATAAAGATTTATTAAGAAAAAATGGGAATTCACCAGTGACTTCTTGTGATAAAAGTGATACTATAAAAAAGGATTCTACACCTAAAAAGAAGGATGTACATGTTTCTAATGAATTCTTGACCATATAGACAACATAGTTGGAATTGGATAAAAATATGGAGAAAACAAAAAACAATTCAGTTTCCTTTCTATCTAATGTGAGAAATCTACTTCCACCTATGGTTAAAGATGAAAGTAAAAATGAGTATATGTTGCCTAAGGAAGTCCAACTTTGGAAAACCAAATGAGGTGCATGAATAAAGAGTTATCACCAAACAAGAGAGAAAAAGAAAATGAATTATAGGTTATGAGTCAAACCTCATCCCTACATTTCATGACCCCCTCCATAAAAAGGTACCCATATTGGGATGACAATGAAGGAAGAGAGATAATGGCCCCTGGAGTCCCACATCGAGTAGGACCTGGGTTGGCGACTAGCACCAGTGGTATAAATAGCTCACAAATAGAAGGCATTTCCCTCTATAATAATAGGTTAAGATGTAGGATATCAATGATCAATCAACCAAATAACATAATATAATATAAATAAAACCAAAAACATTACAAAATTCAAGTATAAGTAAAAAAGATACAAAAATCTCTAAATAAATACCCAAAAGAAAATCTAAGGTAGTGACATAACAACCATCCAAAGGTACGAGTTAGTAATGTTCTGCATGATCCATGTATCCCTCTTGGAAACCTATTTTTTTTGTATATTAATAGGGTGATCATAAAATTATACTTAGTAGGATACCCAAGGTCTCTCATGTACATGTGAAAAAAGTATACTAATGTACTAGTGAAAAAATAATAGAACTAATAACACCTAAATAGGTCAACTAACCAAACCCATCCTCACTAAGGCACGATCAAAAAATAACCCATCCAAGTATAGTGACATAATAATAATTATATCAATAAAGGGTGCCCCACAGAACTTTCCCACTAATTTTACACTCTCACATCCCAACGTCATACATCCTGACTCTCCCTTATCTTTTGTATAAATCATCATCATAAATAATTATATTTTTATTCAAGTGTGAGAGCACAAAAACAGGGTGGTTGAAGCAGCATTGGGCCCCGGGTTAGGGGGGTCTAAAATAGTGAAGACCAAGGGCATACCCTCGAATAAGGTTAACCCCCTCCGTCTTAAGTGAGATTTCATTAGGAAGACAAGTGACAGAAGATCCCAGGGCTGCGAGAGAGGTGAGGAAGTCTTCAACTTTGTTCCCCTCTCTCCAGGTATGGGTGACTCGAGGCTAATTGTTGAGGTGCTGTTTGCATTGCCTGATAATGTATAAATATGACCAAGGAGTGGCACCTCTTCCTAGAAGGTAATCATGAATAATCCTTAAATTTGTTTCCGCCTCTGATATAGCAATATTCTTCTGTTTTCATAGATTTAGCCCCGTGAGAACTGCATTTTCCTCCGCCTGAAGAGCACTGCCACCACTATAGTGCGACGTGAAAGAAAGGAAAACACTCCCTCTTAGATTGCAAACCACTCCACCACATCACATCACATCACATCACATCAAATCACATCACATCACATCACATCACATCACATCACATCCCATCACATCGCATCACATCGCATCACATCGCATCACATCACATCACATCACATCACATCACATCACATCACATCGCATCGCATCACATCACATCACATCACATCACATCACATCACATCACATCACATCACATCACATCACATCACATCACATCACATCACATCACATCACATCACATCACATCACATCACATCACATCACATCACATCACATCACATCACATCACATCACATCACATCACATCACATCACATCACATCACATCACATCACATCACATCACATCACATCACATCACATCACATCACATCACATCACATCACATCACATCACATCACATCACATCAGATCACATCACATCACATCACATCACATCACATTACATCTCACCCATAGACACCTGGTTCATCACATCACATCACATCTCACCCATAAACACCTAGTCCATCATATCACATCAAAGCTTTACCAAAAAAACCTATTCCATCACCTCACATCCACATCCACATAACTAGAGTTGTAGGTTATCATAAACATTATGGATATTGTCTTTGTTCCCACCCCTACCATGCATAACTGCCACCATAATCCAACTCATCATCTCATCAAACATCATCATAGTGAACTTTTTACTTCAGACCATCACAACCTATGCTTGTAAACATATCTTGGAAGGGAGAGTGGGAAATACCAAGTAGCCATCCATCCATCCTCACCATTGGGATGTTTGAAAAATACCCCCAAAACATTTGGTTTCCATCATGAGGTGATCGACATTGGTGGGGTGCATATATAAATATGAAGGAACATACAAGATATATACATACAAATCCACATAAAATCCCAAAATATGTGTTCACAACAAAGAACTATCCCAACTCACAACCTCACAACTAATCGTCACAAAATCTACCACTTTCACTACCAAGTCTAAATGAACAACACCACACAAGAAATCCATAATCCACAAGTCACATTCCACATTTCATTAGAATTAAATACAATTTATAGATTTCCCATTAATAACCCATATCATTCATTAAGACTATTTATTTTCCAGCCCATTCATTTAATTAATTCATCCAATTTAATTGAAATTAATTAACAACCATCAAAGACACACTTCCCATTTTAATTCATCATTCATTATCCATTTTAACCCATTCCATTTCAATTTCATCATTAACATTTAATTGATTCCATTACTACGATGGAAACCAGAACAAAATATCAAAACACAAAAAAACCTTATCCCTTTCCCATTCCAACAATCCCCACATTTATACCATTTCATACTACCAACACTTATCATCACAACTACCATGTAACAATTTCATAACATCACATCTTCCATATACCAACCACATATCATTAAATCTGACACATACCAACCACATTTCATCACATTATCCACATACCAGCCAATATAACCCCAAATTAAAGCTACGCATCATACTTTCATGCATTCATATATCATTTATTTACAAACCATTTTCATATTTATCAAGGAGATTTTCATTACATTCCACTTATTTTTTCTATGACATTCTCACACAGGCTATAAATATTCTAGGGTAACCATTTTATTAACCAGATATATGTTGTTAGAAAATTTCTATTTTATGTGATACCAAATAACACACAAAAAGGTTTCCATAATCACAAAATTCCCAGTGTACACAAATACCCAAATGGACATGATTCTTAACAAGGCATCAAGATCATACAATCAAAATATCTGTAATATCAAAATATTTAAAGCATACAATTTATTTCCCCTTACCTTATAAATCTCAGTTAACCAATTCTTTATCATTATTTGATCAATTTAAACTAAATTACCTAAGATAAACAAGATCATAACCCCTCCTACATGATATAAATAGATGAGAAATAAAGGATCCCCTGCCTCAAACAGAGATTTCTGATCAACTACACAAGTTTAGAATGAGAGGGAGACCCCAACCAAACACCAAAATGAATGAGAAAATCATAAAAAACCTAGAACACAACAAAAAAATCATTAAATTACCCAAAAAATCATCAAAACATCGATTTCCCATGATAATATCCATTCACAGACAAGAAAAAGGGAGAAAAATAGGGGGAAAACAAGAGGGGAACTTACTGAAACCGCCACAGTAAATCTACCAAGGATGGGGTTGAAAGTAAATGAATGCGGGATGAAATACCCCTAAAGGATGCAATTAGGTTTCCCAGTAAATGAGAGAAAGGTTAGAAAATTTATCAGGTCTGAGGGGCTCTGGGAATTTATACATAGTTTACAAAACATAAGACCATGGCACAACCTATGGGAACACCCCACAAAACTACTAGAAAAAAGGGACTACAAAATAGCATGAAGCACCATGCTATATCTAGAATAGTCAAACTATAATCTGGTATCTATAATTATTTACACATTTTAGATCCTATAAACTAGGGTAAGACTACTTCGCAACCTAGACCATTACAATAAAAACCTCCAACAACTAGGAAGAAGACTACATTACATGCCCAACTCTATGGTAGAGCTACCCATGAAAACAATAGAGCCACTGAATAATCCCCCATAGAATCCATGATATATCCAATATATCCATGCCATAGCCCTAAATTTACAAGAAGGGGCTACGCTACATCCATTATCCATGGAATAGATGTTCTAAAAAATGCAGAGCTATTGTAGCCTACACACTGGGCCACTACTCCATAGCTAGCACCTCCATTCCAATGAACACAAAAATCTGTGTTGTAGCTAAGGATCAATTCCATAGATATGCTGATTTTAATAGAAGCTTTAGAAAAAATCTCCTACTACCTACTACATCACAATGTCCAGCCCTATGAAATATCGCTATGCTCTATTCCATAGAGCTTCCTTCAGTTAAATTTACCAACTCCAATATATCCTCCACTCTCTAACTCCTTGAGACTTCCTCCGGTCACCTCCGACACTATAATCCACAAAAAGTAATAGGTCGAAATATTCTGACTATTAGATCATATTCCTCTCAAACCATTCTCTCCCATGATAAATAAAATCAACCTAGAAGAAAAGAGGGAAAAGGTCCAAACAACCGCCACCCAAGATACCTCCCAAGGATATTGTTACAAATAAAACACCAAAACCAACCAAACACACCAAACTTAGAAAAAAAAATTCACCAAACATCTCTCACAATCACATCACCACAATACATTACCATCCACCCTACCGGGAAAAACACCACAAAATTTCATACTAACCAAAAACCACCTCCCTTACACATAACCACTTGCATTACCATATAATTCCCCATAAAACCCAAACCAACGATCACCAATACCATCACACAATAAATCCCCAAGTACAAAAATCAATGATTTACCTATCTCATGTCAATATATTATCTGATTTTGGAATAAATGACTCACCCACACAATTTTATTCATTTCAAGGTATAAGACATCATGATTAGGAATCGTGTTTTCCCTCTTTGTATTCTTTGAAGAATTAATCACATGTCACATCATTAAGGAAATATAATACATTATAAAACATCATGATTAGAACATCAAATCATCAATGAAAAATAGAGTATGGAAAAATATCAAAAATACACTTGATACAAGGAATGAATCTATGTATCATGATCCCAAGCACTCTCCTCAAGGACACCATGAATCTACAACATAAGCACCAATGGAATCAGATGTCTACACACAACCTTCTACCAATGATTCTGGATCACAAATATCTGATCCATAAATGTTACATCATCCTCAATATCCAACTATCCCTAGTAAGTGAAATGTGAGTCATCATGGTGGTACCAATGGAGTTTAGAGATGTATAAGATATCATGACTCCAATCCATTCATGGAATGAGTTCCAACTGATAAGTGAACTCTCCAATGTTACCCAAAAATTGAAAGGCCCAGAATCCTCTGACCAAACCTCCACTACCCACATCCCAGAGAAACCTTCAATAACACATGTGTTGAGCCCTCTGGAAGATTGCTGATTTCTTGTTTATAACTGATGTTTTAATAATCACAAATCATCACAACTCATTGATGCTTAATCTGGTTTGATGTCTCATAAACATAATTCCAATCTATGAATGAATCAGTTATCATGCTTTTAACTATGCTTATTGACTTACAAAGTATGTTGGAAGTCTTCTGGATTCAACAGATATCAGACTCACCGATCCATCAGACTCACCGATCCATCAGAGTCACCGATCCATCAGACTCACCGATCCATCAGACTCACCGATCCATCAGAGTCACCGATCCATCAGACTCACCGATCCATCAGACTCACCGATCCATCAGACTCACCGATCCATCAGACTCACCGATCCATCAGACTCACCGATCCATCAGACTCACCGATCCATTAGAGTCACCGATCCATCAGACTCACCGATCCATCAGACTCACCGATCCATCAGAGTCACCGATCCATCAGACTCACCGATCCATCAGACTCACCGATGCAAATGAGTCACCGATGCAAATGAGTCACCGATGCAAATGAGCCACCGATGCAAATGAGTCACCGATGCAAATGAGCCACCGATGCAAATGAGCCACCGATGCAAATGAGCCACCGATGCAAATGAGTCACCGATGCAAATGAGCCACCGATGCAAATGAGCCACCGATGCAAATGACTCACCGATCAGATGACAGACCGATGCTGATCAAAATGACTCACCGATCAGATGACAGACCGATGCTGATCAAAATGACTCACCGATCAGATGACAGACCGATGCTGATCAAAATGACTCACCGATCAGATGACAGACCGATGCTGATCTATCTGAGTCACCGATCATTACTCTAATGCTGATGACCTACCGATCTCTTGAACAGTCATAAACAACTGTTTGAATTTCTTTATCTTTATCTTTATTTATTCTAACCAACGGTCATATTAGTTATATTTTAATACCCTGACAATTAATTAATAAAGGTTGTCGGATGTCAGGAAACTGTACCTCGTACCTGCGGAAAGGAAACCTTTTTTGTCCTACGGAGCACGTGATGTAAATACAAGAAGACTCTGCTGAAGAGTGTGTGAAGAGTTAAAAAAGCGAAGAAGAGAAAAACGAAGAAGAGAGAGACAACATATACAGAGACAAGGAAGCATACGACATACTCAAGAAGAACTCTGTGCATACAAGAAGAACCAAGCAAGACAGAATCATATAGAGAATCAAGCCTACTCAAGAAGAGTGGTGTGCATACAATAGAATATTGAAGAGCTTCATCGACTACATTCCACTGCCTGTGAACCTGAAGCATACGACACTCTGCTTCTCAAACAAAATCGAGAAGAGGACTCAGAATCACTTCTGATTAATTCCAAAACGAGTCCAGTGCTACACTGAAATCACTAGAGCCATTTCTATACTCTACATCTCTGCTCTGTGATTTATTTATTCTACATTTTGAGCAGTGTGTGTTATCTGCTGTATTAAACACACACGCTGACTCCTATACTTTCACTGGAGGATCTGTAAATCCTCAGCAAACCTTTTACACTACACTTCCCACTGTGGATAGTGGTAGAGGTCTTGTGACCTGGACAGCTGGCTGCTGTTGTTTGTTTTTCCCACGTAGAACTGTGGTAGAGGTCTTGTGACCTGGACAGTGTGTTCACTGTTGTTAACCCCGATCCAGGGTGTGGATCACTTTTATATAAACTTTTGAGAGGACTAAGTCTCGGCTTGAGACTGAACCTCTTGGTTACTTCTCTGTGTTTACAGTTACTCTATATCCATACTATACATATTTATTTCATATTCCGCTGCTATTACTTTGAAATATAATCTATCTTCAAAGCTACTTTGATAATTAAATTCGCAAGTGTTTATATTTATTATAAATCAGTAAATTAGTTTCGAAAGTTAATTTAATCATAAGATTAAGTTAACTGAGAACTAATCAATCTTTGAGAAGCTAATTGAACCTTTATAATCTATATAAATTCACTACAGTTTAATTTGTTTTTGAAATTGGGGGATTTTATTAGAAACTGCTTTTAACAGAAAATTTTAATTGGAACTCAATTCACCCCCCTCTTGAGTGTCCACTCCGACCAACACTTGGTATCAGAGGTTGTAAATACTTTCTAAAAGTGCTCTGCTTTTGACCTGTGATTTTAGTTGTATTTTAAAGTTCTTAAAATTTCTGTTATTTCTAAATTTTGATCTCTTTAAAATTATTTTTGGTAATATCATGGATAATAGACTTGAGGGTGCTGCTACTAACCGGCCACCGTTTTTCAATGGAACTAATTATGCTCAGTGGAAACTGAAAATGAAAATTCATCTAGAAAGCATAGGTTTTGATATTTGGACTGCTATTGAATCTGAATACAAAATTCCCACTACTGCTAGATCTACTTGGGATGAACCTACAAAGACTACTTACAATAATAATTGTAAAGCTATGAATGCTCTGTACTGTGCTCTAGGAGATGAAGAGTTTAATAGAATTTCTGCATGTAAAACTGCATATGAAATTTGGGATACCTTAGCTGTCTCTCATGAAGGAACAACTAATGTTAAGGAGATGAGATTGAATACCTATACTATTAAGTATGATAATTTTAAGATGAAGCCTGATGAACCCATTTCTTATATGTATCTCAGGTTCAATGAAATTGTCAACACAATGACCTCTCTGGGAAAGGATGTTCCAGCAAAGGAACAAATTATGAGAATTTTGAGATGTCTACCTGAAAGATGGAGAGGAACCTCTGTCTCCATTAGAGAATCCTGTGACATTGCTGCTCTACCTGTCAAGGAATTAATTGGTAAGCTGATGATGTATGAAGAAGAGCTTAAAGTAAATAAATAAGAAGATGATGGACCTAAAAGGAAGTCTATTGCCTTCAAGACTACAATCTCAAAGAATAAGGATAAGGAAAAGCTTCAAGCTATCAATGAAAGTTCAAGCAGTGAGGAAAGTGAGAATGATTCTGACAGTGATGATGAGATGGCTCAAATAGCCAGGAGATTCAAAAAGTTCTATAGGAAAAAGAAATTCTTTAGGAAACCAAATTACAAGGGAAAGTATGACCAACAAGGCAAATGGAAAAAGGATTGGAAGAAGAATGACAAATCAGATGATGTTGTCTGCTATGAGTGTAAGAGGAAAGGACACATTAAAGCCGACTGTCCAAAGCTGAAGTATAAAAAGAAATATGAATACAAGAATAACAAGTACAAGAAGGCCATGAAGGCTACTTGGAGTGCTTCAGAAGATAGCACAAGTGAAGCTGAATCTTCATACTCTGAAAAGAATCGGGCCAACATGTGTTTCATGACAAACACTTCTGAGGTAACATCAGAGACTCCTGCTTTTAAGTCATACTATTCTGGAGAAGATTCTGACTCAGAAAACATGTCAAAATCTGAATTGTTTGAATAATGTGACATGCTAGAAGAAACATGTAATGAGCTTAAAGATAAATATAAAGGTCTAAAGAAACAGTATGCTTTAAGTGTTAAGCATAAATCTGATCTGGATATAGAAGTAGAAAAGAATGCTCAGCTGCTTAAAGAGAATACTGAACTAAAATTGTCTAATGAGCAACTCAAGAAAGACTTAGAGAAGTTCACCAATGGTAAAAATACTCTAACACAAATGCTAGGAAAGCAAGTTGCACCTAGATACACTACTGGTATAGGATACCAACCTGGACAAAGGAAAGTTGCCAAAACTAGATTCATTCCTAAATCTGGACAGAAGATAGTTAATTCTGGAACTTCTTATGCCTCAACCAGTTATATTCATAGTTATGAATCTAATAAGGTTTATCTTTCAAAGGATGTTATTTCTACAAATTATATGAGACCCATTAGACAAATATGGGTACCTAAAGTGTTATTGGCTAACCTGTCTGGACCCAAGAAGATCTGGGTACCAAAATCATCTTCCATCTAAATCTGTTTTGTAGGAGACCTGCTTGAAGAGCTGTTACAAGAAGATATGGTATTTAGACAGTGGGTGCTCAAGACACATGACTGGAGATTATTCTTGCTTCAAGAGCTTAATAAAAGTTTATGGAGGATTTGTCACTTTTGGTGATAACTCTAAAGGAAAAATCATCGGCCTAGGCCAGATTGGTAACACAGATTCAATTTTGATATCTAAAGTTTTATTTGTTGATGGACTTAAATATAACCTGTTAAGCATTTCTCAGTTATGTGATGATGGTTTTCATGTTAGATTTTAAAATGATTCTTGCAATGTTTTTAACTCTAAAAATGTTTTAGTATTTTCTGCTTTAAGAAGTGAAAATGTTTATGCTGTTGATTTAGATTCTTTAGCTAAACAGAACATTCCTTGTTTAAATGCTTTTCATAAAGAGTCTTGGCTTTGGCATAGAAGATTAGGACACTGCAATGTGCACTCACTTAGAAAACTTTCTAGGAAGAACTTGGTTAGAGACTTACCCAAACTTGAATTTCCAGCAGACAAAGTTTGTAATCCCTGTCAAAAGGGAAAACAACACAAAGTTTCTTTTAAATCAAAGAAAGAAGTTTCAACTTCTCAACCACTTGAACTGGTTCACATGGATTTGTTTGGACCATCAAGAGTTTCTAGTTTAAATGGGAAGCACTATGTCTATGTTCTTGTAGATGACTTTTCTAGATATACTTGGGTATATTTTCTAGCTCACAAAAGTGAAGCTTGTTCTTGCTTTGTTAAATACTCCAAGTCTGTAGAAAATCTTAGTGGACTCAAGATTAAGACCCTAAGAAGTGATCATGGTCGTGAGTTTGAAAATCAAGATTTTGAATCTTACTGCTCACTCAATGGCTATTCTCATAACTTTTCTGCCCCTAGGACACCCCAACAGAATGGTGTAGTAGAAAGAAGAAACAGAACTCTGCAAGAAATTGCTAGAACCATGCTCAATGAATATGACCTGCCAATTTACTTTTGGGCTGAAGCTGTTAATACAACTTGTTATGTCATTAATAGAGTCTTGATCAGACCTGTTCTAAAGAAAACCCCTTATGAGTTGTGGAACCATAGGAAACCTAAGGTAAACTACTTCAAAGTTTTTGGCTGCAAAGTCTTTATTCTGAATACTAAAGATAATCTGGATAAATTTGCATCCAAGAGTGATGAAGGAATTTTCCTAGGTTACTCTATCTCTAGTAAAGCCTATAGAGTTTTCAATAAGAGAACCAAATGTGTGGAAGAATCTGTTCACATCAAATTTGATGAAACTGATCCACATGAGCCTAAAACCTCTCTTGGGAATCTTGAAGAAGATTTGTCTATTCTGGACCTTAATGATAAATCTAAAGAACCTGTTATAAAAGCATCCAGTTCTGGACATTCTCCAGAATCTGCTTCTGTTGAACCTCAATCTCTAGATGAACCTGAAATTTCTAGCCCTATCTTTTCAAGACCATCTAGGACTCTAAAGAATCATCCCTTAGATGCTGTTGTAGGAAATCTAGATAGAGGAACACAAACTAGAGCTTCTCTAAGAAACCAGGTTGAACATCAAGCTTTTCTTTCACAGTCAGAACCTAAAAATATCAATGATGCTATCAATGATGAATTTTGGGTAATGGCTATGCAAGAAGAATTAAATCAGTTTGAAAGAAACAAAGTCTGGGAATTAGTCGACAGACCTAAGGACACTTTGACAATAGGCACAAAATGGGTGTTTAGAAATAAAGTAGATGAATCTGGAAATATAGTCAGAAACAAAGCTAGACTAGTTGCACAAGGATATAGTCAAGAAGAAGGTATAGACTATGAGGAGACTTTTGCACCTGTAGCTAGACTAGAAGCCATTAGGATCTTACTTGCATATGCTGCACATATGGATTTCAAATTATATCAAATGGATGTTAAAAGTGCATTTCTAAATGGTTTTATAATTGAAGATGTTTTTGTAGAACAACCACCTGGATTTACTAATCCCCATTTTCCAAATCAAGTTTTTAAACTTTCTAAAGCTTTATATGGTTTGAAACAAGCTCCAAGAGCTTGGTATGATAGACTTAGCAATTTCCTTATTTCAAAAGGTTTTACTAAAGGGATTGCTGATCCAACTCTTTTCATTAAAAGAATTTCTAAAGATGTTTTAGTTGTACAAATATATGTTGATGATATTATTTTTGGATCTTCTAAAAACTCCTTATGTATTGATTTTTCAAAGGTTATGCAAAATGAATTTGAAATGAGCTTAATGGGAGAGCTTAAGTATTTTGTTGGATTTCAAATCTTTCAAACTAAAAATGGTATTATTTTAAATCAAAGTAAATATACAAAGGATCTTTTAAAATGTTTTGGATTGGATAGTATTAAGGAAAGTAATACACCTATGAGTACCACCTGTAAATTGGATGTTGATGAAACTGGGAAACCAGTTGATCAAACCAGTTACAGAGGTATGATTGGAAGCTTACTTTATCTTACTGCTAGTCGACCAGATATTATGTTTAGTGTGTGTATGTGTGCTAGATTTCAAGCTAATCCTAAAGAATCACACTTATTAGCTGTTAAACGGATTTTTAAGTATCTTAAGTATACTATAAATTTAGGTTTGTTTTACCCAAAAGGACAATCCTTTGAGTTAATGAGTTATTCAGATGCTGACTTTGCTGGTTGTAAGTTAGATAGAAAAAGCACATCAGGAACATGTGATTTGCTTGGAAAATCCCTAGTATCATGGTGTAGTAAGAAACAGAATTCAGTTGCATTGTCTACTGCCGAGGCAGAATACATAGCTGCTGGAAGTTGCTGTGCACAAATTTTGTGGATGAAACACACTCTATTGGATTATGGATTTGATCTTAAACATGTTTCAATTAACTGTGACAACACTAGTGCAATCAACTTATCCAAGAACCCTGTGTCTCACTCTAGAACTAAGCACATTGATGTCAGACATCACTTTCTAAGAGATCATTACCAGAAGGGTGATATTTCTCTAGAATTTGTTAGTTCTGAAAATCAATTAGCTGACATCTTCACAAAGCCCTTATGCTCTGAAAGAATGAAATTTATTAAACATGAATTGTGTATGACTGATCTGTGAAACTGATCTGTGAAACTGATCTGTGAAACTGATCTGTGAAACTGATCTGTGAAACTGATCTGTGAAACGGATCTGTGAAACTGATCTGTGAAACTGATCTGTGAAACTGATCTGTGAAACTGATCTGTGAAACTGATCTGTGAAACTGATCTGTGAAACTGATCCGTGAAACCGATCTGTGGAACCGATCTGTCACACTGTTCTGTCAAACCGATTTTTTTAAAAATACATTTTATTAATTAGTAAATTACTTTTTATGGGAACCCTAAATGATAAAATAAATGATACGCGGCTATTTATCTTCCCTAAACCTTTGAACTTTCATTTCCCGCCGAACCTCTCAACCTCTCTTCCCCTCTGCTTCGAACCTTCGAACCTTCGAACTCCTGCCTCTCCAAAATCCTCGAATGGCTAAGAAAAAGAGACCGAGCAAAGGACCAGATAGCCCTGTACCTTCAAAGCGTGCTCGAGGCGAGTCGAGCAGTACCTCTCAACGCTCAGTAAATCCGAACCTGGAAGCTCGGATTGTAGCTGTAGAAAAAGAAGTAAACTCGGCGTGGCTTCTGTCAAGTAAGTCCCTGTTGCTACAAGTTCTTAAATTGCAAGGATGGATAGACTGGTTTTCAGACAACGCCCGAATAGATTATCCAAAGCTAGTACATGAGTTTTACATGAACCTGAAAATCACGCTTGATGGTGTGGAAGCTGCTAGGATGTCGTCTGTTGTAAAAGGAAAGAAAATATCTTTCTCATCTAAGCAGTGGGCTGAATGTTTAAACGTACCTCATGAAGGTCGATATGAGGACTATACTGGAAATATACCCCCAGTCACTGACTATTTTTCTTATGAGCTAGCGCTAGAGCTTCTAACTGGAAACAGAGAATCGAGGAGAATCACAGCTTCAGAATTAGATGGTGAAAGCAGACTCCTATTCAAGTTTATTCAGCACCAACTTTGCCCTCGAAGAGGAGATTTTGCTGCTGTTAAGTATCAAGATGTTTTTCTATTGTTTCTGCTCAAAACCCATGAAAAGATAAACCTGTGTAGATATGTGATGGTCCACATAGCTAGTATGCTGAAACCTTCCAAGAAAGCCACAGCGTTGTTTTATTCAAAAATGATATCTACTATGCTCCAGAATCTGGAATGTGTTGATGAAGATGATGAAGTTGTTGAAACAGAGCGTACCTTCTGTCTCAACAAAGAGATCTGTAAGAGGATGAAAATCAATTGGAATCCATGGAAGAAGTGCTGGGTTGCAGATGAAGATAAGTTGTATGAAGCCTACAATCCCATAAATCATGGCAAGAGCCCAAAGGATTTGAGAGATCCTGGATTAAAACCAGATGAGGAACCAATTTATTCTGATGATGATGAACAAGAAAAAGCTGCAACTGAAGAAGGAAGTGTGTCTTCTCCTGATGATAGGAGTGATCCAGACACTGCTAGCCCCAAGAAAAGAATAGAATTTGGACCTGCTAGTCCACCCTTAACCCTACCAGAGTCTGAACCTATTCTTGATGATGAAGAAGATTCTGATACTGAGGAATATCACAGTGAAGCCTCTGAGCAGAGTAATAATGAGCAAGGTGATGCTGATGACAATCATGGTGGTGATGATGATGATGCTGATGATGTTGAAGCTGATGTTGATGGTGTTAACAGACCAGTGGATGGTCTTGCTGAAGATCAAGTAGACCAACCTCAGTCAGTACCAGAAATCCATATCAGTGACAAAGCTGACTCATCAAAAATTAGTGGAAGAGCAAGCTATGAAAAACCCAACTACACCCTGTGTGCTGCTGTTTGGGATGACTACCCTGGATATGCTGTTTTGGGCTTAGAATATTCTGAAGAAGAAGACGAATTGCCAGAATCTGCTGCAGCTGTGAAAAGGAACCTTCCAAGAGAAGCAAGGTCTATTTCTACTGTTGATCATGTACATGTGAATTTACCTGGTTCTGAAATCTCTCGAGCTGATCTTGATAAGTTTAAGACTGAATTGCTAACCACTGTGAGAGATATAGTCAGAGAAGAACTTTCCAATGCCCTTCATCAAGTATCTCTGCAAGTTTCTGAAAATTCCTTGAAAGCTTTTTCAACTACAGTCTCAGATGTTCTCAAGCCAGACTTGACTGCTACTGGTGAATTTTTTGGTAGGCACATAGCCTCTTTGACTCAAACTTTGAAGGATCTCCAGGTTAGCTTACTTTCTCTCTCAAATGAGTTCAGATCAACCATCTCTGGTATGATGGAAGTTTTGAGAAATCTGATTGAACATCTCAACAAGTCTGACCTGAGGAAGTTGAATGCTGAACTAACTCATATAGTCGGCCAAGCCAGTACAGGCAAGGTAACCAAAATCACTACCCGTGAGATAGAAGCTCTCAGAGAAGTTGTGCATGCAGAGCTAGCTGCTGTAAGACAAATTCTTGACTTAGAATATTTGAGGAAGATGAAAGATCTCTGTGATAATAGTCATAAGATGACCTTAGTGTATTCAGTGGATGCTAAGAATGCCCTGCAAGAGATCAAGGAAAAAGTTGATACTTACTTCTCCAAGATTTATACAAAACATGAGATGGCTGCAAATTTCAAAGTCTTGGCAGAGAATCTAAAATTACCTCCAGTCACTCAGGCCTTCAACACTCAAGTTCGCCAATTGCAAGATTTTGTCCCTTCCTTGGCACAGTTCATGGAAAACAAGGATGATTTTGAAAAAGCTATGAAGTATGGCGCAGAAGTCATTCAGGACTTCATTCATCTGTTGAAGACTTACTTGGATGCACAGGACACTGCAATTGTACTCCCTACTTCTGAACCTCTCAGTGCCTCTGATGTCGCTCCGAATCAGCTGTCTGTTGCCCAAGCTCTATCTCAGTTGCGGCCAGTCTCTCAGAAAGCTTCTCATCCAGCTCCTGCTCCTTCTCAACAACCCTCTGTGACACCTCCAACTGCACCTGTCAGAGTTGTCCTGCCGCCACTTCAGCTCCGTGAAACACAGCCTGCCTCCAAGCCTTCTACCTTACCTACCATTGATCCAAAGGATAAAGGGAAAGCCCCCTTGTATCCCAACAAATAGCCATGTATTGTTTTTGATGGGTTGATCTATGTATTGCTTATCTTTTTCTGTGACTTTATCATATTTGTTTTTCCTTTGTGTTATGTTCTATCCTCTCTGCACCCTGCTTCTCTTTTCCCTTATCTGTTTTCTCTCCTTTTTGATTATCCCAAAGGGGGAGAAAGATATATATAATGGGAGAAAGATATATATAATGGGAGAAAGATATATATAATGGGAGAAAGATATATATAATGGGAGAAAGATATATATAATGGAAGAAAGATATAAAGATATATATAATGGGTGAAATATATATCTAAGGGGGAGTACTCTATATATATGAAGAAGGAGATCAATATCTCAGGGGGAGAAATCTGAATACTATATATATGGGAATGTTATTTTAAGAGGGAGATTTTTTTTTTTTTTTTTTATTTTATTTTATATATATATGAAGATTTGTGATTATCAAAAAGGGGGAGATTGTTGAGCCCTCTGGAAGATTGCTGATTTCTTGTTTATAACTGATGTTCTAATAATCACAAATCATCACAACTCATTGATGCTTAATCTGGTTTGATGTCTCATAAACATAATTCCAATCTATGAATGAATCAGTTATCATGCTTTTAACTATGCTTATTGACTTACAAAGTATGTTGGAAGTCTTCTGGATTCAACAGATATCAGACTCACCGATCCATCAGACTCACCGATCCATCAGAGTCACCGATCCATCAGACTCACCGATCCATCAGACTCACCGATCCATCAGAGTCACCGATCCTTCAGACTCACCGATCCATCAGACTCACTGATCCATCAGACTCACCGATCCATCAGACTCACCGATCCATCAGACTCACCGATCCATCAGAGTCACCGATCCATCAGACTCACCGATCCATCAGACTCACCGATCCATCAGAGTCACCGATCCATCAGAGTCACCGATCCATCAGACTCACCGATGCAAATGAGTCACCGATGCAAATGAGTCACCGATGCAAATGAGCCACCGATGCAAATGAGCCACCGATGCAAATGAGCCACCGATGCAAATGAGCCACCGATGCAAATGAGCCACCGATGCAAATGACTCACCGATCAGATGACAGACCGATGCTGATCAAAATGACTCACCGATCAGATGACAGACCGATGCTGATCAAAATGACTCACCGATCAGATGACAGACCGATTCGGATCAAAATGACTCACCGATCAGATGACAGACCGATGCTGATCTATCTGAGTCACCGATCATTACTCTAATGCTGATGACCTACCGATCTCTTGAACAGTCATAAACAACTGTTTGAATTTCTTTATCTTTATCTTTATTTATTCTAACCAACGGTCATATTAGTTATATTTTAATACCCTGACAATTAATTAATAAAGGTTGTCGGATGTCAGGAAACCGTACCTCGTACCTGCGGAAAGGAAACCTTTTTTGTCCTACGGAGCACGTGATGTAAATACAAGAAGACTCTGCTGAAGAGTGTGTGAAGAGTTAAAAAAGCGAAGAAGAGAAAAACGAAGAAGAGAGAGACAACATATACAGAGACAAGGAAGCATACGACATACTCAAGAAGAACTCTGTGCATACAAGAAGAACCAAGCAAGACAGAATCATATAGAGAATCAAGCCTACTCAAGAAGAGTGGTGTGCATACAATAGAATATTGAAGAGCTTCATCGACTACATTCCACTGCCTGTGAACCTGAAGCATACGACACTCTGCTTCTCAAATAAAATCGAGAAGAGGACTCAGAATCACTTCTGATTAATTCCAAAACGAGTCCAGTGCTACACTGAAATCACTAGAGCCATTTCTATACTCTACATCTCTGCTCTGTGATTTATTTATTCTACATTTTGAGCAGTGTGTGTTATCTGCTGTATTAAACACACACGCTGACTCCTGTACTTTCACTGGAGGATCTGTAAATCCTCAGCAAACCTTTTACACTACACTTCCCACTGTGGATAGTGGTAGAGGTCTTGTGACCTGGACAGCTGGCTGCTGTTGTTTGTTTTTCCCATGTAGAACTGTGGTAGAGGTCTTGTGACCTGGACAGTGTGTTCACTGTTGTTAACCCCGATCCAGGGTGTGGATCACTTTTATATAAACTTTTGAGAGGACTAAGTCTCGGCTTGAGACTGAACCTCTTGGTTACTTCTCTGTGTTTACAGTTACTCTATATCCATACTATACATATTTATTTCATATTCCGCTGCTATTACTTTGAAATATAATCTATCTTCAAAGCTACTTTGATAATTAAATTCGCAAGTGTTTATATTTATTATAAATCAGTAAATTAGTTTCGAAAGTTAATTTAATCATAAGATTAAGTTAACTGAGAACTAATCAATCTTTGAGAAGCTAATTGAACCTTTATAATCTATATAAATTCACTACAGTTTAATTTGTTTTTGAAATTGGGGGATTTTATTAGAAACTTCTTTTAACAGAAAATTTTAATTGGAACTCAATTCACCCCCCTCTTGAGTGTCCACTCCGACCAACAACATGGTATCTAAGTTTGAACTCCAGAGGCCTCCTCCAATGATTGGAATGGGCCTTAAGTTGGTATTGTTATATCTTCATCCTCTTGTGAACAAATTGAACCCTCTCTATCGTGTTCTATACCACATCAGGATTGATAATTGACAACTCCCCAAACTCATTCTAGTATAATGGAGATAAAAAATACCTCTAATAAAAATCCATAAATGGTTACATGATGATGGATGAGTGATATATTTTGGTATAAGAAAGATTAACAAAATGAAATTTTTTTCCCAAGATCCACCTTAGTCAAAGAAGCATGCATAAAACATATCCTCTAGTGTATGGATGGTTCGATCTATCTTCTCGTCTGTCTGAGGATGGAAAGTAGTGTTGAGGTGTAACTGAGTTCCAAAAGCATGATACAATACCCTATAGACTCATGAGGTAATATGATAATCCAAGTCCAATACAATGGACCTTGGTACTTCATGAAACCACACAACCTCATATATATACCTCCTTTCCAAAACATCCTTGATGCCCAAATCATTGATCATGAATAAGTGAGCTGATTTTTTCAATAGATCCATGATTACCCTTATAAAATCACGACCTTACTAGGGTTGAGGAAACCTTGTGAAAAATTCTATTGATATGTCATCCAATTTTCACCTTGTAACATACAAGGTATTCAAAAAACCTCAAAGAATATAGTATTCTGACTTTACCTTCTAGAAAACTAAACCTTGAGCCATAAAATCTTCCACTACCCATTTCATCTCGGGCCACCAAAACTGCATCCTTAAGTCATAGTATATATTGGATACTACTGGGTGTAATGCTAAAGGGGATATGTGGGTCTCATAAAGGGTTACCTCATGCATTACCCCTGAAAGAAACAACCTACTCAACAATAATATCCGGTTCTAACCATCCTTTATCCATCCCTCCAGATCATCACAATGAACAACATGATTATGAAAAAACTATACCACTAAGTCTCACCAATTAGACTATTCCTCCTACCACATCAATATAGACAATACCATCATATGAAACAGGTAACTTCCAACGTCAAACAACCTTGTATTGAAGCATAGGGATACCGAGTCCTCCATAACCCCCAAAGAATCTCCGGAATCTTGAACAAAATTCCTCCATGATTTACTTATTAAAGCATCAACCCCAACATTTCCCTTTCCTAAGGAGTAGAATATCTGAAAGTCATTATCACGATGAAACTATATCCACCTCCATTTCTATAGACTCAGATCACATTGAGTAAAGATATACCTCAATCTATTATAATCCATGAAGATCATAAATCACTCTCCAATAAGGTAATGTCACCACAACTTTAGGGAAAACACAATATCTACTAGATCTAGATCATTGGTGGCATAGTTACTCTCACGAGGATGTAATTTCACATACCCATAAGAGATCAATATTTTACTCTATTTTTAGAATCATCCCAAGCCTAGATGGGAAGTTTTAAAAATTCCTTGAACATCACACATTATACTGGAAATTGGATCATTTAACAAGATAATATTTATGTAGTTAAACGTGGTTTGAAATCGATCAATCTGGATAAAATCATGATCTTTCCTAGTCAAAGATATCAATAGTGATATAATCCATGATAAAATAGATAAAAACCTCCAGTAATATCCTATGAGATAAAGGAAAATACAAACCTTCACCAAATTCTTAGGTGCTTCACAAGAAACAAATTCCTTGACCTTTGACAAGTCCATGGACACACCATGGTAAGACACCACATGCTCAAGGAAATTCACCTCTCATTTCTATAACTTACACTAGGATACCTTTCTATAAATCTAATGGAATAAAAGAACATGAAAAAAACTCTGAGATGATTGGAATGATTCTCCTCTAAATTCAAGTAGATCAATATGTAATTGATGTAAACACCAATGAACCGGTCTAGTAATTGTTGAAACATAGAGTTAATAATCTCTATGCACAAAAATAGTGAATTTGTCACACTGAACTAAATGGAAAAAAACTCAATGTTCCCATACCTACATCTGAAGGCCGTATTTAAGACATCATACTCCTTCAATATCAACTGGAGATACCCAGACTGTAGATTTATCTTAGAAAACCAACTAGATCTACTCAAATGGTATAAAATATCTTCAATCCTGGGAAGAGGGTAACATTTCTTGATCATTAGTTGATTCAACCTTTGGTAGTGTATACACAAACTCAAACTACCATATTAATTATTATAAAATCACACTAGAGAACCCCACAATGACAAACTAGTCTAGATAAAACCATTCCACATCTGATCATCTATTTGAATCAGGATATCCCAGAACTCAGAAGGTTTTATCCAATAAGGAGGAATAAAATCATGAGAAGTACCAGGGTCCATGTCTATCCCAAACTCAAAATTACGTTGAGGGGGTAGCATCAAAACCTCATCAGGAAAAAAATTATAGAAACTCCTAAAAAACACTTGGAGTTTCTTCTATCCTAGAATCTTATGATTCTATATACTACTCATCATTCAAAGAAAGAAGGGGCCACATGTCCTCTTCCCATCACACAAGTCTTCTCACCAATGTAAAACACACAATGGAGTTGTACCTCCAAAAAATTACTCTCCTATAGAAGCAGTGGATAAAAAATTTCAAATAATATAACCATTCAATTCAAGGGTTGGTATTGTATAGCTAAATCTGAAGTAAGAATAGATCCCCACATGACTGATGTATCCCCATCGTCTATCTACTCCCCCAAAACACATCAAACAAGATAGTCTAAAATCTAACTGACATACTCAACATAAGAGTAATATAAATACACTCTATGTCTTATCCCAAATCACATACTAGAGTAGGTGAAACAAAGGAGTGTGAAGCTCCTAAATAAAAAAAGCCCAAACAAGGGTATACAACATGTTGATCATACCTCTAATGATATCTATCCCCTATGGTGCTTCCATCTCCATAGTATGAAACTGACAAAACCAAAACCCTCTTCATCTATACTGATAGATAGAACCATGAACATGCTTAGGTTGAGGTCCCTGAAGATGAGGAAAATCTTAAGGTTAACCTATACATACTCTCTCTCCTCTCAGAGGGGAACAAGCCTACTACCCCTAATAATGAAAGGGTCTCACTAGTAGTTATTTCTAAGGATGATGTTGAAATTTTCCACCAACACCATATTGAGCACAATGAACCATTTGGAATTGATTCTGATGATGTCCTAAAACTCCACATACAAAATATATTGGCCTAAAGATCTTGGTAAAATCATGGAAACTACTATCCTCAGATGGAAGAAAAGAGAGATGCTGAGGTAGACTAACTACTAGTCGAAACCTCTAAGTCCCTAGATCCTTAGATATTTGATGGAAAACTCTACTCCATAAAGAACCAAAAATTTACCCTCTTATGGTTGACCTACATGTGACTGAATTTCCTCGATCACCTATACTTTCTTTTGTACCTAAAAATATGTCAGAAATGTAAGGGGAGGAACCATATACTGGATATAAGGACAAAATTATTCTTCAAGACTCTATGCTCTGGAACACTCTTTTAGATAAAGGTCTAAGGAAAAACACAAAATATACTTGAACTTGATCCCATGTTCCCACACAAACATACTCACCTATTAAACAAAGAGAATCTCCCAACTCTTTACTACCTTTATGGTTGATGAGAGGAACTATGCACAAAACTCCTTCTAAAAGTTGAATCATGAAACATATTCCTCCTTCCACTCACTAAGATAAAACATCCACCACTGACATGCATCTCCCTACATCTGACTAACTAACAAAGGGACCAAGTACTCTTTTAGGACCCAAATCAATAAGAATGTAATCTCGAGATCCTTCAACCAACTCTCAGTGTCCATATTAGAGACACTACCCTCATACTTTCCTAAAACCTACAACTGAAAATTGTATAATACCCTCTTCCATTGATCATCCTTCTCAACCGGATCAACCCTCTAATGATCTACCAGATCAGCATACTAAACCTCCACTTTTTGAACCACATACACATGAAAACTAAGATCCATAAATGAAATGGAAATGAATATTTCCTATGATTAGTAGTCTGTAATTCTATTAATATTTATTTAATTCATTTCAACATTCCTAAAACCACCATTTTTAAATAAGAAAAAAAGTCAATCATGATGCATGTACCTATCTTAGGTCTTTACCCTGCTAGCAATTCCACCTCACTTGGTCATTTATTAGGATTAGAGTTCTTGTTTTGGATCACAGGGGTCCCTAAAATCCCACTTCCTAGTCGATATTCACTAGCTTAGTAACACAATAAGATCAATTGACATTATTTCTCTACCAATCGATGCAATCTTAACTATGCCAAAATTCTAACTCCATACCATCCCTAAACCAAAACCTTTGATACCACTCTATCATGAACCCATCCCTCTAAATTTACCCTTATCGGAATGACAATAAAGGGAGAAAGATAATGAATCCCGATTCTTGCCTCCAGTAGGACCTGGATTGATGACTAGCACCGAGGGTAAAAAATATCAAAAATGAATTAATTAACATTTATAATAATAGGATCCAGTTATAGGATATCAATGATCAATCCAATATATGAGATAACATAATATAAAGAAGACCAAAACTATACCAATGCATGTATAAGTAAAATAGATACAGAAATCTCTAAATAAGTATCCAAAAGAAAAGATAAGGTAGCGACACAACAAAAATAAAAAGTTCTGATCTAGTAATTTGTAGCATGGTCCATGTAGAGCTCATGGAAACTAAAAAAATAGTGTTTTATATGTAGGGTGAGAATATAAATATACTCATAAGGATTCCCATGGTCTCTTGTGTACATGTGAAAGAAGCATACTAATGCACTAGTGAGTAAATAATAGAACCAACAAAACCTAAACAGTTCAACTAACCAAACCCATCCTCATTAAGGCACACTCACCAAAATAACGCATCCAAGTATAGTAACATAATAAGAATTATATCGATATAAAGGTACCCCAAACCACTTTCCCAATGATTTTACACTCTCACACCCCAACATTGTACATACCGGAGCTCCCATCTCTTTTGTATAACATCATATCACATATCTACAAAAAAAACGTGGGACATCACATCACATCACATCACATCTCACCCAAACACACCTGTATCATCACAGAAATTCACATCACATCACATCACATCACATCACATCACATCACATCACATCACATCACATCACATCACATCACATCACATCACATCACATCACATCACATCACATCACATCACATCAGATCACATCACATCACATCACATCACATCACATCACATCACATCACATCGCATCACATCACATCACATCACATCACATCACATCACATCACATCACATGACATCACATCACATCACATCACATCACATCGCATCGCATCACATCACATCACATCACATCACATCACATCACATCACATCACATCACATCACATCACATCACATCACATCACATCACATCACATCACATCACATCACATCACATCACATCACATCACATCACATCACATCAAATCACATCACATCACATCACATCACATCACATCACATCACATCACATCACATCACATCTCACATATTGACACCTAGGCCATCACATCACATCACATATCACGCTCAACCACTTGGTTCATGAAATAAAATCCATAAACACATAAATAGAGTTGTAGGGTATCATGTACATGAAGGAAATAAACCTCATACCCTCCCAATACCATGAAAAACCCCCACCATTGTTGGAATCTAAGCTGGAAATGAAGGGTATTTTGTGTTCGTTGTCAGTACACACTAGGGTCAATCATGGAGTTTTCAAGACAAGAGTTCTTACAGTGAACATGGCTAAAATATTGAAGTTGGCATCATTTATTAGTGCATTCCAAATTTTCGAGTTCAAAATTAGGTTTAATGAGAAATCTTCATTAAAGGTGGTTTTCTAGGATTGAATCTTTTCAAATATTGTAAGGGAATAAGTTTTTTATAAACTAGTTTTTTTAATGTTTCATATTCATTAAGATGTAGAGCATCAAAAAAAATCATTGTGAACACATGATGGAAAGATTATGAATCTTGGTGATTATGAGAAGATTTGTGAATGTGTTAAATTTCATCTGTGATTCTTGAATGAAGGTTTTTTGTGAGCATGATTTTAGAGGTTCAAAAAAATACTACAGACAATAGGGGATCTTCTTGAATGAACAGACCTTTAAATGGGAAGTTACCCCCACTTAATTCGACACAATTATAATAATATAGAAGCCTGAATCGCTCTAATTTTGTGAAAGATTGGAGCTTCGTGAATATGGAATTATACGTGATCTTGAGAATTACAAAAACACTGGTTAGTTCTTAATTGATTCCAAAGATTCTGAGTTATGCAATTTTTGGAAAGATGTGAGTTTCATGAAGACTTAGTGTTTCATGAAGGTAGTGAGTTTCATAAAGATAGTTTTTTTCTATGAATAATGTGAGCTTCATGAAGGTTGGGATCTTTGAAAAGGTATGTAGTTTGAAAATCACTTTAATCTAATTAAAATATAAATGGGGGTTTGTGAAGGCTGGGAGCTTCATGAACAGTAGTGTTGAACTTCTGGTTTAAGTGAACAGTGATTCCATGTGAATCTAATCAAGACATTAGTGCAAGAAGAGTGTAATTATAGACATGGGAAAAGATTTAAATTTCAATCTAATGAATCAACATTCAATTTGTTAAACTAAGTAAGAATTTACACAAAGTAGAAAACTTGAGGGAGTCAACAAAAGTGTTCTAAGGAAGGAAGTGTTCTATCCCTAAAATATTGTAAAATTAGTGTTCCTAACATAGAGAAAATTTGTCTAGTTTTTTATATCCCATAATTATTTGTGAATCTTAGTGGATTTAGATATGACTAACACACTTTCGTCGTATTCTCATTGGACTATCCCTTAGGGATGAACTAAGTAAAAATTATGTGTTGTCTCTCTACATGTGAATGTTTAATTACTGTACGATTCCATTAGAAATGTTTAAAAAGTTCTTGCCATTGTGGGAACAAGATCCATCACTTTAAAAGAAAATGTTTCCACACTTATTCACCCCTCCCCTATCAGGGTGTTATGGGGTCCTACAAGTTGTATCAGAGCCATGTAATTGGAGTTAAATCTATCTTATATTATTTTCATTGATAATTCAGTGAATGTTAGGTGATTCACCCTATTTGATGGAAGAAAATTCCATATATATAAGAATAAGATGACATATCTTCTGATATCTAATGGGATGGAAGTTTTTCTTCCAGTACATAGGGTATTCAGGTCACTTTAGCGATAAGTACTTCGATGACCAAAACAAACAACAAAATGATTGATGCATATTCCAAAACACTAAATTCTCTTACTGTAGCTCTATTTGAAAAAATATATTTGAAGGTGATTAGTTTCAATTCAACCATGTATATGTGGTAGAAACGAAAAAATATATATGAAGAAGATAAAAAAATAATGGATGATAAAAACCATGTTTTTTATAACATGTTCGATGATCTAAAAATGAATCTAGATGAAAATGAAGATAGTTTTTTAATCAAATTAATTAATTTGTTGGAGAAATTTTAGGAATTGGGGAAGAAATTGAAGATATTGAAATTATGAAGAAAATATTGAGAAGGATTCCACCTCTATACAATACAAAAGTGTCATCCCTTAAGGAAAGATATTTTTCTAATATTTCTATTGATTATTTTCTAAGCAGTATAGTGGATCAGGAAATGAGAGTAAAACCAAAAGATGCTACCAAAAAAACAAGAAAGTAAATGGAATTAAAATACATGGGAAAAATTGAGGTTTCTAGAGTAAGTGTGGATGATGAAGAATAACTTATTTTTCTTTTTTTCCAAGAAATTATTAAAGGAAAGTGAAGATTTAAAGGAAACATTTCATTAGATTTTTTTAATGTGGTAAAGCAGAGCATATTTTCTTTTGATTCTCAATGAAATTTAATGATGTATAAAGTGAAGAATAAATCATGAAAATGTATCATAAGAGGTTCTATAACAAAGTAAAATTTAAATTAGGAAATTTTTTTTAGAGAAAGGTATTCATATGCAAAAAATAAAAAGTTGATATTGAATTTTTGGAGGATGGGGAACAAAAGTATAAATCTAGACCCAAAGCATCCATTATGGATAAAGTTAAAAAGTAAGAACCTAAAAAATATGAATATAATTAGTTTCTTGGTGTTGTTGATATCAAGGTGGAACTTAAGGGTACACTTGATGAGATTTAAAATCAAAGAGATAGAAATAAAAAGATGAGATCTGTGATGAAAAATATGTCGATCTTCATGAAGAAAAACTTGATTAATCAGAAGGATAAATATAATAGAATGTATCAAATCACGAAATCTCATAAGAGGTTGTGGAATTTAAGTCTAGGATTGAATATTAGGAAAATGTTATCAATGAACTTACATCAAGACTTGAGGAAAAGGCTAAGATAATTGAGGGACTTAGAGAATAAATTTTAACAATAAGGATTAAAATGGAAACTAAATAAAAATCCATGGAAATAAAGAAGAAATTATAGTTTGTAAAATTATCAGATGTATATATTCAATAAAGAGATAAACATGGTTATGAAGGAGTAAACAAGTCCTTGAAAAATTAGAGATCCAAAATTATGGGGAAAAGAGTAATTTTATGTGATACTAAAACATAAAAGACTGGAAACATGATGATACAAATTAAAGGGAAGAATAAATTTGGACATGTCACAAAATAAACTGATGTCCTAAAAAATTAAGCTTCAAATTAAACATAAAAGGGAGCTAAACATTATCTTCTTGTTTCTAGATAGGATCACCAGTCAAATTACTTTAAAAAAATGGTACATGAGGGGGAATAGAAGTGAGAAGACATTTCATATTATAAAATGTAAATTTCATTACTTTATGAGACATAACATGTCTTACTATTAATAAGAAAGGATATATATAAAAGGGGAAGCACCTAAAAGTCAAAAAATAAGAATGTGACAATATCCTTCATCATATAGAAGAAATGGTTTCTATAAAAACCCTGAACCAGTAGTTCAAATCTAGTTACTTACTTTATTACATTGCTATTATGAACAATAGATCACATCCAGAGGGTCTAAATAGTTTAGTAGCTTTGGAAAACTTGATACGAACCTAAGTTTTACATTAAAAATTAAAAATAAATGCAATATAGTAACTCCTTTAGAAACACACCAATTCTCCTAGATTATCAATGTTTGTTAATAATAATGTATAATTTTGTAATTCTGGTGAAAAATAAAGCATAAGAAAGGGGTGACCTCAGATGCTCAGTAAGGGTACACAATATAATTAAATATATCATAAATAAACATAAATAATAATAAAAGGTGAATTTCTAACAACACATGCCATTAAAACATAAAATTGGGCATAATATGGTAGGAATAAAAGATAATAAAATAATGGCATACAAATAATCACATGATAATGATACTTAACCCTAGATATTATTCTAGTTAAACAACCACATGGAACTAATTCCATAATTAGGGAATTCATAATGTGGGACATCATAAACATACCGTCAAGGATTCAGCTAAGACACCATACATAATTGGGTAAGACATCTACCAATACCCAAAATAATTTGTCTCATGAGACCTATTGATGAATAGAGGGGATATATAAGGTCTCTAAAAACACTTAATAAGTCCAATTCATTCTTTATATGAAAGGTTTAAAACATAATCAACATATACATTTATATTTAAATAAGCATATGAAATCTATGCCATTTCCCCAATCAGTAAACATAATAATAAACTATCCAAAGTAATATGGATAAAGTTATCAAGATAGTTCATTCCCATTAAAAATGATCATAAAACATTGAATAAAATATATTAGGTTTTATCATAAGAAAATAACCTCAATTAAGCATAAGAAATTATCATAAGGTTTACCCATGGAATGAAATGGGTATCGTAATCATGTCATAAGGCATAAAAAATTGTCTTACCATAAAGGTGTCCGTGAAAGAGTGGATTTAAATAATACATGGAAATTAATAAATTAAAATAGTCCTATATCATGATAATTTATGTCTAATTGAAGTTAAAAAATATAAAAAGAGTTTTTAAGAAACTTTAGATATGAGTTAGTTCAGCGTGTTTTAAGGGAAAATATAAAAGAGTCTTTAAAGTGAAAAAATGAATAATTATTTTCATAAAACTAGAAATTAAACAATATAGTTTTTCATGATAAAATGTGTTATTTTAGAAATTTTTTGGCTTATTAAATATAATGTAGTCTACTTAAAAATGGGAGAAAAATTGGGAAGTTCCCTTTAATCAGGCTTGCTTATCAAGAAGAATTGAAATAGGAACCTTATAAAATATCTATTTCACCATAAAATAATGAACAATTGATGTAGGTACATATATTTTGAACATAAAAATAGAATTTGTAAGGATCACATAATAAGATTTAACAATTACCCTGGGGTAAAGAGAGAGAAAGTGTAACCTAAAGCAAAAAATCGGGTTTCGGGAAAAAATCTTACCTTATATCAGAAACGGTTATACGCTTACACTTAATGTCCTAGATAATCAAATTAAATCCATTAATTAATTAATTCAGAACCACTTATACATGTATTTTATTTATTATATTTCTATAATGTTAATTTATGGCCTTTTTGATTATTTTTGAGATTCAATTTCATCGTCCCGGGAGTGTTTATTTTCTTGGTTTTCATGATTGATTCACTTGTATACATGTATGAAAGGTCATGTAAAATGGGAATAGTTATCCAGAATTGAAATTATATTTTATTAATGAAATTAAATAATTTTATATTGTTTTATATATCATATTTTCTAGATCTAAGGATGATTCATTAGATAAAACATTAATGATAACCATTTAGATTATTTCGACATTTTTTTGATCATCACAAACTAGATTTGTTTTAATAATTAATATTATATATATATATATTGGTTACAGAATAATAGATAAATTTTAATAAACATATTATAATCTATTTTAACCATAAAATGTGTTTATGACCAGAATTTAAGGCATTATTATAAAATGAAAAATCATCGTCCATGTAGGAGGTAAATTGATACCTCACATACGATGTTTTCATTTTTAGAAAAAAAGGGGAAGGTAAGGGAATTTATAGTGGATATTCCATTTACATAATAAAATTAAATTATATATATAATACTGTAATTATATTGTTATTTTGGATTGGGGTGGTGAGGGAAGGATAAGAAAAGAAAAGAAATTGAAAGAGAGAGAGAGAGAAGGTTTTACCACTTGAGTGTCGTCTCCTTGAGATCCTCATTAAGGGAATTGGAAATGTTCTTTTGGTGAGACCAATAATACAATAATGTGGGTAAGTGTTTTGATAGAGGAATTGGGAATAATATTAGCAATATCCAAGGCATAAAAGGTTTGAGGAGAATAGGTAGTGAGATGTGTTATTCATAGTGGGAGGAGAGGGGTGTTTTTGATTATTTTATCCATTAGTATATTATTTTAGATCAATAATGTCAAAAGTGATGATTATTGGGAATAAATATGGTAACTATAATGCTCCGACCCTAGTTACACAGAGTCGGTGCATTATTACATAACATTGGTATGATCACAAGAGATCAAGTCCCGAAATACCGATCATTTTAGTAGCCTTGGAAGTATTAGATACATTAATAAGTTTTACATTACATTATGAAATGAAAAAGAAACATTGGGTCTCCTTTGAACACACTCATATCCCTAATCCTATCCCTTTAGGTTGTTCATAATATACTTCTTCACATTCTGGAAAAAAAACATAAGAAAGGGGTGAGCTCAGATGCTCAGTAAGGATAAAAATATAGGGAAAACTATCATAAATAAGCATAAACATTTAAGGAAATGTATAATAATAAAGAAAATCCTTTTAAACTTAAACTTCAGCATAATATGTAAAATAAAATTCAAATAATTCCATTTACTTACTCACATGGATATTCTACTAGTCAAATAATCACATGTAATATCAATAGCTAATCTCATAATGATGGAATGCATAATGCCAGACACCATAACCACATAGTCAAGGCTTCATTCCAAGACTAAAAATAAAAATATTGTCAAGGACTTATTCAAAGACACTAGTTTGTCTTAGGATATTTACTGATGCATCACGGGGATATAGTTGGCCATGCCAATCACTTACTACATCCAATGCATTCCTCATATGAAAAATGTGAAACATAACATAAATATTCATACTAAACTAGCATAAAAATGTTAATATTTTAACCATAAACTGTGAATGAAATAAAAATATCACATCTATAGTAAAAAATATCATAAAACTATCAATACTATATGGATTATTGTATCATAAAAAATCAACTTAATTAAACATAAAATCCAACAATAGATGTTGACAGAGATGAAATCAATCCAAAAACTATAGGAGAGAAATATATATTTCTACTTTGAAATCATTTAAAAGTCACATAATTTTAAAATAAAACATTTATTTTTAAAATGTTCTTATAATTTTGTATGGGAAGCTTCAGAGGTGTTTTAATGGAAAAAACAGCTGCAACCGCTGTATAAGTTAAGAAATCATTCTTTCCTTAATTTTTCGAAAAGGTTATAAATTACCTTATTTGGAAAATGACAGAATGATTTATTTCAAATTTTTTTTATAAAGTCAAAAAAGTATAAATGACTTTAACCCATAGACTAGGAAATTTTAAAAATGTTTTGAAAACCATTTTTAAGAAACACAGATGTGGATGAGAAAGAAGTCACAACAGATACTTACGTATAAACGACCTCGAATAATAAAGAGATTGTAAAATCAAACCTTACCTAGTATTTTTCTTTTTTCAAGGGTACATTAACCTTCTGTATAATGGTTAAAGCATTTTTGTTAAATTATACAAGAACCACATACATAAATATTATGTCACATATGATCCTATAATATTTCTTTGTTAATAATTTTTTAGTAGTATCTTTGTTTTAGGTGTTAACTGATTTGTTTTACTTTATATGTTTGGTTACGTAAGTCAGGTTTTTTTATGGATAGGATGTATTTTATTCATATCTAGAATGATATTAAGTTGTTAAACTTTATTTTTTTAATCATAAAATGGAAATTATTCTTGAATGGTTACGATGGGGAATGAAATCTCATTGCATCGTGGAGATGGTAAGTTGTACGTACGCAAAAGCAAAAATATCATTCTATTTATGATGAAATCATATGTAATTATATGGTATATTATATATAAAGAATCATTAAAATGTTATATATTTAAATCAATTATACCCATTATTATACCCATCAAAATAATCAAGTGTTGAATAACAAACTACACCACGACGCGGAGACGGTAATCCATATGTACGCATGTATGGTGACATTGTCATTCATAGGATGGATAGAATAATGAATATGGTTGTACCATATTTATAATAACATATTAGTATGTATAAGGTACTGGATTTATTATTTTAGTATGGAAACAAAAAATAAATAGGAAGTAGAATAAGAAAAGAACTTTGAAAGAGGTGATAAATTAGATAACTCTTCTTCGGGTGCTTCCTTTTGATTTGAACAAAAGGGATACTTAAGTTGGATTTATGATCCAAGTAAGGCCTATAGTTTTAATTTAGGGTAGTTTGGAGGATATTTTAGAATGTTTTTGCCGAGGCAAATGGATTTTGAGGTGAGGGGCACTTTAAGAAAAACATGAAATATTAATTTATTATAAAATTAATTTCAATTTCTAATAGATCCAAATGGATTTATTTATAGGATGATATGGGGATGAATAGAAATCCTCTAAACCAATATGTTTTAGATAGGTTTATGTCACCATATTATCCTTATCTTTTATATTTATCTCTTAGTTAAATAGTTTAACTTTTACCATGTCTTCTTGTATTTTTTTTACTACATGGTTATATAGTTACTATAAAATTTCAATTGAACCCCAAGTGGTTCATTAATGATATATTTAACATTATCTAAGTAATTTGGCATAATATTATATTTTTATGACAATTATATAATCTAATAAAATAGTATTTGTTCTAAAAACTCATTTATGTCAATTCTGACACTATTTAGTATTTGGTTTTTGTTAGTAATCGCAACATGATTACTTAGAAAAAAATACACTTAATCAACCCTAACATGTCAAATTCACCTAGATAATTCTTGTATGGAATCAAAAGTTTCAATTTACATTTATTTTAATATTTATAATATCAATTGTTTATATCTTTCATTAATAAAGTAATTACTGCATCATCATTCTGTCATAACTAAATTTAATTATTTAATGTCTAAAAATTATAAATAAAATACCATGATTAATTAAAGCTTTTTATATCTCTAATTAATATTTATAGTTGTATTTATCTTATGAATAACCCTATATTAAAAATGTTTTAGTTATCAAAATTTGAATTTAACCCTTTTATCTCTTCTTTAAATAAAATATAATAAATGTTATACTCTAATCCAAGTGAATAAAAAGGATCATATTTTTGTCCTAAGGTTTATTTTGGTAAAAATACACTTATCCCATAGAATTTAGACTTGTGTTGTGGTAATTTTATGTTATTATAATATTCTTTTTACCCTTAATTAATCTATTTACTTTTAACCGTGGTTAATAAAATTCAAAAGTTACTATTCACCAAAAAATATTTTCATCGTGTTGAATAACGTTTTAATTACTGATGAAATTCATGTCTATCAAATTTTTGAAATTCAATTCACAGAAGCGATAAAATTACGTTTTATGCAAATTTTCAAATGTGCCTAGAAGGTGGGTAAAAGACATTAAAAAGTTCCATAAAATTTTATATATCTAATATTATTATAAAATGACTAGAATGAATTAACATGGGTAAATATAGGTATTATGTGTCTATTTTTACTTTAAAATAGATTTAAATTAAAATTAATCATCTATATAAAAAGTCGGTGTTAAACAATAACGCAATGTCTTTCATTATTCATCAAAAATTGAAAGTTTTTAGAAAAGTACCAAAAATTCACATCATATTCCGAATCAAAAAATGAATTCCATTTTGAAAAATAAAATTTATAATATTTTAAGAATTGGGTATTAATATTCATAAGTTCTTTTTAAATGGCTAGTTTGACTGGTCGTGTTTTGCTATAACTTGGAGCTGCGTACAATGCAAGCTATTGTATTATTCAAAGAGAAGTGTAACATATAAGATTGAGGTGTTACATTATTTTCTCCTTAAAATAATTTCATCCTCAAAATTTCTTAATATTACTTCATAAAAATATTTGGGTGGTTCTTCATCATAAGTTCCTCATGTTCCCATGTTGCCTCTTCCATTTTTTGGTTTCCCCAAATAAATTTTAATAGATGAGTCATTTGGTTTCTCAACACTTATTCTCTGGTTTCAAGAATCTTAATAGACTCTTAAAAATAATATATATCTAGTTCTAGTTATATTTTTTCATAGGTGAGAACATGTGTTAGGTATGACATGTATTTTCTCAACAGTTATACATGGAACACATCGTGTAATTTGGAGAGACTTGGCGGCATTTCCAAACACTAAGCTACAACTCCAATATATCTAGAATTTCAAAAGGTCTGATGTACTTGGGACTTAATTTACCCTTCTTACCGAATCATATAAAACCCTTCCATAGAGATACCTTCAAGAAAATATGATCCCATACTTTAAATTACAAATCATTTCTTCGATTATAAACATACCTCTTTTTCCTACTTTGAGCTGCTTTGATGTGGGTTTGGATAATCTTCACCTTTTCCATTATTTCCTCAACAAGTTCTAGGCCAATAAGTTTTCCTTCACCAACATCATCCCAACAAGTTGGTGTACAACATCTCTTTCCATATAACGCTTTATATGGTGCTATATGAATACTTGAATGGAAGCTATTGATAAAGGAAAATTCTACTAGAGGTAAATACTGATCCCAATACCTTAAAAGTCAAGTGAGAAAGATATCAACATGTCTTATAAGGTTTGAATAGTCTATTCTAAATTTCCATCAGTTTTAGTGCGCTAGGTATTTCTCAAATGAAGTTCAATATCTAGGGATTTATAAAGACTTTTCTATAATCTTGATGTAAAATGGGAATCATGATCAGAAACAATCTATAGGGGTACACCATGAATTATTACAACTTCATTAATATATAGTCATACTAAACTTTCTGGTGGTAAATCCTCTCTTATATGAAGAAATGTTTTTGACCTGGTAAGACGATCAACAATGACCCATATTACATCATTCCTTCTATGAGTCTTTGGTATCCCAATGAAAAAGTCCACCATCATATCATCCCAATTCTACTTAGGTATGGGAAGTGGTTGCATGACACCTCTAGGATGTTGTCTTCCAGCCTTCAACTATTGAAAAACCGTACATCTTGACACATAATCAGCAATCTCCCTATTTATATTTTCCCACAAAAGATGTTCCTTAAAATATCTATACATCTTAGTGCTTCCAGGGTGTATAGAGAAATTAGAGCTATGGGAATCATCCAACAATTCTCTGTTTAGATAAGGTATATTGGGAACACAAAGCCTCTTCCTAAATTTCAAAATTCCATCTTTATATACTAATTCAATAAATATCTCATCATTTATAGCTTTAATTTTCTTTTGAAACTCCTCATCATCAGTCTGAGAAATTTTTATCCTTTTATTAATGATGGTTTGGAAACCATTTGAAAATGTATTGATGTTTCACCTTCCATGATTATTCCCATATCCATCTTTACTCGATCCATGAACATTGGATCCCTTTCAACTCTAATATTGTTCATAACTCCACGATCCTTTCTACTCGAAGCATCTTCCACTTTATTTGCCTTCCCCGGGTGGTAGTGTATCATGAAACCATAACCATTTAGTAGATAAAGCCATCAAATTTTCCTCATGTTGAGTTTTTTCTGTGAGAAAATATATTTCATACTCTTGTGATCAGTATATATCTCACATTTTCCACCCTAGAGATAGTTTCTCCAAATATTCAGAGAAAATATTATAGCTGCTAACTAAAAATTATGAGTTGGATAGTTTTGTTCATGAATTTTTATCTGCCGTGATGCAAAGGCAATAACTCTATCATTCTGCATAAGGACAAAACCAATTCCTTTCTTAAAATAAAATAATATAAAAGGAATAAATCCATCCAAGTGTATTAAAGAGGATATAAAATCATCCCACATAATATTTTAGTCAAAAATAACTCATACAGTAAAATTGTTATATGTTTTAGGGAAATTTAGAATATTAAAAATATTATTTTTAACCCTAGTTACCCAATTTACCCTTAATTGTTGCAATTTAATATTTTTTACTAAAGTTACTTTTCATTTCTTAAAAAAATGAAAATAATTACTAAATTTGGAACATGTGATTCCAAATATATAATTCATTTTTCAAAATTCAAAACATAGAATTGGATAAAATTAATTTAATATTAATCCCATAAACTTAATGAGAATACATGTTTTTAAATTGAAAACATTAAAAAGATTGAAAAGTTTTTATATCTAATCTCAATTTGAAATTTATTCCAATGAACTTAATTTTATTAAATTATATAGAATATATGTAATTATAATTTAAAACCAATCAAAAATATAATTTAACACTATAAATTATTTAGATGAAAAAGAGGTTTTCAATTAAAATTTAATATTTTATCATTATTCATCAAAGCATGAAAATTATCAAAAAAATACCAAAAATTCAAGAAAACTAATTTTTAATATTTATATTTAAAACAATAATTTTATTTTTCAAATATAATTTATCAAATTTTAAAAAACTATATATATAGAAAGAGCTCTACCAAAAGGTGTCAATACTATCTTCTTATAAAATTACATCTTTTATTTGTATAATTGGATTAGTTCTTATATCATGTCTTGAAAGAACATAAGATGATTGTTTAATATTATATTAAATATTATATATATATATATATATTTCATTAATATATTTATAAATTGTGACTTTTTTATTTTATTTGTATAAAATACACTTATACACCTTTAAAGATATATTTTATAAAAAGATTTTGTTTTATCTTAAGAAGGGTTTTATATTAATTTATAAATAATTAGTCCCCATATTTTCATAATTAAATTAATTTGATTCATCTCCACCATTCTAATAGCTAGGTTATAATAATAATTTTTTAAAAAAAATCCTTGTTTTTTATTTAAGCATGATGTGGCGTATCATGTACTCTATCAAACATAGTTTTTCCTTAAAAAACTAGGGATATTACATTATACCCATTTTTAATAAATTGAATCCTCAAAATTTAAACTCAGGATAAAAAAATAGGGGTCTGAATTTTTAAAATAACTTTTTGTAAATCCTATATCAGAGAAAGAACAATGAAAATTCTACTTTAAAATTAAAAAAGGGAAGTATGGAGGTCACCTAAGATAAAACGTACAAGGTTTCCATTTAGGATAACTTGGAAATGTAATAGACAAAAAACTATCATGTTCTAATGGGTAGTGATAGAGAAATTGTTCATAAGAATGTTAACAATCACAAAACCTTAAATTTATGATTAGCTAAAAAACCATTGATTTATCAGAAAGAAAATCAATTTCATAACGTCTTTGTTCCAAAATATTTTTGCGAGATTTGAGGGATCATTTTACCATAAATAAACGAAAATAATTAAATTATTTCCATTTCTAAAGAATAATATCATCCTTTGTTTGTTCTCGATCTATTTTCACTTCATCCCATATACATGGAAATGGATGTTCAATATGAATTTTTCAAGTTTGAAGCACTATTATGAATCATAATATTCACGTTCCATTCCTTCAACTTATCAATGTTTACTGAATCCAAAATGGTTAGCGTAGGTTACCCAATATAATAAATCATAGATTAATATCAAACAACAATATCCAAAGTTCAACTTAATCTAATCTATAAGTAGTTACCATAGGAATGTTCCAAAAATCATTTGTTCAAATTCAAAGGCCAAAATTTTAGAAGGTCACTAAATTTACAAAATCATCTTAACATCAAATTTCCCCCAAAAAATCTAATCTAGATCTTTTTGTTACATAAAAAATATATTAAAACCTTTATTTACTTTATGTATTAATGAAACATACATTTTTCTAATAATAAAATCACAGTTATATTTTATAAATCTAAACATGTAGTAAACCCAATAAAGATAACATAAACCATCAAATCACTAACCACATTAATAGTCAGCAATACTATTCCATAAAAATATTTTTCACCATTATTTCAACATAATGAATATATTAAGTGTAATCTTCTGTCAATCATATTTTTTTAAAGTATCAACATTCTACTAAATCACTTTACTTGGTCATCAGCACCACTAATCCTATACTCTCAAATGCATAAAGAAGAAGTGATATAGTGAAATCCATATATGTTTCATAATTATTATAATGATAAGGGAATAAAATATATTTATAGATTCCTTGTAATGCCCTGACCCCAGTTACCTAGAGTCGGTGCATTATTACCTAACATTGACATGATACAAGGAATCCTGTCCTGAAATACCGATCAGTTTAGTTGCCTTGGAAGTACTAGATACATTCATAAGTTTTACATTACATCATGAAATAAAAACATCAACAATATTTTTTCCCCTTTTAAACACACTTATATCCTTAGCCTATCCTTATAGGTCAACCATAAAATACTTCTTTACATACTAGGGAAAATAAAACTTAGAAAGGGGTGAGATGAGATACTCATTAAGGATAACAATTTAGCGTAAACTTTCATAAATAAGCACAAAAATTTAAGGAAATGTATAAGACTAAAAAAAATCCCTTTAAAATTTAAACTTCATCATAATATGGAAACTATAAAATAAAATAATGCAATTTACCTTTTCACATGGATATTCTACTAGTTGAATAATCACATGTAATATCAATAGCCACTTTTATAATGATGGAATGCGTAATTCCAGACATCAAAACCACATAGTCAAGGCCTTGTGCCAAGACTACAAATAAGATTTTATCAAGGCCTTGTGACAAGACACTAGTTTGTCTCATGAGACCTACCGATGAATTAAGGAGATATATCGGGCTCCACCCTTCACTTACTAAGTCCAATGCATTCCTCATATGAAAAGGTTTAAACATAACATAAACATTCGTATTAAAACTAGCATTAGAAATGTCAATACATTATCCATAAACCATGAATGGTGTAAAAATAACACGTCCATAACCAAACATATCACAAAACCTTCAGTAAAATATGAAAGATTTTCATCATAATAAATCAACTTCAAACAAGTTTAAAATCCATGAAAATATGTTGACATAGATGAAATGAAAACAATTTGAAATAAATGCCTCTTTATATTTTGAAATAATTTAAAAGTCACATAATTATAAAAGAAAAAATTTATTTTGAAAATATTCTTATAAGATTGTATGGGAAGCTTTGACAATGATATATCAGCATAAAATATCCACACCTACTGTATAAGTTAAAAAAAACATTATTGCCTTAATTTTGTTGAAAAGGTCCTAAAGTACCTTGTTCGGAAAATGGCGAAAAGATTCCTTTAAAACCATTTTATAAAAATTTAAACAAGGGTATAAATGAATTTATCCCATATTATAGTAAATATTAAAAATGTTTTGAAATACATTTTTATGAAACATGGATGTGAATGATAAAGAGATCCCAGTATATACTTATGCAAAAACAACCTCGGATAATAAAGAGATTGTGAAATTAACCATTACCTTGTACTTTTATATATTCTATGTTATGTTAACATCATGTATAATAGTTAAAACATTGTAATTAATTTATACAAGAATCATATACATAAATATGATATCATATATGGTCTTATAATATTGCTTTGTTAATAATATTTTAAAAGTATCATCATTTCGGGTGTTAACTAATTCATTTTCAATTATATGATTGGTTACATAAGTCATGTTTGTTATATATAGGATGTATTTGATACATATAAATAATTATATTATATTCATGAAAATTATTTATAATCATAAAATTAAAATTATTCTTGAATGATTATAATGGGGAATGAATCTCATCGCGTTCGTGGAGATGGTAATCCGTACGTACGCACGAGCAACAATATCATTATATCGATGATGAAATCATATATAATTGGATGTTATATCATATATAACGAATAATTAACATGTTATATTTATTATTTATATTATTTATACTCATTATTATACCCATCGAAATAATTAAGTGTTTGAATAACTAACTACACCCCAACGTGGAGACGGTAAGCCATACGTACGCACGTATGGTGACTTTGTCATTCATATGATGGATAAAATAATGAACAAGGTTGTACCATTTTTATAATAACATCAAATTATATATAAGATATTGGAGTTATTATTTTATAAGGGAAAAAACAAAGGAGGAAGTGGAAGAAGAAAAGAACTTGAAAGAGGTGATGAAATATTTACCTCTTCTCTGAGTTCTTCTTTTTGATTTGATCAAAATGGCTCCATAGGTTGGCTTTATGACCAAATTAATGCCTCTAGGATGAAGTGAGGAACGTTTTGAGGATATTTGGGATGGGTTTCGCTGGGATAAATGGCTTTGGTTGTGTGAAATTAAGATAAGGGGAAGTACACTTTTATAAGAGAGGTGATGGTCACTTTTGGAAAAGCTTGAAATATTATTTATAATAAAATAATTTTATGTTTCCAATGGATTAAAAATTATTTTTCAGAGGATACTGTGGGTATGGGTTTAAAACCTCTCAACTAATTGGTTTTTGATAGGTTTAGGTCACCATAATACCTTATCTTTTAGATTTAACTCTTAGTTAAATAGTTTGATATTTATCATGTCTCTTTGTATTATTATATTATATGGTTAATAAACTTACTATAACAAGCCAATAGAACCCCACGTGGTTAATTATTAATACATATAACCTTATATAAGTCCTTTGGCTGAAACTTAGATTTTTAGGAATATTATATCAATTAATAATATATTATTTGTTTTAAAAACTCAATTATGTCAATTTTGACACTATTTAGTATTTGATTTTTTTTTGAAATCCATAAAAACTTTATCACTTAGAATTAAATTTATTTAATCAAACCTGACATCTCATATTAACCTATAATTTTTTTTAATTTATCATAAGTCTCAATTTAAATTTATTTGGATATTTATAATATCAATTATTTTAATATCTCATTATTAAGGTAATTACTGCATCATTATTGTGTAAAAAATAAATTAAATTTTTTAATGTCTAAAAAATATAAATAAAATATAATTATGTATAAAATATATTTATCTTTATAATGAATATTTATAGTCTAATTTATATTTTGTTTAACCCTATATTAAAAATGGTTAAGTTATTAAACTTTGAATTTAACTATTTTAACTCTTCTTCTAATAAAATAATAATAAATATCCTAATCAAATAAAAGTGAAAAAAAGGATCAAATTTTATTCCTAAGGCTATTTTGGTCGAATTAAACTTATCCAATAGAATTAGGACAAGTTTTAGGGTAATTATAATATCATTTTTACCCTTAATTAACCAATTTACTTTTAACCATGCTAAATAAAAGTCAAAAGTTACCATTGACCAAAAATTATTTTCATTTTATTGAACCAAATTTTACATACTAATGTCAACCTTGTCTCCAATATTTTTTAAATTCAACTCACAGAAGCGGTAAAATTATGTTTTATGCAAATTTGTAAATGCTCCTAGAAGGTGGGTAAATGGCGGTAAAAAGTTCAATAAAATTTTATATATCTAAACCTATTATAAAATGACTCAAATAAATTACATTGAACATATATAATTATTATGTATCTATTTTTACCTAAAATATATTAAAATAATAAAACTAATTATTTAAATAAGAAGTCAGTTTTAAATAGTAACGCATTGTTTTTCACTATTCATCAAAAATTGAACGTTTTCATAAAAATACCCAAAATTAACCCTAAGATAATTTTGATATTCCGAATTCAGAAATGAAGTAAATTTTGAAAAATAAAATATATAAAATTTTAATAGTGGGTATTACTATTCATAATGGCTAGTTTGATTGGTCGTGGTGTGTTAAAACTCCAAGTTTCGTACAATGCAAGATACTGCATTATTCAAAGGGAAACGTACCATGTAAGCTTGGGGTGTTACATTCTCCCCTCCTTAAAATAATTTTATCCTCGAAATTTCTAGAATATCACTGAATAAAAAGATTTGGGTGGTTCTTCATCATATGTTTCTTGGGTTCCCACATTGAGTCTTCCATCTTATGGTTTCTCCATAGAACTTTTACCAGACGAGTTGTCCGGTTTCTCAGCACTTGTTCTCTGGTATCAAGAATCTTGACAGGCTCTTCACACTAAGATAGATCAGGTTTCAGTTCAATTTCTTCATAGGTGAGTACATGCATTGAGTCAGACATGTATTTTTTCAACAGTGATATGTGGAACACATCATGAACTTTGGAGAGACCTGACGACATTTCCAAACGATAAGCTACAACCCCAATTCATTATAGAATTTCGAAAGGTCCGATGTACCTGGGGATTAATTTACCCTTCTTAACGAATCATATAACACCCTTCTATGGAGATGCCTTCAATAAAACATGATCTCTTAATTGAAATTCCAAATCCTTTCTCTGATTATCGACATAACTCTTTTACCTACTTTGAGCTACTTCGATGTGGGTTTGGATAACCTTCACCTTTTCCATTGTTTCCTTAACTAGTTTTGGGCCTATGAATTTCTTTCACCAACATCATCCCAACAAGTTGGTGTGTGAAATCTCTTTCCATATAACGCTTCATATGGTGCTATCTGAATACATTAATGGAATCTATTTTTATAGGAAAATTCAACCAGAGGTAAATATTGATACCACATACCATGAAAGTCGAGTGATAAATATCGCAACATGTCTTATATGGTTTGAATAGTCTATTATAATTTTCCATCAGTTTGAGTGTGGTAGGTAGTTCTCAAATGAAGTTCAGTATCTAGGGATTTCTAAATACTTTTCCAGAATCTTGATGTAAAATGGGGATCACGATCAGAAACAATCTATAGGGGTACACCATGAATTCTTATAACTTCATTAATATATATTCTTACACAACTTTCAAGTGGTAAATCCTCTCTTATATTAAGAAATTTTTTTGACCTGGTAAGACGATCAACAATGACCCATATTGCATCATTCCTTCTAGGAGGTTTTGGTAGCCCCATGACAAAGTCCACCATAATATCATCCCATATCCACTTAGGTATGGGAAGTGGTTGCATGACTCCTCTAAGATGTTGTCTTCCAGCCTTGAACTATTGAAAAACCGTACATATTGACACATAATCAGAAATATCCCTCTTTATGTTATCCCACAAAAAATGTTCCTTCAAATATCTATACATCTTAGTGCTACCATGGTGTATAGAGAAATTGGAGCTATGGTAATCATCCAACAATTCCCTTTTTAGATCAGGTATATCAAGAACACAAAGCCTCTTCATAAATTTCATAATTCCAACTTCATATACCAAGTCAATCAATATCCCATCATTCACAACTTTAATTTTATTTTGAAACTCCTCATCATCAGTATGAGAAATTTTCATCCTTTTTAGTAAAGATGGTTTGGTAACCATTTGAAAATGTATTGATGTTTTACCTTCCATGATTATTTCTATATCCATCTTTACTAGATCCATGAACATAGGATCCCTTTCAACTCTCATCTTTTTCAAAACTCCATGATCCTTTCTGCTCAAAGCATATTCCACCTTATTTGCCTTCCCCGGGTGGTAGTGTATTGTGAAATCATAATCCTTGAGTATTTCAACCCATTGAATTTTCCACATGTTGAGTTATTTCTGTGGGAAAATATATTTAAAACTCTTGTGATCAGTATATATCTCAAATTTTACACCCTAGAGATATTTTCTCCATATCTTCAGAGAAAATTTATAGATTCTAACTCTATATTATGAGTGGGATAATTTTGTTCATGAATTTTTAGCTACTGTGATGCATATGCAATAAATCTATCATTCTACCTAAGGACACAACCAATTCCTTTCTTTGAAGCATCACTATAAATAAAAAACCCATCATTTCTTGATGGTATAGTAAATATAACAGAATTGAATAATATTCTATTCAATTACTCAAAACATTCTTCACACTCTTTTGTCTAAACAAATTCAACCCCTTTAGGTGTGAGTTTGGTTAATAGGGTTTCCAATCAAGAAAAATTCTAGATGAAACGATGATAGTAACCTGCTAAACCAATAAAACTATGTACCTCAGTTATACTCATCAGTGATGGACATTCTTGGATTTCCCTTATCTTTGAAGGATCAACAATGATTCCATCCTTAGGGACAATACGGCTAAGAAAAGAAATTTTCTGAATCCATAATTCACACTTTCTAAGCATCCTATGTAATTAATTTTTCTAAGAGTTTTTAGAACAGTGCAAAAGTGATTTTCATGATCTTCATAGATTTTGGAGTATACCAATATATCATTAATAAATACCACTACAAATTCATCAAGATATTCCTTGAAAACTTTATTAATTAGATCTAAGAAAATAGAGGGTGCATTAGTAAGTCCAAAATTCATTACTGTAAACTTGTAATTCCCATACCTGGTTCGAAATGCTGTCTTTAGAATGTCTTCCTTCCTCACGCACAAATGATGATATCCAGATCGAAGATCAATATTTGAGAAATATTAAGCTCCATGAAGTTCATCGAATAAATAATCAATGAGAGGTAGGAGATACTTGTTCTTTACTGTTATTTAATTGATCTCCCTATATCCAATGCACAACCTCATAGATCTATCTTTATTCTTAACAAAACATACATGGAATCCCTATGGAGAAACACTAGGGGAAATAAATGTTTTATTACTAAATTCCTATAGTTGTTTCTTTAGTTCCACTAATTCTACATTGGCTATTCTATAAAGGGTCTCCGATATGGTCCTTGAACCAGAAATGAAGTCGATAAAAAACTCAATTTACCATTCTGGAGGATATATAGGTAAATCCTCTAGAAACACATCAACACATTCTTTCACAATAGGTACATCATCTCTTTGAACATTCCTTTCCTCACCCATAGTTATTTCAATCCCTTCCTATACAATAACTCAATTTAGTAGGGTGGATCTTGATGAGAATCATATGGTTATGTTTCTAATCTAAAGATAAGAGATTCCTTATCATCATAAAAAAATTTAACCACCTTCTTCTTACAATAAATGTTCACATTATGGTTTGAAATCCAATCCATACCAATAATTATATCAAATTCAATCATGGGTATAACAATAAGATTAGAAGATAAAGATTTTTATATGCCATAATGGTAACTTATTGACAAAAATTTGTTACTATGATACTTCCCTTATGAGTTTTGACTCAAAACTCCCTTATTAAGTCAAATTGAAAATATCTAATTTTCTTGGAAAACTGTGAAGATATGAAAGAGTTCATTGATCTAGAATCAAATAAAGCATTGGTTGATTTTTAGGTAATGATTATAGTGCCTGTCACCACATCATTCAGAACATTAACCTCAGTAGTAGTGATCTCATAAGCTTGTCCTTTATCCCTTTTCTTTTTTCTTGGGAAAATTTCTTTGACGCATAGGAAAATAATTTTCATAATGTCTTATCTCTTTACAATTATAGCGTTGAACATTGGTAGCTTCTTTATTCCCATTTCATTCATGATCTTGGTGGCCTTTTTATCCACACTTGTAACAAAATCCCATTCCCTTCAGGAAAGTACCAGGGTGTTTCTTCCTACAATTACTGTAGGATGAAAATTAAACCTTTCCCTTTTTCCCCTTATTTCCTTTTAGAGAGTGTTCAACATATATTTTTTTATCTTTCTTCACTTTAAATTCATAAGACTTAGAGAATTCATTTTCTGTCAGGATAGCACATGAGAATATATCTTCGTACGATGAGAAGGATTATGAGACTAATGCTCGTCAGATAAATGGTTTTAAACCATAAAATAATCAATCATTATTACTTCTTAGGTTATGTATATATTCTTCAACGTGCCTTGATAACCTTGTAAAGTTAGCCTCATACTTTGCGGCATTCTCATCATCCTTTTTCTTTAGACTCAGTAATTTACTTTCTATATCTGATTGATGTTCACCAGGAAAGTATTTTTCTAAGAAAAGATCTTTAAAATACCTCCATTTCATATTTGATACTTCTTCATCCTCCCTTGTGTTTTGAATTAATGACCACCATAGATCTGCATCTTCTGAGAGGAGACAAACTTCCATGAAAACCTTTTCCCTTTCACTGCTCCCCAAAGTATGAAATAGATTCTCTAAGGAACTTATCCATTACTTAGCTACAAATGGATTTGTAGTCACATTGAATGTTGGTGGTTTTTACCTCATGGAGTAGAATAACATTGATCCTCTATGTTGTGGATTAGGGTGCTTCATATGGATAAGGTTATTATTCATAACCTGAGTGAGTTGTCCTAGTATGGTTATAAGCTATTCAGCACCAGTTGTATCACCAGCTCCACTATAATTATCTTGAATAGGAGGGAAATCCCTACATGGATTATGTGTTTTGATATAGTTTCCATTACTTCCAGTAGGATCTATTTCTAAACAATGGCATACACTAGATTAGTTTATGAATCACAATGCATAATTCCAAAATTGTAAAATACCAAACATAAATTGAATAGTTTATGCATATAATACATAATCATAAAATTTCTTCTTTGGGGATGTATTTACTCATAAATCCATACTAATGGTTGTTAATGAAAATGTGAATTATGCTAAGAATATCCCCCAGGAGTGTCAAACCAGGTGCGCAGTAAGGCCCGTTGTTCTCTACTAGGATACCCCGGGTCAAGCCCGAAACTCCTTGTTGGAGTTTTCACTTCTAGGTACATCTGTTTCAGAACCACATCCACATGTAGTATCCAGAAAGGGATGTATTTTTCAGAGAACCCATATAATATCAACTTTTCCAAATTTTTTGGATGTTCTTCTATATGAATCCTCAATGTCTATCTTTGAGAAATGTTTTCTAATTAGAGATTTTATAAATATAGTTTCTAAGGTTTGTACTAAAATTGCTCTAATATCAACTATAACACCCTGACCCCTGTTATCCAGATTTTGTTCATTATTACATAACATCAGAATGATCACAAGAGATCATGTCCCGAAAGACAGATCATTTTAGTTTCATTAGAAGTAATAGATACATTCATAAGTTTTACATTAAATTATGAAGTGAAAAAGAAACATTGTTTGTCCTTTTAACACACTCATATCCCTTAGCATATTATTGTAGGTCAATAATAATATAAATCTTCACATCCTAGAAAAAATAAAACATAAGAAATGGGTGATCTCAGATGCTTAGTAAGGATAACAATATATCAGAAACTATTATAAATAAGTATAAACATTTAAGGCAATGAATAAGAATAAAACACAATCCTTTTAAACATAAAATTCACTATAATATGGAAAAGATAAATCAAATAATTCCATTTACTTACTCACATTTATATTCTACTAGTCGAATAAGTACATGTAATATCAATAGCTAATCTCATAATGATAGAATGCATAATTCCAGACATCACAACCAAATAGTCAAGGAATTTTTCCAAGACTACAAATAAAAATATTGTCAAGACCCCGTTCCAAGAAAATAGTTTGTCTCATGATACCTTTAGATACATCAAGGGGCTCTAGCGGGCCCTACCTGTCACTTACTATTTCCAATGCATTCCTCATATGAAAAGGGTGAAATATAACATAAATATTCGTATTAAACTTGCATACGAAAAGTTAATACTTTAACCATAATCCGTAAATGAAATAAAAATAGCACATCTATAGTCAAACATATCATAAAACTATCAATATGTTATGGAGTATTGTATCATAACAAATCAACTTCAATTAAATATAAAATCAAACAATAGATGTTGACAAAGATGAAATCAATCCAAAAACCATTTGATAGAAATATCTCTTTCTACTTTGAAATCATTTAAATGTCACATAATTATAAAAGAAAAAATTTATTTTGAAAATATTGTTATAATATTTTCTGGTAATCTTTGAAGGTGTTTTAACAGTGGAAAATAGCTTCACCCACCGTATAAGTTAAAAAAAACATTCTTTCCTTAATTTTTCAAAATGGTCATAAAGCACTTTATTTGGAAAATGATGGAAAGATTCCTTTAAATTTTTTTATAAAATGTCAAACAATGGTATAAATGACTTTATCCCATGGTATAGGAAATACTAAAAATGTTTTGAAATACATTTTTAAGAAACACATATGTGGATGAGAAAGAAGTCCCAGTCGATACTTATGTATAAACAACCTAGATAATAAAGAGATTGTAAAATTAACCCTTACCTGGTACTTTTCTTTAATTGAGGGTATGTTAAAATCATGTATAATGGTTAAAAAACTATTATTAAATTTTAAAATAACCACATACATAAATATGATATAATATATGATCCTCTAATATTGATTTGTTAAAAATATTTCAGTAGTATCATTGTTTCAGGTGTTAACTGATTTGTTTTCCATTATATGTTTTGTTACGTAAGTAATGTATGTTATGGATAGGACGTATATGATTCATATCATTAATGATATTAAGTTCTTAAACTTTATTTTTTTAATCATCAAATGAAAATTATTCTTGAATGGTTATGATGGGAAATGAAATCTCATCACTTCATGGAGACGGTAATCCGTATGTACTCACGAGCAACAATATCATTCTATTGATGGTGAAATCATATGTAATTGGATGACATATTATATATAAAGAATCATTAAAATGTTAAATTTATTATTCAAATCAATTATACTCATTATTATACCCATCCAAATAATGACACGTTGAATAACAAACTACACCACGATGTGGAGACGGTAATCCGTACATAAGAACATATGGTGAGTTTGTCATTCATAAGATAGATAGAATAATGAATGTGGTTGTAGAATATTTATAATAACATATCAATATGGAGAAGGTACTAGACTTATTATTTTAGTATGGAAACAACAAAAAATAGGAAGTATAAGAAGAAAAGAACTTTGAAAGAGGTGATATAATAATTACCTCTTCTTCAGGTGCTTCCTTTTGATTTTAAAAAAGGGATCTATAGGTTGGATTTCAGATCAAATAAGGGCCTCTATATTGAATTTAGGGTAGTTGGGAGAATATTTGAGTAGGGTTTGGCTGAGACAAATGACTTTGGAGGTGTTAATTTAAGATAATGGGAAGTTCCCTTTTATAAGAGAGGTGAGAGGCACTATATGAAAAGCTTGAAATATTAATTTATTATAAAATTATTTTTGGTTTATAATAGATACAAATGGATTTATTTCTTGGATAAGATGGGTAATGGGTCGAAACCATCTAAAAAAATAGGTTTTATACATGTTTAGGTTTCCATATTTACTTTAACTTTTCGATTTATCTCTTAGTTAAATAGTTAAACTTTTACCATGTTTTCTTGTATTTTTATACTACATGGTTAATATAGTTATTATAAAATGCCAAGATAGCCTGAAGTGGTTAATTAATGACATATTTAACATTATATAAGTAATTTTTTCAAATATTATATTTTTGTGACTATTAAATAATTCAATAAAATAGTATTTTTATTAAAAACTCAATTTATGTCAATTTTGACACTATTTAGTATTTGGTTTTTGTTAAAGTCATCAAAACTTGATTCCTTCAAAAACAATACATTTAATCAACCCTAAAATTTCATATTTACCTATAAAATTCTTATATAGCATAAAAATTTTCAATTGACTTTTATTTTAATAATTATAATATCAATTATTTTAATCATTCATTAACAAGGTAATTACTGTATCATCATTGTGTCATAAATAAATTTAATTATTTAATTTCAAATAATTATAAATAAAATAGTATGATATAGGAAATTAGTTTATTTTTCTAATGAATATTTATAGTCTAATTTATCTTATATATAACCCTATATTAAAAATGGTTTTGTTATTAAATTTTTAATTTAACACTTTTAACTCTTACCCCAAAAGCCCAGGGTCCAGTAAAATCTGGCCCTAAAAATCTATTATATAAAAATTAAAGAGGAGTAAGGAAAACAAGGGGTTTTTAAAATAGTGGGATTACATCTCACCACATCTATCAACCTCAACCAATGAGCCACAGTAGTTCAGAGTCACTATGGACTACCTTTTTTCCATGTCAATGATTGCCTATCTCGCCAGGGCATCCGCCACCTGGAAGGTCTCCTGGAAAGCATATGAAACAACTATATCAATTTGAGAAATTTTATCAAGGAAATACACCCATTGTGGTAGCACTTTACAGGGAACACGACGTGTTCTCATTTGCAGCGCATGCCACGCCATTTCCGAGTCATATTCAAGCCATATTCTGTTCCAATTGTATTGTACAACATACCTTATTGCATAAATGATTGCCCATAATTCTACTTCGAATGCATTTACAACTCTAACATAATCGAAGAATCATCCTTTAAAGAACCCGCGACATGTGCAGAATTCTCCCCCACAGCCTGATGGACATGGTGCACCCGAGGCAGCTCCGTCAACGTTCACTTTGATACATGGTGCAATTTGGGGTATCCATCGGATAAACTTGAGCATTTGGGGCCTTCGCGTCCGCCCTGTGACTCTAAGTGATCTGAGAATTTTCAGGTCAGAAACATCATTAAACATCGTACCTTCTTGGACAAGAGAAGCTACATATACTTCCCTGTGGATGGACACCATTCCTCACTGCACAATGCTGTATGATCTGTCAAAGAGGGTTGAGTTCCGGGCTTCCCATAGAGTTGCAAAGGTTGCAACGATAGTCACAAGCAGGAGTTGCTGAACCTATTCAATGTAGTGCACCATAGGCCATACTGCCAGCAACACATTAACCGAAGTGTACATGCTCATATTAAAACCAAAAAAATATCCAATTTATGACCAAAGACGTTTGGCTTGGTCACATTCTAGAAGTATGTGCCCCATAGTCTCCTCGGAACCCAAACATAGAGGTCATGCTGAGTATAGGTGAAGTCCAGCTCGCTGGAGCTATGGAGAGAGAGGGAGCCAACCTTTACAGATCCACCAGAGCAGCATGAATCTGAAAGGCTAGATACACTGGATTTTGAACCTCATAAGCTAGGCAGATGGGTGGGAGGATCCCCCACATTCAAGAAAATAATAATCACGATAGTTAAAGTGACTAGTTCTGTTGTGTTTCCATATCAATGTATCACAATCCATGAAGTTATAGGACACAATTTCATTTTTTTTCTTGGGAGGGAATTATAATTTCAGCAGATTGCAATTGTATGAGGATCTCAGAAATGGAGAGCCGTGCAATATTAGGTGTCACAACCGTCTCCTAAAGAGGATAATCAAGCCATATCGTATTACAAAAATTTAGTATGGAGTTTCTACATACCAACCATTTTGTGTCATGCATGATCTTCACAAAATCATGTTTAAGGGACGACCATACCGATGAAGCAAGATAATATTTGTACCCATCACGTAGTCTTCTTGCAAATATATGTCTAACTCTTCTTTAAATAAAATATAATAAATGTCCTAATCTAATAAAAGTGGATAAAAAAGGATCATATTTTTTTCCTAAGGTTTATTTTTTTTGAAATACACTTATCTAATAGGATTAGGACATGTGTTGGGGTAATTTTTTATTATTATATTATTATTTTTACCTTTAATTACCCTATTTACTTTTAACCGTGGTAACTAAAATTCAAAATTTACTATTCAACAAAAATTATTCTCATCATATTGAACCACATTTTAATTATTGATGGCAACCGTTACTATCATATTTTTTCAATTCAATACACAAAAGCGGTAAAATTATGTTTTATGCAAATTTGCAAATGTGCCTATAAGGTGGGTAAAAGACATTAAAAAGTTCAATAAAATTTTATATATCTAATATTATTATAAAATGACTCCAATTAATTAAATTGGATTAATATAGGTATTTTGTATCTATCTTTTCTTTAAAATAGGTTTAAATTAAAAACAATTATTTATATAAAAAGTTGGTTTTAAATAATTACACAGTGTCTATCACTTTTCATCAAAAATTAAAAGATTTCAGAAAAATACCAAAAAATCACCCTAAGATAATTTTGATATTCTAAATAAAAAATAAATTCCATATTGAAAAATAAAATTTATAAAATTTAAAAAATTTGGTATTACTATTCATAACTACTTTTTAAACGGCTAGTTTGATTGGTCGTGGTGTGCTAGAATTCGGAGCTACGTACAACATAAGCTATTGTATTATTCAAAGAGAAGAATACCATGGAAGTTTGGTGTGTTAAAATGACTATAGAATGTGATTTCTATATAGTGTACAATTACACCAACCATGACTCAACCATGACTCAAAAATTCAAGTATTTGGCTAAAGGTTTTAATACTGTAAATTACCATACTTCACTATTCAAAAAAATTTCAAATATTTTTGAAAAATCCCAAACTTTCACCCTTAAAATCATTGGATTTGTAAATTTCAAAAATGGACTTCATTTTATGAAAATAATTTTCTAAATATGATAAATTTAATTTTTAAATAGAAACATTATTTTCCCCAAAAAAACTAATTTTAAAATTATTGTTGATTTTATGACACTTTGAAAAATTAATTAAGGTATCATAAAATCATAATATAATTATAATAAAACAAATTATTAATTTATGAATAAATTTTGTGAAAATAAATTTTCTTTTAAATTATTATATTAATTATAAAATTTTAAATAAACATTTATGTTTCATAAAAATACCAACACTTAATTTATCATTTCTAAAACATTTATTTACTTATTCCATGATATAAATATATCATATTTTAACTTACGATAAGTCTACATTTTATTTATACTTTCATAGGTGATTTTATTATTCTAATATCCATATTACTATTCCTAATGTTCACATTACTATTTGAACTATCATGTTAATATTTAATAGTATATCACGATTTTAAACTCAGTGTTTCATGAAATATAAGCTATTTAATTTGAAAACATTTGATTGAATATGTAATATTTAAATTTCATTATGATATTTCACTAATAGTGATTAATTTAATTTATTAAGATACAATTCCATTGTGGGAATAAAAATAGTTTCTTTAGAAAAAAACATATCATTTATGTTCAATTTTCATTTTTAATTATTTGGTTACCAATGAATTCATTTTATAAAATTGTGTAAACAGTAATTTCATAATTTATTTAATCACTTTCATTCCCACCATTCAAAGAGCTAGGTGATAACTATCACAATTAAATAATAATACTCAATCATTTGTTTATGCTTGTAATCTTTCAAAGAAGTTAAATTAAAAAAGAGACATGCCATAAAATCTTTAGTTGATACAGGTTCTATGGAAATTGGTTTCAGTATTCTAACTATGGCCATAAATCTATTCATTTAAGGCATATGAAATATGGGAACAATACTGAGAGAACTCAGAGACAATCCATTACCCACTAACCAATCAGAGTTTCTCATGACAATAAGTATTCTCCTCTAGAATAACAATATGAGTATGATAAATCCATTCATATTGATAATATATTGGAAAGGAAATCCTTATAATTTACCCAATAAACTATATAAAGGAATAAAAAGGAGAAAATTGTGAAATCCAACTTTGTAGAAATAGCTCTAAAAGATACAAAGAATAGTAACACCTGGATTATTAATAGATGATGCTCATCCCACATAGCAGGAAGTAAATATTAGTTGAATATTGTTATGAAAAAGGGTGTTGGAACAATGAAATTCAACAATGAAGGTCATTTAAAGATCAAAGTTAGTGAAAATATAGAACTGGGAAATAACAAGCTGAGGAAAACTGAAGTTCTCTACATTGATAGTTTGCATCACAATCTCCTAAATGTGAGTCAACTCTGTGACTCATTACTGATAGTGAAATTTAATCAGAATAGGATCACCATTAAATTAAAGGTAGGTAATTCACTCATATAATGATGTAGAACATATATAAATTTATAGTAGGTTGATAGTAAATAGAACACTTGTTAATTAATAGTTAAAGAAGAAATAACTCATGGCACCAAAGGTTGGGTCACATTAATTAACATATAATGGAAAAAATTTCTAATCTTAAGATATTTGAATACATTCCCAATATGAAGCTTGATTGAGAAATTAATGTGATGAATGCTTGCAAGGAAAGACGGTCGAGAGTTCATATGTATCAAAAAACAAAAGGGCATCAAATATATTTGATATTATCCACATTAGTTGTATGTGGTCTGATGAATGTGACTAGCACAAATAGATAGTGGTAATTCTTTATTTTTATTTATGATTATAGTATAATGTATTGTGTGATGTCTATTTAGAGGAAACAAAATGTTACTTATTTCAAGAAGAGTAATCATCGAAGATATCAGAGTGAAACTACTCACACAATAAAGATTATATGATCTGACAAATGAGAAGAATACACATCCATTTAATTTGAAAATTACCTGAAATAACATGGGATAAATAATGAGGTGTCTATAGTGACAACCCTTTAAAAAATGTGGGTTTTAACATATAAATCAAAAGGTGAATAATATGTATAGAACAATGTTGATTGAGAGTCATGTTTCTCATCATTTCTGGAAAGAGACTGTTCAATTAAATGTTTACACTCAAAATCATACAAGTGTTTTTATTAAAGAAACCAAGATTTTATAAGAGATATGGTATGGAAATAAGATCTCTTTGAATTATTTTCATGTTTTTGGAAGTAAATGTTTCATCTAAAACAAATAATAAAATCAAGGAAAGTATGTTGATGCTGTAGATGTGTTAATATTCCATGGATATTAAACAAAGAGTAAGGCCTATTAATGTTACTATAATAATCTTAGAAATATTGAGGAAAGTAGTGATGTAAATATCATTGAGGATAAAACAATAAATACATTAAGGAGATTATATGTCTATATGATATGAATATGGAGAATAAAGTGAACAAGAGATAGATTCAAATTAAGAAATAATGTAAGTCATATAGAATATTTAGGGCTCACAAAAAGGTGATGATTTAGATAAATAATTAGAAGAGTAAACCATTACTGAAGAAACTTAATCAAAACCTCAGAGGAGAAATAGAAGAATAGAAATTGAACAATCCAATATTATTGGGGATTGGACCGCACTGACATGGAAAAGGAGAACGAGGTATGAAGCACATTCCACCTTCTTAACAATTGTGAAACCAACCTCATTTGAAGAAGTATTCAAGGATGAATCAAAGTCCATCAATGATGAACTGGATTAGTTTGGAAATACCTAGACATGGGATCTTGTTAAGAGACCAAAAATCATAATGTTATTTGAAAAATGTATATCATTAAAAACAATCAATGAGCATGGAAATGTGATCATAAATATAGAAAACTTATTATATAATGTTTATTCATAGATTGAAGGCATTGATGTTGAAGAAATGTTTTCTCCAATAGCTAGACAAGATTCAATCAGGATTTTCCTTGCCTTGTAAATTAAAATAGAGTAGAAATTTTATTAGATTGATGTGAAAAAGGAATTCTTAAATGGAGTTCTTGAATAAGAATTTTACATTGAACAAGAAGTGGAATTTTTTATTTAAAATGATGAGACTAAGGTTTGTATATTAAAGAAGGCTCTGTATGGTCTGAAGGAGGCACCACAAGCATGGAATTCTAGACTCGATGCTTATATTAAGAAGTATGAGTTTAAAAGAGGAGGTGTCGACCATATTCTCTATATGAATAATTCTTATAAAGATCAGTTTATAGTGCTTGTGTGCATACATGATATTATTTTTGGCAGAAGCAGGCATAGATCAGTGGAAGAATTTTCTAATCACATGAAATCAGAATTTGAAATGTTTAGGATTGGTGAACTCACATACTTCAGCGGTTTGTAGGTTATTCAAAATAAGGATTATACCTTCATTTCTCAAATAAAATACAAAAGAGAGATTCTGAATAAATTTAACATGCATGACTTCCAACCGATGATGAAACTGATTGTGGTTGGGAAAAAACTTGGGAAGCATGTGGATGAGACATATCTAGATCCCAACCTATATAGGAGAATCAATGGAATATTATTATATTTGACTACAACCTGAAAAAAATATCATCTTTGAAAAATGTTTAGTGGATCACTATCAAAGTAATATGAAGGAAGAGAATTTGGAAACAATTAAATGAATCAATATGTATATTAAAGTTACACTCAATTTTGGATTATACTTTTCATAAGAAAGGGATAAATAATTATCGTCATTTTTGGATGAAGATTGGGATAGAGATGTGGTGGAACAAAAATCCATAAGTGGTGGTTTTTTCTTCATAGGAAAAAATGTGTGGGATGGTTGAGAAAAAAAATCAGAAAACACTTCTTCTTGTACAAATGAAGCAGAGTAAATATCTTCAATAAAGGTCTACGCTTAGATCTTGTGGAAGAAGCAACAATTGATTGATATTAGTGATGAGGTGAAGTAACCAATGGTGATTCACTATGAAAACAAGAGCACAATCATTCTTATTAAGATTCCAATTCATCACTATTATACCAAACATATTAGGATAAAATATCACTTTATCAAAGAAAATGTTGAACAAGGTGTGATCAAAATGCATTATATTGGAACTGATGACCAATTATCTGAAATTTTAATGAATATATTGGTGGCACATGTGTTTAAGACACATCAGTTGAACCTCGATGTTCAACCACCTCCCTTTTCAAGAGGTAGTTTTGGTTGGTCCCCTCCCCCCATTCGTGTTAATTTTTTTTAATATGTTTGTGGAAGTGGAATAGGTTTATGGGGGAGATACAATTCAAGGAGGTTTTTTTGAACACTAAAAGTATAAATTCAAGTTCTTTGGATTTATTTCCAAAGGGATAGATAATTGATATTCAACGAGTATTGGATTTCTTGACTGGTCATTAGTCTATATGGGCATGAAATTTTCTTTTTTAACTATTTTTTTCTACATCAATATTTTATCATGTAGACCTAGAGTGATGAATGATTTATTTCATGTAAATCATGTTTTTGGTCAAATATGGTACTTTATTGAACTTATCTATAGATTTATAGCAAACCCAAAGGGGAATATTGTTGGAACCAAGATTTTTAATAGATAGAAAGAGACTTTATTTTTTGTTTTTTGTCATTCCACATAAGGGTTGATCATGTAGTTTTCATGACCATATTTTTTAGGGTGCATATATCTATAGTGTTGAAGGTGGAATTATTTCCCCTTGTTTTCTATGTTTTTGGGCACAAAATCAAGAGGAAGGAGCAATCTATGAGGAATGCGGTTTTTATGGATTAAATATTCTCAAATATGGTAAAGAAATAAGTTTCATGAAGATTGGGTTTCATTAAGGTTGATATTTTTAAATATATGGAGCATCAAAGAAAAACTTAAAAAATGTATGATGGGAAGATGGTGAATATGAGAGACTATAAAAAGCTTCGTGAATGTTTTAAATTTTACTTGGGCTTTGTGGGTTAAGGAGATTCATAATAATGATTTTGGAGATTTTTGAAAAGGCCTATGGAAGAAATGGATCTTCGTGAAGGGATGTGCCTATAAATAGGTGGACACCCCCAATTCATTTGACACGAATAGAATTGGATAAAAGTATGAGTCTCTCTGATATTTTGAGTGTCATAAGATTCATAATATGAAATTCTATGCAATCTTGAGAATCACGAAAATACTAGTTAGGTATTAACTGATGCAAATACTTTTGAGCTTTGTGAGTTTCACGAAGACAATGAGTTTTGTGAAGAATTAATGTTCCATGAAGGAAATGATCCTCATGATGAGAGATTGTTTCCATGAAGGATATGATATTTGTGAAGGCAGGGAGATTTGTGAAGGTGTGTAGGTTCATAAGCATTTTAATTTCCCTAAAATCTAAATGGGTTTTAAAAAATTATGGGAGATTCATTAAAAATACTGTTGAACATATGGTTTAAGTGAAAAATGATTCCAAGAGCATCTATTCAGGACATCGTTGAAAGAAGTGTGTCCTTAAAGACAAGGAGAACGTATTAAATACCAATCTAATGATGAAACCTTCAAGTCGTTAAACTGAGTAATACTTCACCCAAAATAGTGATCTTAGGTGAGTCTATGGAAGTGTTCTGAAGGAGGTAATGTTCTATTCCTAAAATATTATAAAGGCAGTGTTCCGGACATAGAGTGACTTCATTTGAACTTATATATTTCACAATTAATATCAAAGGTTAGTAGATTTAGGTATGACTGGAACACTATTGACATACTCTCCTTGGACTAGCCCTTAGTGGCGAACAAAGTAAAACTGATCTACTGTATCTATGCATGTGAATGTTTAAATAATGCATGTTTCCATCAGATAGGTTTAACTATTTTCTATCAATGTGTGAACAAGATCTATATATTTAAAAGAAAAAGTTGACACACTGATTAACCCCTTCCCTCTCAGGGTGTTCCAGGGTCCTAAAACCATAAGCTATATCAAAAACTCATCAAACATCACCATAGTTCACTTTTGATTTCTGGCCATCACAAAATATTCCTATCAATGTCCGCATGAATAGAGAGTGCAGAAGATAGGGTTTCAATCCATCTCTCTTCACCACTAAGATATTAGGAAAACACCCCCAAAATATTTAGTAGTCTTCATGAGGTGACTGAAATGGGTGGGGTTCATATAGAAATCCCAAGGAACATACATGGTATATATATTCAAATCCACACACAGGCCTAAGCTATGGGTTCAAAACAAAGAATTATCTAAACTCAGAACGTCACTTCCAAACCTCACAACATCCACCACTTTTATTTCCACATAAAGATTCACAACACCACACAAGCAAGCCACAAGCCATAAGACACATTGCACCTTCCATTAAAAGTCAAGATAATTTACATATTTACCATTACTAACCCATATCATTCATTAATACCATTAACTCTCCATCCAATTCATTTCATTAATTCAGATCATTTAATTTACATTAATCAACAAATATCTAAGACACACCTACCATTTTAATCCAACATTAATTATCCACTTCAAACCATGCCACTAAAATTTTATCATTAAAATTTAATTGATTCCATTACTACCAAGGAAAAAATCCCAACACACCACAACACATCAAATCATCTCCATTTCCCATACCAAAAATCAAAATATTAACGCCATTTCACATTACCACCGCTTCTCATCACAACCTCCACATACCATACACATTACATGACATACTCCACAAACCAACCACATCTCATCCATCTTTCACATGCCAAACAAATCTTGTCACATTCTCCACATACCAACCAACACAACTAAAAATAACATCCACACATCAAAAATTCACACAATCACACAGTGACATAGTCACAAAATCATTTATTCACAAGTCATTTTCATATTTTTCATAGTTATTTCCTTTTATTCCACTTCTTTATTCAAGTAAATTGTCACATAAACCACAAATTTCCCAGGGATACCATTTTATTAACTAAATATAAGTGGTTTTCCAATTTTCATTTTTGGTGATAACAAAATACACACACTAAGGATTCCAAAATCACAAAAATATCATCACAAAAAAATCCCCCAATGAACATGATTTTCAGTAAGGCATCAATCCATTACAATCAAAATATCAATGATATCAAAATATGTAAAGTAATAGATTCCATTTCCCTTCCCTTTTCAATTTCAACTAACTAATTATTTATCTTTATTAGGCCAATGAAAAATATGTTCCCAAAGATAAACAAGATAATAACCCCTCCCATATTATAAAACTAAATGATAAACAAAGGATCCAATACCTCAATTAGTGATTTCCAATCTATTTCGCAAGGTTATAATGTTATGGGGGCCACTTGCAAGCACTAAAACCAAGTAGAACACCCCAACTAGCCTACAACATAACAAATATATCACCCCATTACAAATAATTTCATCAAAACATCAATTTCCCCAAAAACAATCTTTCTCAGAAAAGAAACATAAAGAACAAATGGGAAAAAACCAGATGGGAACTTACCAAAACCACAACTGTAGATATTTGAAGGTCAGGGTTTAAATCCCCTAAAATCAGGCTAAAATACCTCCAAAGGACACACCTGGGTATCCTATGAAACATGATAAATGTTGGAAAAGTGATCAGGTTTTAGGGTCTTTGGGAATTTATACTTGGACTATAAACTATAATACTACAACCTAGCTGTTTCCTTGCTGAAAATGGGGATGACTTCGTTTGATTAAGGTTCAAACATTCCAATCGGTTTATAATAGGTTTGTTCATAGAACTAGAAAGATCCAATGATTCTATATCCATTTGGACCTACTTATCAAAGGTAGGTGCTCATTAGTTGTGAACCGATGAGGCTTAAGAATTTTCATTGGTCGAGAGGATGGGAGGTCGGACTCATCACACCTTTTTTGGGGGAATTATTGTCTACTCTAGGACTCTCTTTATATATTTAAGTTATGTTTGTGAATCCTTATTACATTACTAAGTATGAAAATGAGATTTCCTTTAGATCTGACAATAAATGATTAATATGTATGAAATTTAGAGAATCTTTTATATGTATTTGAGGTTCTTCATTGATAGATAATCATATGTATTTGTTAGAGATTCTTAGTCGATGGTATCCTTCAACACATTATATAGAAATATCTTGGTCATTATGATAACCATACAGGTTTTAAAGCCACTCAGCAGGGAACTTGAAGTTTATTGTCATTCAGAAGGACATGGATTATTTCAGAGTTGGGATCGTACCCGCAGATGGGTTACCTACATATCCTTTGTTTTAGAAAAGGAATTAGAACCCACGTAGTTCGAGTAAATAAGAATGATGTTTATGCATGATTGATGGATCAAAGAAATATGTCATAATTACTTTTACACTCTAAGATATAGTGATTCATGCTCGGTGTGAGAAACAAGAGGTATTGGTAAAAATAGATAATTGTGCCATGAAAGATACAATAATGTGGGGCTTATGTATGTATGATTGCCCAGATATATGAGGATTGGGATTTACTTTAGAGGAGAAAACCCGGGAACAAGGTCTATAAAGGTATATGTACTTTATGGAGATTTGGATACATAAATTAGGGATTACTCCTGAGAAGGATTCCAAAATTAGAAGGGACTTATGATTGGGGTTTATTCCTGAGAAGGAATCCCAAAGAAAAAGTAAATTAAGACTGGTTAAGATAAATTATGACTGGGGCTTATTCCTGAGAAGGAGGCCTAGGTTAAAGGGACTTCAGTACTGGGGCTTACTCCTAAGAAGGAGGCCCAGGTTAGGGGAATTATGACTGGGGATTAATCCTGAAAAGGAGGCCCAGGTTAAGGGAAATTAGAATTTGGGGCTTACTCCTAAGGAGGATACCCATATTTGGGGACTTGGGGCTTACTCCTAAAGAATATTCCCAAAATTAAGGGAACTTAAAGACCGGGGCTTACTCCTGAAAAGGAATCCCAAGTTAGGGAACTTCTCATCTTAAAGGATGAGGTTGAATGAATGAAATCTCTCACCTTAGTGATATAAAGATATATAAACCACTATGTTTGGAGATATTTTACACATAATTCCTTTCAAATAAGGAAACCAACAAAGGAACCATGCCATAAATGGTTTTAAAAATGGTTCTGAAGGCTAAATCTTGAAGAGGAGAGGTGGATTTGAAGAAAGAAAATGAATAGGCAGGAGGGGCACTCAAAAAAAGAGAGGTGCACAAGTCCTGCGTGGGCACGCAAGTCATGGTCACGCAAGTATACTTGCGTGACACATGGTCACATGCGCGACGGTCAACCCTTAGGGTAATACTTGGGCGAGACTTAGCTCAAGCCCTTAGTATTATCCCTAAAGACTTCCAAAAGAGTGGTGCACAAGTTTTGTTGAATGGATAAGGTGGCATGCAAGTGTGGCCATTTCCCTTAAGGGTTGGCCACTTTGGCATGCAGGTGTTGATGAGTTTCAACACTTTGGCCTTGTTCCCCCTCTTTAGATCTTCCGTTCTAGGTAAGAAATTACCTTATAAGAGTTCGAAAGGCTTCGAGAAGAGACTAGGGCGCCAAGAGCTCCAATATGAGTTTCTAGATTTTTCATCCCTGAATGGGGGGCCCACAAGGGGTATTTATAGGCCAGGGATAACCTTGGGAGAAAATCAAAGTGGGAGCACAAGTCACCTACATGACCAATATTTGGCGCACAAGTATACTTGGGCGACCATGATGAAACTTGCGCGACACAAGTGTGAAGAAATCCTTGTTCATGCCTTTGTCAAATTTTTATGTTTCTTCAAAGGATGAATCACTTTATGCTAAGGTATTACTTTTTTCAGTTGTTTAGACTCTATTATGGAAAGGAGCGTCAACACTAGCCTATGATACCACACCACATAACTGTTAAAAAAACAAGGGACTATGATACAACCCAAAGAACCATGCCACAACAAAGATAGTAAAACTAACCTCCAAGATCTAATTTAATTTCCTAAGAATGGATCTTATAAACTAGTGGGACCACCATGGGACATCCCATAACAAAATTCCATAGACCCATAGAAACCATGAATATGGTTGCACCACATCCCCATCTCCACGGCGCACCAACCATAAAAACAATAGAACCACTAAAACACCTCCCCAAAGACTCTAAGTCATATCCAAATAGTCCATACCACATCCCTTAACTAACTATAAGGGGATACATCATAACCAATCTCCATGGTTTAGTGGTGCCTAAATAGGAAGATCCATTATAGACTCCACACTAAGCTGCTATACCATAGCCAAAACCTATGATATAACCAAGGATTCATCCCTCAACTATGACATTTTTTGAAGTAGATCAAAAAATACATATAGATTCCTAATACCCCAGAGATGCACATCCTACACTATAGAAACCACCCTTATGGATAAAATTCATGATCTACACAACATAACTACCTTTAACTAGATTTTCTAGCACCAACCTATCCTCTAGTCTCCAAATTTATATAATTACCCCAAATTAATGATTCATTAGGCATAGGATGTTAAAACCCCACCACTATAATTACTACAAAGTAATGAGTCATTAGGACTAAAAGGTTAACATCAATTATCTTATTAAGAATCTATTAATAATCCATGTTATTTCTATATATGTGGTTTATTCTTATTTGTGCATGGAATTGAAGGTGATAAAATAAAAAAAGAGAAATTAATTCTATAATTTCTAAAAACATGGTGAAATTTCCACCACAGAGTGTTTTAATTACTATATTCTTGCAAAATGTTTTAGTTTTATCTCAAATAAGGTTATTGGAGTTAATTTAAATAGGTACAACCATGATGGTATTTGAGTGCATTCCTTGAGAGGGAGTTGAGAATAAGATAAAAATATTATAGTTTTATTATTACATGAAAAAACATTAATTCTAGTTGACATTAAAAAAGAAGGCATGATACTCAATTTTACCATCCTGTTTGGGATTACGTTGAATCTAGTATTTAAGGGGGAGTGATTGTTTAATTGAATAGGGATAATATACATTCTTTCACATTAATTTTTTTATGTGTTTGTTGAAGATGTATGAAAATAATATATTTTCATGTAAAAACTATCTGTACAAAACCTAGGAACTAGAATTAGTTTTGGTATCACATGCTAGATAGATTAATTGAAATATTTTATATCTACATTAATTACTATTGTTTTAGATACTAAGAATTACTAATTTAGACTTGGAGATTATAAATTTATGGCTTATTGCAAGGATAAATATGATTATGTTATCCTCTCATGTGAATTTGATTGATTCTTCAAATGGGGGGGGGAGAAAAATAAGAAGAATATATATGGGTAGGACTTCCCTTACACTAAGACCATTGTATTTATTATCAATAATATAGATCGAAACTATTAACTACTAAAGAAATATTGACATTATTTTATATATGGAAGTTCAAAGTATTGATAAAATATACAAAGGGTGTATTGAGGAACCCAAATGGTTTCTTTGGTTGTATTTTCTTCCAATAATCCAGTCAATATATTTTGGTGTCATGGTTGATGGATTAATTTTCCAATAAATATTAGAAAAGAATATTCCCTTAAAAATGGAAATGATTGTTTCTTCTTTAAGCCCTTTGTGTAAATAGATGAAACGTTTCATACATAAATGTGATGATAATTGAAATATTTTATATTTAGTCAAATACAAGTGATTAGCATGGTCCACAATAGGTATGATAAGGATGGTGAAGATGGCTATTTAATGAGTAACATTAGATATGCATTTAGTAAATTAAAAGCTAGATGTAATGTTGAGAATCCATTCATGGATTTTTTTAACCAAAATTTTTCTATATATAGTGAAGAATATCTATTGATTAAATCTTGGAAGAAGGATCAATTATAGTTGGAGTAAATGAGGTAGTGGAGTTATATTAAATTACTAAAAATTTGAATATTTAAATACTACAAGGATTTGGAAATGGATTTGAATAGTTTTAGAAATATTATAATAATTTATAAATTCATTATAGATGTTATAATGTGATTTAGAATTACCTAATAAGAATTCTAGTGGTTCTGATCATATTTTAAGAATTCTTATATTCTGGAGTTAATGGGGAAAAAGGATAATTCATTGTTATATAATAGTAATTAGGATAAAATGTAATATTAACATTGATATTTAGTGTTGGAAACTACTAATGTATTAGATTCAAGCTGATTACAGAAGATTAATATGATATTTTATAAGTATAACCAAAGAGATAATAAATTGAAAAGGTATTAATCCACCAAAATGAATAAGATTTATATAGGGGATTCAAAAGAGTAGTTGATTAGTACATAAGTTCCATGACTAAGATTCCCTCAACCTGCACTGTTGGATCTTGTGATAAAAACCATATTCTTTTCATATTGGTTTTGATACCAACTAAAGCAACCAAACCATAAAAATACATAATTATAATATAAATAACCAATACTGAGTCACTTATATACCCAATACTTTTAGTTATATATTTTTAGATAATTTTTAGAAACCTTTAACAAACAAAAACCATCACTTTTCCATCAAATGGTAATTTTCCATTAAACCAAGGACTCCTTATTTTACAATAAATCCTTATCATGTCCCAAATATTTATTCAAAAATTAAACCTATATAAACATTTCACATGTAATACTATTGTTTATAACATAGGTAAATGTTAATATAATATGGGTGATTTTAAATATCCTTTAAGGTTAAACATAATTGATAATAATCGAAGGTCATAATTGAGAATAAGAAAAACATGTGGGTTTGAGAACATAATCAAGGATCAAGAACTCATCATAAGAAAAAAATAACTAATAAAAAACAGATAAAAAGTCATGAAACATAATATAATGAATTTATCATAAATAAGTACATACCGTAAGACCATGACATCATTAGAATGTAGAAATAGTATAATACATGACATTATAAGCACATGTCAGGGCTCACTGCCAAGTCTATCATCGCATAATGAACAAAGTCCCATAGAGGATTGGGTTTACTCCCCATTCAATTAAAAATCATCTTAAGATATATAAAATAGTGCCTAATAAATTGGAGGGATATATAATTCTAGTCCCACATATCACATCATATTATGTACATGCATATGTGTTCTATATAAGAAAACATTCATAATTTATTCAAAGCATAATTAAATTAATAAATACATCGTTTTCATGAATATTTCAAAAAGAACATGATCATAATTCAATAATAGAACAAATATGGATGATATAAATAGATTATATGCCTAGTTAATCTTAAGAATTATTAGAGGACATTGACATAGATAAAAATCACTATTATAATATTATGGTTTACTCAACACTTTTGAATTATATCACATAAAGAGATAATAATAATTCGATCATTTGTTACCACAAGTTCAATAACACAAAATAAAAATTTCATAAAATAATTTTGAGGGTAATATGTGAAACATAACTTTTAATGAGACAAATATTTTAGAGTTTGTGATGAAAATTAATGTGAAAATATAAATATAATTTTGATAAATCTTTTATAACAAAGTGGTAAAAAACTGATAATTAACTCAAAAAACAATTTCTTGGGGAGGTGGAATAAGAAATTAGAAAAAATAATTTTAAAATAATTCAAAATATGTAAACCTTGAAAGGAAATAAATTTAAAGATAATAAATATGGAGTGGAATATAAAAATATACATAAGTGGAATGAAAACCCATTATTAATTTTTTTAATATAAACCTTTTTTATTAAAATGAAAAACCAATAGAACAATGGGAATAAAACAATTTAAAATGTTGAAAATTTGTAAAGGAAGCTTAATAATGATGAATATATCTGAAATTAAGAAATTAAATTCATTCAAAATATGATAAATAATGATTCTTTCACACTTTTGGAAATAAAGTAAAAAATGAATTGTGTGGAATGTGTTTAAAACATTCCTTTTAAACCTTATTAAATAAATTTAAATATAGGGTAAAATAAACTTATAAAACCATTGATGTATATAGAATAAATTTATTGAAACAATATAAAAATATAGTTATAGAGGGAAAAGAGACATTAGAAAGAATGTGAATAATCTTAACAACATAATATTTTAGTAGATAATGAAATCCATATAATATTAATATTTTTGGGTAAATATGTAGTTTCCAAACAAGAAACGAGTAAATACTATATTTAATAGATAAATGATATAATAAAGGAAACACAGTAGAACATATTCAATGAATTTTTTTATGACCCCATTAAATGTAAATTGAGTTGATAAAACCCTTCAACTTTTGTATCAATTGTTTCAAAATAAATTTAAAGACATAAAATTAAATTAAACATAAAATAATATAAATAAAAATATAATCTTGATATAATATTTCAAATTGTAACTATACACACCATATAAATGAAAATAGGCATATAATATGAAACATGTCTCAATGATGGAAATTTGAGACGACAATTACATGTGACATTAGTATTGTTTGAATAAAAATAGAATGACGGGGATATCATGCTATAGAAAAAAAATGTCTTTAAATAATTTTTTTATTATACATGAAGACAATATGGTAGTAATTAAAATATATAAAATAAAACATGGTGTATAATATGAAACATGTCTTAAGGAATTGAAATTGAGATGAAGATCCAGTTCCTTGGATTCCCACTTGCTCATACATAATTTAACTTCATATATAATAAAATATAAGTCATTAATAATTTATTTTGGAACAATTTTAATGTATAATTCATTTGTTAAGATCTATTTATTATTTATTTTTTTCTCGCATCGACCATTTGAGGTTGTTCGTTCAATTTCTATAAAACGTATTTGTTATGTTTATCATGGTAAAAGGTATTTTAAAATAGATTTATAATATTTATAATTATATATTAAAAAATTATTTATCATTATAGTATAAAAAAAGTTATATAGTTCAATAGATTTTCCAAAATAGATTTAAATTTAAAAAGGTGTATCAATATGCTCGTTTTATGCAGTTAAATTTACAATGACCATTTATTGTTAATATTATTAATGGAGTAAATAAGTTATCTTTATTTATTTTTAATATTTTCATAAATATAATTATTATTCATTAAATATTTTTTAATTCATCCATGTAAGGATGTAATGCAAAATTAAAAACATCATCTATGGAAGCGGTGAACTGGCCATAACATGGGCGATGATTTCATTCCCGAATTAGAGAGAGAGAGAGTTGGATAGTTGATATTACATTGACATGATGGCATTTAATTATACATATGGTACATATTTCATTATATAATTTTGTATTTAATGTATTTAAATAAGGTATATGAAGAAAGAAACTTGAAAGAATTGAGTTAAGACAATTTCACATTCCTTGGATATGCTCTTCTAGATCACACCATAATCCATCGTAAATTTGTCTTATGGTGAGATAAAACCCCTAAGACCTGAGAAATATATTTGGGGATAGATTTTGGTTGGTTTTTGTCTATATAAAATTTTTAATATTTTTGGAGAAGTGGGGTGGTAAGGGGATCCTTATATAAGTGAGAGGAGTGACATTCTTGTAAATAATTAATACTTATTTTAAAATTATGGACATTTTCAAGGAAATTGGATCCAAATTTGATAGATAATAAAACTAAGATGTGGGTTGTTTTATAAATCCCTCATCAACTCATTTAATGATATGTTTGTTTTGATATTTTAGGTCTTTACCCCTATATTTAACACTTTTATCATATTTCATCCTTCATTGTTGTGACTCATTTCTACATTGGTAACTTATTTTTATTCCCTAAAATAAAATCGACCTTGTTAAATAATATTCATTTTTATAATTACACATATGAAATCCATTTTATTTAACTAAATTTATAAAGGTTATATAAACTATCGTCAATATAAATATATATATTAAACAATATTTTTTATAGAAAAAATGTATTTTAAATCATAAAAATACATATTTATGACAAAGACTATGATTAACATTAATAACCATGAAATTTATTAGTTTAGGATTAAATAAATCACAAATAATTTTTTTTCAAAACATGTTAAAACTTATGGAAATCTAATTTCTATTTAATTAATGGGATAATACCAAAATAGTTTTTTTGAATAAAATATAACATAGATCCCAAAATGTAAATAATAGGTTTATAAATTCAATATATTATTTTTAAATGAATTATTTCAATCCTTAAATAAATTTGGGATAATAAAAAGGTTTCATGAATATTAATGTAATGATTACATCATGTTGATGTCATAAAATCTGCAGTATTCATAAAAACTATACTTTTTACTGTCCATAAGAAAAACCTTTTCAAAAATACCAAAAAAATAACCCTAGGATAAATTTGGCATGATGATTCCAATGTAATGAGCCCAAATTATTGTATAATAGTGATATGTTCTATTCATAAGATTCATCAGTTAAATGTAATGTGGATAATGAATGAGAATCATAGTGTAGTGTAAGAGTAACCTATTCTTAAATAAATGTAAAAAAATGAAATGTAAGAGTCCAACTATTTAAATAATTTGAGAGGACAAAGTGTTTATAAAAGTTATATGTGGAATATAATTAGGTGAAATTGTACTATTATGGAAGAAGTATTCAAAAAAACTTTTAATGTCCACAAGAAAAACCTTTTCAGAAATATTAAAAAATAACCCTAAGATAAATTTGGCATGATGATTCCAATGTAATGAGCCCAAGTAATTGTATAATAGTGATATGTTCTATGGATAAGAGTCATCAGTTAAATGTAATGTGGGGAATGAATGATAATCATAGTGTAGTGTAAGAGTAATATATTCTTACATAAAAGAAAAAAACTAAAATGTAAGAGTCCATCTATTCAAATAATTTGAGAGGAAAAAGTGTTTCTAAAAGTTATATGTGGAATATAATTAGTTTAAATTGTGATATTATGGAAAGATTTAAAAATAAAAATAAATTTAAGGAATTGTGATTCAATATGATGAATTTATATTTACCATATAAAGAATAAAAATAGGCCTCAAAGATAGTTTGAGTAAAATATAATATTTTAATTTGGTTCAAGGAATTGAGAGAAAGTTTTTTCACGAGAGGACTTACCTGCTAAAGAAATGAGATAATAAATTTTTTTTCACTATGATTGGATTTTACATTAGGAAAACTTTAAAAATATATAGCAGTGTCATTTCAATAGATGACTCCACACCAAAAATATTCACTATATTTAGTCTTAAATACACAGAGGTTTTCTATGTATACTTTGGAATGATTGAAAGAATAAAATCCCAAGTGTTTTTGGGAAGAAAATGAGGTATCTTTGACTCCAATGAAATAAGATTAAAACGAGAGGATAATTTTGACCAGTATAATGAGAATATCAAAATTTTTCTAATCAAGGTGATTTTCCATATTAAAATAGAGAAAAATATATTATCATGATTTCAAAAAATAATATATATATTGAAATAAAAAGAGTTTGTGAGAAGATAAACAAATACTTTATTTAAAACAAGACTCCTTGAGTATTGAATAATAAGTAGGAGATGAAATCCAATAATAATAACCTATGAATTTAGAAAGATAATAGATTAGGTTTTCATATAATATATCCATATCATATAAGATGACTAAGAAGGGCCAACGCTGTTTTTATTTTTCCTGATACCTGTGTGTAAAATCACTTTAAAGAGATTTAGGGGTAAGGAAAAGTGATTCTATTTTCACATGTTTATCATTATGAAGTCGAGGGAAGATGACAAGAATAATTTTTGGTAAAATATAGATACTTGGTTACTTGAACAATAAGGCCAATGTACAGGTAGTATAAAAAATTAGTATTGGAAGACAAAGACCTATTTAGTGATAAAGAAGATCTCTTATTTATGATTCAATGACATCTAGATAAGAAATGACGATATTTAACTAAAGTTCAAGAGGTGGTTAATTGCGTTTTAGGAGAAAGATTTCAAGAAGAAGATTCTGTATTGAGGAAGTGGTTGTTACCTTACTTGAGGTCTAGGATAATATGAGTCCCCCTTTGAAGTACATGGGAAACACTTGGGATAATGATGATACCTCCCCACCTCTTATGATAATTATGAAGTGTATGATACCTACCCATAATTTTTTAATACCTATAATATAATGTATATTATATGTGTATTGTAAGGATCCAAACATAACAATGATTAGGTACCCATTTTGGGATAAAAATTTATAAAAATAGGATGTGTCATAATCTCTTTAGTTTCAGTCATGCATGTAGTGTGAGTGAATTGATTAAAATCATAAGTAGATACACATATTATCATAAATGATAATAAATGTTTTAATACTGAGACTGAATAAGTCTAAAAGGGTAAACAGTTTCTACTAAAACAAGTCACACCTGACCCCCTACATAGGTGACTGCATGCTCCCCTATATACTAAAAATAATTCATAGTTAGTAGAATTCAAGTAAATAAAGAAACTCACATTAGAGTATGATCCTAAAGATAAGAAATTTGATGAGGGTGATGTATTTCCTTTACTAAAATCTAAAAATACAAAAAGAAAATTCCAAGGAAAGATTCCACTTTCTTTGTTTCTATATGAAAACGTTGGGCATATCACTATATTGTATCTATATAAATTTAGAGATAATGATGAAGGCAAAGTACCCATGAATAATTCATCAAATAATGTGAATATAAATGTGATTTCATAGAATAAATTATTTAAATATAATAACTTTCTTTCATAAAAAGATGTTATCTTATAAGAAATATAAGTGGAAAAAATTGAGGACCACCAAGAACTCAATGATAAAGTTATCACGGATGTCATATAAAAATAAAAATAAGAGGAAAATTGTGATTAAAACACAAAATTTAAGGGAAGATTAGATATCAAGGATTAAATAGGGGAGTATCTTATATAAATTTATTTTTAAAGGACTATAAAAAAGAAATCCAATAGAGTATTATGTGATTACAAACTTTATATTCAACTAAATGAATTGGAACAATCCATGTTTATGGTTTAAATTAAATAAATCAAGATAAAAATCAAATATAAATACTAGATTATAAAATTTTAAAAAATTATGTGAAATATTATACAAAAAATATTGATGATATTGAAGGTGAATTCCTGAATATGTGGAAAAATATTTATGATCAAGAGAGTCTTATATTTCTCAATATGACATCGAGATGTTGGAGTTTTTGGGATATAAAAAAGCTAAGAGGGAACATGGGGTGTGAAAAGAAGTGTTATAAAATAAAATAAGGAAATTAATATAATGATTAAAATCAAAGAACAGTCCATGATTATCATTGATTTAACTTATTCTATGAAATATTATTTTAAAAGGATTGAGGATATCAAAGGCGAATGCCTGAAAATATGAAAAATTCTTGTTTTTCAAGAGAGAATTCAAAATCCCAACATGACATCAAGATGTTGGAGTGTAAAACATATAAAAAAATCAATGTGGAACCGGGAATATCAAAATAAGTATTTTAAAATTTCTAAAATTTTTAGTATTTCAGAAATAAAGAAATATATATTTAGTGACTTTTTTTCAAGTAAAAAATTAGTGGTGGTTAAAGATATGTATTTTCTAACCAAAGAATATGAGAAAAAGTTGTGTCATAAACTTATTTTCAACATGATTCAAAATTAATTGGATTAATTTTTGAATAATGATAGATTTTATTATATACTTAACCCCTCACATTATTTCACTAACATGTGTGATACTTGAAAAAAATTAATTTTGAAAAAATACAAGAATAAGGACAAGAAGTTAATGAGATTTATTGAGTTAGAACACATTAATGTGTGTGGTTTGATATCACCCAAATCCATGGATAAAAAATTTAATATATTGAATTAATTTATGATGACAATAGGATGGAATGGTTGATAATAAGCTCTTACAAATACGAATTATTCAAGTTTATTAAATTTTTTTAAATATTGGTGAAGAAGATGTTACATATGTAAATCTAGAAATTATAAATTGATAATGGCTTTAAATTCTCCAAAAATCAGGTCAAATAATATCTTAAAAATTATTGGTTAAGGAATCAAGTGTTAGTGGTGAGGAATTCTCGATAAAATGTTGTTGTTGAGAGGGTGAAATAGATCCTTAGCGACATGGACTGAATGATACTTATTGAGAAAAATTTACTAGAGATATATTCTAAGTAAGTACTACTTATATTATTTTAAATATAAAATTGGTATTTTTTAGACCAGATAAATAGAAGACATCCAATGTGATTCAATATAGGATGAAACCAATATTTAAATACTCTCAAAATTTGGAAAGTAATTGATTTATTCTCAATAAGGAGATAAACCGTAAGTTTTTGGTTCATAGGGATAAAGTTATTTTATTTAATATTCAACCAAAGTAAATACATATTAATGATAAAAAATAGATTAGATAAAACCTTAAAATTCAATACAACACTATTGTGCAAAATGATAATAATTATTAATCCATTGAGCTATTTTCACTGAAAAGTAGTGATGAAATTATCAAGGAAAGTGATGTTTATTATATAATCCTAAGGGGATAACATGGTCTAGAATAAAATTAAAATAAGGAACAAATTATGAGGAAACCAAATCAAGATCATTAGTTATGAAGAGAGTAATTAGTTGGAATGAAATCGATGAAGAAAATATCATTGGTGATCAAACAATTCTGGTGAAAAAATAAAGGTTAAAGACTCTACAAAAAACATATATCTTAACTCAATTAGTACATATTTATTTTAATATGCTAAAAAATATGATAATTTGGTGAAATATATACATGAAGATCTTGAAAAAACTAATAAGCATAAAACAAGGAATATTCTCCTCAGGATAGAAGACAAAAAGGTTATCAAAACCAAAAGTGTGTTCTGTAACAAACTCAATAAAAATGGAAAGGTATATTAAAACAATGACTTACTTGTGTGATAAGGATATTTTTAAATAAAAGAGATTTATTTTAATGAATCATCCCCCCTATATCCATGTTAAAAATAATAAATTATTCTTTGTAATTTTGTTGTAAATAAAGTTCAAGGTGTATTATATGGAATCCAAATAAATTTTCATTAATGGATTCCTTGAGGAGAAAGTATAAATCAATCTAGCAGATGTTATCCTTATATATGAATATGAGATAATGTTATAATATTTGAAGAATTTATTATAAAATATGAATAAATCATTGATATCATGGTATTCTATGCATGATCAATACTTATGAAAGTTTATATTCTAGTGAGGTAGAACTGATCAAAATATCTATGTCAAGAAATATAATTATTAAAGGATCAATGTTCCCATTTATATGAATGAAATATTTTTTTATAGGATCAGATGAAACAAAATGAAATCTTTTTATAGAATTTTTGAAGTGTGAGTTTGAGATATCCCTGATTGGATGAAGTTTTCAAGAGATAATGATGTCAATAAGTTTAATATAATGGAATATATGTTGATTATTGGAAGTTTATTGTACCTAACAACAATAAGACTTGAATTTGTGTTTACCAATTGTTATGCCACTTGGTACAAAATCTTTCCCAATAAAAGAAAACAAATAAAAATAATTATGATATTTCTTTATATCAAAATCATATTATATTTTATACCTTTTTACCATGAAATACTAGAGAATTAGTTATTGGGATACAATGATAGAGATTGGGATGGTTTAGTGGATGATCACAAGTTGACATTAGGCTGTTCATTCTATCTTTAAGGTTTTTGTATTTCATGGAAAATTAATAAGTATGACTAAAATTCGTTAAGAACTATAACATTTTAGTATATTTTAGATACTAAATCATTCATTTAATTTCTATTGATTAATAAAACACATGAGGATATTGTTTTTGATGTGAAATATTGTATTGCAATCAAGTGTGATAACTTGTGTTCTATAAATCTGAGAATCAAAATCCTTTCTATCAATCATGGATAACTCATATTGAGATAAATTTCCATTTTATCAAGGATAATGTTGAACAAGGGTTTATGGAGTCATAGTACATGTCAAAATATAAATAAGTTGTAGACATCATGATAAAGGTTCCACCCAATGTTGATTTTGAGAGGGATAAATTAGCTCTTTTAGTTTAACTATATCCATCAAACTAGATAGTTTTGGGAAGGGACCCCAAATCCACTATGTAATTTTATATTTTTGGAAAGGTATGGTTATTTAATTGAATTAATTATTTTTATTTCTATCCCTATATTATAAACTTTCAGAGAACTTCACTTTGGGTTCATTGACAAGGGGGATTTTATCCATGAGTTTATTGGGATAAATTATCCATGATTTGTGATGAATATGGATCAGAGTGTTAATTATCATTGATAAAGGGAGATTTATTCCTTATGTTTTGGAATTAGAAGAGTACTTGAATTTATATTTAGGGGTAGAATCTTGGTTGATAATTATCAATGAACATGAAGATCAAAGAATATTTTTCATGAGTAATTTTCATTTAACTCTTATTTCTCAAAAAAGTATGACACATGTGGGCCAAGAGTTGATGATTAGTAAATCATTGATGGACTATATAAAGGTAGGAGGTTTTGGACTATGTTTTATATTAGTTTTGAATTTTTTATATGAATATCTACTAAATCTATTTAAGATGAGTCTTCAATAAACCCATAGGGGGGGATTGTTAGAAAAAACTCCAGTGGATTATTTTTTGGTTGTTTTTATTGAAAAGGTTGTTGAATTAACTTATAAATTATACAAAAATTACATGAATAACTTGTAATAGAAATGTTATAGGAGCTTTATAATAAGTATGAAGATGTTTGGTGATGAGAATATTGGGCCTACGAAATTGGTAAAGTCCCCATACATAAGGGTAACAAAAACCCTATATGTAAGGGTAAACAAGACCCCATACATAATAGAAACTAGTTATGTGTAGTTTGGGCTAGAAAATGAAAAGGTTATAATATATAAAGGTAAAAGGATAATATGAAAAGGTCAATAGGTCAATAATTAAATGTTACTAGGATAATTTCTAAAGGTTATTAGGACACACTTTTTATGATATGGAATGGTGCTCAGGGTGATATATACAGGTTACTCTATAATATATTTCAATGCATAAGATTTTTCAAAATGTGAAATTGGAAATGTTTTGAACTAGAATACAATATATAAGAGTTTATCTATTGAATATGTGAGATTAATTGTGCCTAAAAATCTGGTCTATATTAGTTAAATAATTTTCCATTATCAATAGTAAAATATTATTAATAATGTGGAAAACATCGAATGTTTTCATGTTGAGGGAAGAATAGATATTCTATAAATAGTTTTAGGTGGAATTTAATTATTATTCCTATTTATAGATTTATATTCTATTATAAGGTTTTGTTTATTGTTTTTTTATTCTTGAATCTTGAGTTTTTCAACATGATGTGTTTTATTGGGTGAAAGACCTAAAATTTCAAGGTTGCTAATTACACATTTTAGAGAAACTTTTCTTGATGTATAGGTACATATTAAGGAAGGAATTTTGGTTTATGATTTCAAAATGGATTGAGTATCACATTGTTATGTTTACTCTCATTTCCTAAAGAAGTCATGTTAATAGATTTTCATATTCACATATCTCATCTTTAAGGAGGAAAATATGGGAATCGAATGGGAAACTTTATCTTTGATTTGAAGAAGAGTATTAGATTAATTTTACAATTTTAATGGGGGTTAATTGGAGATCAATTAAAGGGAAAACCATAATATTATCTCCTTTTTAGAGAGATATAATTATAAATTAAGGAAATAAGAAAGATTATGGATCTAAAGGAAGAAATAAAGAAGAAATGAAATTATAGATCAATTCTAGAAAGTTAGAGAAGAATAGAAGGGAGATATAGAAGGCTATCTCATTGGAAGTTAATAGATGTCATCTTATTAATTAAAGTGGAGTTGATTGATACCCCTTTGATATTGTAAAATCATTCTTGGTTCATACAAATCAAGACAGTAATAGTTGGAGGAGCGGTGATATTCCCATGTGATTAAGAGTAGTAAGTATTTGAACTAAAAAAATGCGTTCCATGAGATTTTCTATAGAGGACATGATGCGATCCTTAAAAATGTGATGCAATTAAACTTTAAGGATAAATATATACATATTTAAAGAATATCAAAATGATATCTCCATGGGTTGAATTATTTTTCAAACACTACTAAGTGAAACCCTTTAAAAATATTGACTAGTTTAGTGATGTTGTGGTGAGAACCTCCTAATGGGAGTAACCTTAGTATTTCATCATTTAATAGTGAAAATTGTTTTTGAAACCATAAAACCAATTTTGAAAATATTTTGTCCTCAAAAAAAATATTATTGTTTATCCCAGTATCTCGAGGCGTAGTTTATTTCACCATATTTTATTTGATAGGTCTTGGAGCTGAAAAATACATCAGATCAAACATTATGGCTATTTGATGTTAAAAATTTATAATGAATGTTTTCTTGATGTCTATTTCCATACCCAGGCTTATGCGTACCTAAATATACGAGCCCTTATACTCATGATCCCAACCATACCTTCCCTACTTCATATATCCTTGTGTCATGCACCCTGGTGCCATGCCTGAAGATATATCCATGTATTCACACCCTTAATTAGGAACTCTACTATGCATTACCTACCACAAACATGCCAATCCTCATGGTAAACATCATGAAACCATTCCCATAATTGGTTTAGAAAGGTGGTTACCACCATAGATGGGCACTTATGTTGGGGGTTTCTTATAATAGGTCCCTCTACCTCCCAATTTGGACACCTAGGGTGGACTAAGAGAACACAAAATGATACCTATGTGTTGAAGAGCACATTTATCCCTAATTAAGGTGAATTTAGAATCCAATCCTAAAGAGAAGGGATATAATAGTTCATTATTAGTTCTTCTTAATTGGAGGCATGTCCCAGGTTCTAGAAAACCTAAGCACCCAACAACATATTCATTATCAACCTTGGAACCACCCACTTGGGAACCATCTGACTGAGCACCACCCATCTATGCACCACCCACTAGAGAACCAAACCACCTGAGTGCTCAACCACTTAATAACCACCCACCTAGGAAGCGACCCACCTGAGCATCATCCCACCTGGATGCCTTCCCACTATGGTCTCAATTTCCCTAATCCTTTAGATAGTGTATAAATATATCCATATATCTATAATTGGGTTCTATTTTAGCTATTCCTATAACTAGGGAGCCACTCACCATGATTTTTTACTTGGATGCCAATTTTCCTAAGACCTTACTTGGTTACCCATCTCTACCAGATATTCCTTGAGTTTAAATAATCCTTTTAGTTTCCTCATATACCTTTATTGAGATACTTTTATTGGTTCCTAAAATTCATTAAGTCTGGACACTCCTATTGGTTTCATTATATACCTTTAACCTAGATACTCTTTTTGGTTTTATCACATACCTTGAGTAGATATAATCCCCCTATTTTCATCATATACCTTTAGTTGAGATCCACATAACAGTTTCCCAAAGTAATTTTACCTAGATCACCCTCTAGAATAAAATATAATTCACAACATGATGTATAATACTCACATGACCTCATTTTATTACCTATTTTATGACATAAACATCATTATAATAGGAAATAAAACTATATGGAATAGTTCTGACATATGACCTAAAAATATATTATTTGAAATAAATGGGTTTAAATTCTTTTTCAAATAGGATATGTAGGATGCCTCTTTTAGGTTTAATTCCAAAATCCTATAACCATAAATTTGTCATCTTCCCCTTGAGAGGTGGTATCCACTAAACTTGTCTGGCCTTCTTATGTGAAGGGAATAAGAAAATAGACACCATATGTGAAAAGAATAATATTTCCTTTATGAAGATAATAACACGACCCGTCATTGTTTATTATATGGGAATAGGATTCCCTCATGGTCTAATGTGAAAATTATAAAAGGGACTCTTACAAGGTGTAAAAACCAACCATACCTTCTCTTATATATTTATCAATAGAAAAGATGAACTATAAAGGGTCACTTATGCATAAGTCCCAAACCAATAGATAACTTTCACCTAGTAGTCCACTCCATAAAAATTTAAAGGGATTTTAATTGGTTGTGGATGTAAAACCTTAAAAGGAACCATAATAGTCCTTTTCACACGAATTTAGAAGGCATTACATGTCCCATTAAATGGAATAGAACTAAATAGTTTTACGAGACCTTGAAACATCATTAATTCCACATGGGCATATTTAAATTAAAAATTTATATGAAACTCCACCAACCCTATTTCAATGGTTTGAAGAATAGATTAATTATAAGTTAAAACCCACATAGAGGTGACAAAAATGAGTCGTGACCTAGGGATTGGAACATTGAGTGGATTTCTCACCTGAACTTAGTGAATTTGGTTTTTAAACTAACAATTTGAATAGACTACAATTGATTAATAAGAATTTAGGATTAATATTTGGGTAGCCAATTCAAATGGTATTACTAAATATATCTTGGTATGGTCTTCTGACAGGGGTTTAACGTAGTTCAAGAGTCAAAAATTGGTTTTGTTCCAACCAATTGGATCTATGAGGACTGACAACCACTCTTTGGTTTTATAGGTGGTCATCAATCTAGGTGAAAGAGTCACAACTACAGAAGTTGAAAGCATCACAAGCTATTAGTATTAGATTAATTTACTACTGTAACAACCCGAAATGTTGAATAAATCTTGTTTCCTAATTTCATGTGTTATTTTATTTTATTTTTATACTCAACAAAAATGTTTTATTTGATGAACATGATTATAATTAAAATGAGACCATTGGGTTCTGACTGTTATATGACCATCGGTCAATATGACCGCTGTGAACAAAATGTTTTGATTATTGCCTCTAAATTCAAGTAATCTTGGTTAATTATTATAGAAAGAAGATTCGATGGCCTCACCTAGTAGTCTTGGACCGATCGAAGCCCATCTACCAGAACTTGGGAAAGAGGTAGCACCATTGGGCTTTGCTCTGGACCAAACCCAAGCCGAACTTCATCATGTGAAGCTAGAGCGGAATCGCCTTCGCGAGAAGTTCAAACTGATAGAAATTACTACTCAGGCAATGTTGGCCGAGCCTCCCTCAGACTCTCTCACCTTAGCACACCTTACACTTAGGTCCTATACTGGTGTGATAAGGGGCTATGTAAGAAGACCGTAACTGCCTTGTGTAATCCTTTGTTTTAAATAAAAATTGGGATTTCTTCTTATGATGATGTTTATGAATTTTCAAATGACCGGATAAATATAGTATGCATATTTTTGATGAATTTTAGAAAAAGGATATTTTAAAAATGTTTATGTAAACCTTAAATAATTAAAAATGTGTAATGATTTTCAAAAAATGGTCTTCTACAATTATGTTCAGTAAAAAATTTGGAGTGTAATAAGATCAACTTGATTTTTGATGAATAGTAAATTATGAATAGTGATTTTATGATTAGAATTAGTAATATGACCAAATGGATTAGTAATCTCACTAAAAGAAAGTTTTAAAATAACCTAGGCACCTTGATTAAGTAATGTGATTCAATAAAATGGGTAAATAACGGTTTCATAAATTATTATTCAAGTATTAGTTTTTTTCGGGTGAATAGTGTTTTTAATTAAAAATTTAATTAAAAATAATTAGAAAATTATTTTTATAAAAAGGACTTTATTTTTGAACTCAGAGCATCGATATTATGTTATGGTATTTTTGGGGTTTTTTCTGAAAAAATGAATTTTCGGTGAATAGTGTATTTATTTAAAAATAAATTTATAAATATTTAAAAAATTATTTTTATAAAATGGAGTTCATTTTTGAAATCAGAGCATTGATATTTTGTTAGTGTGAAATTTTGGGATTTTTCTGAGAAAGATGAATTTTTCAGTGAATAGTAAAAATACAGTTTTAGGGTTTCGGTATGTTTAATGACATCATAACAGTGTCATGATGATGTCATGAGATATTTTAAGGGTTGGCCGGCCAAGGGTGATGAATTATTGTTGTGGGGGGCCCATGTGGCCTAACTCTATGGTAAATGCCAAGGGAGAGCACATGGGTTTGAGAAAAGCACATGTGAGGTGTCCCTTGGCCATTAATGCCTTGTCCCCTCACTTTCCCTATAAATACCAAGCCCTCCTCTCATCAATTCGAGTCCCCACTCTTCACCAACAAAGTTCTGGTCTCATTACCTCCCAAGGAGTCCTCCCATGGTCCCCCAATCCCTCAAGGTCCCAACCTTTGAGGTTTAATAGTTACATTTTAAGGTAAGGGATCCGACCCCTCTCTTTCTTTTCAAGTGATCTCTTTTATGTCATTCCTTTTTCCTCCATGTTCTTATGTTGGAGGATGTTATTTTATACTTCTCTTACTTCCCTTTTTATTTTCATATAATGATAGATCCCCTCTTACTCTCATTATTTCGTTTTATGAAGTTTTAAGTGGCACCGTTAGGCTGCCGAAATTTTTGTAACGGATTCTTTCTCCCCTCTCATTTTTCAAGATCTATTTTCATGTAAAGTATTTCATGTTCCTTTTTATTATGTTGGGGTATGATCTCAAAATTTTTCATACTTATCTTTTATGACAATATGATGAGATACCCCATTTGATCTCTTCAATTCAGTATTTTGAAGTTTTAAGTGGCGCTGTTAGGCTGCCGAATTTTTAAGTGGTTCTTCACCATTCTCGTTTTGAAGTTCTACTTTCATGTCAATTTTTTAAAGTTCCTTTTTATTATGTTGGGGTATGATCTCTATATCTATCATACTGATCTTTTATGACCATATGATGAGATACCCCATTTTATCTCTTCAATTCAGTATTTTGAAGTTTTAAGTGGCGCCGTTAGGCTGCCGAATTTTTAAGTGGTTCTTCACCATTCTCGTTTTGAAGTTCTACTTTCATGTCAATTCTTTCAAGTTCCTTTTTATTATGTTGGGGTATGATCTCTATATCTATCATACTGATCTTTTATTACCATATGATGAGAGACCCCATTTGATCTCTTCAATTCAGTATTTTGAAGTTTTAAGTGGCGCCGTTAGGCTGTCGAATTTTTAAGTGGTTTTTTCACCCTTCTCGTTTTGAGGTTCTACTTTCATGTCAATTTTTTTCAAGTTACTTTCTATTATGTTGGGGTATGATCTCTATATCTATCATAATGGACTCTTAAGTTAATATGATTAGAGACCCTATTTGACCTTGTCAATTCATTTTTGTTGAAGTTTAAGTGACACCATTAGGCTGCCGAATTCTCACAAGAGAAATCTTATTTTTGTCTTCCTTTAATATTCTTCATTTCATATGGTATATTTTCAAATTTCATTACCATGTTCTTAAATCCCTTATATTTTGTCCCTCTACTGTTTTATGGGTCATTTATGAATGTTTTACCCATGTCCCCTCTCTTCTCAATGTTTTCTAAAACCTTGTAACATAGCCGTTATGCTGCAGAATTTTCGTCTCAAAGTGCCTCTCTCTCTTTTCTAAAAATTATTTTATGTTATAAAGTGAATACTCAAAGCTCTTATTTCCACAGGGGTATTCACACATATATCAAAATGTTCTATTTTAAATTCTGGTATTTACATACATGAGACCCGCTTTCCCTTTCCGTGGGTTTAAAGTGACGTAAAGATCATGCCTTTAAAGCAGTTTTTAAAACATTATGATTATGAAATGAAACCCAATTATTTCATGATATATGGGTTATTTATGAAATGTTTGATGATGATATATGTGGCTCACATGATAATAAAGGCAAATTTAAGGGTGCGCCCTGATAGCGCCCCATTGCATTGGATAATGATGTAACCACAAGAGATTACAGTTTAAGGGTGCGCCCAGATAGCGCTCTAATGCATTGGGTAAAGACTTAATCTCTAGAGATGACCATTTTTTTTACGACACCATGGTGAATAACCTTGGTAAATTTTAACGACACTTTGGGGATGGACCTTGGTGAAACGAAACGATTGTCAATATTAAATGTTGCAGCCACATCTTCAAGTTATGAAAAATGTTATTTTTATTATGATGTATCTCATTATTTATTTCTCATGCCTTTAAGTTCTTCTCATGTCCTTATTGAAGTATCTCAAGATCACATGTAAAATGTTTCTCTTGTTTCCCTTACTGAGCCTTCTTCTCACCCTTTCCTTTGATGTATGTCCCTAGGTTATGAGATGCAGCAAAGAACCTAGGATGAACATAAGGAGAAGCCTTTCAAGTGTTTAAGAAGAATTTTTTTTTTGTTTCATGTTTTAAGTTTCTGGTTTCCAAGACACTAAACCTTAAAGATCCTCGGTTTTGTAAAATGTAATGAAAGTTCATGTGATAAAAAGGCGGGATGCTATAGTTGGTATCAAAGGATGGTTTAGTTATTTGTGGAAATTAGGATATGAAAACTTTAGGAAAAAGCCTATAGAAAAGTTAAAATATAGGAAATATTCCTGGTATTTTGGTGAGTATTGAGTAAGGGGTTTCCAAGAAAATACATCCCTATCCGGATATGAGCGGGTAGAGGTGGCTCTGGAATAGATGTACATAGGGGTAAAACCCGAAAACACCGCATTGAGCTAGACTCAAACGAGGACTGGTACACGACAACGGGCCTTTCTGCACTCTTGGTTACGACACTCCTGGGGGATATGCTTTGGTAAATTCATAAGCTTAGTATGAACCATTGTTAAAGGAACAAAGATAAAATAAAATAATGATTCACATAAGAATATATGATCATGGATAACCTAGATTGGAACCTAGGGGATCACAAGTTAGGGTATAATATTCTTCTACAAGTTATCCTTATATGCTTTCTATTCCTTTTCATGATTATTGGCTAAGTACTTAAGCCCCTAATTATGCTTTCTCTTCTTAGTGAATGGTGGGAAATGGAAGAACATGTCCCAACAACCAATGTGATAGGAAATGCGACGATTGTCGTATTAATATGACAGGGATGATTAGGGGATTAAAATATGATTTTTTATTTTGGAAGAAGTTCACTATTTTGGGGACCCTATATGATCGAGGTAAGTAGATTACAAAGGTATTTTCATTGAGGAGTAAGGATGACTTATATTTTGAAGAATCGATGAATTTAAGGTGGACTTATAGTAATTTAGGTTATTTATGGGATTGATTAACCTATCTTGGGTTAAATATGTTTAGGTCAGATACTTTTGTTATAAGATGATAGGAGTGGTTGATGTTGTTTGGAGATGAACAATGAAGTTTATTTTGGAAGACTATGTTATCAAATCCTTCTTGTATTTGGGTTTCAATCTTAGTTTGGTTTATTTTGAGGAATTTTAAGGACCGTTATTTATGGAATGGACTATGATGAACTTTGGGTAGTACCATAGAACTTTGAAGATTTAAAAGTAGTTTCCATTCCTATGGGATTCTTTTTGAAGAGTTGTTTTACCTTACCCTTTTGGTTTTTGGGATAATGTTTAAAGATAAAAGAAATAGATAGTTAATCTTTTGTGGATTATGTGATTCTCTAGAAGATGATTCTGGTGTTTTGATGAGACCAAGTAGTTTTTAATGCTCATAGTTTGGAGAAAAGATTAGTTTTGGGTAGAAACTTATTAAAGGATGAAACTCTACATGAAGGTAGATATATTTCCTTATGTTTTTGTTCTATGTTGTAAATGAATTCCTCAAAGTTATGAAAAGGAATGTAAAACAAAAAAAATTTTGGTTTACGTTTCCAACTAGGTAATCAAAGACTGCTTGCACACATCATAATTTTGGGATTTTCTGGTGGTTAACTTCCTCCTAATCATGTTTTCTATCACTCTCCTTTAGGACGTGACCCTTTGTTTTCTCCTCCATGTCCATGTTTCCGACATGGAATCCTAGTATGAGTAAACTCGGGTGGCCTTTGTACTCCCTTTTCTTTCTTTTAAAGTAATGGTGTCACTGACTCTTTTTCCGATGTGGGACTTTCAATGAAATTTCAAAACCCAATTTTTAAAATTGCGAGGACGCAATTTCTTAAGGGGGGAAGATTGTAACGGCCCGAAATTTTGAATAAATCTTGTTTCCTAATTTCATGTGTTATTTTATTTTATTTTTATACTCAACAAAAATGTTTTATTTGATAAATATGATTATAATTAAAATGAGACCATTGGGTTCTGACTGTTATATGACCATCGGTCAATATGACCGCTGTGAACAAAATGTTTTGATTATTGCCTCTAAATACAAGTAATCTTGGTTAATTATTATAGAAAGAAGATTCGATGGCCTCACCTAGTAGTCTTGGACCGATCGAAGCCCATCTACCAGAACTTGGGAAGGAGGTAGCACCATTGGGCTTTGCTCTGGACCAAACCCAAGCCGAACTTCATCATGTGAAGCTAGAGCGGAATCGCCTTCGCGAGAAGTTCAAACTGATAGAAATTACTACTCGGGCAATGTTGGCTGAGCCTCCCTCAGACTCTCTCACCTTATCAAACCTTACACTTAGGTCCTATGCTGGTGTGATAAGGGGCTATGTAAGAAGACTGTAACTGCCTTGTGTAATCCTTTGTTTTAAATAAAAAATGGGATTTATTCTTATGATGATGTTTATGAATTTTCAAATGACCGGATAAATATAGTATGCATATTTTTGATGAATTTTAGAAAAAAGATATTTTAAAAATGTTTATGTAAACCTTAAATAATTAAAAATGTGTAATTATTTTCAAAAAATGGTCTTCTACAATTATGTTCAGTACAAAATTTGGAGTGTAATAAGATCAACTTGATTTTTGATGAATAGTAAATTATGAATAGTGATTTTATGATTAGGATTAGTAATATGACCAAATGGATTAGTAATCTCACTTAAAGAAAGTTTTAAAATAACCTAGGCACCTTGATTAAGTAATGTGATTCAATAAAATGGGTAAATAACGGTTTTATAAATTATTATTCAAGTATTAGTTTTTTTCGGGTGAATAGTGTTTTTTAATTAAAAATTTAATTAAAAATAATTAGAAAATTATTTTTATAAAAAGGACTTTATTTGTGAACTCAGAGCATCGATATTATGTTATGGTAATTTTTGGGGTTTTTTCTAAAAAAATGAATTTTCGGTGAATAGTGTATTTATTTAAAAATAAATTTAAAAATATTTAAAAAATTGTTTTTATAAAATGGAGTTCATTTTTGAAATCAGAGCATTGATATTTTGTTAGTGTGAAATTTTGGGATTTTTCTGAGAAAGATGAATTTTTCAGTGAATAGTAAAAGTGCAGTTTTAGGGTTTCGGTATGTTTAATGACATCATAACTGTGTCATGATGATGTCATGAGATATTTTAAGGGTTGGCCGGCCAAGGGTGATTAATTATTGTTGTGGGGGGACCATGTGGCCTAACTCCATGGTAAATGCCAAGGGAGAGCACATGGGTTTGAGAAAAGCACATGTGAGGTGTCCCTTGGCCATTAATGCCTTGTCCCCTCACTTTCCCTATAAATACCAAGCCCTCCTCTCATAAATTCGACTCCCCACTTTTCCCCAACGAAGTTCGGGTCTCATTACCTCCCAAGAAGTCCTCCCAAGGTGCCCCCAAGCCCTCAAGGTCCCAACCATTGAGGTTTAAGAGTTACATTTTAAGGTAAGGGATCCGACCCCTCTCTTTCTTTTCAAGTGATCTCTTTTATGTCATTCCTTTTTTCTCCATGTTCTTATGTTGGAGGATGTTATTTTATACTTATCTTACTTCCCTTTTTATTTTCATATAATGAGATATCCCCTCTTACTCTCATTATTTCATTTTATGAAGTTTTAAGTGGCGCCGTTAGGCTGCCGAAATTTTTGTAACGGATTCTTTCTCCCCTCTCATTTTTCAAGATCTATTTTCATGTAAAGTATTTCATGTTCCTTTTTATTATGTTGGGGTATGATCTCTAAATTTATCATACTGATCTTTTATGACCATATGATGAGATACCCCATTTGAACTCTTCAATTCATTATTTTGAAGTTTTAAGTGGCGCTGTCAGGCTGCCGAATTTTTAAGTGGTTCTTCACCATTCTCATTTTGAAGTTCTACTTTCATGTCAATTCTTTAAAGTTCCTTTTTATTATGTTGGGGTATGATATCTATATCTATCATACTGATCTTTTATGACCATATGATGAGAGACCCCATTTGATCTCTTTAATTCAGTATTTTGAAGTTTTAAGTGGCGCCGTTAGGCTGCCGAATTTTTAAGTGGTTCTTCACCATTCTCGTTTTGAAGTTCTACTTTCATGTCAATTATTTCAAGTTCCTTTTTATTATTTTGGGGTATGATCTCTATATCTATCATACTGATCTTTTATGACCATATGATGAGAGAGCCCATTTGATCTCTTCAATTCAGTATTTTGAAGTTTTAAGTGGCGCCGTTAGGCTGTCGAATTTTTAAGTGGTTCTTCACCCTTCTCGTTTTGAGGTTCTACTTTCATGTCAATTTTTTTCAAGTTCCTTTATATTATGTTGGGGTATGATCTCTATATCTATCATACTGGACTCTTAAGTTCATATGATTAGAGACCTTATTTGACCTTGTCAATTCATTTTTGTTGAAGTTTAAGTGACGCCGTTAGGCTGCCGAATTCTCACAAGAGAAATCTTATTTTTGTCTCCCTTTAATATTCTTCATTTCATATGGTATATTTTCAAATTTCATTACCATGTTCTTAAATCCCTTATATTTTGTCCCTCTACTGTTTTATGGGTCATTTATGAATATTTGACCCATGTCCCCTCTCTTCTCAATGTTTTCTAAAACCTTGTAACATAGCCGTTATACTGCAGAATTTTCGTCTCAAAGTGCCTCTCTCTCTTTTCTAAAAATTATTTTATATTATAAAGTGAATACTCAAAGGTCTTATTTCTACAGGGGTATTCACACATATATCAAAATGTTCTATTTTAAATTCTGGTATTTACATACATGAGACCCGCTTTCCCTTTCCGTGGGTTTAAAGTGACGTAACGATCATGCCTTTAAAGCAGTTTTTAAAACATTATGATTATGAAATGAAACCCATTTATTTTATGCTATATGGGTTATTTATGAAATGTTTGATGATGATATATGTGGCTCACATGATAATAAAGTCAAATTTAAGGGTGCGCCCTGATAGCGCCCCATTGCATTGGATAATGATGTAACCACAAGAGATTACAGTTTAAGGGTGCGCCCGGATAGCGCTCTAATGCATTGGGTAAAGACTTAATCTCTAGAGATGACCATTTTTTTTACGACACCATGGTGAATAACCTTGGTAAATTTTAACGACACCTTGGGGATGGACCTTGGTGAAATGAAACGATTGTCAATATTAAATGTTGCAGCCACATCTTCAAGTTATGAAAAATGTTATTTTTATTATGATGTATCTCATTATTTCTTTCTCATGACTTTAAGTTCTTCTCATGTCCTTATTGAAGTATCTCAAGATCACATGTAAAATGTTTCTCTTGTTTCCCTTACTGAGCCTTCTGCTCACCCTTTCCTTTGATGTATGTCCCCAGGTTATGAGATGCAGTAACGAACCTAGGATGAACATAAGGAGAAGCCTTTCAAGTGTTTAAGAAGAATGGTTTTTTTGTTGTTTCATGTTTTAAGTTCCTGGTTTCCAAGACACTAAACCTTAAAGATCCTCGGTTTTGTAAAATGTAATGAAAGTTTATGTGATAAAAAGGTGGGATGCTATAACGACAATCAGATTAGGATCCTTATTTTTCAATTCCCTAGATCAGGATCATTCCAAGGAATGTCATAGACATGATTAATTATTAATCTAATTCCTTTCCAACTGATTACCAAAGTTTTGATTTAGAGATTCATTAAGTGTTGTGAACCCTAGTCTCAATCCCAAACCCTATGTAATTATCCACAAATTAAGGTATAAGAATCATACATTTGAAATAGTATCATAATTAAATCAATCATCATAATAAATAAATATTTAATTAAAAATAATTTAAATTAATAAACTTACATGGAATTAGAATAAATAGAACACCACAATAATTCAAATTGAAATAAATGGTCATGAACACCAATGAATGGATACATCCTTCCTTGAGACTTTATAGTTTGAAATGATTTTATGGATTGGGTTTTTGGCTTGATAGAACTGTTTCATCAAGGAATTTACATCATAATTGTAAATTTATTGTTTAAATAACTTAAAACTATATATTTTAATAGTAGAACTCCATTTGTAAAATTAGCACCAATTTTTTTATAAAAATAAATTAAAAAACATAGTAATATAGTATAAAACACATGTAAAGATCTATAAATTGAATCGAAAATGTATATGTTAATTAATATTATCAAATTCCGTTACACTAGAATAATTTACTGTCCTTAGGAAAATATAATCTCTGTAGGAATCTCAAAGGAAACAAATTTTAATAGAACAAAATCATTACAACTATGCAAATGAAACCAAGTATTAGTATAAATTGGAAGTCCTCCAAAATCATCCCAATAAAGAAAATAAATTACATGTCATAGTCAAGTTAGTTACTAAAATCGTTTCTTCCTTTAATTACAATTTCTTGATTATTCATTAGATAGCTGTACCCAAATTGAAATTTACCTCACCATAAACTTTATCTCATCGCTTAAGGTAAAATAAAATAGGATTTATAACTTTACCCTAAATACATGTTACTATAGATAAGATTGAATTAGATATAACTTTTCCACTCTGTAAAAAATAATGACACAATCAATCATGAGGATTTTAATGTTAAGGTTCTAATGACTCAGATGCTGAGGGTGGGTTGGTGTAAGATCTCAAACTTTATAGCAATGTTTCATTCTCGTTTTAAGGTATTATTTTATGCTTATGGCGGAGCAGGGGGAACATGGGAAGACGGAGGAGAACCCTAACATCGTGAATGCGGATAATTCTGAATATGTGAAATAGGGGGAGAAAGGGACGATTGCGGTGGATTCAACATTAGTGAATGCAGGGAATCCTAAACCGGTGGAACAGAATGGAGTTAACCTTATCAATCATGTTGTTATCTCAAGCTAGCGACGCGAGACTGAACATGTAGGACACAAGGAGCTCTTCCAAATCATGAAGAGGCGTAACTCGAACAAGGAGGGGACCCAATCCACTGGGAAGAACTTTGAGGGTGTGGTAAGATTCCTCACTCCCCAATATTTCTCTGATTTTGATGCGCCCACGCCAGGAAGATTTGTTAGCAAGGGGCGGATTGCACATTTCACTACCAATCAGGATAACATTGAGGAGAGATTCAATCTATGAAAATACACCATCATCACTAGAGTTCTGGTCTCAAAAGGAGATAAAAGGTGGAGTTACATTGATCTCACTCGGAAACTTGTGGAGGTCTGGGGATTTTCTGATTGGAAAATGATTTATATGGGAAAAGGATTCTATCATATCTTGTTCTCATCTGAAGATCACAAGAGAAGGGCATGGAGCATGGGATCCATTGATTTGAAGCCTGGATTTCTAAGAATTCAGGAATGGGATAGAGACTTTGACCCTGATAATGTTCAGAATACCTGTGCTCAGGTATGGATCCGAATCAAACTGAATTGGATTTACTGGCACTCTAAAATTTTATGGGACGTTGCATCCTCTATTAGAAACCCCATTAGAATGGACATGCAAACTGAGTTTTGGCCACTTTGCCCTTATTCTTGTGGAGGTTGACATGGTTAGTACATTGGTTGAGGAGGTGGTGCTCACAACAAGGGATGATACAATTATAATTGGTATTTGATATGAAGGTAAGCCAAAATTCTGCAGAAAATGTAATCTCTTTGGGAAACTCCTGGATGAATGTAAAAGGGAGACAAAATGTGACTTTTGTAAAAGAAGATGGAAAGATGTTAGTGCCTGCAGAAAAAAAGGGAAGGCTGCTCTCGTGTAACCTGCAGTAGATGATGAGATAGGCATGCATGGGTGGAAAACATCTAGGCCAAGCAGCCCGAGAAGGACTCCAATGGGGGGCAATGTCACTGCTGATACAGTGGCAGCAAGATTGAGGTGATGCCTAAGGATTGCATCGATGTCCAAAGTGGAAGTCAAGTTGAAGCTCTGGTCATTACTGAGGGGGCTGAGCAAAATCTGGGCATACATGGATCACAGATTCAAAAGGCACTGGAAACTGATGGCTCACAATTTGCAATGCCATCTGATGATGGAGATATGGGGAAGCGGTTAGTTAAGGCTGGGGAAGGTGAATGTGGAGCTGATGATGAGGGATTCTCACTAGTGTCACCATCCAAAGAATCCAAGAGAAGCACATTAAGGGGAAGTGAGGAATCTACGCGCTCTACAAATATGTTCACACCTCTAAATGGGATCCACTAGGCTGAGGAACCCCCAACTGAGGTAGCAATGAATGCTGAAGAGATGCATACCAGTGAGCGGGATGTTCACCCTCTAAATGAAGGTAATGAACTATCTACAGATACACTTGGATGGGAAGAGGAGAGAAAAGAAGAGGTGAAAGAGAGAAAAGGGAAAGGGAAAGGAAACAAAAATAAAAAAGATGTGACACAGCAAGTAGGCCCTAAGACAAGGGGCATGACCTATAGAAAATGAAGATCTTTTATTGGAACTGTCAAGGGCTAGGGAATAACCCCACGGCTAGGGCCCTTCGACACTTTATCATGGCGCACAAACCTGCACTAATTAGAATTGCTGAACCCAAATTATTGTTTAGAAATTGGAAGGGATTTAAATGGAAATCTCTTGGATATAGCTTCATCTATCATAATTCTCACGCCTCTAATATTGATCATCTTTGGGTGTTAGGACAAGAGTCTGTTCACATCAACTCCTTCAGCTGAAGTGCTCAGTGTGTCACAATCTCCTGTAGAATTTCAGGATGTGTATTGCTGATATATTTTATATATGCAGAGACATCATATATTAAGAGGAGGGAACTATGGCAAGAGCTCAAATATAGTACCGACAACACGAATGGGAAATGGTTGGTTATTGGGGATTTTAACACTGTTTTAAGTCCTGAAGAAAAAACTGTGGAAAATTTCAATCGCATTTCCTCCTGTATTGATTCTTGCAGCCTTGTTGAGGTACCTATTGCAGGTGCAGACTTCACATGGAGTAGATATACGATACACAGGAGGCAATCAAGTAAGCTGGATAGGTGTTTTATCCAAATGGATGATAGGACTGCTTCTATTGGAATGTAGAGATTTATTCTCCCAAGGCATCACTCTAACCACAATCCTATCATTGTGGACCTATGCATGCATCCATCAAGCTCAGTGCTTCTTCCTTTCCATTTCAATAATGGGTGGCTTGTGATACCCGGATGCAGGGAGACAGTGTTGGAAGCATGGAAGTTGATGCCCATTGGAAATCCCTTTTACAAGATTTTTGTGAAGCTAAAGCATATTAAGGGGATGCTTAAATAATGGAGTAAAAATTATTTCTCCATATTGGATATTGACATTAAACATTCTGAGGATTTCCTTTCCCATAGTCAGGAAATTAGCTGACAGCAGGTCACACCGTCTGGGGAAGAAATACAAGAACACAATAAACTTGATGACCTTCTTACTATGAAGGAGAGGCTGGAGAGAGCACAATTGAATGTGAAATGGCTTAAGGAGGGAGACAGAAAATCCAAATTTTTTCACATATTGCACAAATAAAGGAAGACAAAGGGGGGATTAAAGTTATAAAAATAAATGGTAACATTTTCACCTTTGAAAGTGAGATTGTACAAGCAGCTGTGGAATATTTTCAGAAGATTTATTCTGATAATGGAGTGGATAGAACTCAAAAAATAATTGCCAACATCATCACTTGCATAGAGTAACACCATAACCGCAACATATTGATGGCCACATCCAAGGAGGAAATCAGGGCTACACTCTTCTCTCTTAACATGGAAAGTACTTCTGGCCCTGATGGATTCACCAACAAGTTTTTCATGTTCTATTGTGATATTTTGCAAGATAAGGCGACTCAGGATATCAGGGAGTTCTTTATTCACTTCTCAATGCCACATGGAGATAATGACAACTTCATTTCCTTGATACCAAAGAAAGAGTATGCTTTTGTCATCAAGGACTATAGACCAGTGGCTCTTGGGAACACGATTCCTAAAGTCATTAGCAAGATCCGTATGAATAAGATAGGGGAGATTATGAAGGAACATATATCAATGAACCAATTTGGTTCCATCCCTGGGTGAAGAATTCAACACTGTTTGTACACAGCATCAGAAGGAGTAAACTTGATGAGGAGACCAACGAAAGATGGAAACTTTGCCTTTAAAGTTGATATATAAAAAGCTTTTGATACACTGAAATGGAGATTTATTTTTTAAATCCTTAAAAGGTATGGTTTCTCAAAGAAAATCCTCAAGATTATTAATTCCATCCTTGAATTTTTTTCAGTGCACCAGGGGTGTGAGGTAGGGTGATCCTATGCCAGGTATTCTATTTTCCATTGCTGAAGATTACCTGAGAAAATGTATCAATGAGCTAGCTCAACTTGGACTGTACAACCAAATAAAATATGGAAGGTACAATATGTTCCCTTCACATCTTTTGTATGCAGATGATATACTCTTGTTTGGTCAGGCCACAAAAAAGACCATTACTATTATCAAGGGGCTCTTTGCCCATTATGAGGAAGTTGCTGGGCAGGTCATAAATTTGGATGAATCCTCCATTGTCTTTGGTGATGGTGTGAGCATCAACAAACAAAACAGGATAACCAGGAGGCTTGGCATTAAGAGGGCCTCACTTCCTTTTAATTATCTTGGAGTGCCTTTATTTTATGACAAGGTAAAGAGGCAATACCTTGAAAGCATATAGATAGGCATTATCAATCAAATGGCCCAATGGAAAGAAAAATCCATGTCCCAGGCTGTAAGGGTGTGTCTGGTTAACTCTGTGTTCACTTCTAAGTTTGTCTAATCTTTATCACTCTATAAATGGCCTAAAGGTCTTGCGAAAAAGATTCAAGGAATGATCATAAATTTTATACGGATAGGCTCTGTTCATGAGAGGAAGCCGGTCACTATTGCATGGTCTAAGTGCATTAAACCCATCAAAATGGGAAGCCTTGGAATCAAAGATCTTAGGATTTTTAATGATGGAATGATTGAGAAATTCATTTGGAATATTATATCTAGTGATAATTCTCCTGAGTTCTTGCTGAGAAGATTCAAGGGGAGACTCTTCAATGGATAAAAATATCACCTCACATCCTCTGTCTGAACATCTCTTAAGTCTTCCTTTAGGAAAATCACACATGACACCAAGTGGATTGTGATTAGGGACTCACAACTTAACTGCTGGACTACCGTATGGCTGGATACACCATTGCAGGATGTCATTAATGTCCCTATAGAAGACAATCACATGTCAATTTCAAGCCTACTATCACAGATTTATAGGTTTGACACCATTCCTCGTCAGATCATTCTGGACATTTAGAATTATATCTTTATGGACTGTGATACTATTATATGAAAGCACAATCAGCAGGGGAATTTTAATGCAAAAGAGTTTTACAAACTTGAATGTGGTGCTGCTACCCAACCACCAGTGTGGCTAATGCAGTTTAATAAATCTTTCATTCAGCCTTCAAGGTTTGTGTTTCTCTGGAAAATTTGGAATGGAAGGCTGTCCACTCAGGATCGACTTAAGAAGACTGGATTTAATATTCCCTCCATTTGCTGTCTCTGACAACATGCTGAAGAGGGCACAAATCATTTTTTCATTACATGTGACTTTGAGCATACACTTTGGGAATATATTGGAATGTTGTTCGATATGGAATTTGACAGGAACAACCGGTTTGAAGAGTGCATGAAGGCACTTTGTATGGCCAATTACAGTGAGCAGGTTTTCCACCTGCTACTTGCAGCAGTTGCGGCAGTGGTATCTTACATCCCAAATGCCCGCAATCAGCTGTTGTTCAATGAAATGAAGCCTTCTATTTATGCAGGGATGATGGCGCTACACAAGGAGGTATATACCGCATCAATTGTGCAACCTGGAGGTATGTTTAACATGATCCGAGAGTTGAACAATCTTAGACTGTTGGGTGTTGCAGGTCGACCGGGGAAAACCAGAATGGTTAAATACATTCTGTGGATTCCTCCAATTGCATCATGGTTAAAAGTTAATGTAGATGGGGCTGCGATAAGAACTCCCGACCCCTCAGGATGTGAAGGTGTCTTTCATACTCATCGTGGATTCGTCAAGGGGTGTTTTTATCACTCCACTATAATTAAAATGGCGTATAAGGCTGAGTTATTGGCCATGATATATGCAATTGATTATGCTGCTTGGTACAACTGGAAACCATTGTGGCTTGAATCTGACTTTGAGGTTGTTGTGAAAGATTTGAAGGCAAGGTCATAGGATGTACCATGGAAAATTATGCCTCTTTGGATTGAGTGTCTCAACAAGCGTGATCATCTCAATTTGGAAATCTCCCACACATATTGAGAAGAAAATCCAGTTACAGATGTGCTGTCCAAGAAGGATGTCAGTGAGACGGGTATGTTTTTTTCTTTTACAACTCCTAATTGGTGTGAAGCAATGGTGAATGCTGATATGTGAGGTGTGATTCACTCTCAGATATGTAATAACCCCTTATAACTCTGGCTCTGTTTCTCTCTTTTTTTCTTATATATTTTTATGGGTCCGGCTTTTGTCGGCTCCCACTCTTTCTTGGTATTATTTTACCATTGTTTTGATTATTCCTTTTTTGGGTCATTATTTGGGGTTTTTAGGTTAATTTAGAGAAATTTGGAAGCCCATGGTTTTTTTCATGGTTGGTGCATGGTTAGGGAAAATCGTTTGGTTTTCTTAGGAATCTGTGAACCCCATTTTGGAGCCATAGGAGGTAGCACACATTTTGGATAAAATATTGCAAAATCACTCCCCAAACCATGCCCCTCAATTATATGGGATTTTCACGATGGAAACAAAATTTTTAAAACTATTTTCCACTTAGTAGAAACTGTTCAACCCATGTGTAGGGGAGAACTGTTAAGGTGCATGGTTGGAAAATCCGCGTACCTTCACTAAGGAAACTGTTCCCACAATATTTATACCCCCTAAAAATTTAATTAAAATTACATAGCCCTATATTTTTATCTATAATCAACCCAATATGATCTAAAATATTTTCATATGGTCTTGAAAGATCACAAGAGTATTCTAAAGCTCTAAAAACCTGTTTTGGGGAAAATGGAATATTCGGTGGAAGGATTCAACCCCTTTGATGGTATATAATATCTTCTTGTTTGGTTTCATTTATCTCTCCCATATTTTTCTCTTCATATGGAAGGATTATATTCTCTCTTGTAAATGGATTTAGATCTTGGTTTTTATGAGTCTATTTTCTCTGGATAGCATTACTAGGTTTTTTTCCAATATCTCCTTCATAGTTTTTAATTAGACCATTCCACATCAAATTGAGGGTTATGGTTTATAAAACATTCATCAATGATCATAATGTAGGTGGTCCAATTATCAATTACCATAGTATTTATTATAATTGGGTGAATGTAACTATTCAATTTAAATTTCCACTCTAGTAAATATAATTTAAAATTGAATTAATTAATTTATTTCCCATGTGATTATGGGACCCTTCGTGGATCCTATTGGGTGCATTAGAGCTTTGAGATCAGACTTGATAAAAATCCATGGGGTGTTTCAATATAATTTAAATGAATATTTATGAATTATTCATTATTGATGAATGGTATTGTGAATATTTTTAATAAATAGAATGATGAAATTGTTAGTACAATAGATTCTGGAAAATGTTGATATATGGGTTATGAATATGGAATATTGAGATATGATATTCGTTAATGATGTGAACAATGATTTATGGGACAAGGAATACTAAACCAAATACCAACGGGGTTCTAGATTAATACACTAGGCACCCTAGATATATATTTATTTCATCTGATCACTCAGTTGTGGGATAAGGACTACTAATCCAAATAACCTTGGGGCGCCATACTGTTTCTCTAATCCCCCAATGTATGAATGTGAAATTGGAATATAATGAATACTGAAATAAAATTAAAGAATGATTTGTGATATTCATATGGTGTATGGTTCAGACTCCAGCATTGGCCCAAGCAAGCATGACTGGTTCCAGTGTCACCATGAACACATGGACCTGTGTTTTTAATTAAATAATTTTAAATGTGAAAACTATTACTTTATCTTTTATTATTTCTTCTTTATACAAGGCCTACTGAGTTGTAATCACACCCTAATTGGGTTGAATAATTGGTACCTGAACATACTTTATGTTTGTAGGATAGGATAAGGGAAATATCCCAATGTTAGATGGCTGAATTAGGATTCAAAATGGAGAATGGATGAGGGAACCAATCATCTGTAGAGACTCATTTGGGAGTTTTTATAGTGTCTTTATTTTTAGTTTACATTTGAAACATGAAACTTATATGGAATAAAATATCTACTTCATTGGTTTACGATCATCTTTTCCTATTTTGGATTCATCATGTGATTTTGGATGATTATTGATTATTGTATTGTCTTGGTTGTGGTTTATTATAATTTGTTTATTGTTTATTGATACCCAATACTGTTCTACTTTGATAAAGAGGGTATAATCTACCTAATTTACATATCAGACCATCTTTACTAGTCAGTAGCCATTGATGTAAGGTGAGTAATGCCTGAGGTCACGTGATGAACCGATTTAGGGCACCAACATGGGTAACTCAGTCTGGGACATTAGGATGAATTCCCTGAGTGAATTATTACTATTATTTTAGATAATACACCTTTCAAGGGGTGAGGTGGAACCCTTAAATGGCCTTAAGGATTAGAGATAATTACATGAACCATAGGTCTGGGAGGAAATAACCCAGTCAAGACAACATAGAACTACTCCTCCCTAGCACATGTCATGATATAAGCACTCCCCCTTTGCAAGGATAGTCAGCTAGTAGTCATGTGCAAAGCTTCATAGGCACAATACCGAGGGAAATGCCATACCCTATCATTCTTCCAATTAGAACTAGCTCTTTTTTGGTGAATGTTCATACTTTGATCCTCATCTAGAGCCTTATCCCTTATAGTATGACATGTAAAGCTTTATATTCATCTGTCCTGAAGGCCTTGGGGTGGTCCTAAGGCTTTTAATTGGATGGAAGTCCTTGAGAGACAACTTGCACAAAGGCCTTGGGTGCCCTGAAATCCTTTCAGGATCTAAGGACCAAACCAGTAGCATAAAGGCCCAGATGGATGAATAGTTCTAGCTGCCACAGTACCAAACAATACCTACTACAATACTGCTATAGTGTCTGCAATAACACTAATATAGTACCTGCTATAGTACTGCTATCGTGACTACTACAGTACTGCTACAATACCCAGAAAATAAGTCTCTACTCAGATTTGATCTCAGGTCTCATGGATACACTTGCCGAGTCCTCGCTGACCAGGCTGAGGCTCATGTGCAGTTCGGGATAACAAAAAGTGGTAGAATATGAGTTTTCTTTTCATTTATATCAATATTTGTGAAATATAGACATGAGAATAGGATGATTTAGTCCTTTTTTATGATCTTGTTCATGGTAGTAGATAACCCATTTGTGGGGGGAAACCCCATTACCCATTGTAGTATTTTTGTTCTTGATGTTTGCTATTAAAGTTGAATGTTATTTTACCTCAGTTGAAGTACTTGTTGTCTGATGTTATTATTTTTTGATATTTTACTCATGGTCTAGTATTGAATGTTTTTTTTGTATAAATGCAACATTCTAAGAACTTAGTGTTTTATGTGACATGCATCATTTTAGGCATGCCTAATAAAGAATGTTATGAGTGGGTTTTGGGGAATGTAAATGCCTTTATTCATTTGAGTTTTTTAAAATAAAATAGTTCTTAATAAGAAATTGATATATTAAAACGATCCTAAATGTGTTATTTTTGAAACGGATAAAATGGGCGTCAAATGATAAGGTTTGAAATACAAAAGTATTTTAAACTAGATTATGCATTACCCTAGTGAGGGATGGTTGACGATAGTTTTAATGCTTAATTATGTCCATGTGATAGAGTGAGGGGGATGAATTATTATAACCACATGTGAATACCACTTTTTAAAATGTGATAATTATTTGTAATGTGTCCTAATATATGTGTTTTGAATTGTAGAGACATTCCTCAACTATTATGTTTGTTGATTGGAGGACATGAGGTTATGGCTAAAAAGGTTCCTCCTATAGTGTAACCATAGGATCTGGAAGTTCCAAGTCAAGGATACGAAGAGAAGTTCTGTACAAAATTTTATTGCTTTATGTAGTTCGTGGATAGAGTCCGAGAGCTGTTTATTTAGAATATATATGACCTAACATGGGAGTTCCAGTTACAGCACCCTCTGAACTTCACTAGAGAGGGTGGAACTATAGTATATGATTTCTAGTTGGTGTTTATCCAGATGATCCTTGACCATTTAGAGACTACTGATGAGATTATAGTCAATTTGGTGGATTATTTTTTGTGAGGATAATTGAAGTATTAGTGGGATATTCAGACGTGGGATGAGCCTTTGGAGAACATGGCGTGGAAATATTTTTAGAAGAATTTACTTGAACACCTTTACCTAGAGATTCTCAAGTAGGAGAGAGAAACTAAACTTATGAGTTTGAACTTGGGTAGTATATATGTGATTGACTATGCTGTTTGCTTCATCGATTCATAGGTATTTCTCCCAGCATTAGTAGGATACGAGGATGCTATGGAAAAATGTTTCCAGGATGGACTTAGTTATGATATTATGTACGAGTTGAACATCTTTCAGATGAAAAAGTTTTCATAAGTGGTGAATCAGGATATAACTTATGAGGGGAACTTGAAGGAGGATTTTGATGGAATGAAAGTGGTTTTTGCTGGACAACCAGTAGGTACACCTTCTGAGAGTAGGAAGCATTGCAATGAGAATTTCAACCAAGGAAATAAAAAATAGAGTAGATAGATAGAAGGATCGATTACTCAGGGAAGTAATCGAGTGTACTTCCATTAGCATGGTAGGTGTGGTCACATTCATAACTAATATATATGACCAACAGTTGAATTAAGATCATGTAGTAGGAAGAGAAACTTATAGTGGAATTATAGAACCCACTATTGATGGGTAATGATAGAGGAGCTAGGTTGAATTAGAATACTGGAATGGGGTCTTTTACCCCATACCAATTAGGCAGTTAGATTTCTTTTGGATGTGTTGGTAGAGGCGGTGGTCATGGAACATTTGGAAAAGAGCACCCATATCAATATAGTGCATCTCAGGGGACTCAGACTACAACATAGGGCAGCGGGGAAAGATAGTTTCATGCATTTCATCCTACACTTTTAGATAGTGAGGCTGGACCATCTATAGTTAGAGGTACGATTATTGCAGCTTCTATGATTTATAGTAATTTATTTGATATAGGAGCCTCATATTATTTTATATCTTCTCAATTCATGAATGGTTTGAGTATGATGGTAGAGTCTATGATTGAAGTTATGAAAATTAACATACCATTGAGAGAATGAATTAGGATCATTTATTTATGTAAGTGGTGTTATGTCAAGGTTGGTAAGTATCATTTCCTTTGGGATATTTACATACTTCACATGTCATGTTTTGAATTGATTTTGGGTATGGACTGGTTGGTATCATATCCAGACTACATAGATGGATTTAATTGGATGGTGACCTTTATATCTCTTTAGGGTGATAGTTATATTTACCATGGAGAATGGGATATCTAGAGAGGTTGAACATGGATAGTTTGTCAGCAACCAGGGGATCTCACCACCATGGTTGTATGTATTTTGCTGGATGAAGGAGGAGTGAATCCTAATATCCTTCCATCCATGGTGGACTGGTTCTAGGACATTTTTCATAAGGGATTATTAGGTCTACCACCTAATAGGGATGTTTAGTTTATATTTGATCTCATCCTTGGAGCTAAAATAGTTTATATTCTACCTAATCAAATGGAACCAAAAAAATATTCAAGAACATTAGAATCATTTAGATGAGTTAACAGATTATAGATTTATACATCAAAGTATGTGTCCTTAGGTTTCATCAATTTTGTTTTCTAATAGGTCTAACATGATCTTTCATTTGTGTGTTTAATACGAGAAGTTGAACCGGATGATAATGATGAATCATTTTCCTCTTCCGCACCTTGATGAACTCTTAGACCAGTTGAGATGATCTTTTGTTTTCTACAAGATTTAATTAAGGTTGGGGTATCATTTGTTTAGAGTTAAACCTTATGATATATCATAGGCATCTTTCAAAAGTAGTTATGGATTATATGAGTTTATCGTGATGATGTTTTGGCTAATGAACTCTCTTACCATGTTTATAACCTTGATAAACTAAATCTTACACCTATAGCTTGACCAGTTTGTGGTTGTTTTTTGGATTAAATATTGGTGTTCTTCAAGACACATGATGATCATGACCAACATATTGACAAATTATTGAGTATACTAAGAGAACATAAACTATACGCCAAGCTCTCTATGTGTCAATTATGGTTCGACATGGTATATTTCTTGGCATAAATTATTTGGTATGAAGGTGTACCAGTGGTCCTATAAAATTTACATGTAATGATTTATTAAGAATAGACCAAGAATGGTTATGATATCCAAACTTTTTTGGGGTTGGAAGGTTATTATCATTGGTTTATCCAGGAATTTTCCTACTTGGTAGCACCACTTTTGGGCTTGAACAAGAAGGGGATCAAGTTTGAATGGTCTAGATCATGTGAGAATCCTTTCCAGGAGTTAAAGATTAATTTGAATACAATGAAAATTTTGATCTAACATGAGATGGGTGAAGAGTATAACATGTTTTGTGATGTGTACCAGACCATAAATGGAGTAGTGTTGATGCATGGAGATCGAGTTATGGTGTATGGGTCACAACAGTTGAGTACACATGAAAAAACATAACCTATAAACTATCTTCAGTTAGCGGTGGTGGTTTATGACTTAAAGTGTTGGCATAATTACCAGTTAGGAAAATATTTCACTATATATACTGATCAAAAGAGTTTAAATTACATATTCTCACAATGATATCTCAACCTTCGACATCAGAAATTGGTTGAGTATATGAATTCTCTTGATTTTGATCTAGCCTATACATCGGGGAAGTTAAACAGTGTTTCTAACACTTTGAGTAAGAAGAGACATATAGAGGTAGTTCATTAGTCTTGTTTTGAGTGGATGATAATGAAATTGTTGGATGAAATGCATATTAATGTTTAGGAGGGACAAGAGTAGGTGGCCCTCAGATATTTAGTAGCCGAGTCCACATTTTTGAGCTGACTTAGAGGGAGGTAGTATGATGATCTTGAGTGTTTGGAGTTGAGGGAAATCCTTGAAGGTGGGGAGTCACCTTCTGATTAGACAATAGATGAGGATGATATCATCTATTTATGGGGATTTATTGTTGTGCCTACATGTATGCATGAGGACATGATGCTTTAGTTTTATTCCTCAAAGTGTGAGGTGCATGATAGTTTGACTAAAATGTACCATGACCTACATCGATAGTATTGGTGGATGGGCATGAAATGGAATATTTTAGGTTTCAAGACAGGACGCTACACCCCTCATCAGGTGAAGTATAAGTATCAAAGACCTAGTGGTTTGTTACAAAATTTTCCCATTTCAAAAATAGAAGTGGGATGATGTTACAATGGACTTGGTTGTAGGTATTCCAAGGATCCCTTAGAAGAATGACTTGATTTGGGTTATTATGGAGTAGTAAAAAAATTATCACATTTATGGAATATTTGGAAGTCTTTCATAGTGGATCATATGGGTTTGATTTCTATTTTAAAGATAGTCCATTTGTAAAGAGTTCTACAAAGTATAGTTTTAGACCATACTTAGGCTTTAATTCACACTTTTGGATGAGATTACAAAGGGTGCTGGGTACCCAGGTGTTTCTAAGTATGGATTTCCACCCACATATAGATGGGAAATCAGAGCGTACTATCAGGGTGCTAAAAACACAATGATATCACATGTCATAGATGTTTTGGGTCTTGGATGAAGCACTTAGCTCTCATTGAGTTTTCCTACACCAATAGTTATATGGAGACTATTTAGATGGAACCATATGATGCACATTATGGTACGACTTATAGTTTATCTCTATACTGGATAGAGGTAGGGGAGTCTTAGTTATTGGTATTAAGTCTCATTTAGTTGACATCAAAGTAGGTCCAGTTGATTTAGAAATGTGCAACTACATCTCAGAGTAAGCATAATTCGTATGATGATCGAAATCCTCAATCCCATGAGTTTACAGTGGGTGATAGTGTTTTTTTGAGTTTCAACTAGATTTGGTCATTATAGGTTTCATAGGTAGAGACATTTAGTGCCCAGGTTTTTTAGACCTTTTGAGATTGTGTAGAGGATTGGAATGGTGGCATATTAATTGTATCTTCCACAAAGGTTTAGTTCTATGCCTGATATTTTTCATGTGTCACAACTTTGATTGTATCACCAAAAACCTTATCATGTGATAAATGATGAAAATGTTGAGATTGATGCTGATGAATCATTATAGTAGCATCCAATTCATGGTTTGGATCATATTGAAGAAGTGTTTTAGGGAAATACCTTGTCGATAGTCAGAGTGTTGTGGTAGCATGGCTATGTTCAGGAGGAAACTTTGGAGGGAGAAGCTGATATATGGGCCTAGTGGCCCAACCTTTTTACCTCATAATATTAGTGATTCTTGAGAGCATAAATCGAGGACGAGCTATTATAAGTTATAGAGATTATAAGATGTTGACTATCCTGGAGATATTCTATGCTCGTTTTAAGTCATTTTTTACACTTGTTTTGATTATGCCTTGTTTGTTTTTTTTTCTTTGGGGTTATTTCAGGTTAATTTTTAGAAATTTGGAAGACCATGGGGATGTTCATGTTAAGAACACAATTATGGAAAAACATATGGTTTTCCCAAGAAACTGTGCACCCCATTTTAGATCCATGAGAGGTGGAAAACAGTTTTGTCGAACCATGTGACCTCCCCCCCAAACTGTGCACCCTCAAACAGTGAGGATTTTCACAGTTAGAGAACAATTTTCAAAATAGTGTTCCAGTTAGGAGAAACCATGAACCCAATGAGTTGGGGCACATGGTTAAGGCACATGATTTGGAAATCCAAACACTTCCACCCAAAATACCATGTGCACGGAATTTAAAACCCGATTTTTTATTAAAATTCCCAAACCCCTAGTTTTTTACCCTTAATCACCATAGATTGACGTAAAACATTTTGAGTTGATATTGGAATCTTCCAAGAGGATTTTAAATCTATAAAAACCCCTTATGGTGTAAATCGATGATTTTGTGGAATGATTCAAACCCTCTTCAATTATGTAATTTTATCTCATTTGATTTTCATTATCTCTCCCATATTTCTATCTTCTTTTTGAAAGATGATTTCATCCATTAGAAATGGATTTCAATCTAGGTTTTGATGAATCTAGTTTCTTTAGATCTTGGTCCCAGGTTTTGATCCAATATCTCCTTCTCCATTGTGAATTGGACCATTCCACATAAATTAAGGGTTACGATTTGGAAAGAATTCATCAATGATCCAAGAACAGGTGTTATAATTGTCAATTAAAATAGTATTGATTATAAATTAGTGTATGTAATTGTGCAATTGAAATTTAAATGCTGGGAAATTACTTTTAAAATTGAATTAATTGATTGAATTCCCATGTGATTAAAATAACCTTAACAGATCCTGTTAGATATTTGAGACCAGACTTGATGGAAACCCATGGGGTGTACCAATATAATTGAAATGATTATTTATGAATCATTCATGATTGATAAATGAGACTATGTATATGGTTGGTAAATGGAATGACACAATTTTTGGAATAATGGATTATATTAATAGTTGATAAATGGTTTATGAATGTGGAATAATGAGATGTGATTTTTGTGAATGATTTGGACAGTAAGTTGTGATACATGGATTGATATTCCAAGTAATAAAGGGGTTTCAGACTAATATTCTAGGCACTGAAGATATATATTTATTATATGTGATCACTAAATTGGGGGATAAGGAATTTTTTTTCCAAATACCCATAGGGTACCATAATTCATCTCTTTGTACCCAATGTATGGATGTAAAATTTAAATCAAATGAATAATGAAATCCCATGAAAGAATTATTTTTGGAATTCCTATGGTGTATGGTTTAGACATCGACATGGCCTAAATAAGGTATGATTCGTTCTGGTTTCATCATGAACCTAGGGGCCTATGTGGTTAATTAAATAATATTAAATGTTAAAACTCTTTACTTTATTTTGTGTTCTTTATTTTTTTTACAACTTCATACACTGTAATAGACTGTATATTATTTTATACACTGTTGGTGGTGGCCTAATGAGTTGTAATCACACCCTACTTGAGCTTATTGATCAGTACCCAAATAAAATTCCTATTTGTAGGACATGATATATGGAATCCCACTTCTTATTACATAACTTTCATTACATTTTAAAAAACAAAGGATCTTTTAATGTTTATTTTCTTACAAAAAGGTACATAATACTTGAAAACTTCAAACATTATTATATAAAACATTAAAGGATTCTAAAAGTTTCATACAAAGTACATTTATTTAATCTCATAACCTAAGGATATACATCAAATTAAAGGGTGACCATAAGGTATAATAATGTAAAATAAGGGAAATAATTAACTTGTGAACATGAGGAATATCAATAAGAACTTCAGGACATAAATTAAGGCATGATAAAGAGGCATATCATAAAAAAAATAAAATTAATGATAAATTTTAAATGCATCTAAAAAAATTAATTGTGTCATTCATAATCATATCACCATGTTTTATCATCAAGGAGTCATAAAAATTACCAAGGTTATTCACCAAGGTATCATAAAACAAATTATCTATAAAGATTAAATTCTTTACTAAATGAATTGGAGAACTATCAATGAGAAACCTTAATATGTATTAATTAATTTTATGCACATATATCATAATAAAATATTTCATAAATAACCCCTGAATAATAATAGAAACAGGTTTCACATTAAAATCACGAAGTTTTAAAAACATTTGCCTAAATACATGATCTTTAAGTCATTATTAACCCATTAAAAAGAATGGTGGGTTTCATGTATGTTAATAATAGAATAAAATATATCATTTTGAAACCTAGGTTAATAACCCTACACAATAAATAGGTTTTTGGATTCAAAAAAGAAAATAAGATAATTTCATGAGAAAAAGAAAGAAATTTTGAGAATAAAATTTAGCAGCATAATGGGTATGAAACATGGTTTTAGAAAAAATTAAAAAGAGAGGGGAAAAGGGTCTAATATTAATAAAATAATCTTAATATAGTGGAGGTACAGAATAAAATGGACATTATAACATAGTTTTTAAATTTTAAATACATACAACATTAAAAGAAAACTTTAAAAGAAAAGAGAACTTTAGATTTCCCTAACCTTTAAGAGTGTTCCTAAAACTAGATGATCAGGAACTTGAGGGCTTGAGGAAACCATAGGAGGACTCATTGAGAGGTAAAACTATCATAACTACATGAAATTTCATGATCATCTAGTTTTAGGAACACTCTTAAAGGTTAGGGAAATCTAATGTTCTCTTTTCCATTAAAGTTTTCTTTTAATGTGGTATATATTTAAAATTTAAAAGCTATGTTATAATGTTTATTTTATTCTATACCTCCACTATATTAAGATTATTTTATTAATATGAGACCCCTTTCCCCTCTATTTTTAATTTTTTCTAAAACCATGATTTATACCCATTATGCAGCCAAATTTTCTTAAAAAAATGTTCATAATAGAACAATGGTCATATAACGTTTCAACCTGATGTTCAAATTTCAAAATATAATCACTTCATTATTGGAGAGATATAATATAATATATGACAAATTTTCAGAAAAATTATTATTCAAAAAATTATTACTCACTTCCTTTGGTTCCCATATGGATTCTTCATATTTGTGGTTCCTCTATAACACTTTAATGAGGTGGGTAGTCTTATTGTGTTGATCCTTGTCTCTATGATCCAATATCTGCACTAGATGATCCTCATAAGAGAGGTCATGTTCTAATTGTTCTACCTTAGGATTTATTACACGTGAAAGGTTAGGTATATACTTTATTAAGAGAGATACAAGGAATACATCATGATCTTAAACTAGGTTTGGTGGAAATACTAGACCAAATTCCACTACTCTTATATAATCAAAGATTTCCTAGGGGCCAATGTACCTGGAGATGAGCTTCCTTATCTTCCCAAATCTCATGACTCTCTTCCAATGTGAAATTTTAAGGAATAATTTTTGGCGAACATAAAACTCCATGTCCCTTCAACTACTGTCATCATAGCTCTTTTTTTGACTCTGAGCATCCATTATGTATTGTTGGATGGTATGAACATTTTCTATCACCTCTTGCATAAGATCAGGCCAAATAAGATATCCCTCGCAAGGTTTTTCCCAAAAAGTATGAGTTCTGCAATGCTTCTCATATAGAGCATCATAGGGGGACATTTTAATACTCGAATGGAAGATATTATTTTATAATAACTCAACTAATGGGAGACATTGATCCCATCCACATTTAAATTCTATTAAGAATGTTCTCAACATGTAATTGAGTGTTTGAATATTCTTTTCAGATTGGCCAATAGTTTGGTGGTGATAGGCCTTACTAAAATTCAATTCTGTACTCAGAGAATTTTGAAGACTTCTCGAGAACTTTGATGTGAATCTTGGATCATGATTAGATATGATAAAAAGTGGCACTCCATGAAACCTCAGAAATTACCTCACATAAATCATGGAAATTTGATCAAGAGATAAGTTTTCTTAGATAGAGATAAAATGGGAAGTCTTGGTGAGATGGTCCACTATAATCCATATCACATTATTTCCTTTTGAAGTTCTCAGGAGACTGGTGAAAAAATACATGGTGATATTGTCCCACTTCCATTATGGAATGGTATATGTTGTAATATCCCTTTAATAAGTTTTCTCTATAACTTCACTTATTAAAACACCAAGCACCTTATATTGTAGTCAGAAATATCCCTTTTTTATGTTATCCCACCAATAATGATCATGAAGGTCCCTATACATTTTAGTTCTTCGAGTATGTATATAGAAAGTAGAGATATAAGCTTCAAACATCATGTCCTCTTTATTTATGGAATACATTGAACACAAAGACTTATACAAAATTCTAATACACCTTCTTAATTAATATTGGACTTAGGAAACTTCCCATTCTTCACAAACTCTATCTTCTTATGTAACAAAGGATATTACCTTTGAGATTTATCAACATTCTCTAGTAATGATGGTTAAGAAAACATTTGGGATATGGTTAAAGATGTCCCTCCCCATACAATTCCAATGTCTAGTTTTAAAAGGTCTTTGATCAAATGATCTCCCTTAATCCTTATCATAATGGAACAACAAGGTCTTTCCTACTTAATTCATTAGTGAGTTTGTTTTCTCTTCCGGGGTGATAATGAATTGAAAAATCATAGTCTTCAAGAAGTTACAACCATATACTATGTCTCATGTTAAATTCCTTTTGTGTGAAAATGTATTTTAAACATTGGTGGTCAGTTTATATATCACATTTATCCCCATAAATATAGTTCCTCTATATATTTAGAGTAAAAACAACAACAACCATCTCCAGGTCATGCGTATGATAGTTTTGCTCATAAGGCTTCCAACATCGAGATGAATTATCAATCACCTTATCATTTTGAATGATTATTGAACCAATCCATTTCATAGATTCATCACTAAAAATAAAGAATCATTCTTCGATAAAGGGTAGATTTAACATGGGTGTAGTACCCAATATATTCTCCATCTCTTGGAGACATTCTTCACACTCATTTGTCCCGATAAACTTGGACCGTTTTCGAGTTATATTGATTAGAGGATTTGAAATTCATGAATTTTTTTCACAAACCTCTTATAATATCATTCTAATCCAAGTAAAATATGAATCTTAGTTACTATTGTAGAACATGGCCACTCCTCCACAAACTTTGGATTTTCAGGGTAAACTGATATTCCATCATTGGTTACAATGTTCCCTAATAAATCAACTTGTTCTAACCAAAATTCACATTTTTGAACATTATAAATATTCCACCTTTCCTAAAAGTTTTCAATATAACCCTTAGATAATCCTCATTATCCTCACAAATTTTAGAAAGTATCATACTTTCCGCAGTAAAAACAACCAAAAATTCATCAAGGTAGTCTTTAAAGAATATATTCATCAAATACATAAAAATTACAGGATAATTATTCAAGATAAAGGGAATAAAAACAAACTCATAATTCAAATATCTAGATTAGAGGGAAACCTTTTTAATATCTTCTTTATGTACCCTCAATTGATGATAACAAGATCAAAGATCAATGTTGGAGAATAATTGAACCCCATGAAGCTGGTCAAAGAAATTATCAATTCTTGCAAGAGGGTACATGTTCTTCACTGCGATCCTGTTAAGATCACTATAATCAATTCATATCCACATTGATCTATCCTTCTTCTTCATAAAGAGAACATGTGGTCCCCAAGGAAAAATATTTGGTTGGATAGAAACCTTATCCAAAAGATCTTGGAGTTTTTTTATTTAATTCTTACATCTCTACATTTTCCATTCTATATGCTGTGTTTGAAATCATCCTGAAACTAGTCATGAGAACAATGGATAACTCTACCAATATTTATAGGGGATGTTGAGGTAACTCCTTAGGAAATACATCAATTTATTTATGAGTTATGGGAAAAAATTTTTATTCATATACTTTCATTTACTTATTCATATTCACTGATCATTTTCATAAAGAATGCTATGGGTGTTCTTCTAGATAAATATTAGGTCACAATATCTCTCCTTTGAAAACACTTGTAGGATTTCCATTCAAGACTAATGATATTTAATTTTTTTATATAGTTAATCTTAGCATTATACCTTCAGATCCAATCCATCACTATTATAATGCCAAATTCCTGCACGGGAATGACTACTAGATCAACAATTATATTATTCTTTCCGAAGTAAATAATAGAGTTTTTATGAATTGTTGATTCTTGGATAATCCCTCCAATAGTCTTGACTCATAATTATACTTCTAGAATTTTAGGGATTGATTATATATTCAATGAAAAATTATAGTAAATAAATGAATGTATATAACTAGAATAAAAAAGTACTTTCTAGATGTGAGAGAACAATAATTGTAACTACCACCCCATCATTTAGAGCTTCAACTTCAGTTGTCCTGATCAAAAATGCCCAACCATTCTACCTTGTCCTATGCTGTGGTTGATGTTGATTCCACTCTATTAACTCCAAATTTTGGTAGTGATTCGAAAAGTTCCCAAGATTTCCACACTTGAATCATTGGACATAAAGTAGGGCATGAAACATCTCCCCTTTATTTTTAGTGTTGAGAACTTTAGGCTTCACCTCACTACGATAGTTCTGAGAAATGTGGCCTTCTCTTCCACAATTTTAACATTTCCCACTCCCAAGTAAGCAGTTCATCAATTGATTCTTCCTATATTTATTTCATGTGGAATGTTTCACTTTATTTACTCATCTTATTTGATAAAATATCCTCCCCAAGTTTAGCTCTAATGATATCTTATTTTCATTTGATCTATGGGACCACTATGCCTCTCTAAACTCTAGTAAAACTTTCATAGAACTCCTCACGATCTCCTTAGAGTTATCATAGTCTCTGTTGGACAAATTCTTTCATAGATGGGGTCTTATTCCATCAAATAATCTATCAACCTTCCCATTAAGATCCATGAAAAAGATAGAGGTGTAATGGGAAAGAATTTTTAATTTCATCTCATCATTCCCATAGATTCATTTTCCTTTTGTTTTAGTACAAGTAATTAATTCTATATTTTAGTTTGCGTTGAATGGGGGAAATATTTATTAAAAAACAATCCTTATAAACTCTTCCCACTCTATAGGATCAATATCCCCTCTTGGATTAGTGTTTTTAACAAGTTTCCACCACCGATCACCTTCTCCCTCTAAGTAACACACAACCTGAGTTACTTTATCTTATTATGAACAATATATTACAAAAGATATGTTTTCTATAAATCTTATCCAATTATCAAAAAGCAATGGGTTTTTAGATCCATGAGCTGAAGGTGGTCATTGATGCAGAAAGGAATCAATAGAAAGTTGTTTCCTTCAAGCTGAATCTGGTATCTTAGCATGATTCAAGTTATTTCTCATAACTCAAGTTAGTTTATTCATCATTCTCATGATGTTTTCCATTCTATATTCCATTGGAAGGCCGTCAGTGCCTGGAAAATTATTCTCACCATTTATGTAGTTTCTAATATTTCTTTCCATTTTATAAAAGAATAAACCATTAGTGAGAAATTTGTTTCATTTAGTAATCATATAATTCTAATGAAATTTCATGTCTTAAATCATCATGCATGAAAATTTTATTCTTTAACAATAATTATATTTTCTAGAAATCCTTAATAATGGTTCATAAAAATATTGTGATTAACCAATCATATCCTTCAGGTGTGTAAAACTAGATTCACATTAAGGCCTAGTGTCACGTACCAGGTTAGGCCAAGTCAGGCCTGACACACCTTGTCATATTTTTTACACCTAAGTACATCTATATTAGAACCACATCCACTTGTTCATATCTAAGAATGGTTGTATTTTCTTGGAAACCACTAACATATTATTTTACCTAAATACTAGGATGTTTTCATATATCTAAATTTCTTCCTAAAGTCCTTAATAGAGTTTTCAAATCCTAATTTCAAAAAATAATGAAACTATACTCTGACACTAACTTTGGAATCCCACCTTTTTATTACCGAACTTTCCTTCCATTGTTTAAAACAAAGGATCTTTTAATGTTTAGTTTCATGGAAAAAAGGTACATAATACATGAAAATGAAAAACATCATTCTATTATAATTGAAAGGATTATTCAAGGTTTATCCAAATTAAATTTATTTCATCTCATACCTAGCGACATACATCAAAGGAAATGGTGATAATAAGTCCTAGTAAAAAAATAAAGGAAATAGATTACTTGTGAACTTGAGGATTATCAATAAGAACTTGAGATAATAAATAAAATCATAATAAAGAGGAATATAATAACAATAAGAAAATTAATAATAACTTGGAAATGTGTATATAACATTTAATTGATTCATTCATAATCATATAACTAAGGTTTACCACAGAGGTGTCATTAAAATCACCAAGGTTATTCGCCAAGGTATCGTAAAACATGTCAACTATAGAGATTGAATTATTTACCCAATGAATTTGAGAACTTTCTCAGTGTTCATTAATATGTATTAATTAATGTGATAAAAAAAAGATCATAATATATCATTTTAGAAAAAACCCATTGATAATAAAAGAACCATGTTTTATAACAAAATCACGACGTTTTAATAAAAGTGCTTAAATACAAGATATTTATGTTATTATTAACACAAGAAAAAGGAAGGTGTGTTTTATGTATGTTAGTACCAGAATAAAATAGTTAATTTGAACACCTAGGTTTAGAAAATAAAGATGTTTTTGTATTCAAAAAGGAAAATAAAACAATTTCTAGAGAAAAATAGAGAAATTTTGAGAAGATATTTCGGTAGTTTAACAGGTGTGAAACGTGGTTTTAGAAAAAATTAAAAAGTGAGGGGAAATGGTTTAATATTCATAAAATAATCTGAATATAGTAACGAGATAGATTAAAATTGATATATGAGCATTGTTGTAAAATTTTAAAGACATACCACATAAAAAGAAAACTTGATAGGAAAAGAGAAGTTGAGATTTCCCCTACCTTAAAGAGTGGTTCTAAAACTTGAGGATCAGATAATTGGGGGATTTATGACACCTTGTGTTGTAAAATTATCATATATCAGTGTAGGAATAATTGATAATGAAATATAACCGATAAATTAGTGGGTATTTATAGCAAAAGAAAATGATTTTTTTTATTAATTTCCATGGACACCATAGTAGTGGTAAATTCGAAACTATGGGCATGCCCGTAGTAGTTTCCCATGGTATTGGACATTTGGGACAACTATTATGTTATTATAATCCAAAATATTCAAAAACTATTTTATATTACATAATACATCATTATGATGTCATTAAACATAGAAAAAACTAGAAACTGTATTTTTATTATTCACTAAAACCAAAATAATTTATAAAATTGTCATAAATTCACCATTTACCTAATTTTAATATTCTAATTTCAAAAATGTTATTTATTTTATCACAATAATTCTATGTTTTATAAATTTAAATTTTAAATATAAAAGTCCATATTTATTAAAAATAATAATGGATAAAAAAGCACAGTAAAATGCATAGTAAAAATTCTAACTCTTAAAAAATATATATTTTATCATCTAAATTTAAATAAGATTATTTTAATCATACTATTTAATTAGTAAAAACATTATTAATAATACCTTAGTTTATTATAATTATTATATCTTTTTTAAAAGCACTATTTCTCTCCAAAAAATTAATTTATCAAAATAGTCACAGTTTAAAGAAAAGGTAAACTCAAAATAAAAATGATAGAACAACAATTTTATTTATACATAATGATTATAAATTAAATAAATAAGAAATTTACACATAACCCCATACAACACCTGAATATGACCTAATAGTAAGGTGATCAAAGGTGATAGATTCATGGGGATACTTGGCTAACATTGCCCGAGTGGTAATTTACACTAACTTAAAGTTATATAGAAGGAGATATTGTTCAAACATCGCTTGTTGAAGCTCAACACGGGCTTGGTCAAAAGATAATCCCAAAGACGCTACCTCCCTCCCAATTTCAAAAAATGGTCTTCATACGACACAAATATATTGGATGAGTCCATCAACTATTATTTCTACATTAATTTCCTTTATTATTTAAACTTATAAACAATAACATTAAAATTATTATTTATAGTATAGTTTCCAACATCCATTTTTACCAATAGTCATTAAATGGTAGAAACCCAATGGTCACATTTCAAAATATACTCACTTCATTATTAGATATATTTAATATAATATAACACACATTTTCAAGAAACAATTATCATTTAAAATGTTAGGGTGTCACATGATAAGGGAAAGAGACCAATGGTAGATAGCTTAGATGGGATTTAGGATGGAACATGGATGAGGGATCTAAAAATGCTGTTAGAACCCATTTTGGAGTTTTTATAGTGTCATTATTTTTTGTTTTCATTTGAAACGTGACACATATATGGAATGAACTATATACTACATTTTTTATGGTTATCTTTTTCTATTTTGGATTCATTATGTGATACTAGATGATTATTGATTATGGTATTATCTTGGTTGTTTTTTTATTATCATTAATCTATTTTATATTTATTGTTGATATTTTTTTTGCTTTGATAAAGATGTTATAGACTCTCCACATTACATATTAGACCCTTTCTACTAGTAGGTAGCCTTTTGAATAATCTGCCATGCCTTATGTCATGTGAAGAAATGGTTTGAGGCATTAGCATGTGGCACCTGGGTGGAGATGTCACAGTTGGAAGATGATAAAAAAACCAAGATCAAGGTGGGGGGTAATGTTACACCTTTTGTGTCACTGATATATTTTATTTATTTATTTATTTACATTTGAGTGTGTTATTGGAGTTACAGGATTTTTGGGGTAAAAACTACGAGTTATTGGGGAGACAAACTAGGGTCAATGATTAGTGCAGAGTTTGTTTAAACTATTCAAAACCATCTAAAAATCATGTTAGGGGTACTGAAGTTTTAAAAGTTTCATTTTGAATGGTTTGAGAATGAATTTTATATCTTTGAAAGACCCTAATGAAAATTGTGAGGCTTATTATTTTGGGTAGTGTCACCCACATGGTTGGCACACAGTTTTTCCAATTGTGAGGAAAAACAATGCGACCCTTTACAGCTCATTAAAAACTGAGAATTTAACCATTTACCCCTATATTTTTTTATTTTATCGGTATCTTTCTCCTCCAAGATCATATGCATCACTCCTACCTTGGTGGTGGATCTCCACTCACTCTTTCATTGATGATTTTCCTCTTGGAGTCATTGTGTGATGGACTGATGTTTGTGATTTCCCCTTATTTTGTTCCTCTTTCCCCCTCCTCAATCCTTATTTTTCCATTTTTATGGAAGGTTGGAACCCTAGGGGTGGTTTTGGATGAGTCTATGGAGTTTAATGGTGATTTTGGATTGATTTATTTTGGATTTAATGTGTGAGGCTTAGTTTTATCTCTTTGAGGTTGTCTTTGTCAAGGGATATGGGTTTTGGATTGAATCTGAATGAGGTGTATCTATTTCAGGTATTTTTTTTCATGTAAAACCTTTAAATTTATAATTTATTTTATTTAATATTTAAATTTTCATTTTATATGATTTATTTGAGGTTCATTTTCCACATTTTATGTGTTTCATGAATTATTTTATAAATTGGGGTATTTATAGAGGGTTTTCCAAATTGGGGTGAAATGTGTTCACCCGAAGTGTTTTATAAAATGGATCACTTTTTTTTGATTTAATGTGGATTTATAAAATAGATTTATAAATGGTTTTAATTTATTTAAGGTGTTTTGTTAAAAATGGGAATGTTTTTGAAATGGATTTTGATGTGGATTTTGTTATGGAATGATTGATATGAGAATTTTCTTGTGATGTATTGGTATGGAATACCACATGGGTTAATAGAGGTGTCAGAAATATTTTTTTGAGTGAGCATGGGAGACATCAAATGGAATATTGTTCGATATTCTATATTAGTTTTTATGAGTGGTTATGTGTTCCATTAGAGGGAGGACCGAGTGAGCCTCCAATTTGGTTACTAAGGGACCATGTGAGCCTTTAGATAGGAAGAAAATATGGGATACAATGTTGGGCCTAGGGAAGATCGAGAGAGATTTCATTGCTTAGCTAGATAGAGTTCTTGTTTACTCACTCACGTTAGGCCAGATTCTTAGATCCCAAGGTTCACATTGATCATACTGAATTTGTTTATGTGGTTTATGCCTTTTATTAGTTCCATTTGATGTGTTGATATGTTATTTCCATTGTCTTTCACATCAATTTATATTGTTATTGAGGTTTCTGCTATTATGACCCTTGGTTATGCTTTCTGAGTGATATTGAGCATGTTATTAATTTTTCAATATGTTTAATAATTATATCCATGTTTAGTAATGTTTTTGGAAAACCATGTCTTGCTTGAAATAGTAAACTAAAGAGATTTTAAAGGTGTATTTGAAAATGGTATATTTTCAAAGTGGTTTAGTATTGAAAATTGTTTCGAACTAGTTTATTGGTTTCATGGTAAAAAGTCTTAAACAAATTCATAGAGATATCATACTAGGATTCATGCCTCACACACAGCTAGGTCCCCCATTAAGGAATTTGCAGATTTTGTTTTGAAGAACATAAGTAATGGTAAGGGAACCATGTTCTAATGCAGCCCCTCCGGATTACAATCATCCAATGGTTTGTGGAGATGTGGTATCAGCGGGGTTTTCACATGTGGTGACGTTTTTGGAATTTTTTATCTATTGGGATGTTAATTTGGATCTTTTTTGGTCATTTACACATTAATTTTAGTTTTGGATTTTGTATTTGAGATACCATGTATATGTGCATTTATAGAATACCTTGTATTTGATGTATGGATTTATTTATGGTATCTTATTTCCTTTTACTACTGAATCTGATGTTGTTGGTGTGGTCATTCATTTTTTGTGGATGGTTCACGCCAGTTACCTAAGGAAAAACCATTCCCAAATGATAATTACTCATTCCTGGTGATTTGTCACTAACCCAAGGTGATCAGGAATTCACTTCTAGTCATGAAGGGATCCAACTTGGGTGACATGTTAGGTTGACCCAAGTTGGTTTGTTAAAAAATGGTATCAAAGAATTTTTTATTTGGGAGTTAGTTGTATACTGAATCTAGGACCATCAAAATTTGAGATGTAGGAATATGTTAGTGGCTGGACAACTTTTTTTCATGTCCAACCATGAGTTACCATGGGTATTCTGGGATTATGGTTATGTTTTGAGCTTAGTAATGGTCTTTTTTTAATATAATTTTGGATAATTTTTCATTCCATTTTCTTATGATGATTTTATTGAGGGTTTATTTAGATTTTTTGCGCTTTTATATTGGATTATTCTTGGTTAATATTTTGATTTTGTGTCTTGCATATGATGCCTCCCTTAAAGACCCCATTCAAGCATTGAGAGGGAAAAAACTGTGTACCCCACATGTTAACCCTACTATTGATCCAGATTTAGGGGATTCAGTAATTCATATAATCCAAACCTTAGGTTAGGTGGGTTATCTGAAGAAGAAATAGATCCTGGACCATGATCATAAGTTTTCAAGGCAGAATCCAGAAGTGTTCCATGATGATAATAGAATCAATGAGATTAAGGAGTTATTGAATCATATTGTTAGGATATTCATGTTCTTGAATAATCTTGAGACTTATAAAGTGGTATTTTCCATGAATCTTTTGGAATGACATGTTAAGAATTAGTGGGAGTTGATGGTTCTTTCGAGGAAGCACAAAAATATAATATAGACCATGTTTAAAGAAACCTTCAATTGTAATTTCTACTTGGTTACCTTTAGAGTGGTGAAGGCCAATGAATTTATGAAGTTAGAGTATGGTGATAATTATATGATAGAGTATTATTCCATATTTACTATTTCGATTAATGTTTCTCTAAAATTTCTCACTAATTATTACCACAAGGATTAGTGATTTAAGATGGGATTGTGGGCAGATATCAGATCTATGATCATTATTCTGTGACTATCAACCTATTTTGAGGTGGTTGATAAGGAAGCTATGTTATAGGAAGATTGGACTAGAAAACAATGTATCAATGGTGTTCCTTTAGTGTGTGGAAGATATATTTCTTCTTCAGGGTAGAAGAAAAAGTGGGATGAGTCTCAAAGAGGCAATGGAAATAGTGTCCAATAGTCATCATCTTTAGATCCTATGGCTTATACAGAGCATAAAACAGTTGTATTTTATCAGTTTATTAAGGATGGACACACCAGAAATAGTTTCCTAGAGACTCTGAGGATGTGACTCTGGTGTGGGCTGTGAGAGAATATTTAGTGCTTCTATTAATTGGTTTTTCATGGGAGTAGTGGAGGATTTCTTTCTCCAAAGGCTCTCAAGTGGAGTTAGGGGATTCCAAGGGTGGATTATCTTGCACTTGTGGTAAGAGATATTTTCATTAGGAGAATAATTTTCAAAGAGGGTCTGATCCAGGGTATCTCTATGCAGTGGAGGTCATACTAGAGGACTTAGATTCCAGCCCGGATACCATTTTAGGTATGATGTTTAATGATTGTTCTATGGAATAAATTTTAATTAAAAATGGAACATACCGTTAATTAATTTCAGTTATGTTGAGTGATTATTTTGGTATATGTGATTATTTAATTCCATATATCATTGATTTTATAACCCTATTGGGTAGGAAGTAGGATCATGGTTTTATGTTCCCCAAGTTCCATGTTTTGGTAGTTAGTGTGGAGGTCGTTTGGGACTTTCTTATTTTGGACCTGGATGTTTTTTACCTAATTATCATCATGGATTGGTTGATCAACTTCAAGGTGCTCATTGAAATTTATCAGCATAGGGTTCAGTTCCTTACTCATGACAGGTGCACTCACTTTTTTGAAGGTGAGTGGTATCTACATTCAAGAAGGGAAGTACTGGTTAATTCAGGGAAGGGGATGATCTCATTTTTTTCCATGTTGTTTCTTGAGTATTTTGAGAAGTGTTTAGTGGGTGAACTTACAGTCTTAATGGATAGGTACACTGATGTGTTTCTAGAGGATTTCATGGGTTTTATTCCCTAATATAAGGTTGAGTTTACTATCAATCTTCTCCCTAGGATGTGCCCTATTTCTCTGCTGTCTTATCAGATGGATTCTAAAATGTTGAAAGAGTTGAAAGTTAAGAAATAGGATCTAAGGGGAGTGGTTTTTATTCTCCCAAGGGTTTCACCATGGGATTTTCTAGTGCTATTTTCAAAAAGGAGGATGGTAAACTCTAGATTTTAATAGACTATCATAAGATTATATAAGTGAAATAAAGAATAAATACATGTTTCCAAGAATTGAAAACCTATTTGGTCACCATAGAGGGCCCCATTGGATTCTAAAGATTGATTTGAGATCAGGGTACCACCAGCTAAGGTTTTGGGAATAGGATGTTCAAAATATTACTTTCCAAATATGTATGGAAATTTTGAGTATTTTTTACGTCATTTGGGTTTACCAATGCCCTTATAGTTTTCATGGTGATAGTGAACCAGTTCTTACATTATTTTTTGGACTCCTTTGTGGTCATGTTTGTATATGAATTCTTGGTGTATTATAACATGGAGAAGTATGATGACCATGAGATGTTTTTTTGGGATTTTTGAGAAATAATCATATATATTTTAAGTTTCCAAAGTGTCAATTTTGGATCTAAGAGATAAATTTTATGAGCCACATGATTTTTGAGGTAGTAGTTTCAGTGGATCCAGAGAATGTTCAGATATTCTTATCTTGGGAGCAATCTATTAATCTATTTGAGATCTGTAGTTTTATGGTCTTAGCATGGTGTTATAGGCATTTTCTTTGGGTATTACATAGGATAACATCTTATTTGATGGATTTTAATAGGAAAGGGGTTAATATTGGGTGGGAAGAGAAGTGTGAGAGTGATTTTGATTAGTTACAAGCCTATCAGACATTCATACGTGTCTTGATTCTTCCTCAGCCTCAGAGAGATTACATAGTGTGTTGTGATGCTTCTGGTGTGGGTTTGGGATGTCTGATGAAGAAGGATGACCATGTAGTGGCCCATTGTTCATGTCAGCTACAACCACATGATAATAATTATTACACCCCCAACTTGGAATTGGAAGATTTTATGCATGCATTGAAGATGTGGTGAAACTACCTCTATGAGGATCATTTTATAGTGTATTGAGGTCATAATATCATGAAGTATATTTTCACCCAAAGAAACCTAAAATTAATAAGTACATTTTGGGCGTATTATCTATAGAATTTTGGTTTTTAGATTTCATATATGTATGGGAAGGGTAATGTGGCCACATATTATTTGTTTAGGGAGCTTCTGATATAGGATATTAATGAGTCAATAGATGAGTATGGTCTGATGTGTTTGTTTACTAATATGATGTTGGGCGTGAAGGATAAGGGCTGGATGATATTTTTGGATAGCTTTCAGGTTTCAACCTCTCTCACTATTTAGTTTAGGATGGAGTGGGTATCCACCCCCGAGTGTAAGCATATTTGAGGTGCCTTAAATGGTGGGGATACCTCAAGTTATTAGGCTTGGTCTCCCAATGGTTCTATACTTTTCTATAAGTGTATTATAGTTCCTTTGATCTTGAGATAGTAGGTCATATAGGAGGAGCGTTATTCTAGTTGGGACATTCACCCTGGGGTGACTAAAATGTTCTATACCTTGAGAGGCATGTATTGGTGTCCAAGGATGATATGTTTAGTAGAAGAATTTGTTTTCCGATAGAGGGCCTCAAATTCTTATATATTTGAGAGGTTATTCAGATTCATGGATTTCCATTGATAACAGTTTATAATTTGGATTTCAAATTTACATCTCATTTATCGAAGGGACTCCAAGGGGATTTAGGAATCTAGTTGAGATTGAGTACCACATATCACCATTAAATGGATGTCATATCTAAACAGACCATCTAGAATCTCGAGGATATATTGTGGGAATGTGTGCTTGATTTTTGAAATTCTTGGGAAAGGAAAATATCATAAGAATAGTTTTATTATAATAATAGTTATTATTCCTTGATCAGGATGGCCCCATTTGAGGCATTATATAGGCAGTTGTGCCAGTCCCCTTTCCATTGAGCTGAGGTAGGTGGAAATTCCTTTACCGGACCAAGCCTCATCTATGAGATGAATAAGATAGCGAATCTGATTTAGAAATGGTTTTCAATAGATCAGAGTCTCTATAAGTTGTATGTTGACTATGATCATAATTCTTTGGAGTTTTAGGTGGGAGATTAGGCGTTCTTGTGGGTATTGATATGGATGGTGCATCGTCACCTGGGTAAGAAAAGAAATTGGTGCCATATTTTTTCATGCCATTTTGTGTTGTAGATCATCTGGTAAAGGTGTATTATTATTTGGAGTTACCACCATGGATGAACTTGATCCATGATGTCTTTCAAATTTCCAATATAAAGAGATATCGAATGAACATATCTCAGGTGTTGGGATTGGACGATTTATAGTTAGATCCTGATGCCACTTCGGTGAAGTAGAATTATTATATCATTGATCATTATAATAAGGTGCTACATGGGAAGGTGATATCATTGGTTAGAAAACTTTGGAAGTTTTTTGGTTATATCCATGATACATAGGAGTAGAGAGGTTAGGTAAGGGAGTAGTTGTCTTATATGTTTTCTTCTAGTGAAGCCTGAGGTCTTTCTGGGGGAATAAATTGGCATAGAGGGGAGTTTGTGACACCCTTAGGGTCAGTGGTATGTTTTATTTTGAGCTTTATTTACCTATGAGTGTTTTTTTGGAGTTACCAGGTTCTGGGGGTTGAAATTTAGAGTTTTTGGGGAGACCGACCAGGGCGTATAATTTTTCCATGGTTGTTTTAAACCATTAGAAAACCATATAAGGGGTTCTAAAATTTTTAAAGTGTAGTTCCACATGTTTTTATAATATTTTTCAAACTGCGCAACACCCCAAAGAAAACCATGTGGGATATTTTGGTTGTATAGTGGTAGTCACATAGTTGGTGTATGTTGTTTCTTACAATTTGGTCAAGCTATATGACCCTTTACAGCTTATTAAAAATTGTTAAACTACCATTTTAACCACATAAAGTTTTTATATTACTTTTGATCTTTCTCCTCCCCTGTCTTGTTAAACCCTCCCCTCTTGGTGTTGGATCTATCCCCTCTCCTTGGTAATTTTATACTTGGAATCAAGGTTCTACGGCTTAAGGTAACCAATTTCCTCTTATTTTCTTCCTCCTCTTCCCTCCTCAATTCTTGTTTTTCTATTTTTGTGTAAGGGTAGAACCATAGGGGTGTTTTTGGATAAATATTGGGTATTTAATGGGCATTTTGGTTTTATGTCTTATGGATTAGGTGTGTGGGGCTTAGTTTTACCTCTTATGGGTGGTCTTTATCAAGGGCAACGAGCTTTGGACCATATTCGAGGCATGTGTCTCTATTTAAGGGGTTTTCCATGAAATAAATTTAAATTTATAATTTACTTTGATGTTTAATGTTTAAATTTATATTTTTAGGATTTATTCCAAGTGTTTATTCCATTTTTGACATATTTCATGGATTTTTTTAGAAGTTTGGGTATTTAAAAGGGTTTTCCAAATTAGGGAAGCATTTGTGCACATCAAGTGTTTGATAAAATAGATAAAAGAATTTTTATGATTTAATTGAATCTATAAAGTGGTTTTAGAAATGGTTTTACCATGTTGAAGGTGTTTTGATAAAAATGGTATTGTTTTTCTTTTAAAAATGTATTGTGTTGTGTCAAGATTGATATGGGAACTTATTTGTGCTATGGTGGTAGGGGTAGAACATTGAATAAATGGGGTGTGAGTGATGGGTTTTTTGAGGGATCATGTGATCCTTCATAGGGAAGATTTTTTGAGCATCTATATGGGTTTTTCTGATTGTTCATGTGTGCCATTAGAGGGAGGACCAAGCAAGCCTCCAATTTGGTTACCAAGGGATCGAGTGAGACTTTGAATAAGAAGATGGTGTGAGCTTCCATGTTGGGCTGGAGGAAGTCCAAGAGAGGTTCAATTTATTATCTATATACTGAAATTGTTTACTCACTCATCTTAGGCATGATGGTTATATCCCTAGGTGCACATTGCTCATGACAGATCAGTTTATATTCTTTATGCATTTAATTAGTTCCATTCGATGTGATGGGATATTATTCCCATTGTATTTAATCTCAATTTATATAGTTATTGATGTTTTTTATGCTCACAATTGGTTATTGTTTTTTTATTGAGAAAGTTTTTCATTTTTGGTTATTTTTAATTATTGGACCCATAAGGAGAAATGTTTTTGGAAAATCATGTTTTTCTTGAAATGGAAAATCAAAGAGATTTTAAAGGTATATTTGAAAATGTTATATTTTCAAAGTTGTTTAGTTTTGACCAATTTTTAAACTAGTTTATTTGTTTCATTGATAAAATAATTAAATATATTCAAAGTGTAATCCTATTGGGATTTGTGCCTCACACCCTTCTTTATCCCCCTTTGGGCGTTTGTAGATTTTTTCTGTTAAAAACATGTAAAGGTAAGGGCACCATGTTCTAGGGTGGATATATTTGATTGAAAAAATACATTATTTTTTTGAGTAGACATGGTATCATTGGGATTTTTTCATGTGAAGATATTCTTGGATATTTTATCCATTGAAATGTTCTTGCAGACCTTGTTTGGTCATGTGATAATTATTTTGAGTTTTGGGTTTTTTTTGAGATACCATGTATATTTCCATTTATGGAATGCATTGTATTTGATGTATGGATTTATATATGGTATATTATTATCTTATACTATGGATACTGATTTTTTAAGTGGATGTCCCATTTTATGGATGTTTCATTCCATTTACCTGTGGAAAAATAGTTCCCAAGATTTTTTTGGTTATGATTGGTGCTTTTCGCAAGCCCGTGGTGACCAGAAATGAACTTTAGGCCATGTGGCAGACCATATTAGGTGAAATATTAGTTTTAATTATGTCTATTAATTATAGGTAAACTCTAAAGCATTATTTATGGTAATCATGGAAAGTTTTATGAAGAACATCCTCTATAAATTAGTATCTTTACACTCCCAATAAATCAAAGTAGGTATGTGAAGATGATATGAAAGTATAATGATTTTTCACTATTTATTAATTTTATATTTAATTTAAAATTCATTTTTAGGTTAGATATCACATCCACCACCTAACCATATATGATATATTGTGAGATTCATCAGTTGGGTAATTGTGATTTTTGACCTTCTTAATGTATAAACCATTTTTTATTTCTTTATTTTATTTGTTTTTTAAAAAAGAAATAGGTTAATCATGATGATACATTAGAAGTAAACTTGTACCATGTCCTTTATATAATGTGAAGATACCAGTAAACAATTAATTAATATGAAGCATCCCATTTCAAATAGAAATGACTATTCCCCCACACTTTTTCATGTGAAAATCATGAAATGATACCTAAGAGTAGGGTGGGGTGGGATAAAATGGAATTGAAACTGGATTCAATCCAAAAAATGCCATCCATAAAAACTATGGTCTAATTAGGGATACTATATATGTGGGTCTGAGAAAAAAATGGGCGTAATCAATTAATACACCTCAATAATTTTAATTTTGTATTAGTTTAGTAATAGCTATGATAATATACTGATGACACTTATGATATGTTTACATATACAAGTGTATCTCGAGAAATATTCTCATAAAATATTAGGAATTTTTTTTCCTGAATCCTCTCAGAAATTGGAATAAAAAGGAAAATCACTCAAGGCATAGAAATATGTAATAAGTCAATTATTGAAAAATTTAGGAATTGATAATCAGAATTAAGATAATCAATTAAGAAATCATTCTAAAATTCTATGTATGAATAAAAAAACAAATGTTAATAATTTACATATAAAATTTCTCTTTTCTTTACATGGATGTAATGATATTTCAAGTTAAATCATGTTTCTAATGAAAAATATCTCATAGAGTAATCCGAACTGCAAATAATCTAGGTTCACATGCATTATAAATCATGAATCTCCCCCCCCCCAAAAAAATGAAATAGTTTCCACATTGTATAGAAAGTGACGTGAGATAAATAAAAATGAAAAAAAAGAATATATTGAATGGATAGAATGATTTTTTATAGAATCAAGAGATATCTGAAATTAATGTAATTCCATGGGGGAAAATGTTTGATGATGAAGTGAATCCAGATTACCTCCAATAATGTCATGAAAAAAACATACCTTCACTAGATAGAAGATTATTTAACAATATATATATTATGAAAGTAGAAAATGGGTAGATGTACACAAGAGTACAAATAAATATCAACTCATAAAAATTCATGTACAAAAGTATAGAGACATTCTAGAAGGACCGACTTGGAAGACAAGACCTAGAAAAATACAAGAAAATACCCAAACATACACAACTAGGAATCAAAATACCATACTATGGATTGCCTCCCATAAAGAGCTAACAATGATTTTATTTATCTAGAAGGATTTAAAAGGATCAATTTGATAATCCCATTAGATCAGAAGTCCTTTGCCTCTGGTGGGAATAAGAGGTAGTGTCCTCAAGATCTAAAGAGAACATTAAAGTATTCAACACCTCAGAAATTTCCAAAAACATCCTCTCATGTAGCAACTAGAATATCTAACCAGGTCTTGAATGGATCTCTTTCGGTGGCCCCTAAATTACATCTGTATGGGGAAATACCTTATATGGAATGAAAAAAGGCATCCTAGCAGGTGAATTGAAAGTGATACAAGAAGTATATGATTGATACATGGAAGAACTGGATGAAAAATGAATGAGGAAATAGTAAGGAGATCAATATAATAAAAAAGGAGTATCCATTCTATTATATTAAATAAAATACACCAATTTGAAAGAGGGAATAAAAAGACAAAAATACATCCATATAGATTAAAATAGGGGAGGGGAACACTGTATACCCACTAATAAGACTAGGAAGAATATCTGAGATCATCATAAGAGGTCCCATCCGTAATGTTTGGTGTTTAGAGATGGCATGTCATGTTGATATAAATGATAATGGCAGTAGTAGGTGGATTGAATTCTATAATAGGTTCCATGATGATGGATTTAGGCCTTTTCATCACTGATAGAAGTGTGTCTGATGCAGGAGGAGGTGAGGTGGTGATTTGAAAAGAGGTTATGTGTATATAAGCTGGATCAAATATTAGAACCTCCGATGGAGTCTCTAAAGTAGGTCCCTTTTCCTAGTTGAGTGTGATCTTCTAAGAAGTCACGATAGGTAGTAGGATTAGTGATCTCCGAATGAAGATTGATTCAGGTGGCCACTAGTGTGAGGGTAGATGGGGTAGGAATGGAGATATATGCTAGTGGAGTAGTAGAAGTGTATAGAGTAGAAAAAGAAAACTAAAAGGGATCAATCAATGGTTTCTCCAAGCATTGGGAGATAATGTACTGGTTCTCTAAAAGACAATGGATATCCCCCCATAGTTTCTCAACTACTCCATATGGGTAAAGGGGGAAGAATTTGACCAGGGAGAAGTGGAATCCATGAACTTGGTAGGGGAAACCTAAGTGGTAGGGGCTGGAGGATCATCTGAGGCATTAGTTTGAGGAGTGTCATCAGTGGAATTGACATAGCTATGTTCTCAGTCATAATAATATAACACTTTCTAAAGTAGCATCGTCTTGTAAATAAGGAAAAGGTTAATGTATTGCATTGGTCCAAGTGATGAGAGGGTTTGTGAGAAGTTGAAAATGCCTAAGTGTCTGGCCAAAAGGGTGACTAAAGATCCACCCAACAAGGTTACCTTTTTCATCCTATCCTTTACCTCCTAATACAAGGCAAACTAGTGATCCATGTTGACCATTGGGGATCCGAGGGTTACGGAAGGAATGAATACCTCAATCAAAGTTACAACCCCATGGGTGTCACCCCATGCCATCTAGGCATGGTATAAACCATGATGAATGATCCTCAGAGTGACACCCCTCCGTTGGGAGCTCTTCGTGATAGATGGATCATGAATACTTGTAGTGTCACGACCTATCATCACCCAGATATTTAAAGTTTAATACTTTTTTGGATCTAGAAATATGCTGGCATATGCTTTATAGGTAGTGAAATATAAATAATAGATTCCCAAGACAACTTCAAACTCACCCAGTATGAGCTCCTAATACTTGTTTCACAACCAGAATAATATGTGAATGATATCTCTCTCAAATGTAGTTATGAACTCATGTAGGATCTCCTAGTATTTACCTTTCCACACCTTGATGATAATAAATAGGTTTATTCGATGAAGGGCCTCCAATAATTCCTTAGTCATGAGGATATTTTTAAGAACAACAAGTTATATGGTCATTTTTGTCCACATAGGCTTGGCCTACCAATCTTCCAAGTGGTCCTAATGTTGTAGGTCAGAAAACCATAAGAATTGGTGGATATATGTAGGTGGCTTAGAATCCTGGTAATGCTAGGGTTTATACTAAGAACATTAACCAGGTGGGGAAGAATGGAGGTGGTTTCTGATAGTGGTAGTGGTAGTGGAGAAAGAGCTCGGGCTAGACGTTTGTCCATGGGTGGTTGCAGGACCTAACCCACGTTCTTGGAAGGTGTAATCTCACTTCCTTTGGAGTGGATCATTATGGAATGAATGAAATGGGAAGAAGATGTGCTGATAAGTGGATGAGGATAAATGTGCGGGGAGTGTGGTTGAGGGAGAAGAGGAAATGGTGGAGGATGAAGGTGGGTGGTAGAGGAGAAGGAGTGGGTAGGCTTGGGGGAATCAGTGGATTGGGATTACCATAAGTCCTAGTTTAATGAGTTAAAAAATATAACCATGACATTTTCATCTTAAATAGAGTATTTACTATGTGAATTATGAAAGGATAAAAGTTTCAAAACTATTAATTTTAGGATGTCAAAATGATTTTACACTATTAAATTTTTTAGAGAGATTTCTCAGAACTCAACCAGTAGTATTGAACTGAAAAAAACCTCAATGATCCTAATTTACTCAAAAATAAACAAACATGGGTAACCTCTCAATCATCAGTTAATTTAAGTTAAAGAGATAAACATTTCCTTGAAACATGTGAATTTCAAGTATATGACACACCCTTCTTGAAGAATTTCTTGGTAAAATTTCAATTGTTTTCCATTGACCTTAAAGGATGGTACATCTCCTCACCGAGTTACTAAATTTATATAAGGGAAAAATTTAATAACTTTAACATACCTAAACACCAGGATTTAATTTTTTTGGGAAATAATTTTAAGTTATAATTAAAAAAAATAACCTTGTCCCCTAGTGTGAATGTTATCCCTGTGATGCGTCGGTCATTCCATTGATTTGTATTCTCTTTATAAAATTTAACATTTTTAAATTTATCCCTCTTTATCTCTTTTATATTATCTAATTGAAGGAGCCACTTATTTCCAGATTTTTTAGCATCCATGTTTAACTTTTTGATTTTCCAAATTGTCTGGTGTTCTAATTCAACTTATAGGTGACATGGGTTTCCATAGAAAATTAAGAAAAGTGTTGTGTGGATGGGTGTTTTTTAATCCATGAAATACATCTAGAGTGCATCAAAAAGTTTGATACTCCAATACTTCAAACACGTGTATTTTATTTTATCAATTTTTTAATTTCCCTATTTGATAGTTCGATTTTCCAGCTATTTTTTAGATCGTATGGGGTATCACTATTGAATATAATTCCATATTTATCAATAATAAACTATATGGAATGATTGTTTAAGTGTGTTAACCAATCATTGATGAGTAACTAGAGAAATGAAAACCAAGAAATAATGTTTTTATCTATAAAAGTTTTGACCACTTTGGCCATATCAAGATTGGTAGCTTTCAATTCCACCCATATTGAGATATAGTCAACATCAAACAAGATATAGAACTTTCCCTTGGAATTTCTAAATGGGACCATGAAATAAATTCCCTAGAAATCAAATATATGAACTTTTATGACGTTTTGTGAAATTTAGTTTATTTTTTAATGGTCTATATTCTCTTACACCAAGTATAGTTCTTCATGAGGCTCCTTGCATCCCGACGGAGTGTGGGATAGAAAAAAAAACTTTAATGGATTTCACCTAAAGGGAAATCAGACCCATGATGTCCTCCGGTTGGCATTGCAAGAAAAAACTCCAACACACTCTGAATTTCATTTTTTGGGATGTAAAATCACATTGAACAATTAATAGATTACTTAAATAATAGAAATTCATATCAATAATAGTGAAACATATCTTATAAAAATATCTTATTTTGTTTATTTGAGAATTATGGATAGAGGCCTCTATGTCCAAATAGTTTACCATGTTTGAAAATAATGGTTGTGATTGCACGTCCTCATAAAAGTGGGTTTCATTATGGAATTTATCCAAAATTTCCAACACCTTATCCAATCTCTAACTACCCAATGTTGAAGATGATAATCATACTGTAATTAATTTCAATGAGAACTTTTTCGATCATAATAAATGGCCAACCTAGAATTATGGGGACATCTCCTCATTCCTCAATGTCAAAAATGAGTAATTTAGAAAAGGAAATGAATTTTTTCAGCCCAAGTTGTGTTATGGTTGTATTTGTAGTCAATAGATCAGTGTGATGGTTTTATTGAGGAAAGAAAGCATATTGAGATGATGTTTGATGAAAATTCCGATTGATGAAAATTTTCAATCTGATCCAAAAAAGCTGGATGATTCAATATGATTCACTATATTAGGATATTGATAAAAAGTCAAAAGATGGTGGAAATCATATTCCCCATCATAATAATAAATAAGTTTATTGTTGGTCAGTACTACAGCCAAAGTGGAAAAGGAAATCAATTGGCTTCGTAAAAGATGGTGATCAGAATAAAAAATCATCATATTTCGGAATTTCAATGCACAATGCTTAAGAAATTACATCATATTAAAAAGTTGTTTACTAGAATAAAAGGATAATAAAATCTACCTTGGGTTTAATCAAGGAAAATCATATCATAATGATGTTCACATCGTAATGATTTTCTAATCATAATTGGATTCATCATGGTTCTGGTATGATTATAACGCTAATTTTCTGATTTTTGAGTTCTTATAAATCATAATTATTCTACAAAACTTGTGATGGTAGCTTGATGAAAGAAAGCGAGAGTGAAATAGATCCTATTAATCCTATCCAGTTTAATCGTAATCCTACAAATTTTATTCCTAAAAAGAAGGAAAGAAATATGTTGATTGAAAATTCACAATACTTTCCATTATAAGTCAGATGATGCTAAATATAATCTTCAAAATATTCAAATTCAAGAAGGGATTCATGATACAAGGATAAGTTTTTGAAATAATAAAGTTGATGAAGCCAAATATTTTCAGTCTCAAGATCATTTTGATGAGTTTTTCAGATGTAGATTTTTTTAAAAGATGATAAGGATGATCATAATGAATAGAAGAAAGAAGTTGAATCTATTGATGATGATCCATTGGATTAGGTGTACCAAAATTTTCATCATAGACATAATATTTTGTGAATAAAAGTCATTAGTATTGTATTGAGAATATTAAGAAGTTGCTAAAGTTAATGAAGTTGAAATTTATGATATTAGTTCATCATAATCGATATGTCATCACTATCATAAGAGGAATAATTGTGTAGGACCAATGAATGAAATGAATATGAAGATTTTTTTGGACCAATGTGAAAATAAAATCAATTTTCATAAACAATATATCCAACCATTTACAAAAGGATTAGATACTTTGTTTAGCATTCAAGTGGGTCAAGTGAAAAGAATAAGAAGAATATATTATTTTACATTTTTCTTCATTTTAATGAGATAGATTGTAATGACAATCAGATTGGATAATCCGAATTAGACTAATATTTTTGAAAAGTGTCATAGGAAAGATGATGTTTTTAGAAGATTCTAAATGGATTAAGAAGAGATGAGAAGATTTGAGAAACATTGATGAAGTCAAGATGCACCAGAAACTCAAAAGAAATGTATGATTAGGGTGATTTGGTTAAGCAGGGAAATATTTAAAAATCCCACCCAAACTACATTTGGGGAGAGTATAAAAGGTAAAAGTGCATTGTACTTTTTGGATTAAATTACTGTTCGTGAGAGGTGGAGAGAAGAAGGAGCACTGAAGAAATTAAAGAGAGAAGTAGTTGTCTTTGGACTGTTTTTCTTGATGAATTTGTGCCAGACATATGAGAAAGAAGAAGCGACAATTTTTTCAATGTATTCAACTGATCATCATATTCAGCTGATTATCATATTCATCTGGTTTTCATATTGGGAAGGATTATCATATGGGGTTTCCATACTGAAGCAGAAATTGTTCAGAGTTATCTCAATTGTATTTTTCAGAGATATATTTCCATATTCAGTAATCATATTGGAAATAATTTGATAGGAAAATTAGGATAAGTTTTATTAAAAAGTCTAGGAATTTATTACCCTCTTGTGGGTAAGAAGGTGAAGAATTGTTTTGAAAATTTATATTTGGGAAAATTAATAAAGAAGCATCACAACATGTTTTGTTACAAAGACTTTATATTACATCATTTGTGATATAAGGAGAACACACACTTTTTAATTTTTTATATAGTTCCAAATGAGTGAAGGGGTATATCCTACTCTTTGTATTCCACACAAAATGATTATTTTCTCGAGGATTGTGTGGTATTGGATCATTTACATACCATACCATGGATGTAGATGTTCTTATAGAATAGTTAATCTCTTAAATACTTGTGTTCCTATATATGTGTGTTTGATTTTTCTTCAGTAAGGAAATAAATCATTAAGTGGAGGTTAATGTTGTTTCTTAATAAAGAAACTTAAAATAAAAAGGTATCAATGATTCACCCCCTCCTCCTCTTAGTTATAAAAATATCCTGACTGAGAACTTCCAATATTTTCTAACCCTAACTAAAATGTACTCAAGAATAACACAAGCATAGTTAATGGATCTATTAGTTATTTGAAGTAATAACCATTTCAACATTAGGTATTTAAGACTTAAACATTAAAAAACACTCATTGTTATGAGATTTATGCTCACCCAAAAAATTGCATAAGGATTTTCTAAAATGTTATGAGCCACTGGTGTATAGAATAAAGAATGTTCTCAGGTATCTAATTTTTGGTAGAATTTTATATTGAAACGTAGTAGAACAATATTAATTTAGAGAGATAACTCCCAAGTCTTATAGTTTGATCTTGTTTGAGATAAACAAATTTAAGAATTTTACATAAACCCAGATTTGGGAAATGGATTCAGAAAAGGGAATGTTGATTTGATTTTTTTTGAAAATATCAAAGAATTTTCAATAATAAGCCTCATTATTCCCTTGTCATATCTACTCTGGATATGTAATATGTGGTTTTTATGGTGGTGGTTCCATATAAATATCTTCTTCAATTAGCTTCCTTTGTTATTTTATTTTTCATTCTATTTCAATTTTTTTATTTATTTAGCTTCTTCAATATTTTCTTTTTTAGATATTGTTTTATTTGAATTGGTACCTTATTTCATATTTTAAATTCTTTTAAAATTATTTTGAAAATTCTAATCTTTAATTGTTCAAAGAAACACAATATTTTTCAACTCTACTATATGAGCCTCAATGTTACAAGATATTGTTCCCAATAATCAATTTGATAGAGTCTTGAAAATTTTCCTGACTTGATTCTTGAGATTTTAGAGTAAGGACCTTTGATTTTTAAAATATATCTCTTGTGTGGTCGTACGTTTATCGTCCTTTAAAACAAAAGTAGTGAGTGGATTTTGCCAATTAGATTGTTGGGGTGGGGATTTTTATGTCTGTCTAGGAGTAGATTATTTTTGGAACTATTTTTTTTATGGGGGGATCTGATGAGCCATAGGGGGTATAGTTGTTATGGTCGGGGTACTTGATTTTCAGTAGGGTACCCAGGTGGTCCCTAATTTTAAATTGGGTATTGACCATTCCTCTTTTGATAGTACCCATGATTGTTTTGTTTTTTCTATTGAATGAGTCTCCATTAGTGAGATGGTTGTGGGTACTATTGAAGCTATTGATTATAGTTCACATAATTACAATCTTGACTTTAATTATCTTCTATTCTTGTATGAAAATGATTTTATAGGTGCAAGCCTCCACACATATCACATGATTGGATATCCATAATAGGGGAAGGTGTTGATATTTGGGGTTAGGGAATTTATAAATTTTATTAGTTTTTCATGAGGTCCTGAACATGGGCTACAAGGTGGGTGGTCACTTCTATTTCATGAAAAAATGACTTGGAGGCATAATTTTTCTTTTCCAAAGGGTAGTATTGGATCATATTTCTTTTAAATGGCCTCTTCCATCTTTTTGGGTTTTTATCATGTGTCCACCATTAGTGGTGGATTTTACCAAGCTATAAATAGTCAGTTGTAATACATGGTGAAAATATTGAGTCCCCAGCCATACAATAAGCCCATGGTGTGATAATTTATATTTCAATTCCTTAAAATAGTCTAATTCCTGTCAGGAGTATTTAAAAACCATTTTAGACAAATTATGGTAGTCATTTCATAGCTTCTAGGTATTTATAGGTGTCATATATTTGTCTAATAATTTCTTAGCTAGGTTATACCATGAAATGATTGATTTATGAGCCTCACTCCTCATCCAAGATTTGGATATATTATGAAAATATAAGTGAATGAGCCTAAGTTGAATGACATCAGAGGATACACCTAGGATTTCTAAGGCATCACAACCTTTGAAGAAATTTGAGAGATTATCATGTGGGTCCTCACTTTAAATCCCACTAATTTTTCCCATGTTTAGGATCATATGAATTATACTATGTTTAGTTTTTCATATGTGTGCCTATATGGGAGGGAACACAATACTAGGCATAACACTAATGATGGATGACAGGCCATAATCCAAGATGATGTTCTCCTATAGCAGTTGTTGTGCTCCAGCTGTATTGGTGGAACATAATGGGAATTCTATTGAATATGATTGGTAATATTGTTGCACTCGACCATTATTGTGTGACAATGTAAATCTTGGTATGATTTGATTTCATGTTTAAGGTTTCCAGTCTCCTTGAAAGAGTCTAAGGGGTGTGGTTCATACACTAGATCACATCATGTATGATAGAACTAATTTTAATATAAAATAACTATGAATAAAAAAGGGGGAGAGAAGGGAATTTTAGGAAATCCAAGGATTGAATTTTAAGGTCACTATGTTGAAGAATACTTATAAATGACAAAGAAATATGAATGGACCATGAAATTTCATTAATTACACATGGGTGTAGTAAAACTAGAAATTTATATAAAACATAACAAAAAATATTCAGAATGTTTGTAGAATAGTGTAGGTCCAGGGTTGAACCCACAGGGAGGAGACGAAAACGAGTTGTGCCACAGAGATTTGAACCTTGAGTGGATTCCTTATATAACTTTAGTGAAGTTTGATTATTTTAAAAAATTTGATAGAATTTAGTGGATTAAAAGATGTACAAGATCAATTTTAGGAAGCCTATGTGAAGGGTATTATTAGATCTAGCTTGGGCTCATCTTATGGATAATGTTGTGAAGTAGTTTAAGAGTCATAAATTTGTTTTAGTTCAACCAATTGAATATACCTAATATGAAACCACTATTTATAATTAGAGGAGGTCATCAATCTTGGTTCCATAGGTGAAACAACAAAAGAAGAAAATAATAAAATCTATTGGATAAAGACTGCTTTACTCCAATTAGGTTAGGATCTATCCATTGCAATTCCTCAAACCAGGATCATGTAAATAAATGTGAAAGATGTGATTTATTAACCAAATTCCTAGAAAATATATTAACCAATTTTATTTTTATATAATCATTAATTTTTTCTACTCTTACTCTCAACTTCTAACCCCAGACGGATTATTCGAATATGGAGGTAGCAGAATTATACATGAGAAATAGCCGCACAATTTAATAAATTATCATAATAAAGAAATATTTAAGAAAAAGTAAATGAAATTATTATTTATACATGGAATGAGAAGAAATTTAACACAAATTAATTAAGATTTCAAGATATGGGTTTGGAACACTAATGAATGAATGTAGAATTATTCTAAAAATAGTACAATAGAAAATGAAAGGAAAATTGAAGGTAAATGAAAGAAAAACTAGAGAAAACTATGTTAAGAAGAACATAAAAGATAAACCCCATCTAAATTTCAACCACTAGGAATATAAAAAGTCTAGATAAATTATAATTTAAATGGAATTTATGTCATAATTATTTATGAATTTCTTTTCACTTGGAACTTTTACACCATAAAAATCTTGATTATATTGTGAATAACAACTTTATAGTCTTCGACACTATGTATCATTGAGATTTATGGATTTAATTAATTCATGTTCTTAAGATCATATGTCTTTATCTTACATAAAAAGTTTTTTATGACTTTTACATATTGAAATGATTTTAAGGCTTGGGCATAATTCTAAAAAAAATTCTATCTTCAAGGAATTTATGTCTTAATTAGAAATTTATGATGTAAATCATATAAATCTACAGACATTAACAGAAACACCCTCTTTTCAATATCATCTATAATTTTCATCAAAAATAAATAAAATGACGTAGTAACACAGTATAATACAATTGTAAATCTCTATAAATTGAATCAAAATTGTATATATGAATTATGTTTTTTATAGGTTCTGATTCAATTCATATGGATACATATGAATACCATTTAATGAATACAAGACCAACTCTACAACACCTCATGACTCCTTTTATAGGTTCTTAGTACCTCACTAGATGCTGATAAATTGCATAGTGACTTTATATATGGCTCTGAGAAATTGGGTGCCTGCAAAATTAGGTGAAATGAGAGATTGTAGAATCTACATGTGCAGGTTCCTCTTAAATTCATATTCTTAGTCAATCAATTTATTAAGGGAAATTAATATTATTAATGTGAAGGATTCATGAATGTGTCTTAAATATTTAAGAGTGGTTCAACTAGGAATCAAACACTTGAGGGATGATCCAACATCATATCTTCTCGACCAACAAAAAACCTAAAGTTTCACTAGTAAAGTCCTAGTGAGAATCTGACTTAGGAAAGTATGTATGTATATAATCAAAATTTATAGGCCCATTGACGTGTTAGAAAAAAGATTATATACCAATCATGAATCCTTACTCAGAATATAATATGATTGTCAATGAATTATTATTAGTGATATTAAACTAAGGGATTTCTTGTTCCCATCAGAATCAAAATGGAATTCATGATGAACAAATTTAATGGTGTCACTCTAACTAGACAATTTGAGGAAAACTATATAGTAGTAAGGGTTTCCTTGAACTAAGAGCCAATGTCTCATTGATCATATGTCACTTCCATTACTATGAGTTCCTCACCCCTGAGACACCGACACACACTATCACTTAATTAGCAATTATAGTTTTATATGGAATCCATTATGATGGTGTAATTACAATAGTGTAAATTTCCCATGTTAATTTTGAGTGACTGAAGTTATAAAGGACAACACCATTTAGACAAGTAAGTAGGGGGTGAGCAACCCCCATCTCAACATCGAACCACTTTAAGAGTCTTTCCTTAGAGAAAGGAAATACCCACCTCTCTTATCTTAGTTAAGTGGTAGAGGTTATACACCCCATCTATGAAACCAATTAATAGCTATTTAGGAGGGATCCTATTCACCATGGTCATCATCAAAAGTGTGTGAACCAATTATATATGACACTGTAGATAAATTTATGCCAACCTGAATCATTTAGACTCATAAATCCTAAAGTAGATCCCATATAGGGTGTTAAACCACTTCAATTCATGAGAATGTCCATGTCCATATAGCAAACAAATACCAGGGTAAACCCCATATCATAGGTATGGGGAAATTTTTACACATATAGACACCACTAATATCATCCTTTAGAAAGAAAGATAGCTAGATTAAAGATATGCCTTCTCTAAGGAAATTTTTGTTTCCTACTACAGAATTAACATAAGTTAATGTCAGCCATGTTAAGGAGAGGAAATTCCATGATTTGGGACTCACTCTAAACACTCAACTACTGAAAACTCTCTGGAATTATGTTGAAGAAAATAGAAAAGGTGTGGTCAAAAATTAAACCCACTATCTACTTGAGGATGAAGATACTATCCTAGTTGAATAAACAATTGAATAATATGAGACCGTGATATAATATATAAAGAAAACTGATACTGAATTTTTAGAGGAAAAGTACCCACTGAGTGTGATATTTAGGGTGAAACTTCCATGTGTACTTTGTCTGACCCTCTAATTTATTAGAAGAAGATTTATCAACTTATAAATATAGGATTGATCCATCCCATCAATTTAAGATCACATTAATCATCTTATATAACTATAGTGCCAATTGATTACCAAGATCTCCCACCACTAGGGAAACCCCAAAAACCAGTTCAAGAATGTCACCCAAAGATAAAACAGGTAATTATATTATAGGAATTAATTAATGATCTCAACACTTATTTGTATTTTATGTAAGTTAATAATACTTTGGTATAACCAGAGATGAATCTATATCCTAAGTGGGTGGATTTGACGACTCCATAAATCTTTAAGAATCCAAACTTATAATTATTCAATGGAATGTGATATATAGAGTAGCATCTCACAGTTTTTCTTCCCAATGTGGGCCAGTGTTAGGAACCCCAGAATAATAAGAATATTTCATTCTCTAATGAATTTTTAATACCATAGAAGTTCCCTCATTTTTTGGTATAACAACATTGTAGCTTTGTTTATTGGACAGAAGGAAGATCCTAATCAATAACTACTCCGCTAATTTAGCTCCACCCCAAGGAAAAAAACCATCTGTGACCTATAAAATTGAAAGTATCAAGATAATGAGGTATTTATAGATTTTATAACAATATTTTAGTGTCTGAAACACTCCGTGGAAATATTTATTCCCTTAAAATAATTACTGGATATTTTTGCGGAGAACATACAATATGATTAAACAACTATTTTCTCCACCATTGAAATATCATAGTGAGTTTTGATATATTTTTATTATGGAATAAAATCTAGAGGATTCTATTCAGTGAACTAAGAAAATGGATCATCAAACAATACCATCATAGATTAGTTAGTGAAAATTAAAATCACAACTTTCACCCTCAAGAAAACACGGTTGAGGCAACATGATTTTGTGAGAAGCAAGAATAAAATTTATTACTTCTATAACGATAAGGTTCTAGAGTAATTCATCTATTTTTTAGAAAATAACCTGACCATGTTTCTAGAAATCAAGAATCTAGATTAATTAGGGCATAATAATCACCTAAATGTTTACCCTTACAATCATATTCATTGTCACACAATCTAATATTGCCTCATCATCAAATAATTACTGTTGAGGATGATCAATGATAATCATGTATCATTGGGTAGTTCCATGGTGTATGTGACATGTGTATCTTCCATTCTCCCAGAAGATGAAGAAAGGGGATATATCCCTTATGAGAACATAAAAATGATTGATAACTTGATATCCCAAGTGTAAATGTGTCATACGTATTCCATCATAAATGCATGAATGGATTTACTTGTCATATACACTATTCTATCCACAAATCAGAATAGAGTACCTTATAATTATTAGCCACTGATGATCCAATATAATCATTACATGTGAGGAAAAGATAAAGAGGATACCTTAATAATTTTTTACAAGTCCAAAATTTCATGGACTTCATGACCCTAAAATTGAGAGAATGAGAACCATCCTACCAAAAAAGAGAATGGGAACCATTATTACAAATGAGATAATGGGAACCATTCTACCAAATGTAACCATGGGTACCATCCAACCAAATTAAACCTTGTAAAACATCCCATTAAATGAGACCACATGCATCATCCTTCTAAATAAACCAATGGGTACTATCCCACCAAATGATCCAATGGGAACAATTCCACTAAATGAGAGAATATGCACCATATAAACAATCTATAGAATGAGAATTGACCCACTAAATTATACCATAGGCATAATATTTACAAATGAGTTTAGGGGAACCATCCTATAAATAAGATCCTATTATGATAAGTATTATTAGTCACCTTTGTTAATATTATTGGAGGGATGAACAAGTGTACTATTAAGGAAGAGTTTCCTCATATGGGAGCCTATGTTTCTATCAATATGGTATTAATTTGGTTTGAATAATTTTCACATGGTTTATTGGAGTTCAATATTAATAGAGATAATACAACACTTATATAATCATATAAGTATCAATAGTTTTCCCCATCCTATATTACTAGAATTAGTGAAGTAGAACTTTTTAATACCTCACCATCCTAGAAATAAAGCATATTATTACTTATTGATTCCTCATAATGAGATATTGAAATATCGTGTTCCTGATATCAAAGAAAGATCCGATTACTTGGGTCTCTACCTAGAATTCCATCATCATCCACATATTATTCCATTTGAAAAGGAAAGGATGTTTTCATGTATTTTTTTACAATGCCCCTGAATATATCAATTCCATCTCTATCGAAGTATTGATCACCCAATTACAATATAAAAATAAAAATATATTGAATGTAATAATAGATTTACTTTAGGGGGTTGAAATTACATCCTCCCAATATAGTGGTCCTCCTTACTGTGAAGTACCCTATCTAATAGACTTGGGGCCATTTTAATATTATTTAACCCCTCCCCAGGTATAATCTGGACATATTTTGACATCAATGATCACCAAATAATCCCCAAGATAGTCCAAGTTCTCTAGTCTAGGGGTGGAAACATCGATATACCCATCAACAATAACTTCAAAATATACCCCCATATTGATCAGGATTAAGGTAAAACCACCCAAATATCAAATTAATGCATGTTTCTATGTCAATCAAGGTATATGTGACATGAACATGAAACAATGTTGTCAACCTAGAAGAGGAAGATGAAACAAAGTATATTCCTTTCAACCAGAGAATGTTTCTAGGTATTTAACTTTTCCATAGAGAATAATTTGTTCAAGTTTCTAAGGATAAGGAGAAGGATTTATAAGGAAGAAAATTTGAAAAACCATTCTGATTAATTCTCATAATATTTTTTTGTTAGGGAATATAATCAATACGTGATTAATCTTTAAAGATTTTCCCTAGAAGCAGATATATGAGGGTATAATGGCTTCAGAGAAACCTAAATCTTTTCTTAAACTATGTGTATACACAATATAGAACTCTCAAAGTGTGTGAATGTATTAGGGATGTCCATATCATAAGGAAATATGGAAAATGGTCAATTTATTTTTGCCTGATCATTAGGATACAAATTTCATCTTTTCATTAGAACAAAACTGTATTAAGTTTATAAATATTAAGAATCCCTGTAAGAAAATTATAAATAATCATTATAATTACGTCCTCTACCACTAAATTTTGGGATATATGATCATGGAATAATTTTTATTTAAATATTGGATCCAGATTCAAATGTACCATGTCCTTATTAGGTAATCAAATCTTGAGATGGATGAAACATGTGCACGGTTTATTCCCAATATAATAGAATAAATCATACTTGAAACTCTATAAAAAATGAAGAAGTCCCAGATGCATGATTTCAAACTACATAATAGAAATTTCATTTTTTATGACTATAAATTACTTTTACATGGTTGTTATCAATGACTTTAAACTAAAAGACCCATGGTCCTCTTCATACCACCCTAAATTGCATAAAACTCAGGTTTTTGTTTGATAAAATTAAATTTAAATACACATTGGTCAAATTTGAAAGAAATTAAAAAACATAAATGGATCTATCCCACAAGACATGATCTCCTTACATGAGATCTAGATCCTTGTTGTCATCACCAACACATGGTTCCTTATCAAAAAACATATAATATGGTAAAATGAACCCACTTTTTGGAACAATATTCATTAATATGGGTCGTAGTAATTCATGTTGGGAATTTCTCTTTTCCATATTATCCTTGGGGTAAGATCATTATACCTCTTCCCTTCACATGATCCCAATATATATATAGGCGACTAAATGAGAACTAAATGTGGATTTATTCCTATTATCTCAAGATATGTAATGACATCCAGATCTAATTATGATCATACTCTTAAAATAACATCCCATACAATATTTATATCCAAATTAGTGGTGGGATTCGATAAATTTATATTGGATATATACTTTTATACCACATTCCAAGATACATCTTTTGAAATCCATCCACACTCAAACTGGACCCCAAATTAATGTGAGTATTACCTCACCCTTATGACCATGTAGACTTCTTCGGTTAGTCAAAGCTATTTAATGCTAAATTTTATCACATGATAGTCTTAGTCATATGACCATAAATTGCATGAAACATGATTCATCACTAAATGAATTTAAAATACAAAAGTAAATACATTGTTTTAAAACTATAAATTGTATAAAATATAGACCATGAAACATGATGTTAAAACATTTCATTAAAATTTTCAAAGTGGTCTATCCTATATGACCTTAAAATTATTTGAGTGATATATTACATGAGACCTTAAATCATAAAAATAAACCCATGTAATATCTTGATATATATAAATGCTTTATTTCCTTTGGTATTTTATGGCCATTGATATAATGGTTTAGCCCAATGCCATGGTTCACTTAACCTAAGAAAAAAATTACCCTTACTAGAACTATATCTATCATGATTCCTGATACTTTAGGATAAATAGTGATTCCTGGATCTTCTATTCCAATACTATACACAAATTATATTTCTATGATTCTCTAGTTATTAGGATTTTATTAATTTGTATTGAGTTTTATCCTTCTCTCTTGCCATATCATCTATACTTTTCTTCCTCTCGTATACGTGATCTAAATTTGTATGGGGATATCCCTTTCTAGATCTACATATTGATTTATTATTGTTACCATAGGATATGTAGTGACACATGGATCTCCTATCTTAGGCACACACAATGATTCCATCTTCACACCAGACCTCTCTGAGGAGCTGAGACCTAAACTAGATCATGTCTAGTCCACCCACGATCATGCATTATGATGGGACCAATTTAGTTTATCCTAGTGTTGAGACTCTATTCATATCGGATTTCCTCCCTTCTCACACCAATATAAGGATCAATTTCATCACTATATATCCCTACAAATGAGTCCTATTTGTACACTAACCTTATTATAACTTCGCATGGATTTATTCTTGTTATATAAGGATAAACATTGATTCATGGATTTCCCATTCTAGGACAGACTATATATTTCATCACTGTCAAAACCCTTTTCAATATATGGTATCCCCATTCATGTCAGGTATTTATATATTATATTCTACCCAAGAAAGACATATTTTCACCTAGAACTATATGGGTCTTGATTCCTATTTCTTTGGGATACATAGTGATGCCTAAATATTCTATCTAAGGTCCACCTATACATTCAATATTCATGACAAAAATTTCCCAAGAATACATACATCGACTTACATCAGTACTTCTCATGGCTATTTTATAGGGTGATATTATTTTAGGTTGTCCTAATATTGATAATCTATTCTCATTAAGTTTCCTCAATTCTTATACCAAGATAAACATACATTTAATCACTATGTATCTATGCACATGGGTAATATCTTTAAAGGGGCCTTATAAAAAATTCATGTGGATTGATTCTTTTTTATCTCAGGGTATATAGTTATTCCTGGCTTTACCATTCTAGGATTAAACAGAAATCTTATTACTATCAATCTGATTCCATTATATGATATTCTCAATCATGTCACATATTTTTATTTTAGAATCTATGCTAGTATGAAATATTTTCTTCATGAACTATACATGGTTTGATTTAAACTACCACAAGATATAAAGTGATGCCTAGTTCTATTGTCCTAGGCATAACCAAAAATTTCCATCCCATTATTTAATATGGGAGTCATGAACCTAAACCCCTTTCACCCATCCTTGAGGATTTCTATATTATGATCAAGATTTCAATTCATGTTAGGTTTTCCTTATCCTTTTTATTAGATATACTGCCTCAAATTTCTATCAAATTTATACGACCTTAAATCATAGAAACACCTCATCAAAGATATATGAATATAAAAATTATCTCTCCCTGGTATAGAGCTGAATAAATCAAACCACTAAAGGATAAGGACAAAATACACATCCTGTTAAAAATTCCTAAAGGGAATTACATGAAAAAGTTTAGTATTTGATCGCTAAGAATGTACTCTTAACATCCTAGGACGAATTTTGAGAATTTTAAAAAATTAAAAGGAATAAAACATGTCAATTCAAAAAACACATAAAGGGTGGATAGAGAAAAAACTATGTTTTTTCCCACTATGCCTTCCCCCCTTAAAATCTTAAGACAATGTTAAGGAATTAATTTAATAGGTACAAAAGCATGTTAGGTTTAAAACATTTAAAGGATGGATTGAGATAAATTCTTGTCTTTTCTCATTGATTATCTCTATTTTACAAATTATTAAAAATATAGAGTATAAAATATAAAAGACATAAATCCTTTAGGGATAAAAACTCATTCTTATAAAAAGTCAATCTATGTTCACTAGACTCAATGGACTCACCAAAATTTAGAGTATGTTTTCTTTTCCCCTTTCACATGAGCATAAACAATCCCATGGGTATAATTCCTTTTATAAAAGGAAAATTATTCACATTGAGTAGGTACTCCATTTTATATGGTCACGTACATAAGAAATTTTATGTTATATCCCATTTCCCTAAGAATGTATTCGATAAATAGTGGCATAAAATTTAGTGCGCTCGAACCCTTCTTGAATAACATTTTATTTTCCATGAACCTAATTTATCCATTTGATTTCTGAATCACCATAAACTAAGTTCATCATGTTATGATACTCCTCTTAGTTGGCCAAATTATATCAGTACGAATACTCCTCTTTGAAATACATAACCTTGAGGGTATTGTCTTGGTTTTACATTGCATGGAAATTGGTTATAGTTTACTTGAATGATCTAGATAAACCCTCTTTCAATGGATAATAACATATTTTACTTTATGACTCTATGTAACTCCTAGGGGAATTTCTTTGTCTCATAGGAAAGGTCCCCCTTAACCCCATGCAATATTTATTGATGGTACAATGATAATATCACTATTAAAAATGGTTAAATTATTACCACGTGTCTCTATTTCCCATTAAATTGTACATTATTATGTTATGTTTTACATATTCCATAACAAAACTATTCAAGTGGATAAAAATAGTCTCGATGTTACACATTTTTTCATTATCATTTTCAAATCAACACTATAACATCCTATTCTTGTACCCTTTCATGTATGGGTATGAATTTTCTATTAATAATGATATTCCATGAGTTGAGATACTCATTATAGCAACATAAATTCCTTGAGTTGTGTTTATCTACTTGGAAATCCCAAATTCCTTAAATTGATATAATCCTCTTGAAAATCCTAAAATCTTGAGCTGAGATTTTCTACTTAAAAAATTAATACTGGGTATATTGTCCCCATATCATGACCCTAAAACATATAATTATTATGGTCCATCCTATAAAACCATAAACTTATAAGGGTGGTATATTCTATATGAACTAATTCAATTATTTATGATCCAAACCTATGCAAGTGTAGTTAGTTCATAAGTTCACTGGTTTATGTTTTTTTGGAAAAAACCATATAGAGTGTCAAAGACAACTTATTATCTCTAATACAGGATCTTGATTGATATATATAATCTCCTATAAGAAAAACATATGGATTAATTAATTTTCTCAAAGGATACATAGTTATTTAAAGATCTCTTATCATGGGACCAACATAAAATTTCACATTCATCCAAATAATCTTAGTGTATAACCTCATTAATCAAGTTTTTTAGTCATACACTAGGAAAATATATATAGAAACCGAGGTCTCCAATCTGAGGTATAATTATAGAGATTATTTTAGTTCTAATCCAAAAGTAGAATAAAATTCCCCTCTCAATAACTATATGTGGCTTGATTCATATTATAATAGGATATTTAGCGATATATAGATACCCTATATTTTATTCAGGTACAAATTACACCTTGATTCCATTAACCGACCATCCTAGTATTTAGGTCTACTAATTCAGGTTAAGATTTCATCCATTAACTCTGATCAAGGATGTTCAATACTTGAGTTAATTATTCGTTTTGGTGTAACCAAAAGCATTGATTTGATTATTCCTCTTTAAAATAGAAGAACATTGAGTCAGACTCTCCTCTTGGTTCAAAAAATCCTCCAGTTGAGATAATCCTCTTAGTGAACATACTCTCATTGGAAAGGCTCCTCTATGAGCCTTACTAATGTCCATGTAATGTGGTAAATGACCTTATATTACCTAAAAATAGGAATATTTACATTTAAAATGAATCTAATCATGGGGGGGGGGGGGGGTTGGGACTAAAAAATGTTTTCCATGAACATTTACATAAAGGGAATGATTTGATACTCATCTAGGTGATACAAATAAAATATGAGATGAGAAGAGTATCTATACTTAAAGAAAAATAAATTTATATCTCTATTTATTGTATGATCACTCACACACCAAGTGATATAGATACTTCAAAAACATTTCCCAATTTAGTGATGTGATTATTAGAACCTACCATTGAGAGTAGGTAATATATTTTATCCATTACTAACGAAAAGGGTTGTTGAAACCATAAAACCACTTTAAGAATCTTATGAACACATTTTTGTCTTTTTAACACACTTTATATGGGAAAAATTATTATCCAAAGGAATATTGTATTTCATATGATTCAATATTTTTGGTTACAGATTAAAAATAGACATTTGAATCAAAAGTTATGATAATTTGAAGTTGAAATTTTATAATGACTGTTTTCTCAAAACCATTCCTATACCGAAGGTCTCAAACAATTAGAATCACATTCCCCACCATGTTTTCCTTTCTTTATGTGCCATATTTTCATGCACCTTGACACCATTCACCCATATGTTGTTTCATACACATGACCAACTTTTTGTGCCCAATTTTGTGTGTGCCCATCCTCACACCTATCTCTCTATTTTCAAACCCATACCTAAGTTCCCGAAGTGGTTACCGCCAAAAGTTTCTACCTATTATAAGGTTCCAACAAAAGGATTTAATTTCCTTAAAATTTGGAAACACCATGTAGACCACGTTCACTCTCAAATATACTTGAGCACTGAAGCGCTTGAGTGCATGGACCCCTAATTAAAGTTATTTTAAAATCCAAAAAAGTGAAAGGAATAAAATTGTCCATTCCCATGCCCTCCTAATTTTTTTCATACCCGGGTTACCATACCACTTGAGTGTCAAACCACCTCGGCACCATCCACTTGGGCACCATCCACCTGAGCATTAACCCACCTAAGTGCTAGACCATTTTGGGGACACTTAACGAAACCAAAAACCTAGGAAAATTTTTTATGACGTATATAGGCTTGGGTACTATTTCACCTTAGTCCCATAAATAGGTAACCACTCACTTGTGAATTTTACTTGGGTTCCAATTCTCCCAAGACCTTACCTTGGAATGAAACCCCACCATATATGCCGTGAGTTTCGACACTTGTGTTGGGATGCACACATAACTTGAGTTGAGATACTTGTATTAGTATCCAAAATTCCTTAAGTCAATTTAGTCATTTTTGTTTTATATTATACCTTTAGTCGAGATACTCTTATTGGTCTCATCACATTCCTTGAGTTGATATTATCATAGTGGTTTCATTATATACCTTTAGTCAAGATATTACTCATGGTTTCCCAAAATCAATTCACTTAGAAAAATTTTTAGAGTATACTAGAGTGGTAATCCAAATGAATAATCTCTACACAAACTCGTATTATTTCCTCTTTCAAAAATAGAAGCATCCTTTCCACATAACATTAAACAAAATGGATTGATTCTGATATATGAACTTAAATTGTAGGAATCAAACTAAATGGGTTTTGATTCCTCTTTAATTAGGATACATAGGAGTCATCTCAAAGGTTTAATCCGAATATCCTACTACCATTACCATCCAATATCCCTTCATGAGGCGGTTTATTCCAAACTTTTCTAGCCTTTTTTTGTGACATGTATAGGATACCAACTACCTTATGTGATGAACCTATTATTACCTATGTGAAAAGAATAGGATGACTAATAATTCTTAATGTGAGGAGTATAAGATTCCACCATAACCAGAAATGAGGAAGATAAAATGTTCTCTTAATGATTATTGGCCCCAACCATAACTTTTACTTTCTAGTTAGCAACATAAAAAATGAATCATCAAGGACTGATCATCCATAAGTCCCATAAAATCCATTTCTAGTTACCTTTCACCTAGTAGTCCACTATACATTACTTTAAATTACTTGGAAGTGGTCATGGATGCATTAACTTAAAATGAACATTTATAATCCTTTTCACATGACCTTAAAAGCTGCAATGTGTCTCTTTATGTGGCATAAAACCAATTGGGTTATTTTTTCATTCACTATGATACATAGGAATACCATTTCATGGGCCTTACCCCAACTCCATAACACATCTTTACTCATTTCTTGAGATCCCCATGCCACCCTGGATGGTGATAAATTCCATAGTTCCTTTGTATATGGTTCTAAACTACAGATTAACCACATACTTTTGTTAAATGAGAGATAGTATAATCCCTATGTCCAATTTCCTTATAAATTAATGTTGTTAGTAAATCAATTTTTTAATGGTAACGATTATTATTTTTGGGAAGGATTCATCAACATGTATTAAATATTTATGTATGTCCCAGAATAGGTATTAAAACACTTCAGGGTTAAACCAACCTATAATCTTATTGATAATCCAAAAAGTGTTGATGGTAAATTCCCAGTGACCACCCATATTTAAGAAGGAGGTCTTCATTGAATCAACACATGAGGGTGTGATGGAATGTAAAAAACAGTCAATTCTATATTTTTTGAAGATTATAAACCCGAACTATCATCTAAAATTTTCTAAATTATAAGACGCAAGCATTGTTCTTAGTGTTTCTAGTATAGTGACTCATGTTCATTGTATTCTCCTTAGATTAGTCCAATTTTAGTGAACCATGTAAAATTACCTATGCTCCTATTTGTTTTCTTTATCACTTTATATCTATTATAAGGTAGAGAAGTGTTTCTATAAATAATGAAACAATATTTTTAAAGATTTTTTTAAATAGATCAACATGCCTTGATTGATACATACTCTTTGTGTATTTACAATTCTTAGGATCAAAACATGTGATAAAAAAATTGTTACTTCAAGTAAATGAATGCATTGAACTACTTCATTAATTTGTTAGATTTATAGAAGTGTTGTTATTATAAAAAATGGTTTTGATCAATAAATAGGATGTTAATTTTCTGCTACACATGGTTTATGATTAGATCCATTATATAATATATTTTATAAGAGGATAAAAGTAATTTTTTTCTAAGATAAATTATTTTATAAATTATTTTTTATTAAAATATGAGGTAAAGTGTTTCAGCCACCCAACAGTGTACTATTTTAAATAATAAGATATTATATTTATAGTATTCCTCTAAAAAAACAATATGTGGTGACCAAAGCCTAAAATGAATATATTTGACATCATTTTTCATAGTTCAACATTACATATCACAAAACAAAAATACTCTCAAGACCCAAATGTCCAGGTTGTTTAAAGATTAGTTATGTAACCATTTATTACATAATAATAATAATAATTAAACATATCCCATAAAATTATACACAATATATTTCCTCTTATCCATATTCTAGTTGATAAGTTCATGAGGAAATTATGAAACCTTATAAAGGGGTGAGTAGAAATTATTAGAAAAGATAAAATCATATCATCGATCCATATTGTATTAGATCATTAACTTATGAAAAATCATGAACAAGGGAGAAATATAGAATTAATAGAATAACATCATTGAATCATATAAGGTGATCATAAAACATGAAAACATGAACATTGATTATAGAACAATAATGTATAATATTAATATATTATCCTGAAAATATAATATATACCATGGATTAAGAATGTGAAATCATAAAAAAAATCATGTTCTTCGGAGACATAAAATAGTAACATGGTATAAACATAAGCATAAAAAATATTAGCATTATAAACATAGCTAACCATGTCATGTCTATGTATAAATTCATGAACATAACTGACAACATCATGTTAATGCATAATGTCATGAAAATGGAAAATTGAATAATGTTCACGAACAATGATTTTAATGTTGTTTAGAGTGGAAAATTTAAAAAGTGGGATAATTGAGTTTCCAATTAAAATTTATATTTTAGAAAAAAATTTATATCCTGACACACATTCACTTGATTTTTCTTGTATTTACTTGGATTTCGATGTGTGGTCACATATATATGGTCCCTTAAACTTTATGGTTCGTTTAATTTCTTCACATGGTATATTTTCATGGTCACTTCAATACTTACCAATTTTTACCATTTTATCTGTAAAAATTGTTGACTATCATAAGAAATTAAATTCACTAGTAACAAAAGAAACATGATACATAATCATTAATGAATCATTCAAATAAGGAGTTTCTAGACTAATCCAATAGTGAAAATAGCTAATCTCATCATGTATACACATAAAATTTGAACATATATGCCAACATCATGCCCACACATAACATAATCATGTCATGAGATATTAAGATTTTCATAAAACATTAAAGGGATATATAATACAAATCCCACCCATAACATATTGATAAATAATAAATATGTTTGAAACATGAAATCGTTAATAAATAAATTCTTGATTAACCCATATAGAGAAAACATTTTACTAAACATATCATAATGTATTGTACAATTATAAATCATGAATGGGATCTACCAATACTAACTATCTAATCACAAAAAAATTATCATATCATAAAATTATTTAAAGGGTAATGATTGAAACATAATTTTCAAGATGTTGAATCATTTTTTTGGTAGAGTTGGAAATGGAAGGTAAATCCTGAAAAAGGGTTTCTTTACTTTTTCAATTTGTTTTTAAAAATAAATGTTAACATATAATTTCAAAATTATTTTCAAAAGGAGAAAAAAAATTTCCAAAAAATATTTTAAATGTGATTTTACCAATAATATATCCTCGAAAAGGAAATAAAGGTTAATTTAAAATAATATTACACCCAAGGATGTATAGTTCTCCCCACAGGTGTGTGCATAAAATTCCTATCCAACTTCTTATTAGTGTGCGACTATTATAAGTCCCAAGCCTAACATTAATATGATGGGAATTTGAATTATGATTGATAATAAGGGTATATAATCTAACTAGAAATAAGGACTTTTAAAGATGAGTGTGTTACCCTGGAATAAAACCCTGATGGTGGGATACACAAAGAAGATAATATTCTTTCCCCCTGCAAGCATTAGTAACTCATCTCATGACCTGAACCTGGTATCAAAGAAAATGGAAGGTAGTATACCCATTGAGTAATGATTAGGGTGTTTTTGTCACACCAAATGTTATGTATCTCTCCCATCAAGTGTGTGAAACAAATACCTAACCAGTTTCTGGATTGTGTGTGAATGTTGTAAGTCGTGAGATTCACATTGGTGCTTGGGGAGTCTTCACTATGCCTCATAATAAGGGAATTCACTCTCCCTAATAGGAGGACTTTTCCTAATGAGTTCGGTGCCTTTGAATAAAACAATTACTATTATTTTTATAAAGAGGATGACATCATTTAAACATAAGAGTTCTAATGAATCAAAAACATGACCTATACCTCACTCAAGGATGGTGTCTCTATCTTTTGGTTAGGTTCTTATATAATTCTGAACCTATTTTACACTTGTTAAATAAATCTAAATCTATTCGATGTTGTCCACTATAGGTGCATGTAGCAGCCAACTGTTTTATATCTGATACTTCAAATAAATGACATAGAAAATATGTCTCCACTTTATCATCTATCTCAGTCATACAAACTATCTCTCCAATCATCAGATATATTTGAGTATGTCCAACAAGTTTCTTTAGGGTAGTAATTTCATTACCCATAAAGCATGAGAAACTTATTTTCAACCTTTTTCAACATGAGATATGAAATAATTTTCATTTTCAATGAAAACTTACAACATAAATTGAATCAAACTAATTAAAAAAAATACAACATCATCTTATTCCAAATCCATGTGTATATAAAATAAATATTAAGTATAAGAAATATAATATATACTAGAAGAAATAAATATTTTTTTCAAAAATTTTAGGTACTTTTAAGGAAACCCTATTCATTAAAAATGATATAAAATTTTATTTTTAATATGGATAAAGAGAAATATCACAATTAAATAGTATAATTCAAAATTATCTTTTAAAACAAGAAAATAATTATTTTTAGTAAGAAAGAGTATGGACATATAAGAAAAATTCCCAATAAAGAAACCATAATTTTTATTTTATAAATATATATATTTATGAAGTTAAAATGAACCAAAACATTATTTTGGTAATGAAATTTAATATAAAAATAAATAAAGATACAATTCCACATGATATTGACAAGGTTCGAGATAAAACACACTCATAAGAACATATTTAAAGGGGAAATAGTGTGACCCTATGAAATGGATATTGAGTCAGGAAATACCCTTTGGAATTTTGTAATTTCATGCCAATAAAAGAGAAATTATGAACAAAAATTTAAATACCATGGATCAAAATTTAATTATGATAAAAATATATAAATGAGTAATTATATTCACTATATAAAATAATGTAGGTGAATAATATGAATCAAGATTCAATGAAAGAAAATGGAGGTGAAAAACTCCTTCCTTGGATTCCCTCTAGGACATACATACAATAACACCCCATATAATCAATTTATAATTAGGATAAATAAATTCAATAACTTTATTTATATTTATTTAAATTAACTAAATCGACTTATAATTCATCATTATTTATTTATCAATAAATAATTATTAATATTAATCATTGAGTGTTAATTGTTCCATTCATTCCATGTTTACTTTTGTTTAGTGGTCTTGGTCATTTCTCATTAATCATGTATTCATCTCCTCCGAATGGTTCATGGAGATGATATAAATGTATTTTATTTAGTTCCATAGTTCTAAGATTACTTAATGGAATTGGTGATGATGGTTTGTAATCGATAGTTACAAATTATCTTTTTTAGTAAATAACGAGTCAATAAAAATAATTGATTTTATTAATAGAAATACTTATATATATATTTATTAAAATTTTATAATTGAAAAAATAACAAAAATTCATAATTATTAGAAAAATATTAATATAATTTATGTTTTCTCAATCATTCCTTATGTAAATGTTATATCATCATTCATGTAGGTGTTTAAACCAATCGAAACAAGAACGCGTTATAACAAATTAAGGAGTTATAATATGAATTTATATGAATTTAATATATTTTTTATTCAAGAATAATGATGTTATTAATTCTTAATTATTTTTCAGGATGTAATTTTAGAATATTTTAGATGGGAAAATAAATAGAATAGTTTTAGAAGAACTCATTAATTTTATGTATTTTCTCACTTGCACAATGACTTCCTTCAAAATAACGGAATTATGAATATTATTATTACCTAAATATTCCAAATATGAGAGAGAAATTTAGGGGATAAAATTTGGTTAGGAATTAATGATATAATTAAATGATAAAAGTGGCTTTAATTGGGGTGGAGGATAAGTTCATTTATAGGTACTAATGTGGGATATTTCTTTGGAAACATGAGATTGGTGATGAGAAAACATGGAATCACATGAGAATTAGGTGAGGAAATATTGGTTGACAACATATCATTGACCACCATATCTAAAAAAGTAATGTTAAAAGTTTTATATATCAAATATATTATTCAAAATTCATATGATTCGGAGAAGGTCCTCGGTCGATGATTTCGACCGTTTCATTTTCGGAAAGTGGGACTTGCAAGAGCGTGCTGTTGTTGGGCTTCTCGACAGTCGCCAATTCATGATTCTCTTTTCCTCGGAGGATGATTTGATCAACGCCTGGTCTAGTGAACCTCATAGATGAAACAGATGCCAGTTCTTCCTCCTTCTCTAGTCGTTTGATTTATACATGAATCGTGATCCGTCAACCACTGTGGCATGGGTTAGTCTTCTATAGCTCCCTATTCCGTTTAAAAATCCTATAATTTTTCGCATGATTGGTATTATGGTGGGGCGCTTTCTCAGTTCTGATGTTCGTACATCCACCGTAAGTCATCCGGTGAATCCTCGACTCTGTGTGGAGGTGGACGTTGTAAGGCCCATGGTCAATTGGGTATGGATCACTCTTGGTGAGGAGTTCAGATGGAGGCAACCCGTGATTTTTGAATCTTGGGTAGGATACAGTAACACCTACTATCATCTGGGGAATATGGCATCGAACTGTCAGCCTGAGGTGCTGAACAGAAGGTCCTATAACCAGAAGGATAGGGTGGATAATTCCTCCAGGCTGAGATTAGTGTCTGCTGGGTGCCTGGCCTCTGGAACTGTGGAGGAGAATCGATCTTTAGTGCCTTTGAAGAGCTGTGTAGAGGCCCCTTCTAATCCTGATGTTTCTTCTATGTTCAGCAGGCTTCGACTTGACCTGCAGTTGGGTGATGTGGTGCTTCATGCTATTACCAAGGAGGCTTCTGGTTCTGGTGAAGGGGGAGGTACTGCAGGTGCAAACATTGTTGGGAGGGAGTTGCAGCATGAGGTGTGTGTGTATATGCCCACTGAAAAGGCTAGAAATTGGTGCAAGGAAGTAGTGAATATGGTAAATGGAATGCTGGATGACCTTGGTAGAGGTAGTGATACTATGGAGGTTTCAGATGTTAGTAATGGTGTGCAAGGAAGGGCTATGATTGATGGGGGGGCTTCACGGTTTCTACTTCCAATCGGTTCCAAGAGTTGGAAAAGGAGCTGGTAGAGGAGGGAACTTCCATGATTGAGATGCAGCATGAGGCTCCTTCACAGAAGGGAGGCAATGGGTCAAAGGATGTGGTGCAAGGGACTTTAGTTCATCCGGAGTCCCTAGAGCAGCCACGATGCCTTGCTGTGATTGACACCAATGGTCAATCCCACCAGCGTCGTGGAGGGAATGATAACTTTCAGCAGGTTCTTATCCATGGAAAGTGGGGGGATTTCTATGAGAGTGATCAAGAAAATTATGGAGGTATGATCAAGCCTTCTGTTAGTGATGTGGTCCAAGGTGGGAAGGCAAAGGTGAGTGGGACTCAAGAAGTCTTGACTGCTCCTCCGCGACGCAAGTCAAAGAAGGATTACTCCTATTTTCAAAAGCCGTTAGTCACTAGGTCCTTTGGTGGCAACAAGGAGCTCTTATCCTTGGAGCGAATGAATCTACGAAGGAAATGTGCTATGGTTATGAGGCATTATGAAAGCTCGAAATGGGAAATGGCCATAGTGGAGGAGGATTATGGAGATGGGTATGGGTTTGTGACATGTAAGTTTCTTTATTTTTGCCTTTTGATGCTTGTCTACTATACTTTTCATTTAATTTAATAAATGGTCAGGGGGTTATCCCCTGGCTAAGCTTTTCTAGTATTTATCGAGGAAATTATATTTTACGAAAACTAAAATATTACCCATTTACCTAATTTCAGAATGCTAAATCCAAATTTGGTCCCTATTTAACCAAAATTTACACTCTAAATATATTAAATTTAACTTATAAACTAAATAAATAATATATAAGGAAGACTATTTTTTTTAGAAAAATAACCATTTAAAAAATAAATGATATTATTATTATTTCGTGAAAAGAAATAATTATTATTTGAATGTAAATTTTATTTATATATATAAATTATATATTTATTAAATATAATTCTCCAAAATTGACCAATTTTATTTATTAAGATAAATATACATAACACTAAGAAAATCAATTTAGTAAAAAATACACCTTAAATGATTTCTATCAGATTTCATTAAAACTATTTATTTATCTGAAAACCATTAATTTAATTTTATAAAGTAATTTTTATTAATACCATTCTTTCAGTTTTATGAAAATATTAATATAAAATCATTCTTTAAATGTGAAAATTTTAATAAAATATATATGTATTGTATGAAAATTGATAATTTCATCAATATAAATTATTTTTATCAGTATATTATAATAATTAAACTATTATTTATTATATTTAAATTAAATAAAATATTTTTAATATTTTATTAACTTAATAATATGAAAATTAAATATATTTAATATAGTTATTGGTTTCATGAATATCCAATGGCTATATATCAAATAACCATATAACCGAAAACCATATTAAAATAACATATTCCTCTTACAAGATGATTTTAGGCTTAGAGGAATCACTTATTAGGGCCAATCCCAACCCAAAAATTGTCATATTCCTTGTACTATTCACCTATTATTCAAGACCTAAAATTCATAACTAATAGAATTTTTCTAAAAAATATTGATAAAAAAAACATCCCCATAACCAAGAGAAGATCTTTTCACTTTTAAATTTATAATTAATTTAATAAAATTGGAAGACAATATATGTTGTTCTTGAGATATTTATTCGAAGTATATATTGATAAAAAACACTTTTTAGCAATCAATCATTTCACTTGTAGGATCCAAGTGTAGGGTTCATCCAACTGTGATACACACATGATATTATAATCTCGAAATGACATTGGTGAATCGAAAGGTTTTAGCAGAGTCAATTTATCATCTTACATTGTTAATATTGACTGATTCACGTTTCTTTGATTTATACGAAACTTCTCTCGATCTTATCATTATTGATAGGATGTGAGAATAAAATGGGGATTCTAGAGAGAAAAATCTATTGTGCACAAATATTCTTGATTAACATATCTTTCAAAGTATTAACAGTATATTTATAAACATTGGGTTATATTTTTTAATTTAATTAATTACACAAGTTCCCTTAATGAAATGTTGAACCCACATCTAACCCCACACCATGTATTAAAATAATAATATTATTTTTATTCCCTGATATGATCTAACTAATGAAATGATAAATATTATTTTCCTAGATTTTAAATTAATATTTATGGTTTAACTTAATCTTGTTATACTAGTCCTCCTCAACATTTATTTAATTCCAGAATAAATAAAGTATTTATTATTTCAATAAATAAATAAATAAATAAATATCACATATCCATGTTATATAACAATTATGTTGTTAATAAATATTTATTTACTTTATACGATCATTAATATTGAATAAAATTATTCATCAATCTTGATAATAATATTTATTCCAATAATTAAATTAAAATAAAATTTCATATATATTAATGGATACACATAGTGTGTGAACCTATAGGTTTATTTCTTATTAGAATTACTTGGGCTAGCCTAAAGTTTTTGATATCTGTCAAGTAATATTCCAAGACACTCAAGATAAATTATTTAACATTAAAATGTCAACAAACACATAGGAGTGCTCGCTATGTAATATATTTTTTTTCCATAATATCTCATCGAGGAGGTTGTACACCTGTGTCATAAACCTATACGCTTGATATATCTTTCTTTGTTTATCTGAAATAAACTCATCATTACACCATGACTATAAAATTTATTGATATACTTCCATTTCAATGAAAGGGATAATATATCAAATTTCATTACTATGTAAGGGAAAAATACTTTCTTGACTTATTCATTAATAACACATCATTCATGATGCACCCAAGAAACCCAACTTCACCATGAATAATTATCATCATGGTTTACGATAATACATCTAAGTGTGTGAGTTATGAAACGAAGTAATAATAATATTATAGTCTAAGGACCATTACACATGCTCGTAGTAAAAAGTATCCATTGACACATAAACATGTGGAATTACTATTGGAAGATTGTTTCTCGTAATTTCCCATCATGTAGATTACTAAGTGAATATTTTAAGATGAGAAGTCTCATATACTTATGAGTACTCTTACCTGATATTCAACATTCTATGTTCCATATCATATAATGTTATCCTGCCCTAGAACTGGGTTTAATAATATCATCATGACAATTCAATTTTATCATCATTTAATGGAACTACTATGATATTTTAATGCGATGGATACTCTGAGACATTATTACATTAACGTCACCTAGAACTATGAATGATATATAATAATATATTTAAATTAATATTCACTAATTTTAATATACATGTAATCCAAAGTACAAATATTTGGTTATAAAACTATAACTCCATCAGTCTCGCACTCGGACCAGATCCAACTACTTATAAAATTAAGTCCTTTAGACATCACATTATGATCATGTTTATAACGAGTTAAGGCTTTATTTACGGGGTCCACCATGTTGTCTTTTATAAATACTCTACTCATTGTGAATTCACCTATATATGAAAAATCCCTCAAGATATGATATTTTTGAAGTGTGTGATTGATTATTTGATGTGGTGTTGGATTCTTTCCAAGGGATACAACTATAGTATTATCACAATAGAGTGTAATAAGATATTTATTCTAGTAATCACATAAAGATCTTGGATGTAGTTTCAGATCCAAACTACATCTTTATCTAACATATAAGCCATAATATACTCAGAATCTTCTATAGAATATGGGACCATAACTTACTGTAATCTCTTCCTGATCACAAAAATTCCATTAAGAGAGAATATATATACCACATGCAATTTCAAATCATCTTTACGGATTTAGAAATTACCACATGTATATCATATGAGGACTAACTCATCATCTCTTCCATAGACTTGGAATACATCCATAATTTTCCTTAGATACTTAAGGATAGAATTTAATTCCATAAAATAGTAATAACCAAGGTAATATTGATATCTTACAACCACAAATAAAGTATAAGAAATATATATCCTATTATATATCATATCATACTTGACTGACCCAATCACTGATGTGTATAGTACCCTATAAATCATTTTTATCTCCTCATTTGTGTGAGTAAAAATCTTTTTATATAGACAAATTCCATGTGACACTAAAAAAATACCATTTTAAATTGTTCCATACTGAATATTTTTAGTATCTTTTCAATTGATGTACATATAACTAGAATGAGAATCCACTTGGATCTATCCCGATGCATCTTATTACAAAGAATATATGCTACTTTTCCTAAGAACTTTATAGAGACACATGTGTTCAACCATGATTTAACAAACTCAAAGACTTGTATCATATTTTTGATAAGTCATATTTCATTGACATAAATGAATGAAAAAAGTCTCACTAATCCCCTTATATACACAAGGCACACATTTTTTTCTATAAAACCCAATTCTATTATAGTTTCATCTGATTTAAAATTCCAGGACCTGGATGGTTTCCTTAATCCAAAAATTGATATTTTCAATTTTTATAAATTGATGGCATCTTTTAAGTCACAAATATTTTATGTTGCATCATAAATACGTCTTTATGAAAGTTCCCATTATGTAAGTCTATGTTTACATATATTTTCCAGATATCATAGTCATTTTAAGTTGTAATAAAAAGTAGAATTATGATGTATTTCAATATAGAAACTGGTGAAATTTTTTGTAGTCTATGCCTTGACACTATTTGAACCCTTTTTCAATGAGTCATGTATTATTAGTACATAATTTTCCATCTATATGGAGTTTCTTCTTGAATACCCGTTTATAAAAAATGATATTTACATTCAGTGGAGGATATACAAAACTCCAAACTTGGTTTCAGTATATGGAATCCATTTCATAATTCATATCTTCTTGTTACATGTCAATATCTATTCCACTTAATACTTCAGTATAAGTAACATGATCATTCTGTGTAACTAATAATGAGTCAAAATCCTCAACGACAAGAAACCTATATCGTTCTGGTTCTATAACCACTCTTGTACTCTTATGGAGTAATTTTCTCCTTAGAACATCTTAATCCATGGTTCCTTATGGAATTTATTCTTATACCAACTCTTTTGTATCTTGTTCTTAGAGTTAATTTAAGTCTATCCCACCCATACTATCTTATTTGGAGATGTTACCTCTTTCATTGTAGGTGTGACATCTATTAACCAAAAAATAATTTTTTATAGGACTATTTAGATAATATCCTTTAGTTTCCTTAGGATAAGCTATAAAGATATACTTAGTGCCTCTGGTTGTGATTACTCTTTTCATATACACCATTTCAATGTGGTATTTGAGTTGGAGTGATTTTGGATAGAATCCTAAACTATTATAATTATTAAAAAAATACTTGATTATGATATTTCCCACCATGGAATGAGTGAAGTTTTTTAATCTTATTACCATTCTTGTTATCAACTTCATTCTTATATTTCTTAAAAATATTAAAAGAGACTAACACATACCTCATTAAGTAGAAATATCCATATATACTAAAATCATTAGTGAAAGTTATGAATTATGATTACCCACCCATTTTTGTTATTGGAAATGGTCCACACACATTAGTATGACCAAACTCTAGAAGCTCAGTGGCCCTATCACCTTTTACAATAAATTTATCTTGGTTATTTTTTATGATAAACAAGAATTACATACACTAAGTGATTTTAGTTCAAAGGAATATAAACTTCCATATTTGTGTAATATGTTTTTTCTTTTAATTTAGATGACCTAGATGGTGATTCCATATTTGGGTGTTGTATGAATCATTTGAACCACTCTAATTATCTATTTATAATACTTGGTTTGTGTAATATAACATATAAAGGAATATATTTGAATAAAAATTACCATAAAAAATATTTATTTATAAAATAATTAATTATTATTTCCAAAAAAGAAACTAAATCCACATTTATTAAGTCTAGACATAGATATAATGTTTTTGTAACTGAAAAAATAATAAAATTAATTTAAAACCAAGATCATTTTTATCAGCAGAATGAGTCAATAGTCCTTAATAGCAACAACTATAAGTCTATCTCTATTGAATTCTTTTATATCTACCTCACCCAAGGAAATATTCTAAGATTTAATTGGTTAATATATTTGAATACATATGTTAGAACCACATGCTATATCTAATACCAAATTTGTATAAAAAGATAAATAAAATTCAATAAAAAACACACATGATGCTTCCCCATGCCTCTTTTCGAGGGTGATTTTTCCAATGGACCTTCTTGACACAGGATAAAAAAATAGCACCCTATTATCTTGTATGCGTATTGTTCTCTATCTTCTTGGAATATAATTTCAAAGAATATTTGGACTTAGATCTCATCAAATGAACTTTCCTTATATTCACCATAATTATAGAAGGATTTTTATAATTCATATCCTTGTCATCTTGGAGATGTAAAGTGAGAAGATTTGGGTGAGAGTTATTTATGTTTTTCATAGTGGAATTGAAAAAAAGTTAGAGAAGTTAAGATGGGGTAATGAATAAATGAGAATGATGTGCAGTTGATCAGGTAGTTTAAACCCTATAACCTATATGAACTCAGTGTAACTAATGAGTTTGACTATGTGAGGCCTTGGGGAAAGCCCTTCTCTAAGTTATCTCTAAAATATCACCTAGGATATCTAAAACCTTTCATACCTAGATCTCTCCTGATATAGACTACATAGATGATAGAACATGATATAATAATCCATGTCTTCATTCCCTCCAATGGCTTGAAGGCCTTAGATTTTTTTATTATAAAAATAAAACCCCAGTATAAAGGAAGAAGGGGAAAACAAACAGACTCCATGAAATCAACATAACTTGACCCAAAGATCGTAGAAAATAAAATCCAGAAAAACAACAAGTATCATTCATCCCCAGCATTTGAATTGTGATAAGACTCTCCACTGATGTAGAGACTGTACAAAAAGTAGGTGTTCTGTGTCAAAGAACATGCCCAATCTAATGGCTATTGCCATACTCTCTCAAACATCCAAATCTGCAAAGTCTACACCGATGAATCACCTGCTCTGAAACCTCCTTAGGCATGTTCATTGTGGTTGAGTCTAGCTTAATCTCTATATCATAAATCCCGAAATCATTCCAAAGAACGAAACTTCTCATTGGAGAAAGGACACACAATACTGGAATCAAAATCACTGAAGCCCTGTCGCATCTGCAAGGCACCTTTACCACCACAACCGTAGGAAGCCAAAGAGGAAGACAAGACAAGGAGCATGAAGCCATGTATTCCTCACACATTACTAGAAGACTGAACATCACATCGATGGAGCATCACCGTTGAGGGGGTCTGAGCCATTCAGAACCAGTAGTGCCTCCATGGGCATGAAGACGCTCCTGACAAGGCAGTAGAAGAACCCTCCCCAGGTTCCTATAAGGCCGAACCATGGGAAACAAATTCCAACAAAGAGGGAAGCTTCAATGACAAAGACTCCTCAAGAACATCATCACTCATCCAAATAACCACACAGACCACAAGCAGAAAAAACAGGAAAAAAAGGGGATGTACTACACTATCTATAGGCAACGGAACATAAAATTTTCATTTATGAAACTACAATAACTATAGGTAACTGAACCATTCTGGGGAATTAGTGAAAATTAGGGTATGGACATTATAAAAAATTGTTCATAGAAAAAATGTGGATGATGAACCTATCATTATTATGTAGTTGTAAAAGATTAGATTATGAGAACTTTTTTTATAACAATTTAGGTGAGACTATAATAATTTTAATTTAATTAATCCTCTTACTATTTTATTATGTCTTTATAAAACTCACCATTGAAATAAAAATGTCTCTTCACACAAAAGATTATATTGGAATGGATCTATATTACCCATATTTTTGATATATAATATGGACATGAAAAACAAAAAAAGGTATTTAGGTAGGCATTCTTGAAAACTACAAATTGGGATATCCTTGAACTATTGAGTGGAATCCCTAATAAAAAAAATCCAAATAGGGATTTAATAAACACTAACTTCCTAAATTTTTATTGAATAGACTGTGGACATTAAATTCAATGAAGTTTGGGTTAAGATGACCCATTATCTTAGTTAAGAGTCCCTAAAAATTAAATGTGCCCCAAACCATGTCTTAGACTGGCACATTAACTATGTTTTATCTTAATTTAGATGATGGTAGGTTTAATGACTAAATATTAGCTTGATGTATTTTGTTTTATTATGCATACAATTTTTCTTGTTTTATCCATTACAAGAAGTTTTACTATTAAGTGGGTTTTACTTAAGTGACTAACCATGTTTCGATAAAACAATTATGTATAATCCATAAATTTAAATTCCATATTAGAATATTAGTCCCTTTATTTATGTGATCACAGTCTTGCATCCTTAAAATAAATATTGTATAAGATAGAAATAAATATAAAAATAGATGACCTAATCACGATCTTATCTAATTTTTGATTTATTGAGTAGACAATAAATAAACCTATGACCCTTAAAAAATTTCTTGTCTCAGCCATAGTATGAGCTACAACATCCCACTAATCCACCTTTGTATCAATATAGTTGGTTTAATTTTTTTTCTTCCTTGAACAACCTCCATGCACCAAGGGATCCACCTTTTATTACATATTTTTATAACTCACACATAAGTGAGGGGAACCAAAGTATTGGTTAAGGGGAAAAAAATAAACCACCATGTTTATAAAAGTATTATAAAATTAAATTGGTAGGGATGAAACAAATTGAATCAAATATAATTTAATAATAAATAATTACAAAACCCATTTAATAAAATTAAATTACGTAAAACCAACTCAAAAATAGGTTTTTTCAAAGATCATAATCAGTCATACATATCAAATGATTACACATTTAAAATAACTAGATTGTATTCATTTATATTAATTCTTTAATAATATAAAACAAAATCATATTAATCCGATTAATTATCTTATTAATAAATTAATTCATTTTCTCATATTTCATCCAATCATCCTAAAATAAACATCCTCTATGATTTTAATTTTATAAAATAATTTTTTTTGAAAATCAATAAAATAGTACAGAGGTTTGTAATTAGAATTTACTTGATGATTACCTGTCCAAAATACTCAATTGGGTTTTAATTATAAACAATAAACTCATACAACATATTGTGTATAAGGGATGTGTAAAAATTTCAAGTAATGTACTGCCAATCTAACAACTCACAAAGCACATTAAAATTAGATAGCTGGTATAATTTAATTTGATGAGTCTTTAGTATACAATAATAATAAATGATTCATCATTTTGAATATTAAATATAATTAATTATTAATTTAATATAATATAAAACCTAATGCCTGGAGTGTACTTTAAACTTAATTATCCATTGAACTCATATTGATGATTTTTAATTGAGTAATTAAGTAAATTTAATATTTCCATGTAAACAGGTAAACTACATGGCGTGCGAAAGCTATTCACACGACATGTAATTATCTTTACTAGAATATTCATATTACATTCCTTAGGGCTTATCACATACCTCTCATGGACATTAATGAAGTACACTATGTTTAGAAAAAAACAAGACTTGTAGTTCATGTTAAATGGTTCCAGTCTATATGAGTCATGTAAAAAATAAACATGATGTATTAATTACCTGATGTGGCTTGGCCCCATGTTTCCACCATGAAAACACATGAACTAATTGAGGTGTAGTCAATCTACACATTATGTACTCAAAAAAATATGCGTGCCACCCTGGGTGGTCAACACATGGTGCATTTATTGCTTGACACATGTACTAATTAAATGATGGCCTTAAATACAAGCATGTATACATGTTCAATGAACAAGGATACATGGGGTGTAACAATGGATCATATTCCATATATTCATGTATTATATAGGAAGAATTATTTCCACCTTTAGTTTGGTTATTCATATGCGATCTTAATTAATTATTAACGAATCTTAGTAATATGACCGGGAAAAAAAGTAGTAGAATAATATATTTCAAAAAAGGACCAATAATGAATTAAAACATGAAATTAATTTTAAATTTTAAATTTACAATAATAATAAATCAAATAAATTATTATAAATTTCAATGTGACTCACTATGATACCACTTAATGAATCTGAGCATAGAAGAAGTGCTTATTAGGGCCTATCATGACTCAATAATTTTTTAATCCATTGGATCATTTGTATATTGTAATATATGTAAATTTTATGACCAATAAAATTTTTCTAAATAATATTGGTATAATAATGGTCTCCAAAACCAACAGAATATATTTTTAGGTTAAATTTATAATTAATTTAATTAAATGTGAAGAAATAATACATTGTTCTTGATATATTTCTTAAAATTAGATGTTGATCATCTATAAACTATTTCTGTAATCCATTTTTGGGATTTTAGAATCCAAATATATAATCCCTCTAGGATTGATCTACATGTGATCTTACAATCTTCGAACAATGTGATAAATCATCAGGTGATAGCGTGATCGATTGACTAGTTTGTGTTTCTCGTATTGATTACTTAGTGTTTCTTTGGTATTGATGAAATTTATATTGATCTTATAATTCTTAAGAGGATATGAGAATAAAGAGGTGGCTTCTAGAAAAAAAAATCCATTTTGAAAAAGTACTATCTATTAACCTCTCTTAGAATGTGTTAGTGTTCTATTTATAGAACTTGGGTCAGGGTTTTAAATTTAATTAATTACACAATTTAACTCAGTAAAATGTTAAACTAATGCTTGAACCAGTATTAGGTATTAATATTTATAATAATATTTTTTATTCCACAACGTGCACCAACTAGCTCAATGATAAATATTATTTTATCTGCATGTAAATTAATATTCATCGTCAGACTCAATCTTGGTCTGCTAGTCCTCATCGATAATTATTTAATACCCAAATAAATTAAATATTTATTCATTCATAAATAAATAAATAAACATTATGTATTAATCTAATATAATAATTACCTTATAAATTAATATTTATTTAATTTATGCATTTTTTAATGTTGAATAAAATCATTCCTTGGTCGTGAGAAATATATTTATTAGAATAATTAAACTTAAATTGAATCAAATTGAGATCAATGGAAACACATAGTGTGTTACCCTCTTGATTTATTTCTAATCAGTGTTAGTAGATATTTCCTAAAGTCCAATATTTCTATCTAAAAAAAGGTAAATACCCCTAATAGAATGAAGTTAATTTAGAAACATCCACTACCACATATAAGTTCTCATTGTGTAATATAATTTCTTTGTCACAATATATCACGGAGCATGTTTCACACTCATGCTATCAACCTATATGATTGACACAACTTTAATTGAATATCTGAAATAAACTCATCATTACAGTAGGGAAATAGAATTTAATTCGACAATTATATTTCAATCAAAGGGCTAAGATATCAACATCTGTTAATATGTAAAGAAAAAAATCTTTGACCTATTTATTAATAACATGTTATTCATGACGCACCTAATGTACCCAATTTTTCTCTGAACTGTTATTATCATGGATTATGATAATACATAAAACGAAGTGCTTTATGAAATTCTATAAAAATAATATTAAATTCTATGAAACATTACACATGATTGTAGACTGGAATATCCAATAACACAAAAAGATGTGGAATTACTACTAGAGAATATATTCTCATAATATCCCATCTTGGATATTACTATATTCTAACTCCATGATGAGAAGTCTCATATTCTTATTATTACTCACAATAGAAAACAAACATTCTATGTACCAAATCATATAATGTTAAGTGGGGGTAAAACTAGGTTTAATAATGTTATCATGGAATTTCATGGTACTCATCGTAGTGGGAAACTACTATTTCCTTTTAATATCACATATAATCCAAAATATTATTATATTAAAATCATTAATAACTATGAATGGTATGTAGGAAGATATTTAATTTAATATTCACTTAATTTAATATACATATAATCAAATGTACAAATATTTGGTTATAGAATACCAAATCCAACATTAAATTCATATATATATATCCTTACATACTCCCCTAAAATAATTCAAAATATTCCCTCATTTCATTATCAATATATCTATCATATTTGTAATATTTTTATTTCTTAACATAATTAAAATTAGTTGTATGATATTCAAGAAAAACAGAATGGTTGAAGATTTTAATTTTGTAGTTTTTTTATTTACCTATGATTTTACTCCTATTCTAATTTTCATAATTATATTTCATATTTCTCTCTCATAATTTATTAATTATTATGCCATATTTTAATATTCTATCACAATAAAATATATCATTAGTTCAATTTTGTTTGATGTTGTGTGAGAAATGTATTATTCAACATATTCATGGAAAAAACAAGTGGTGTTATATTCCCCTCCTTAACAAACCTCAACAATAATATTTCATTACATTGACGTAAAATGATGATGATAATTATTCTTCAATGAATCATCTAGTTCCAACATACTTCATCAAACTTATTATTTCTCTCTATGAATTTTACAAGATGAGTGGTGATGTTTTTTTAGTACATCTTATTTATAATCCTTGATCTCTAATGTCTGTTACTCATAAGATAAATCATGTTCCAATTATATAAATGTTGAGTTTAGTATATGAAATGGATTTGGTATATGCTTCCTCAAAAGAGACACATGGAACACATAATTTACATGGGAGAGGATTAGTAGAAGCATTTTGTGACGATATACAATCCCCTTGTGATCATGAATTTCAAGGGGACTTATGTATCTATGCCTAAACATTCATTTCTTCTTGAATATAATAAACCTCTTCTATGTTGATATTTGATGAATAATTTCTCACCAACCTCAAACTCTAAATCAAATAAATAATTATCTATAATCTATTCTATTGAATTTTCTGTACTTTGATATATCTTCAAACGGTGAGAACCTTCTCCATCATTTTTTGTGCAAGATAATTTCCTAATATATTTATCTCTCCAAATTCATCCTAACACGCTAGGTTTTTAATTATATTCCCATAAAAGCCTCATATTCTTACATTTAAATTCACAAGTGGAAACATTTATTACATGAGAACTCATCCAGAGAAATATGTTGATCCGAACCTCTTTTTAAGTCTATCAAGAAAGACCTTACCATATCATCAAAATTTTTAATTTACCATTCAAATTGTTCATTAGTTTGAGAGTGATAAGCCATGATAATATTTTTTATGTATCAAATATTTATTGAACACTACTCTATAACTTTTATCCATACCTTGGATCTTGATCTTATATAATCAATATTGGTACTCCTTGTATAATTACCATTTTTTATATGTATATCATAGCAAGTTAATTTTGTGATAAATCCTCTCAATTGGAACTGAATTTCTCTGACTCTGTATATCGACCAACCATAACCCATATATTATTGTTTCTTTTAGTAGTATTGTTAAGATCTATGATGAATTATTGGTTGATTTTCAACCATTTTTATATAGATATGGGTAATTATCATATCACCCATTATAATTTTAACATTCTACCTTGACTTTTTTTTAGACCAAACATCAATTTATATACTCAATATTCATGTCATCCCACTAGAAATTCTCCCTGATATCTCTATAAAACATCACACTTACTATGTGAATTGATAGTGATTAGCTATTTGAATCGTAAAATATCTTTTTTTCCATATTTTTCATAGATGAGACACATATCTTGGTTAAGAATATTATAAGTCCATCATTATCTTTATTGAAATCCATAATATTTTACACATTCTTTTATAGATCAATATTATCCTTTTGTGACTTACTGATCTTTTTATAGATATATGTTTTATTTTTTTTTTGGATTGAGAGGATTTTATACCTTCCCACTTTACATCTCTATGAATATTTCTCCCCTTTCAATCCTCTTGATTTATAAGATTGAATAATATTTTCTACTTAAATTATCATTCATGTTGTTTTATTTTATATTATGGCAATGTATTTAGAAATCATAAACTTTTATTAACTCTAATTATTACCATTATAACATGTTAAACTCTTTCTATGTTAATATATAATTTAAGCTCTTATGGTCAATATATATCACACTTCTTATCATAATGATAATACCTAAAAATATTTAATGATTTAATTTCCACTAATGACTCTAGATAATGTGTTGGGTAATTTTTTCTCATGGGTTATTAGTTAGAATGATGCATAAGATATTAACTTGTTATCAACATTCATATCACACATCTCATTATAAAGATACTATCTTCAAATATTTATTGTAAAAATTATGGATACTAACTCTAGATCATTTTTAGGTAATTTTTCTCCTGGATTATTAATTAACATGATGAATGAGAAATTAACATTTAATTTTACACAAGGAAACATCCAAATCCATTCATTAAGGCTTTATTGTATATCACCAACACTTAACCACTACATGGTAGTTCATGTATGATTTTAGTGACCAAACTCCTCTTAAGATACTTAAAGATGTCTTTATATTCCTCTATACAAATAATTTATACTCCCAATCATATTAATATGGTTAATAGATTAAATAATTTTGATAAATCTCTGACAATTAATTTATAGTATCCAATCAATATTAGAAAACCACGTATCCCTATTGCAGATGTTGGTATGGGATTTTCTTCAATCACCACTATCTTTGAAGGATCAATATATATGGTATCTTAGGATTAAATGAGCCAAGAAGTGTAGTTTTTATACCAAAAAATCCCACTTTCTAAATCTTGAATATATTTTCTCTTTTATTAAGGCCTTTAGAACAGTACTAAAATGCACTTAGTGTTCTACCTTACTCATAGAATATATGGAAATGTTATCAATAAAGACTACTAAAAATTTGTATTGGAAGTATATAAAGATTATATTTGTCAAATACAGTGACATACAGGGGAAGTTTTATTTCCTAATAACATCACTACGAATTTATAAATTATATATATCATATAAATGGTTTTTATGTGTATATATACTCTTTTCATCCTTAGTTACTGATATTTAGATCAAAGATTCACCTTTGAGAAGTATTGATCCCCTTTAATTTGATGAATCAAGTCATTAATATGAGGCAGAGGATAATTTTTATTGACTATGATCTTGTTAATATAAACCAATGAAAATTCACATTTAAACATATTTCTTTTAATAAATAAGGCTATATATCCCCATAGAGAATCACTTAGTCATAAAATAGAATTTTTCAAATTCTCTTGAAGTATTTGATTTAATTATTCCAATTCTATGGGGTCTATTCTATAAGTACTATTCAGTAGAGGCATGGATCCAGGTATGAGTTCAATTGAAAAATCAACTTCATGATCTTGGGAAATGATGAATAACTCTTCAAAAAATATATTTACATATTCACATATAATTGAAACATATTTGATGTTGAGTTCCTCCCCTACCATTTTAGCTATATTAGGTATCCAGACCTATATTAAGGAACTAGTTTCCAATGGATGTTTATAATCATCCTTGAAATGATATTTTGTCATGGGTTGATTTGATATATGAAATTAGATTTTTTAATCTGGATAATTGTTATGATCTATATATTGAGTAAGTTTCTATTAAATTTTAACAAAGTTAGAATCAATGGATTTTTAAGAAGTATCATCCCATATACAAAAATTAACGAAGATTTATATATATAGGATAAAATAATTGCACCACTTGGTATTTGTCAACCATAATATAATATCCAGTATTTAAGGTGGTGATTAAATAAACTTAGGAAATATATAGTTATCAAGGAATGAAAAAAAGCAAACTAAAATTTGATTTTTGTAGATATTATAGGTATAATAAGTGTACATTTTAAAACTTAATTTTCATGATCTAATTCAATGATTGTGATTATAGAGTATTTTCCTTTCTCACTTGGTTTTGGAGGTTAATATTTTAAATTGTCTTCATTGTCTCATTCATTGCTGCATTGATTTAATTAATGTCTAAACTCCACACAATTGAAGAATTTAAGGGTGGGTAGGATATTAAGAAGAATCTTATTCCTCACTATTATATTAACCATCCTATTCACTTCTCTTCGATAATCTTGAGAATGATGTCTGAAACATCCACATATAAAATATTTTCATATTAAAATTAGTATATTACACAGGTTCTTCTTTCCACATTTTGGACATGTACATAACTGAATTTTATTCTGTCTATGAGACTTATCATTTAAAATTACATGAAATTATATTTTCCTTTTCTTCTCCCAAAATCAATGAGAATAATGAGAGTCCCTAGTCTTTTGGATAATCTATTTGAGAAAGATTGTTTTATTACACTAATTAAATGAATGTTTTTGTTTTAGGATTGATAATGAAATTATACTTGTACCATGTGGTTCTTAAGATTTTTTCTTTATATAAACTAAAACATTTATCCACTTTATACTTAAGCACAGGAAATACATCCTCCATCTTAATGTGAATAGTTTCTAGTTAATATTTTTTTAAAGTAACATTTTAAAATCCTACTATTCTATATAGCCAATTTCTATATTTTTCATCAAATTCTTGACCATGTTCCTCTATTGCTTCACATAAACTTCCAAATAATAAATAGAAAAAACTAAATTTTTTCAATATCTCATCATTGATGGTGAATTTTTTTTCACATTGAGTTATTGCTAAAAAAATTAGTGAATTGTAAGATGGTCATTGTCACACAAAGAACATAATAACAAGCTTCTCATTATTTGGTATATTATAGAGATTAAAACAATTAAATTGATTACTAATAACCTGAGATTGTATGTCCATGAAAGTTTTCACACTATCTTTCATCCCATTGTTTTTTCTCTTGGGACAATCACTACATTATCCATTACATATTTTGTTCACTTTATTCATCCCAATCCTTGAACTTATTAAAACCAAATGGGTTGAAATGGAAATAAAAAATAATATCTTAATAAAATCAAAGTAAACAATCAAATGAATATAAAAAATCAAACATATTATTTCTAACTTTATGAATCCTCCATTTCAATGTATGATACTTTTATTTCAACTAAGGTCGCTTTAAATATAGTTATCTTATACTTATTAACAAAATCCATAAAAATAACTAAACCTCACCTTGATACTAAATTAGGAAACATGAACACATATAAAATTTTGAACATAGCTATCCACATCATTCTGATGAATAAAGTTAGTATCATAGCAAATCACATCATTCATATACGTAAAATGTGAACATAGCTACTGATATTATGACTACACATAACACAATCATCTCATGATATATAAAAAATTACCTAATTAATTGGAGGTTTATATAAGTATATTCCTAATCATAAAACAATGATATACTATACATATGTGGGAAACATGAATCTAGTCATAAGTCAAATATTTATTGACCTATAGAGAGAAAATGATTTAAAACATATATCATAAGGTATGACATAATAAGAAATCAATAATTGGATCTAATGATACCTAAAAATTAACTCCAAGTGAATAAAATATCATAAGTGTTTTTTAGGGGTTTATAGATGATATATAATTTGAAATATTTTGGGCCATTTTGAGATAGAGAAGAAAATGTAATATAAATATCTAAAAGTGTTTTTTACATTTAGTGACACTTTTCTAAAAGCAATGTTAAAAGTTACATTGAAAATAATTTTTAAAAGGTAAAAAAATCCATTTAAAAAAATATTTTACAAGTAATTTTCCTAATAATGGTTCCTTGGATAATATAAAAAGGTTAATGTATAATATGTATAGATTTGAAGAAACAAAATATATGTAAGTAGAATGAAATAAATTTTAACTCTTTATAATAGAGTTACATAAACCCACTAAAATAATAGAGATATAAAATTTCTTTTTAAAGAGGGATAAATAGAAATACTAAAGTTAAATAATAGAATGTATATATTTTTTCCAGATAAAAAATATCATTTTGTGGAAAGAAAGATTATGGAAATGGAAGAAAACTATATGAATCAAAAGGCATAAATTTTCCTTTATAATTACATATTTTATGATATAAGAATCAATAAAAATTAGTATTTTGGAAAGGAAATATATCATACCTTTAAAAAAAGAGAAAAAACCATATGTAATATTGAAGGTTCAAAGTATATCATATATATAAGAACATAGTAAAAGGATAAAGAGTGTTACCAAATAAAATGGAGATTGAGTTAAGAAAACTCCTTACAAATTTGGTCATATATAAATCAAAATATAATTAAAGTGAGATCCTAAAATGGATTTATAAATCACATGAATAAAAAATATGTTATTACAATGAGATGTATATGGGGAGTTATATTCATAATATAAATGAACCTATGTGAATAATATAAAACATGCAACAGTGAACATAAATTAATATGAAAAACTCATTTCATAGATTCTTTATTGGTCGGACATGCTCTAACACCATGTATAATCAATTTTAGATTGTTCGATATCTATTTTAGAACTTATTTATATTTATTTCACTTCATACAATCCATTTATTTATTCACCATGATTCATTTATTAATAATTCCATTATAAAAATTAATGAGGAAAAGATTGTTCAATTTAATATATTTTTTCTTTGGTTTAATTGTTTTGGTAATTAATCCTTTATCATGTGTTCATAACCACCAGAATATTAATTAAGATGATTTAAATTTATTTTATAGAGTCCCAAAGTTCCTAGATAATTTCATTTATGTTATAGTTATAATTCTTAATGAATAGTTAAAAATTATCTTTTTTAATGAATAATGAATCCATAAAAAGAATTTATTTTATTAATGAAAATAATTATATATATTTAAAATAAATAATTTATAAAATAACTTAAATTAATCATTTTGGACTTACATTAAAAATATTTAGGTTTTATTGATCATCATTCATGTTGGTGGTAAAACTGACCCGCATAGGAACATATTATAACTAATGAATGAGTAAGAGAATGAATTTATTTAGTAGTAATATCTTTTTTACTAAAACCTAATAATTTTATGAATAAATAATTATAGTGGGATATAAGTGAGAGGCATATGAGATCCACCACAAACTGAGAGTGTGGGGTAAATGCTTAGAATTTTTTTACAAGACACCCAATCACTAAGACTACAAATTAGTTTACTCCAATAGTATGTCCTGAGGTCATACCCTTGGGTGTAGTGGGAACATAACCTCGTAAAATGTCCTCTATTACTGACACAATGTATTAGATTTAAAAAATGTTGAAAAATAAATTAAAAAGATATAAATATAATTAATTTTATGACTCAATTAGAAAAAATTTTAGATTCATAAAAACCTTTTATTAAGATAGTGATGGTGGATGGATTTTAGAGTATGTTTTCCTAAAAATTTAGAAATCATTACATTGAAAGTTAACATGTGTAATAGTTGTGAGACTAATTGGAGGTAATTAATCCCACATGGATACTATTTATTAAAATAATCAAAATATATGTAACTCTTATAGGCAAATTAATCTTCTAATATTTAGAGGCATTATGAATTCATCACAAGAAAATAGGAAGAATAATTTTTTCACTCATGATCCCATCCATCCTTACCACATTGTGTTTAACCCATTAATCTACAATAAAATTAATAGACAATAAGAAATGGGGTTTGATTTAGGCTCAATATAATTCTATTAAACACAAGTAAATTACATGGAAAAGTAATCAATTACAAAATGACAGTATTTTGTTTCATTGGATCCACCATCCCCTAAGAATGTGCTCACTGATGAGGGAATCATCATCCATCATGACAGAATATGTGTCCTTTAGGGATGAAATAAATGTATTTATAGAGTAATAAATAAAAATAATCATAAAAGTAATGAAAGAAAAATTAACCACCATAAAAAAATTCAATCCTCAATCCATATGTATAAATAAATTCATTAAAGTTCTTATAAAAGAGTCTAAATTTCTCTAAAGAAGTCCTTTTGTGTTCTAATTGTCATCCCTTGATCCTTCCAGTCCAAGGTTTATGATTTATTTTTTCAAAATTCATTGGCATGGATTTTTTATAAGATAATAAATTTTTATAGTGAAATAAGGATGAATATGATCTGGATCACAAAAAACCAAGACTTGACTCCCCATAATGATATATTCATGATGAAAACAGAAAGTGCACAGTTTGAGAGAGAAATATATTCCTTTAATTTTTTTTAATCTTAGAGATCATGGCGTGGTTTTTGAGATTGCTAGTCATGGTTTGAATCTATTAAATTATTCTATTGAGAATATTATAGTGTGGTGTGATGAAATGTCGTATGATGAGCTGTTATTGGAAAACTAATGATTTTTATACTTTATAACCCTCGATGATTTGTAAATAAATAATTGGTACATATTTCACTAAAATATTCTATTTTAATATTACAAGAATTAAAGATCTGTTCTTCCATAGACCTTTGAAATTATTATCTTCTTCACATCACATTCCTTCTGATAAATTACATTGTAAATTATTAGATATGATATATCTTTTATAATCCCTAGATTAAATCTTACATATCCATCACTAAATTCTTATTAATATTTCATATCTAGTTCAATTCATAACTATTTTTTAGTATCTACCCCTTTCATCCTCATCCTTACTATTATAGTGTAAGCTTAAATTATACTCAACTTCAAAATAGTTATTCTGATATCATATCTATGAAATCTCATGTATCCTTGAATTTATTCTACAAAACCTTCCAATATAATATCACACATATAAATTATAGCATTATTTCATGGTCTTAACTATAGTTTTCCTCAACTTTATAGATTAATCTTATATATATTTTTATTTACATCATGGGAAAGGGTGTTACCACATAGGTTTTTTACAAATTTATTTATAAAAATAATCATCATCTTCAATTATGATAAAAAGTGTACATTTACTTAATTAAATCATAAAATTTTCAAAATATTTAAAAAATAACTAAAATTATTATAATATATTAATTATAAAAAGAATTAAAAGATACAATTATAAGATAAAATTTGATCAAATAAAGTAATCCAATTGTGAAAAATATTCATGCATGTTTTTAGCACATCAAATCCACGCACAAATATAATTTTCCTTTCCCTCAGAAAAAACTCAAAATCACACTAAACATGATCAAAACTAAAAATAAATAAAACATTTAATCAAGTATACTCATACACATAATGTTGTAATTTATGTTTTTCAGAGGCACAAGTCCCACTCGAGAAAGAGTGTTCTAATCATGAAATATTTATCACTATAATCAAATATTCCTCTCCCCTTTCATTCACATCGTTAATCCTTTCCTTATTACTCATACCATATATGATATAACTTACCTATAAATTAATTTCCCTCACCAATAAAGCTCATTTAGTTAGATTTATTATAAATCACATGTATATACAATCTATGAATATGATTTAATGTTATCTCAATATCTATATATAAATCAGACAACAAAAATAAAAGAGGACTTTTAATTATGGTTCAAATGTATCCATGGATTAGGTAAACAAGTAATGTTATGGAAATTAAAAATCTAGACATAAAAAAGGCTATACACTAATGTATTATCTCATGATATTTAATTTTTATAAATATACATAAAGTCACATTATTTTCTTTCATATAGAGACAACTCCCACTTCAATTCTTCATCTTTATCTTCATTGGGTCATAATTAGACTTTCAAACTATTAATGAATTTTTCTATTTTTAGAATTTTTATTTTCTCTCTATTTATTAAAATATAATTCACACAAGAATGAATCTACCACCTAGGAAGGTAAAAATATACCAAAACCACTATCCACACCATCAATCTCCTATGAACACTATTTTTGATAGATAATATAAGAAAGAGGAAGGTTTCATGCCATGGTTCAATCTATGATGTTCCACTGTCTCACTTTTTTCATTTTTTTCAAAAATGATAGAGTAATTAATGTAATAAAATCACTAAAATATAATTTTATCCTTTTTTTCAGAGCATCCATAGCTCAAATATTTTTTATTGTTTAAGTATAATAATTTTTAGAATATTAAAGATATCACCAATACTTACTTTCAACTCAATTAAAAATCATGCAATCATAATCAATAGTTAGTGTAGGAAGATAAATTAATCTTGTAATTAGGATTCCTATAAGTAATTTTACTTTATCTATGGCATTGTAAATTGATAAAATACAGGGTTACTCTCAAGATTAAAAGGAAAAAAAATTTGTAATAAATGGCGTCAATAATTAAAATTTTTTCAATGTCATCATTTTTATGTGAAAATAGGAATGTTCTAGTAGATATGAATTTCTCGAAAATATCTCAAGGAAGAGGGTAGAATAAAGAATATAACAACAATTATTAGAGTATCTACTATGTATTGGAATAAACGTGTCGATCAATTAAGCCTTGTAATGGATTAAAATAATCAATTTATAAATTCAAACATCCAAGATCAAAACATGAGAATCAGAATTATACCAGTTTTCATTTTTGAATAAATTACAATTGGAAAGGATATACACTATTAAATAGATTTTCAATTATTTATTCATTATTTATGATTATTATCAATTAAGTTTTTCCAACATGTAATTTTTTTCGTTAAATGACGATGTATCCTACCTCAGTCTAGGGGAAAAAGTCAAATAGGGGACTAGGTTTCTTCCCTCCACACACAAATAAAACATTATACCTAATTTTTTAACAAAGTGAGAGAGTTTAATGAAAAATTATTATTTAATTCACCAAAATAAAAATTTAAACTGATGAGTAAATATTATTTTTCCCCTAATTTTTGTAATTTCCTTTCCTCGATCATAAAAAAGAACTGATGCCATTGATTTCAAGCATGTGGAGTGTCAGGTATAATTCCAACAAATACTTTCCCATAAATTAGGGTTTCCTCAAGAATGATATATCCATGTAATGTTTTAGATAATTTTTCTAGTAAATTTTTTTCCATTCATATTTAGAGAGAGAGTACATGAATTATGTGAAATAATTTTTTTTAAATACATGTTCATAGAAAAATATGAGAAAAAGGAGAACAAATATGAGAAACATGACTATAAAAATGGGGAAGGGTATTTCCTAAGAATCCTCATTGGGGTTCCATATCTTACCACAATCTTAGTCATGCTCTCTCAGGAAATATTCTATGGTAGAAAATGTGGAATTTTGCTATGGAGTATGTATGTTGTCGACTTAGGTAACACAGTTTGGAGCTGTTAGATGTGTAGAAGAGTCAATGGATATGGGAATGCGATTAATCTCAAGAATTTTAGGTTTCTCCCTAATCAAAAGGGAGGTTGTTTAAAAATACATTATGTTAATGACTAGTGTCTTAGGGGATGCATCAACCACTTATTTTTTTACCTTCCTCTAGGCATCCAAATATAACTGATAATGAGTTGTAGAATCATCCAAATAATCTTGATTCTTAAATCATATATTCTTTTAAAGATTTTTTGGAATTGTATGATTAACAATTGTAGTGGTGGAATCTATTTAGTGATCAATGATATAGGCTAAGAAGGGGGGGCCTGAGCAATGATTCAAATATCATAATTTGTGGTGCCCAAAATGGAATCCTCAGACGCTCAAAAATGTTGTGTTACATAATAAAAAGATGGCAAAATATTTATAAGAATAATTATTGCTCACATTTTGTCGAATGGATGGTGGTGGATCCTATGTTGGTACTCCAATTGATATCTCATTGGGTGCTTTGGACTTAGAGGATTTCTATGAATGGTTATCCACATATTCATCCTCTAATAAATCTTAGGAAAATTCCCCTTACCCTAAATAGAGATCTCTATAATTTTTCATTATCCTATGCTGGTACTCTTTCGATGGTCCTAAAAATAAAGTACAAAGTAACACACATTGTTAATATTTTCATGGATCTATATCAAATATAAGATTATAATTTCTAGTTGTCTTCGAAATAATTGAGAATTACATTTTTCTAACCATGTCAGGGTGATAGACCTATGTATGATATGAAGTATCCCAATGTTAAGTTGTGTGATGTTAGTAGATATTTTATCTTGGGTCATAATTTTATTGATAACTAACAACTACAAAATTCTTGAAGATGGAACTGATAGAGAACAATCTCCAACTCATTATATACTTTAATCTAAATAAACACAAGACTATATATTTCCAAATTCATACTTTGAGAACAACTAATGTAATATACCACTCATAATATCCAAATATGAACCTATTCTCTTCCAATCCCTTCTCAAGTTTCGTCAAATATCCAAGTCTCAAATAACTAAAATCCTATTGTTGAATTGGAATTACATTATTTAGATAAATTACTCCAACTGTTTACATGACATAAAGATCCATGAAAATCTATGACATAAATTATATAGATAATTTTTTATGGTTATGATCTTTTTTTTTTGTAACTTCTCCATCCTCAAAAGGTTGGTAGGGTCAGTGAAGTGATTGAAATAGTATAGGTTCATTTTGGTGGTATGATTGTTAGAGGATCTAGAATAAATTAATGATGGTAATGAGATTAGAGTTAGGCTAGGGGAAATGCTAGGTAAAGGTTCATGTGGAGGGGTAGTGTATTTATTTCATAGGACATCATTTTATTTGGTCAATGGGGTCCTGGGATTTTGGGTAGCTTTTTATTTTAGTGGAACTCTTTGGTTGTGTTTTTTCTTAAAAAGAGGCATGGGTTTTTGGTTATTTTATGAGGAACTATAATTTTGGTTAGAGGGAGTGGATAGAGGGTCATCCCACTAGAAACACACTATAATGTAAAATTAATATTGGTTTCAATAGAGTGAGAAAAGTTTTAAAAGTGTTGTCAATGGATTTGGGAAAAGAAGTTACAATTCACTATGGTTAGAGGGTTGGATCTGGTAGTTCCGAACTCAAGGTGAAGGGATATTCTAGAAATGAATTATGAATAGAAATGAATATAAAAAAGTAAAACTTAGAGGGTCTTACCAAGATGAAATAAGGTGGATGTATTATATTTGAGTCACTTGAGAATTGAATCATGGAATAAATAGTACATGGGATGTGATGAACCATAGAAAAAATCTAAGATTTTATCTCTAATTTAAAAACTTTATAACCATTATGGAATAGTCTATATAAATAAAACATGAAACATTCAATTTTTTTACAACTTATGTATTTTAATTTTCAAACAATTATGGTTTTGAGTGGTGGGAATTACCATCACATCATAGTAAAAAAGAATCCCTTTTCCCCATTATTTTTAATGAGGGATAAAAAACATGGATTTGTGTAATGGATTAATAGTGATTACAAGACTAGAGTTCTATAATTATGATGCTCAGGTCAAACATGAATGTTTCAATATTCTATAACATGAATCCTTCTCTATTTAAGATGACCTAATTCTGTATATTCATATTCAGGATGTGAATGAACCGTTATACCATAGTGATCCTCAGATATCTTGAATAATTTTTTAATAATTTTTATGTTTTAAGTCTTAGAATATCATTCTAGGATATTGAATAATAATTTACATGGGTTTAATTGATGCTTAAGCTTCCCAGTGATGATTGAGATGTAGTATATTTAACTATTCCATTGACAGCTCATGTGCCAAAAGGCCAATTATTAGTTTTTGGAACAGCTTTGTCTCTATTATGGGACTTTGTAATTTCCATGTTGTTGGTCCAATTTCCAATCCCATAAATATTTATACTTCTTCTACCCAATTCTTTATTTCATGCCCCTTTTGCAATATGATGTGTAAACATCATATGTAAGATAAAATTCCTCTATCATAAGATAACCCTTTTCTAGAATCATTTTTATTAAATGATGGGTTTAAAACTTCCCAAAAAATAATTTTTCAATTCCTAGACCCACCCTACTTCACAATACAAATGTTCACCCTACCCCATGGTTCACTGCATGAAAACTCTAGTTGTGCATCTATATGGTGTGGTATCTGTGTTATGATGCGATGTACTCTAAATTTTTAGAAAGGTTAATATTTTCAAGATCATTCTTATCCTATATTTTTATCCTAAATATTGTTTTAAATTTTTTTTCATATTATACAACCAATCAAGTATTTCTACCATCTTTATCATACTTTCATGACATCTTTCCCATCACTTGAGGGAAAATTTTATATAATAAGTAGGAATACATGAGGATATAATTTTGGATTATTTATTAATTAATATTCTATCCTACTAATATCTAATCTATTTCCTGAATGTTAAAATAACAAATAATAAAATTGGAAAAGAAAACTTACATGTATTACCTCCTAATTCATGCTTCATTTAACGTTGAATGCTTGAAATTACTATTATCCCTCAGTAAAAGGTAAGAGAGTGGAAACTCTCCAATTGATTGTTTTTTACATATGTATTGAGATGATTTATATTCACCTTGATAGTTTGTTCTCTATATTTTAGAACCTACACATATGTAGGTAAAAATATTTGTTTAATCATGAAAGGAATTGATGATTTTTATCTCATCTTACATAGAAGCAAGATAAAATATCAGTTGAATAAAATTAACTTGTCGCATGAGTGTCTCTTTTTAATCATGATGTGTTGATCATTCTATTTACATTTTATTTCTTTGTAAATTTTAACACTGGCATAGGAATCAATCTAGATTACTTTAAGCTCATCTAACCCCAAAAATCTATTATTTTTAAATTTATCCTCATTCCAATTGATATTTATGGCCACCCAATATAAATTATGGAAGATATATACAGGAGTGTGGAATGGTTTACGATACATGAATTGAAATGGATACATTTCAATTAATAATTTATAGGTTGTTCTATATACCCACAAAGAATTATTGAGTTCTCATAACAAATCCATTCTTCTTGAGTTAAAGTTATTCTATAGAAAATTTTTAATCTATTCATTTAAAAACTGCAATTTTATAGTTATTTTTAGGTAATAAATTTTACTAATTTTGTAAAAATAATTTTACTTCTCTATAACACTTCACAAAACACGGTTAACAAAAAATTTCCATGATAACTTATCAATTTATTTAGTGTCCCAGACCTTGAAAATATTTTTTTCTTCAATAATTTTATGATTTTTTTCTTTGATGGAATTTTTATATTTAGTTTCAACTCATTTAAAAATATATTCCACATATATAGAGATATAAATTTATAAAAATTATTATGGGAAGTTACCCATGAGGTCATTTCCCCAGGCATCAAATAATTTAACCTTAATGACTGTGTGTTGTAATATATCATCATTTTTCCTAGTATTCCTAGTGCATTGGTAGTGATAAAAATCTTACAAAAAAACTTCTTACATCCTTGAATTGATTTTTCCAGTAGAATACACTTCGTAAGATTTTAGGGATGGTTTTTTTTATCCATGGCATCCTTTCTTTTTTCAGGTGTGACTAAATTCCTATAAATGTTCAATATCAATTTTTTGGTATACACCTTCAATCCAATCCATATCTGTCCTACATGATTAGTAGTGGATCATCCCAAAACCAATGAATAACCACAACTAAAAACCATTTATTTTATTAATATAAAAACATTGGTAAATGGTTTCGGTTTCCAATTTTTTTTCAGTTTTAGTAATCCATGATCTTGTTGTGATCTCCAATATAAATAAACATTCATTTAGAAAATCATCCCAAATTTCAACATCCAATTTTCCAAAAACAAAATGAGACAGTTCCATCCTTGAAAGAGGGATAATAACTAAATTATATAATCTATTCTTATTTTTTATATCTATATCAAACTTCTAAAGCCAAATAATCCACCGTACCAAGGGAGGTTTAACATCCTACTTTTGTAACACGTACATTAGTTCCACATGATGGTTGTGCTCCTTGTGTATGAGGTAGGGTATAATATTATCATTGGGAGAAGACCACTATATGAAACTCTATATCTATAGTGGTGTAATTGAATTGTGCCACTATCAGGGTTTGTCAAAAATAATATATATGGATAAATATTATGTTTACCCTCTGCTTAAGATATTCTCTTAACATGTAGTCACTTGTGTCACATATTAACTCAATGTTCTCCTCCAAATTGTGTGTTAACCAGATAGTGGTAGTGTTAAATCTTGTATTTAACTCTATTAATGAATATTTTCATTCTTTATTACAATTTACCTCTACATCCTTGGCTAAAATATGGATGAGGACCCTGAAACCTATGAATGTTCATGAAAAATATCTGGTAGAACTAGAATTACCTAATAGGAAACAAATATCCCTAACTATTTTTGGTTATCTTATATCCTTAATCACCATGACTTTTACTGGATCAAAATTTATCAAATGTTTGGAAATTCTACACTAAATTATAAATAAATTAGATACGATAATGTGTAATCCCTCTTAATTGAGAACCTTGCATATTTATATTCATCTTTACAATACTAAATCAATATTGTTCCATAAAACTTTAAATTATCAACCATAAACTGAAAAATCACCCATAAAAACTTCAAGTAACTCCTCAACCATCCTATAAAATAGTTGGTACATGTATCATTGGAATTGGGTGAATACATTACACATACCAAATGTTGTTAATCAATATGATAAGGTTTTATATAAGCCTGTGAATATCATATTTGCCTGATCCTCAGGTTAAATTATAATTTTATTATACCTTGAATAACAATAAATAAATAAATAGAACTCATTCCTTGAAAGTCCATCTAGTATCTAGTTAATTAATAGAATATAAAAATGGTTTATAGTTACTGCATCATAAATGTTCTTGTAATGAACACAAGGGAACCATCTCTATATAATCCTAATGACAAAAGGCCTTTAATTTACATCATTTTCATAATTAATAATAACAAATTACACAATAATCTCACAAATCTAGAGAAGTGAATGTTTTAGTGTATTTGGGGACTAGTTTCATAATTATATTATTATAAAATAATTGTGAACATATCTCTGTAAATAACATCACACTAGACCCCTTTCGAAAATTCTAATAATTTATAACTAGTTTCATAACATGGGAAAAGGAAACATAAGAAAGGGGTGAGAATACATGCTTAGTAAGGGAACAATTTCAACCTTTCATCATTTTTATACCATTATCCTGTAGAAACATATCATGAGGAGTGAATTTATTATTACCAATTACACAGAATAATAAGAGTAGTCTATAAATATTATAAGAACCTGTAATCTAAAATTATCATGAAAAAAATATAAAATAAGTATGTGGATCCATAAGTAAATAATCATGTTCCAAGGAGAATATTGAAGACTTATAAACATGAGAGCATAATAATGCATGTTGAACTTCATACAATTATGAAACAAACCCTATAAATTTCAAATATATTTCAACTATGGAACAAACATCTGTAAATTTAAATAGTAATTTTATGAGTCACTCCATTTGTTCCCATGCTTAAAGTTACTAAAACATGCTCAAAAATACATTTCTAATGAAATTTGTTCCTTTAACCAATGTATTGGACTATGAAATAGGACCCCACCCATAATCATCCCTATATATGAGTTCTAGATGATCTCAATCACTCATTATATCTTAAAGAACCCATAAAAAATGGGTGTCATATCCTTTATAAAAATGATTTATATATGGGAATAATAAATCTATTAATAATCATATAATGAAAATCCCATTGTAAAATAAATGGGTAACCAATGTTATCAAATACATTTCTAACTAAATATTATTTAATTATGGGAGTAAATTATAAATTATTTACATGGTAAATGGAATAAAGTTTAGTCAATATTTTTCCTTATCAATTGATGTATATAAATCCAGGTGATCACACATAATTAATTAATGAAAAAATAAGGTATTATAAAAGGAATACCATTGGAATAAAAATCATGCATATACATATTGGGTGATTAGGTAAGAAAAGTAGTGATGGATTATTTCTTTAGTAGGGAATAAAATTATATAAACCATTAGAAGAAATAATTTTTATGTTGTTACTTTAATAATATCCCGAATCAAGCATAAAATATGTTCACAAAGATGGAAATCATTTGATAATACATTGAAAAAATCATTTTGGGAATAAGAAATATCATTTTTATTTTGAAAAAGATTAAAAAACAAATAATTTATAAAACTAAAATAATTTATTTTTATTTTAGAAAAAAATAAAATAAATTGTTATTTACCTCAAAAAATATAATTTTATAAGAATCATGTGTTCATATGGAAAATTCTACGGAGATATTCTATTCAATTTATTTTAAAAACAACCCACATGAAAAATGTAAAAATGATTTCTTTTAAAGATTTAAAAATAAAATTACTTATAAAATATTCTCTAATAATGGATCCTTGAAAAAGAAATAAATAAATCTATGGAAATTTTCGGTGGAAGAAAAAACATTTATCATGAAAGGTAAAATCCATTTAGTATTTTTAGAGTATAACTGTTGAAAAACTCACATAAAAAAAAGGTAATAAAATAGCCTTTGGAAAAGATGTATATGGAAATATAATGGTCACATGAGTTAATACATATTATTATTTTAAAATATTATATTAAACCATTTTCATGATGGTTAAATTTTTATATGGAAGAAAAAGAATCACCTAAAGAGGATATACATTATTATGAACATACATTATTTTTAAGAAAAATAATTTCATTAATGGAAAAAAAAATTTCTTTAAAAATAATTTTCCTCATTGTGATATAGGCAATAATATCATATGAATTGGAAAATATTTGAATATATATTACCTAAATAAAAATTTTTTTAGAAGAAAACTTATAACTATATAAAGAAGTTTGAGTTCCCAAAAAATTCCATATGGACAAAATAGTTCAAGAAGTAAGAAACTTTTAAAAAGGGGTTTATGTGGTGAAAATATAAATCTATAGAAGAAAAAGAGAAAATAATACAATCATAGGGAATAATTCCCCCAAATTTTATGTAATAAGTTCAATATGATCAACCATTTAGGATGGATTGCCCATTTCTCTCCCAGCAATGCTCCCCTGAGCACGCTTCTATTCTTCCTCCTCAATTTTCTTCCCCCGTCACTATTGATTCCTCCTAGCCTCTATTATCTTTCGATGATCTCCTTAGAGTTCTCTACTTCCTTTTTCATTAGGTTTCATCCCCCAATGTTCTTTTCTAGAGCATCTTTCCAGCTTTCTTTATTTTTTTTTGAGTTTCATCCCCGACCCATCCTTGGTATTCCCATTCATTTTTTCTTCTTTGGGTCTCAGTCCTATGTTTGTATTAGGGTTTCAATCCTATTTTATACTTCCATTTTTCATGGAGATTATTTTTTGTGATTCTATTTCTATTGTGTAGTTTTGATGGATATGTGTTCTCTGGTTTGTTAGAGAAGGTTAGTCGATGTTGTTTTATGGTGAGTCTGGTGCTTCCTGGGTCACGACATGCTAAGGGAGTCATTCCTGCTTGTACTCCTCTTTGGAATCCAGATCCACTCCTACCTTACATGTAAGTTAGGTGTGTAGGTTTCTAATAGGATTTGGGTTGTGTTTTAAATTATGGTGTGGGGGTTCCAAGTGGTCCGACATGGGTTTAGGCGATGATAGGGTTTCAGTTTGGTTGGGTGATGTCAGTGAAGATCTTTGCTCGTTGTGAAGAATCCATGTCTCTCCTAATGCCACAAACTAGATATGGTCACCATTCAAACCAGAACCCAACCTAGTCCATGTTAAGGCCCTAAGGGAAATCCCTATTCCCACGGGCTGGTACAAGTGCCCAATTATCATAAATAATGGTTTGGTAATGATTTTCTTGAGTTTAGAAGTGCTAAACAACCAACAAAAATCAATAAACTGAATCTAAAAATTTAATCTAACAATCCTTTAATAAAATTCAAAAATTGAAAAACATAGTTTTAATAAAAACACCAAGAGGGAAACAACTCAAAAGGATCAGCATGTCTGACTCAATTACCACCACACGAAATGGGGATATCACCCAAACCTTCTCCACAACACCACAACTAGAAATGAAGCTAAAAACCCGAACTGTCATCTCCAAGGACCATGCCCTTACATGTGTCAAACATTATCAAGTATACGTACACCAAAAGGTGTATGTAGTGCGTGAGAGTAGTCTTAATATAATTCCATCCAAAATATTCCATTTTATAAACATTTTAAGACAAAAATCTTGCAGGTTTTCATAAACAAGAAAAGCTAGAATGATTTATAATAGGTGAAAAATTTAATGAAAATAGTTTCCTAGAGGGAAAAATTGAATAATGTAATATTTTATTTAAAAAAACATGATACTTAATTTTCCAAAAAATCACACCATATGATAATGGTAAGTAAAAAATAGACAATGAGCATTGGTCACAAGAACACCCCAAGGAACTAGCTAGCTATGGGGCCCAAGGTACATTGTATCTTAGTGGATAAGTAACCATAAGAAATATCCTTATCATGCATGATCCAATTGGATGGGAAACCCCGATGGCCTAATGGTTCCCAAAAATCATCAATGTTTTGTTAGTATTGTCATCATCAAACTTGCTAAGTGAAACAAGGATAATAACACTATCAGATCACTAACATACTAGTCCTAGTCCACCCACCTAGACACTCGAGTTTCCCTATTTGTTCTCAAACAAGTTACACATGTTATAAAATAAAATTTTCACTTATAAATACCATTTTTTAATAATAAACACACCAAAAATCACCCAAAAATGTTTTTCACCCTTTGTGTAACTCGATAAAAAATTTAAAATTTCATAAGACTCATTCAAGAAGTAAAATCAGGATTTGCACAACAAATCCATTTAAAAACCCACTTTTAAGAAAATATGAACCCCAATACCATACCAAAAATTATTTGAAGCCCTATAAAAATTTGATAAACCATTTTCATATATTATAAAATGCCCTCAAATGATACCACATGAGTTAGACATGAAAAACAAGAAATCTGAAGCAAAAATGAAGCTTTAGAATAAAAAAATGACCAATTATATCAAAATTAATTTTTCACCCAAAAAATAGGTAAGAAACATGATAGAAATGAAAATTAGGCCAGATAAAAATCAAAAAATTCTTACACATGAAAACACTTACCTAAGAAGTCAAAAACCCCAAATCCTTGAGCGAAACTTAAACTGCCCCATAGGCGCACCAAAAGGGGATGAAAATGAACCATAATGGAAAAGATTGAACCAATAAATAAAATATTATACCCTAGGTATGAAACCCTAGTTGTTGGACATTTGGAACTTCAAAAAGGAGGGAGGAAAACCAAAGGGAAATGGAAGGAACGTGAGATAAATTCACTTACTTAAAGAATACTAAATTTCCACCACCCAAAACCCATCAAAATTGGGTTCCAAATGACCTTTATTGAGATTGGGAGCCTTCCATGGATACTAGGGTTGAATAGGAGAATAAATGGGGAATAAGGGTTTAATACTGGAAGGGAAAACTTGGAATAACAAAATATTTTTATGAGCTGGACACCTGTGCACAGTTTGTCCGCACAGTTTAGTAAACCATACGGCCAAACTGTGAAGCCTATTCTAGCCACCCGAAACCCCCCTTTTCATAAAGATTTCATTGGGAAACTAGGGGGAATGATTGGACAAGAATATAAGGTAAAAATTATTGAAAATAAAGACATGTATTTGACTATTCTCCGCACCATGAAAAAAAATTTTCCCCAGAAAGTCAACCTGAAGCTTGATCAGAAAACAAGAATGGGTAATATTTCTCAACCCAAGAATTCCACTACCATGTATTGTGTACATAATTACCATTCTTCCAAAGGACCAAGACCAATGGAATAGAGTTTCCTCAAAGGAACTTCTCTTGTAAATCCACTATTCGCACTGGCCACTTAAACACTAATAAATCGAGCTCTATCTCCAACTGTTCCCAATTGAACACATGGGATAGATCTGGATTGTAATTCTTCAATTGGGAGACATGGAAAATTTCATGAATATATGTCAATTGATATGGAAAAGATAAGTAGTATTCCACCTTTACAATCCTCTTGGTGATCTCAAAATGTCTAACATACCTTAGTATTAGCTTTCCATGCTTTCCCAAATGATGATGGCCCAGAAGAGGGGCCACGTTAAATAATACCCTATCACCTGTAGAGAACTCAAGATCTCAATGCATATGATGGGAATAAGATTTTTGGTGAATCTAAGATATCAATAACCACTGCTTGATCATCTTGACCTTCTCATATGTCTCTTTCACAATGCTCGACCCCAATAGTGAGGTCTTACCTACCTCAAACCAACATAGGGGGGACCGACATGGATGTCCATAGATGCCTCAAAAGGAGTCATTTGAATCGAGGATTGGTAACTATTGTTATAAGAAAACTCAATTAAAAATGGATATACAATGAAACTCTAAATTCCAAGAAACATTCCTAGAACATGTCTTCAGGAATCTGGTTTTCCCACCCCTTCTGGAAATCCGTTTGAGGATGGTATGTCATGTTTATCTTAATATTCAACCCCAATTCCTTCTGAAGGCCTTCCCAAAACCTAGAGGTAAAACATGGGTCCCTATCTGAGAAAACTACTGACAAAACCCCATGAATTTTTACCACCTATTGAATATATAATCAGACCAACTCATCCACTTTGGCTGTATCTCTTATCAGAATGAAATAGGATGATTTTTTCAGATGCTCAATCATTACCGAAATCTCATTCTTACCCCAAGGTTTATGAGGTAAACCAACAATGAAATCCACAGAGACCTCATCTCACTTCTAGGATTGAATGGGTAATGGCTGAATCAGACCAAAGGGCCTTTGATGCTCTGCTTTCACCAACTGACATGTGTAACATGTCGATACAAAATCATCTATATCATACCTTATACTTGGCCAAAATAAATATCGACGAACATTATAATACATTTTGGTATCTCCAAGATGAACGAACCACTGAGATTGGTTTCTATATGGGATTAACACATTCCTTAGAGACAAAGAAACCCTTAAACAGACCTTGAAGCACAAGACTCCATCAGGAGACAAAGACTAATCAGAAGAAATATCACCACTATAAAGAAACTACATCGACCGCTAACATAGATCACTACTAGGATTTTCCCACTGAATAAATTATAAAATAGGAGTCAAATAAATGATTTACAAGAATTCTCCTCCAATGTTCTCTATGGTCTCCAGGTTCTTTTGAGCATGGAGTCCCATCAGAGTCCACTCATCACTGGACTTACTCAAATCCTGGACTAGTACTTTTCTGCTCAAGGCATTCTCTAGAACATTATCCTTGCCCAGGGTATAGATGATATCAAAGTCAAACCCCTAAAAATACTTGACCCAACGGTGCTGCCTTAGATTGAGAACATTTTGTGACAATATTTAGGAGATTCTCTTATGATTAGAATATACCACAAACTTCTCCCTAAATAGGTATAGACAACAAGTATTCAAATCATGTATAACTGCTTCCAATTTCATGTCAAGGTTTGGGTAATTATTTTCTTGGGGTTGAAGTTTAAAAGAGCCAAAAACCACCACCTGGACATCCTATATAAGCACATACCCAAAACTCATACCTAAAGCATTTAAATACACCACATAGTCATTTTCAGGTTCTGTAAATATCTACACAGTGGCTGTAGTAAACTGTCGCTTAAACTCCTCAAAGGATGCTTGCCATTTTGGGACCCATTCAAACTTCACCCCTTTCTGAGTGAGCATGGTAATGGATGAAGCAAGCCGAGATAAATCCCAAACAAACCTACCATGATAACCTACGAGGTTGAGAAAAATCCTGATATTGAACACATTATTCAGCTGCTCCCACGATATAACTGGATTGATCTTCTTGGAGTCCACTGAATCCCCCTATTCCGAGATTACATGAACTAGAAGTATCAATTCCCTAATCTAGAAGGATCACTTGGACATCTTTTCATCAAGGTAATGATCCCACAGAGTGCCCAACACAATCCTCAAATGATGCTCCTGCTCTTCCTCAGACCTAGATTAAACCATGATGTCATCCATGAATACGATGATAAATAAGTCAAGATACTTTTGGAAGACACTATTCATATAGAAACCCAAGACTTTTACATATAACATTTCATTATTTTATTTATAATTAATCATCAGAGTACAAGCCAAGGATCGTTAAGTCTAGTGTCTTGGTAGACTAGGTACATATAACACAAAACGTGGGAATAAATAAAACTTCTTTATTTAATCTCCATAAGGAGATTCTAACTTCCTTTGAGCTCTTACATCTGCATAGGGTACCCTGGCGAACACATGAACAAAGGGGATGAGATAAAAATCCCAGTAAAGGAATGAACATAAGGATACATCTCAAGCACATGAGTTAGGAGGCATGACATAATGATATTAAAAGAATGAAACTTATAAAATCATTTAATATAAGCATGGGATCTTATAAACATGTAATAATATAAATGTGGCAGAATCATAAATTATATCTTTAGTACGGGTCAAGGCTAGCCGCCAATCCCGTTTCCCATTTCAGTACGGGTCAAGGCTAACGCCAATCCTGTTTCACATCGCATCTCATGAGACTTATCATTACCCAATGCATTGGAGTGCTATCTGGGCTCACCCATCTCAACATATTCATGAATATTCTTTCCACATAAATAATCTTGCCACATAAATAATCACACATAATCAACCATACATAAACATAAGGTTACCCATGGAAAGATTTGGATACCACAATCATGACATAAAACATATCCAATGGGCGTATCACAAAAGTGTCCATGAAAGTAAGGGATTATAATATACATGGAAATTCATAGGGTAAAATAGGCATATAAAATTTTAAGTTGTGTCAAATATAAGTGACAACATATAAAAAATGTATTTTAGATACATTAGCATTAAAACATTTTTGTGCGGTTTTAAGGAAAACACTCTAGAGATTTTAAAATAGTTAAAAGACATACTTTTATATAAATCTAGAATTGAAGCATGAAGGTTTTCAGAATAAAAATACTGATTTTATAAGGACAATGGTGTCCTAAAATAGAGGATAGCGTGAACTTGAAATTTGGGTAAAAATTGGGGAAGTCCCCTTAAAACAGGTTGTCTTATCAGAAAGTTCTAAGGAGGGAATCTTTCAAAATCATGTATATCCCCGAAAGAATGAGATGAAAGGGTCTTGATATAAGAATATTGTACAAAAAAACAGAATTTATAAGACTCACATAGATAGATAAGATAAACCCATTTTGAAAGATGGATAAGGCAACCTGAAAGAACAAAGAAGGTTCTGGTAGAATTCATTACGATTTTATCGGCATGGTGTCGGGTGTGACCAACAACGATTAATGAGAGAAAAAATTGGGTTTCTAATCACTTATAAATCCATAATGAAGTATGGGTCAGGTTATTAAACATACCCAATAATTTTCTAGTACACATATAAAGGCATAGTATAGAGGACAATCTTGATTAAGAGAGAAAAGGAGAAGATCCCTTACCTCAAATCCAGTGGTGTTCTCCACTTGTTATTAATGACCATAATAAAAAAATTAGGATTATTAATTCCTAAGTATAGAAACTCTTAGATATTTAATTGATTTATTATAACCCTTTTTAGTTCATTCAGATCCTTTTTTATTAGTTATAAGGTTCAATTTCATTGTTTGGGCTCGTTTGTTTACTTTGCTTTAAAAGATCGGTTCACTTATATTAAAGTTTGGATTATATGTAAGATGAAAGTGGTTTTCCAGAATTTAAGTTACATTATTTAGTTCATATCTAGTAGATTACATGGTTTTAATTTTAATTAGGTTACTTAGAGTGATGTTTAATTACTACATATATAACCTTAGTGATAACAGTTTTTGTTATTCGGTGGGTTTGATTACAAAGAATGTGTTTTGATTTATAACTTAATTCCATTTATACCAAAGGATTACAAAATGAAAAAAATAGGATATATATTAAATTTATAATAATATTTTTCAACCATAACACAAATGGTTTCATGACCAGAAATAAAGATAATAATAGAAATTGATTAACCGTTGTCCTTGAATGTGCTAAATTAACACATCTCAAATGGTGCATTCATTTCTTTCAAATAAAAGGGTGGGGAAAGGGATAAGATAATGAAATATACCACTAGCATGAATAAATTCTAGTACGTGTATGTTACTGGATTTATCATACTATTATGGTGAAGGAAGGTGAGGAAAGAAAATAAAAAATAAATGAACTTAATAGAAAAGAAGAAATTTGGAAAGAGGAATTTACCACTTGAGACTTCCTCCTTTGAGAACCGCTTATGGGGAGAGGTTTTGGTATTTTGAGGAGGATGAGAGCTTATGTACATGGGGAAGGACCTTAGGGAGAGGTTTGGGAAGAATTTAGAGAAGGCTTGGAGCATGAGAGGAGTGTAGAGAAGAGGGAGTGAAGGGGAGTTTTTATAGTGGAGGAGAGGAGGGATTTCATGATATTTTAATCATTAATTTGTTATTTCTTCCAAAGACAAGTAATAGTAAGTATTCGATTCTCAAGAATAGTAAATGGGTCATGTGAATTAGAACCAAGTGGGATTACATCAGCAGAGCATCATCAATGACTCAATTAATCCATTATTTAACATTTATTGTAAATTATCGGATTCTACTATTCATAAAAATTCAAGTATTTAAGAAAACTAATATAAATTCTCCCTAACCATTTTTAGACATGTAGAATCCAAAAATAAAGTCCATTTTCCAAAATAATTTTCTAAATATGACTATTTTTATAATTAATTAAAATAATAATTTATTATCAAAACAAGTTTTAAAAGATTCATTAACTCATTCTAAAATATAGGTATATCATACTTCCAACCTGAATATTATTTTTGTACCACCATAGGTGAGGTTAATATTCATTAGGGTATATCACTATTCATGAGGGTATGCTACTCTTAATTAGGGTAGGTTACTATTCAACAATTTTTTTTTGTTTTATTGGACTCTAAAAAAACATCTGGAACATAGCAGTGTATGCCGGATGTTTGAAATTCCAAACACAAAAGTGAAAAAATTATGTTCAAAGGTAACTTATCACTTAGTATTTCATTATGTTGTGCTTTCATGTGATTTTATTACATAAATATAAGAAGGGTATTTTCATTGAAAAACATTGGGTCGTTACAATTCAAGAGTGCCATAAAGACTACTGGAGCACTGATCAATCGGATGGGCATGAACAAGTACTCAAATTGGTCATACCTACTTTAGAAGGATATATTCTAGATATCCGCCCCCCTCACCCTAACTTAGTGGTAACCTAAATGTAAGTATGTATTGGAAAACCACTTTTCCCCCTTCAACTGATCAAACAAGTAATCTATTTGAGGAAAAAAATATTTGTTTTGGGTGGTCGTCTTATTCATCTTTTGGTAACCATTAGATAACTGAATAGGTCTATCGACCTTCTTCATAAAAAGAACAGAAGCAGCCCAAGGAGAGACGCGCAGGTGAATGAATCCTTTGGATTCCAAATCATTCATATTTATCTTTAATTCCCTCAACTCGGTGGGGAATATATGAAATGATGGAAAAGATATCAGCAATGTTCCTGGAAGAAAATCAATCAAGAACTCCACATCCCACTCTGGGGGTAGGCCAAAAAAATCAACAAAAAATACCTCTGGGAACTTATCCACTACATGAGGTAATATAACCTTAAGGGAAAAAACATCATCCACTAGCACGAGTAATGATAATTGGGGGACTAGATTCCCCAACTCTGGGAGTGGGGGTCCAGTAAGACCTGACTGAGGATCCCCTTACCCAAGAAAAACATGAGGACTCCCATCATGTGTGGTGAAACTCACCCACTACCTGTAACGATTGATATGTGCTTGAAAGTGAACTAACAAATGCGTGTTGAGTATTACATCGAAAAGTTCCATATCGAGGACCAAGAGGTCCCACTCTATCTCAACCCCTGACACAGAAAGTGCACATGACATGCACCTGAGAACTTTCTCATTCGTCTTACCCAATGGTGTCACCAAATCCATCGAAAAATACAACAACTCGGTTGGAAAATTTAGTAGGTTAATAATATAGGAAGAGACAAAACAAATAATAGCTATAGTATTGAGAAAAACAAAATCGAATGATGATTAAATCAAAATGTTTCCTTGAACTGTCAAAGGCCCTACACCCGATCCCACCGGTGCCTGATTCACAACATTAATATTCCTCGTGTTTTTCTTAGAATGGCTACTCGCCTGTAGATCTGCCTTAAACTGGACCTACCTAGAAGATGATCAGGACCTACCACCATGGCTACCAAACTGAGATCACACTCTTTTAGATGGCTTTGGATGAACTGAAACACCCCTAGAAGCCACTGATCCATCCCCACACTATAGTGGACACATCACCTTGAAAAATCACCATAAGTTCCCCATATCTCCACACTAATAACAAGGAATCTAAGGAGTTATAAATGTAGTTCAGGTGGACCCTGTCCTCCCACACTGGTGGCACATGACGAATCTCGCATCAGAAGCCACAGATGAGAACTTCCTAGGAGGATGTCTTGAACTACCACCTAACTTCTTCCCTTACTCCTATCAATTCCTTTTCTTCTCAGATGAACTACCACTTCCTATAACTGATACCATACCAGATAAACTATACCTTCCCTTATGATCAATTTACACCACACAGTCCTGATCAACCACCTCTGCATAGGTCTTCATCTTGAAAAGGAATACCTGAGAATAGATCTCCGACCATAAACCCCTCTAAAACTTCTAGGACTTTATCTAATAATTAGAGACCATTTTAATTTCATATAAGACTTTCTCAAAAAATATTTTGGCATAATTCAACACTAGAAAATCCACCTAGATTTTTTCCATAAACTCCTAAGATCTGGCTTAAACTAAGACTTCAGGACAATACTAGTCCTTGAAGGTAACCTTGAAGTCCGTCCAGCTCATCAACTCATGCTTACTAGCTTGAACCACTGATTCCCACCACCTGCGACCGGTACCCTCTAACATAAAAAGTCACAATTCACCCTAACTTCCTCAGGCATGTCAGAAAACTCAAACATACAGTCGATATTCTCAATCAACTCCTCTACTTCCAGGTGTTCCATGCTACATAGGAAAGATGGAGACTTGTTCTTCAGAAACTCTTGGGATTTGTCCTTCCTAGGATCAAACTCATCTTCTATAGATTGAGTATAAACAAGATATTCTCCCTATACTAGGCCTTGGAGAGATCAGGCCATAGCTTCCACCATCCTTTTATCAAGTGGTGAGGGAGAACTCTCATTGGCTTCATCTTGTGGGTGCCTATGAGCTTTCTGGGGAGGCATGTTGCTACAAAAAGCAAAAATGACAAGAGAAAACATTAGTACAATAGTACTTAATTTTTTAATAAATCACATAAAATATAAATAATTAAAACTCATCACAAAAATGAAACAAACTACTACTTCACCCCCACCCAATGCTCATGTGCTGTCTGTAGCCCGCATATCTCACCTGGAAGGGAATTCAAACAAAAATAACAAGATCCCATGGAGACTCGAGGTATATCTTGAGAGGTATGGGCTAGGAACCATACTCATAACTAGAAATCCGACCCTCGACAATCCAATCTCCTTTCTAACGAGACTCATCTAAGAAAATATGACCCAAAGAGGATTATCATGCTATGATACCATTTTTTCATGAACTAAATCTGGTCACCATCCAAACCGGCACCTGAACCAGTATATGGAAAGGTTATAAAGTATTTCCCTATCCCAAGGGCTGGAAAAACTTCCCAGGTATCATAAATAATGATTTGGAAATTATTTACTCGAGTTTAGAAGCATTAAAAAACCAATAAGTTTAAGTAAACTGAATCTTAAAATTTAATCCAACAAGACTTCAATAAAATTCCTAATTTTAATACATCGTTTAAAAAAAACCCCAAGAGAGACACAAATAAAATTTAACCACAAGTTTGACTCAAGAACCATCACACAGAAAGGGTACATCACCCCAAAACCTTCTCCATAACACCACACCAGAAAAAAGAGGCTAACAACCCAAACTGCCGTCTCTAAGGTCCTTTCCCTTACCTATTTCAAAAATTATCAAGTATAATTAAAACCAAAGGTGTAAGTAGGGTGTGAGACTAAGACCAATAAGATTCCAACAAAAGTTTCCATGTGATAAAAATTTTAAGACAAAAATCTTTCATTTTATACAAACAAGATAAGATAGAACAATTTCTAAAAAGTGAAACTTTTAATGAATGTAGTTTTTAAGAGGAAAACATTTAAGAATGTAAACTTATAAATAAAGAACACATGCTACTGAATTTTCCAACAAAACACAATATATTCCAATGGTAACTATAATATATCCAATGAAAACTAGTCATAGGAAAACCCTTAGACACTAGCTAACTGTGGGGCCCAAGGTACATCATATATCAGTGTATAAGTAACCATAACCAATATCCTTATCATGCACGAGAAACTAGGAGGGGATAACCCAATGGCCTAGTGTTCCCAAAACATTATCAATGTTTAATTAGTGTTGTCAATGTAAAACTTGCAAAGTGAAATAGGGATAATACCACTACCAGATCACTAGCATAATAGTCCTAGTCCACCCACCTAAATACCCGAGATTCCCTATTTGTGCTCAAAACAATTTCTATTGTCATAAATACCATTTGAATATAAAAATATCATTTCTAAATAATAAACACACCAAATAGTACCCAACATGTTTTCACCCTTTGTGTAACTCAATAAACCATTTAAAATTTTCAAAAAACAATTTCAATAAGTAACAAAAGGATTTTCACACCAAATCCATTTCAAAACCCACTTTCATGGAAAAATAAAACCCAATACCATACCAAAGAGAATTTTAATCCTTTTAAACATTTATTAATCCATTTTAATATATATTATAAAATGCCCTCAATTGATACCACATGAGTTACACATGAAAAACACGTAATTCGATGAAAAAATGAAACTTTAGAATAAAATTCTTATCCAATTATATAAAAAATAACATTCACACCACAACAAATAGGTAAGAAACAAGACAGGAAGGTTAGGAAATCATGAAAACTCATTAAATAATTCTTACATATGTAAACACCTACCTTAGAAGTCAAAAATACCTAATCATTGTGTGAGACTTCAACCACACCACCACCACACCACAAGGGGATGAAAAAAATCCTAATCCACAAGATTGAAACAAGAAACACAAAATTATACCCTAGGCACGAAAGCATAGTTTCTAGACCTTTTGAAATTAAATAAGGAAGGGTGAATCCTTATGTAAAATGGAAGGAACGAGAGAGAAATTCACTTACTTGAAGAATCTTGAAGTTCCACCACCAAATCCCCTTCAAAATTGTGTTTCAAATGACCTTGAGGGAGCTTGGAAGCCTTACATGGATGCTAGGGTAGAATGGGGGAAGAAAGGGGAGAGATAGGTTTAATGGCAGAAAATAAATCTATGAATAAAATTAAGATTTTATATGTCCTGTAAACCTTTGTACAATTTTTTCCCATGATTTACTAAACCATGAAGACAAACTGTGTGGCCTGTTCTGGCCCTCAATACCCTCCCCTTCTTCAAAATTTCATGGGGAACCTAGGGAGAAAGATATGACAATAATAGAAGATAAAAATACATTAAAACAATGACATGGATGTGACACCTACTCTAATCAGCATTTGGGTATCACCTATCCTCCCTAGGCCTGTCACACAATATTTGGGAGGTATTATTTGAGAGGTGATCAGTGTTCCAGTTGGCATTTTTTTCATTTGGTTGATTCCTTATGTAGTTGGTATGTGGTATGGTGATGGGGTTTGATGACATGATGTTTCTTGGGGAGTTTCTATGTTATAGTGTGGTGTTGATCCATGATGATGATGTTGGTGGTGGATCAGAGTTTACATCATTCATGATGATGGAATCTCTACGAGATGGCGGTGACAATGTACACTTGGTAGTTGTTGGAGAAGATGCCAATAGTGATGATATGATTAGTATGACGTCTTTGGTGATGGAATTATGCAATGATGGTGACAATACTAAGATGATAGGATGGTGTGGTTATGAAGGTGGTGAGGTGTCTCCTCGATGGTGGGTTTCTTGGGCTTATAGCTTTCCAATGATTCAGTGGTTTCCAAGGTTTTAATTTGAATTTTAAATATGCAATGTGGATTTTGGGATAATGTTTTTTCTATAATTATTTATGTGGGTAATATTTGAAAGTGATAGTTTTTTTTCAGGTTCCCACTAATCCAAAAAAGTGGTATTTTGAAAATGAAAAAATTTGATTTGGATGAGTTCAATATGATCAGTCATATCTTAATAAATTTGGACTGAGCTAAGACAAAACCCTTAAAACTTGAGTAATATTTAATTAAGAACCCTTCAAGGAAGTATCCTGAACTTGAACATAAAATACCATGAATAAAATATAAATCATGATGTAATTAATGAAATAGGAATAATACACACCATCTAAAATGAAATTAGGTGCATAAAAAATGTGTCTAAAAGGAAAGGGTTTGAGATCCAAAACCCTTAAATTTGATCTTAACATCTATAAATTTGATATGTCCTCCTATATAACGAACATAACTATATTAATGAATTAATTTAGAACCATATTAATAAATAAAAATATTTCTAATTTTCATTTATTATTATTTTTCACATTAATATTAGTTATTTTTTAACTAATTTTCTATATTGGGTGTTTATAATATTCATCATTTCTACTAGTTTCACAAGAGCAGTGTCATAATTCATTATTTTTCTAAATATAATAATTACTAGATAATTAATATTATCACAAGGGATACATTAAAATGATTTATGATGTTTCAATTTTCTTTCATGAGTGTTTCAATACCCTTGAAGATGAAATTGACAAATAGAAAATTTTGGAAATTCTTAACCAATGAAAGTTTATTCCTTAATTAATGAGTTAAATATTGATATAAAATTTATAATAACAAAATTAAATAATTATTTAAATATTTATATCATATTATACTTTTAATTAATTCCCTCAATAATCCATGATATCAATTCATAGAATTGTTCAAATGGGTGCTTAAACTGACCCTAATAAGAACATTCCCTGATTAGTGGATGATTATGAGGCAGTTTATTTAAAATATTATTATAAAATTAGAATAATGGTCTTATTTATTATTAATAAGTATTATATATCATATTTATAAATAATTATTGGTAGAATATAATTTATACAAGGTCATTACATAGAATGAAGAGATCATTTTCTTATTAGTACGCTTATTTAAAATGGTTAATTTTATAATGATAGTTTATTGTTAATATCATTAATAGGTTATTAAAATTTCCTTCAAAACCTTAATAATCACATAAATATCATATTTATCCTTTAAACCCACTCTTAAATCCAACTATGAAAGGTGTTAATGAAAAAATAAATGCATCGTTCCTTCACAACAATATTCCATTTGTATGAACTGATGGTGATTTTATTTTACTTTGAAATAGAGAAAGGAGTTGCATGGTTTATTAATTAAGAATCATAAAAAATTATATATATATATATATATATATATATATCATAATTATTGATGAAATTTTCTTTTTTATACCTTCCATGTTAGGCGGTGAAGGAAAAAAAAGTTTCTTTATAGAGGCGGTAGGTCGCAATAAATTTAACAGAAGGTCAAGTTGGTTAAATACTATACTATGTAAAATGAAGAATAAACACAAAACAGTGAAAAAAATCCATTGATCAATGAAAGGGATAAAAATAAACCCAAAACGAGATAAAAACATATATAGTATGATCAGAAACTCATAAATCAACAAATATTTATGGTTTAAACCAAAAATGTACAAAAAGGGAAATTAATCAAGAGAGGGTTTCTATTTGATTAAAAGGGGTTATAATTTGATTAATAATAAAATTAAAATTACATATTAATTGCTCCAAAAATTCCCCCCCCCCCCCGAACAGAAAATGATTTGGGAAGAAATAAAATAAAATTGGATATTTCCAAAAATTCCCAATGCCGAAACATCTTAAAACATTTCCTAGCAAAATACAACATTTTTCTATGACCGAGACTAAAATATATTAGCCTATAAAATGGACCCAAAAAATATCCATTTTATCTGAGAAAAATGGCTTGGAAATTTCTTGGTCAATATGTTCCCCCTTTCAATTTTGGTCAGTAAGACATCCATAACCACTTCTTATCTTTCATAATATATCCAATGCTTCCAAGGTTCCCCCAAATTAAAGTCCAAATGAAACATAAATATAATAAAAATGGAAACATTGATTCAAAAAAAATAAAAAAAAAGTTATAGGACTTTACAAGATATATCTCTAAGGACTTATCATCCATAATAATCATATCTTGGAAATATTTTTGAAAAACCCAGTACACTGAGCCTAAAGATTAGCCTCCCTCTCCCAGGTATCCTCCCGGATATGTTTATGATTCCATAAGATCCAAAAAATTATTACTATCTTCCCTGAAAGAACTTTCTTACTTTGGTCTATGACTCGAATTGTGTACTCATCGTATGATGCATCAATATCCATATCAACATCGTTTTAGTCAATGAAATGAATGGGATTAGGAATGTACCACTAGAGCTAATACACATGAAACACATCATATATACCATGGTAATGTGATGGAAGATCGAGATGGTGTTCCACTTTCTGAAATTGATTGATGATCATGAATGGTCTAACATAAGGCAAAGAAATATTTCATTTCTTCCTCAAATGTTGGTGGTATAACTAAAGAGTCACTCTAAAGAAAAAATTTTCACCTTTAGATAACTATATAGGTATCCTCCTACGGTTATCCTAATATCTATGTCTACTCTGAGATTTGATCAACCTATTCTATATTAGCTTCACTCTTTTAGAGGTCTCCTGAACCAAACATGGACCCACAACTGCAACCTCACTTGCCTCATTACATAAAAGTGATGAATTAAATGTCCTCCTCTAAAGATACTCATAATGTTCTATTTGAATCAAAGTTTGGTAATTATTATTTTATGTGAACTCAGAAAAGTCTAGACAATATTCACTTGCTTCACTAAAGTATTTGATGAAATATTGAACCATATTATCTAGTATAATGATCATTCACTCTAACTTTCCATATATTTGAAGATACATGCTATGTTTAGTCTTAGTTGAGTCCCAAGGGATTTCTACAAGTCCTACCAAAATCATGATGTAAAATTATAATCTATATTAAAAGAAATGATCAAGGGAGATCAAAGTAAGCATAAAATCACATGGACATAATTTTTTTCTATATTTTCTATAGAGTGAGTCTCACAGATCCGTAAGAAGTGGGAAACTTTCATTATCTAATAAATAATCACCCAAACAACATAAGTAATCATTATGACCTAATAAACCCCATAATTGTTTTATCATGTTGTCCCCCACTTCCATGAATTCAAATGAAGTGGATGGAGAAAACCACCAGGATATTGGTGCTTGAAAATTATACTCTGATAGGAAAGGAATTGAGACACAATTATAGCAATGTACCTCTCCATCCCTAGCCACCAAAACTATCACCCAAATTCTTGGTCCAATTATTTCACACTAGGATGCATATCCAACATAGAGGTATGGAAATATCTCATCAAAATTTTCCTAATAGAAGAATTTACTACTACTATCCCATATAACAAGATCACATCATAACTTTCTAGAGACCACCCATATACCAAATCTCCTCCTGAAATCCATTCCCATATCAAAACACACTAACGGTCATATTCCTAACTAAAATTCACCTAGTATACAAGAGAATATATGATCACTAAAAGTGTAAATTTCATCAATCCTCATTCCTCATAAGCATCCATCCTATAATCATCCAATGAGATCATCAAGTTCTAGTAGTCCTCCGAAGTCCATTCACCAAGATCCTTCTCTTCTAGGATCTTATGGGTCATAGAACCCAAAACAATGTTTCCATGACCTGTTGTATTACAAATATCAAAGGAAAATTTCTGTAGGTACTCTAACCAATTCCTCCAACTCATATTGTGATCTCGATGTGTGAATACATAATGGAGGCTCTTATGGTACATGTGGATAACAAACCTATCACCAAACAGGTATTGTCACCATTACTTCAAAGCATGGACCATATATTCTATATCTGTGCCATGGGTAGGATATTTCTTCTCATGGGTTTACAGATGACATGAACCATAAGCTACTACCTTCTACCTCTACATAAGTACATTCCCAAAACTGACTCTAGATGCATCATATAAACAATATACCCAATACTTGGCTCCAAAAAGGTCAACAATGGAGCTATATTATACCACCTATTAAGTTCATGAAATTCTTATATACATTGGTCCAACTACTAGAACATCACAAACTTCTTCATCGATAAAGTCTTAGGTTATGATAAACGAGAGAAGTGATGAATAAAACATTGGTAGTATCCTGCTAAACCCATAAAAATCATGATCCATAACATGTTCCTGTGATGTTTCTTATACATCACTACCTCCAATTTCTCTAGGTCTATGGATCTATCTACCTCAGAAATGAAATTTCCTGGGAATTTAACATCATGAATTAAAAAGTTACACTTAAAAATCTTGGCATAAACTCGATGTGCTCAATGTGTACTATGGACTATCTTATGATATACAACATACTACTATAGGGTCAGTTAGAGGATAAAGATGTTTTCAATGAACACCATGAGGAAGAATCCAAGGTATAGGTGGGGTATATTGTTTATGCGATCTATGAACACTAATAAAATATTCATCTATCTAAATGGAATCATGAATTACTCATATAGGCTATACCTATTCTGAAACACCATCTTTGGTATTTTATCCTCTATAACCTGCAACTGGTGATAAAGTTATCATAGATCAACTTTATTAACTTCTAGGCTCCCTACAATGAATCAAAAATATAATTGATCTTGGGTAAATGATATGTATTATTCATTGTCACTTGGTTAAACTTTTGGTAATCTATTTCCAAGTTGAATACTACCATCCACCTTATTTAAAAACAAAATAATTACACCCTTAGGAAAAGTACTCATCCTTATAAAGCCCTTATTTTCTATGTCCTCGAGTTGTACCTTGAGTTCCTTTAGCTCACCTGATTCCATATGATAAGGGGGTATTTAAAAGGGATGAATATCTAGAATGAGTTATATCTCAAACTAAACTCCTCTATCAATGGGAAGTCAAGTGAAGTAATTTGAGAAAAAATATCAAAAGAGATCCGAATCTAGAAGAAAGTATAAGGGTTCAAAACTGCTCTGGATGGAAGTTCCAAGACTAAAATTTGTGCCATGATCATCCCAAGAAGACTTAAGTGTAGAGACCCAAATCTTGACGTACATGTACATTACATTTCTTTTGAAGAATACTTAATACATAACAAAAACAGACACACAAGGACCATAATAGTTTAGTGTCTTTGGAAACTCGGAATATAAACATCTAATCATGTTGAAAGATCTTTAACAAATCCCATAACGATCTTCCCCTTTTCGTTTACTTACCTAAAACCTTTCTTTATTTCCTGGGTAAAATGAAACATAAAAAGGGTGAGCTCAAATGCTCAGTAAGAGAAAACATAGAGAACATAAAACAATCCATAATCATTTGGAAGAAAAAACTTGAACATGAAATCTAAACCATAAAACCTCGAGCAAAGACATAAATCTTGGAAGTAAGTAAGGAATTCATCATAAAGGAACATCAATCATGATAAAATATCATGGGAATAAAACATATAATTGTGGAATCCATTAATAACATGTAATGATTTCCATAGTATCCAAGGCATTGCTCCCAAGACCATCTTAGTGGACAGAGTCCCTTTCGGAATCGAGTTCACTCTTTGCTCCAGTCCTGTAATACTGAACCAGATTAACTTACCATTCCAGCCATGTCTATATCATGAGATATAAATCTTTACCCAATTCATTGGAGGGAGATATAGGTCCAACCCATCTCATAATGAAATCATTTTTACTTGTGCCACAAAATAAACATACATCATTCATAATAACCCAATAAATAAAATGGGTTTCATAAACATCATCCCACCATCACATAATCCATATAAAAGAAATGGATATCATTTCATAATATGAAAAGTGAAACCATGTAAATAATAGAGACATGATACTTGAAACATCCACATATGAAATAATGTCATCTTAGATGAAAAATGGTTTTGATAAAACACTTGAAATGAATTCTTGAGGAAAATATCCTTTCTTCTTCAAAATCATTCTCTTTCCACAAAATGTCATGAAATTTTAAAATAAAATGATTTTTTTTGAAAATAGTCCTGAAATATTTTAGAGGAAGCTTCATGAAAATAATTCTTTATAAAACCGTAAAAATCCTTTCATGACGTATAAGTAAAAAAAACATTCTTCTCGTACTTTTGTCGAAAAAGTCAAAAAGTGCCTCGTAAAAGAAAGATTCCTTACACCCCATGTAGTAAAAGTCAAAAATGGGTAAAAATTACTTCAAACATACATAAAAACACTTTTAGAAAACATGGACTTGGATGATAATAATATCCCTAGTAAATACTTACGAATAAACAATCTCGGATAAGAATGAGATTGGAAAGGTTATCCCTTACCTTAGGTCCGATATGCTTTGTACGTATCCAAGCCTCCTGTATAATGATTTAAATAATGTCATTGACTTATTACAGAATCATATTCATTGTTATTATATCATATATGGTTCACTTATGACTTTATATTACCCGTTCTTTTGTAAATTCATGTTAAAGTAGCGTTTTTGGTAAAATCGTTTCATTTGTCGTTCGTGTTTTAACTTGTAATTATTCATATGATTACTTAGATCATGATTAATTACATCCAGAATTTAAAACATGATTTATATATAATATATATTCAGAATATACATATATATAATAGATCGATAAATGGAAATAAATACACTGTTCATGGAGACGGTAGACCGTACGTACGCATGAACGATGTTTTCGTTTCCTTATTGAATTGAATGGAATTAAGTAGATGAAATAAATATATATATATATATACACATAAATCTAGTAGCATTATTATGTCATATATTTCCTTATTACTTATTATATATACTTTATAATCATTCTTGAATGGTTAACATGGAGAGTGAATCTCATCGCGTCGTGGAGATGGTAGTCCGTACGTACGCATGATCGATGATATCATTCCCAAGATTGAAAAATTGAATTAAAGTGTTTGTATAATATTAAAGAATCAATATCACTTTACAATAATCATATATATTCATTTCTTTCACCATTATACCCATCCCAGTAAGGTGGTGGTGGAAAATAGATTACACCACAGCGTGGAGATGGTATTCCGTACGTATGCATGCGCGGTGATTTCATTTTCCATAGGATGGATAGATGTTGAAATACTATTGTTTCATACTTATAATAACATATAAGTATATGAGTGATACTTATGTTATTACCTCATAATAAAACAACTAAAAAAGAAGAAGTGGAAGAAGAAATAAAGTTGAAAGAATCAGTAACGAACATTACCTCTTCTTTGAAGCGCCTCTTTGAGACCTCCACTTAGGGCACTAAAATTGGTCTTTGATAAAGACCCGGACCTCTAGGATGTTTCTAGGGAAGTGGAGAAGAGAATTTTGCAGGGTTTTGCCGAGATTGGAGGCTCAATGTGGTGTGAGTAAGAGAGGGAGGAGGTGCCTTTTTTAAGGGGGGAGAGGGGCACCTTTGGAAATATAAGAAATATTAGTTTATATTAAATCCCAACCCCACTTAAAAACATCTAAAATTAATCATATCCGAATATTAGATGATATAGGGTTGTAATCCCATCAACCAATAAAATTTAGACATGTTAGGAATTTATTTTAAACATTATCAACTTGATTTATCTTTATTTATCAATTTAATTTTATTTGTGGTAATAATATTATAAATTTTAAATTATTATAAATAATTACATATGTGTTTTGAATTTTCCATAATTTGACAATTTATGACATTTTGGACCATATAAATTTTAATTTATAATTTTTAAATATTTTTTTTATTTTTAAACAATTTTATAATATGTTATTTTTATAAAATAACAATAGTGTCAATTTTGACACTATTCATTTATTTGAATTTAAATAAAATATATACAGAAGATATGTTCAAAATAAAAGCTTTAATAGATTCATAAAATTTCACTTGTATCTAGAAAATTAGTGGATCACATTAAATAGTTCATATAATATTTATTTTAATATTTTTAAAATCATTTATTTGATATTTTAATTAATAAAATAATTTCAACATCACTATTGTGTCATACTTAATAATAATTAATTAATCCCTAAAATTTCTAAATAAATTCCTATGATGTAGATAATTTTATTAGATTTCTTGATACTATTTATTTTTTAATTTTCATTAGTATTATCACTAAATTAAAATTATTATACTTATAAGATTTAAGAAAGTGACATGTTGTCACTTTCATTGTCTTTAATAATAATTAAATTATTTTCATGGAAAAAAGTCCATTAAATGAATCTAATCCGACCCTTAGGTGGTATGAGTCGACTTTTACTCATCCAATAGGATTTTGGCAGGTGTTAGGGTAATTTTATAATCTTATATTTACCCTTAATTACACGATTTACCTTTAACTACGGTAACTAAAATTTTCTGTAGTTACTATTCATAATGCCCAAAAATAAAAGTTAGCTTATTAACATAATTTGGACCCAATGATTCCAAATATGGAATCTATTTTTCCAAATTTGATACACAAAAGTTGAAGAAATTAAATTAAAATTAATCCCGTTGTCGAAAGAAAACAGGTTTTTGGTTAAAACATTGCAAAAGATTGAATTGATTTAACCTACAAATTCTAGGTAAAATGAATTCTAATGTCATAAGTTATATTAAATGGTAAAAATATATTCTATTTATAATTTAAAACCATTCAATATTATAATTCAACCATATAAATTATTACGATGAAAAAAGTTGTTTTTAATTAAAATATATGAACGTTATCAGAAAAAATATCTAAATTTTATCCAATGTAAATTTTTATATCCTGATTCAAAAGAAGAAGTTTATTTTGTAAAATTTAACTTATAAACATGTCAAAAACTAGATTTAATATGGGTACACCATTAAAAGGTGACAAAATTGTATTTTTAAAAAAATACTTATTTTACTCGAAAAATTTATTTTGTTCACATACCATGTTCTAGAAAATGAGTAAGATGAAATAATAATGTTATAACATTCAAAATATAGTTAATAATATTCATAACTTCTAGTTCATAATAATATTATAACTATATATCATTGTTTAGTGAAACCTTATATTGCGTACAACACACACTATCGAGGAAAGTCGCGATTGTGTGTAATTCAAGCCAAGTCAGGGTTGCGTGTTGTGCAAGAATCCTTTATTGTTGCGTTTAACCAAATCCAACCATATATCATTTATACATTGAATATATATATATATATACACTCAATGTTTCATAGAGTAACTGCTATAAAAAAATTGAAATTGTGTGTAACATGATCCAAGATTAGTTTTGCGTATACTGCAAGCTAATATGGTGTTGCGTATAGCGCAAGATAATCTTGGTGTAGCATAAAACAGAAGATATGAAATAAATTAAAAATAATATATCTTACAAAATCTCAGGGTGTTACATTATTCCCCCCTTAAAATGAATTTCTCCCTCGAAATTCGTCGGGGTTATAAATGGTTTAATACTTGAATGTTTCTTTAGTAAAAACCGACATCGTAAAAAGGGAATACCAAAAAAATAATTTTTAAAACTAAAGTATGAAATGTAATGATTACCCAAAGAAAATCATCACTGGGTTTCCATATATGAGAACATAGGTGAAAATATGGATGTGGAAGAAAAATCTAACCATCAAGTTTTGATGGAGAGTGGTAGAGAACATGGATATGAAAAATCCATCAATCACAATGCCATAGATATCTGATGATATAAGGTACCATCTGATTTATCGGATATAAGGGCACTAGGACAACATTTTTGGTTTTCAAGATCATTTCTCTAAAGTTGATGAAATTGTAATTAGAATAAATACTTTCATGATTTTGGTACAGTCTCACCGTTGGTCGTTCTTTGGACAATTTCCACTTCATCTCTTAAAGAAATGAAGTTGAATTTGTCATTCATGAAGTGTTAGCAGATCATGAGATAGAATGATGGGTCATTCCATCTATCTCAAACAAAAGGTTATAAAGGTTATCAAAAATACATAAGTCCATCTATAGTAAGATTAATCATATATGGTTCCTAAAATAGACTTATACTTCATATATCAAATAGCTTAATATAATAAAACTAGTTTCTACTAAATAGGGACTTCCTGTAGGCCAGTGGTAGGCGATAAAGGCCAGTGACACTTCGGTTGTGGGTTCGATTCCCACAGCCTTGTCCGATGCGATGGGTTGTCGCCCGTCCTTCAGGTTGTCCTTTTTTTTCCAGAAATACATTATTATAACTTTCCATCAATAATATCGAAAAAGTTCTAACCTTAAACAATACTAACTTATGTCCAACATAATCCATTCCAATCTTTAGCCTTATCCAAAATACTGCTGTCTAATCTCATATTATAGTGAAAACGATTACCAAAGAGTTCATATAACAATCATGTTAATACCATTATTGATCCCCATATATCATAAGATATGTCTTGTTGGTCACATTCCAAACATTCGAAGGCCTTAATCATGTATTCTCTTGAAAAAATGAATACTCATTGAATCTTAGTGAAAACATGAGTGCTGTCAAAAGTAAACTCTTTCCACATACCAAAACCCCAAAATTCTATATACTCAAACGATGATATAACTATTTCCTTATATCAATCATGAGCTCATGAATACTATCAAACATTTCATTTTCTCCTTATCCCTACATTATGCGCATATCATCTTTTTTTCCAAAAATATCTCAATCACTTTCCATGGTTACCGATACCATAAAATTATTGAAAACCACAATAGGAAAATACATAAATATTCCATTATTCCACGATACTATATACAAAATTATTTTGGAATACCATTACATAAACACTTAATCATTCCACCACATCGTTGTCATATTCAACATCGCCAATAGTGATCGCATGTGACTTCCCTTTGTCCTTACCCTTAAGTGGTTGCTCATGTCGATCATCACTAACCCTTGGATTAGGGAATTTATTAACATAATTCTCCATTTCCTTGCACTTGAAGCATTGAAGTGTTGGTGGTGGGTTCTCTGCAGTCTTTCATTTATTCACATCATTAGCAACCCTTTTTCCATTACTTCGACACTTAGCTGCTTGATGACCTTCTTTTCCACACTTAAAACATTTTCTAGCCCCTTTAAGACAATCTCCATCATACTTATTTCCACACTTTGAGCATAAGGAAACATTCATCTTCTTTTCACCATTATTCTGAGATTTATCCTTGAACTCCATCTTTCGTTTCTTGTCAAAACCATGAGATGGATAAGTAACATCAACTTCCATTTCTACCTTGACAGCACAACAAAAAATTTCTTCATAGCTACTGAAGTCTCTTATAGCTAATCCCCTTTGAAGATTTGGTTTTAAGCCACTGAAGAATCAATAAACTTTACTTTAAGGTTGGATGATAAAGCCAGATACATACCTTGCAAGCCTTGTAAAATTCACTTCGTATACACCAACAGATTCATCATCCTTTTGCTTTAGTTCAAGAAACTCATTCTCCATATTTGTTCGAATAATACTAGGGAAGTACTTATTGAAAAATAAGTTCTTGAACTCGTCCCATTCCATGGACTCAATTTCATCTCTTGGCCTCGTATTCTTGATAAGATTCCACCATTGATCAGCTTCACCTTCCAAACGATATACTGTTAAGACGACTTTATCATGTTCAGAACATTAAAAAACTGAAAATATATTTTCAGTGGTACTGATCCATTGTTCAGCAACAAGTGGATCAGAAGACCCACTGAAAGAAGGTGGACGTTGCCTCATGAAGGACTCAATAGAATATTGTTCCCTTCTCTGCTTATTTGGAAGTTCAGAACGATTCATAGCTTGTGTAAGTATATCAATAAGATTTTTCACTCCATCTCCCATAACATTTGTTTGTTCAGGAGGACAATCATTGCATTGTCCATTGCATTGATCAATACAGTTCCTTTGGGTTCCAGCCATCATCTAAAACCCAAAAAGAATAGTGTGAGAGGAAAAAATCATGCTAGGCAAAACAACATAATAAAGGGGGAGTAACTTCAATATCTAACATCTTAGGTTTAATTCTAAGATCATTACCATAATTCTAGGACTATAACATATACTTATACTTTACCTTAGGGACATCCCTAGACATACCTTAGAAATATCTCTAGGGATCTCACTAAAGTTATCGCATCCTAGTTTCCAAAGGTTGACTAAACCTTTCCTCTGATACCAACTATAGAGACCCGAAGATTGACGTACCTGGACATTACATTACATTTTCGGAATACTTAATACATAACAAAAATAGACACACAAGGACCGTAATAGTTTAATGTCTTTGGAAACTTGAAATATAAACATATAATCATGTTGAAGATCTTCAAAATCTCCCATAATGATCTTCCCCTTTTCGTTTCCTTACCTAAAACATTTCTTTATTTCCTGGGGAAAATAAAACATAAAAAGGGTGATCTCAAATGCCCAGTAAGGGAAAACATAGAGAACATAAAACAATCCATAGTCATTTGAAAGAAAAAACTTTAACATGAAATCTAAACCGAAAAACCTCGAGAAAAGACATAAATCTTGGCAGTAAGTAAGGCATTCATCATAAAGGAACATCAATCACGATAAAATAGCATGTGAATAAAACATGTAATTGTGGCATCCATTAAGCACATGTAATGATTTCCATATTAGCCAAGGCATTGCTGCCAAGACCATCTTAGTGGACAAAGTCCCTTTTTGAATCGAGTTCACTCCTCATTCCAGTCCTGTAATACTGAACCAGATTAACTTACCATTCCAGCCATGTCTATCTCATGAGATATAAATCATTACCCAATGCATTGGAGGGAGATATAGGTCCCACCCATATCATAATGAAATCAGTTTTACTTGTGCCACATAATAAACATACATCATTCATAATAACCCAACAAATAAAATGGGTTTCATAAACATCATCCCACAATCACATAATCCATATAAAAGAAATGGATTTCATTTCATAATAAGAAAAGTTAAACCATGTAAATCATAGAGACATGATACTTGAAACATACACATATGAAATAATGTCATATTATATGAAAAATGGTTTTGATAAAACACTTGAAATCAATTCTTGGAGAAAATATCATTTCTTCTTCAAAATCATTCCCTTTCCACAAAATGTCATGAAATTTTAAAAGAAAAGGATTTTTTTGAAAATAGTAATGAAATATTTTGGAGGAAGCTTGATGAAAAAAATGCTTTATAATACCGTAAAAATCCTTTCATGACATATAAGTTAAAAAAACATTCTTCTCGTACTTTTGCCAGAAAAGTCAAAAAGTACCTCGTAAAAGACAGATTCCTTACACACCATGTAGTAAAAGTTAAAAATGGGTAAAAGCTACTTCAAACATACATAAAAACACTTTTATAAAACATGGACTTGGATGATAACAATAGCCCCAGTAAATACTTACGAATAAACAATCTTGGATAAGAACAAGATTGGAAAGGTTATCCCTTACCTTAGGTCTGATATGCTTCGTACGTATCCAAAACTCATGTATAATGATTTAAATAATGTCATTGACTTATTACAGAATCATATTCATTGTTATTATATCATATATGGTTCACTTATGACTTTATATTACCCATTCTTTTGTAAATTCATGTTAAAGTAGCGTTTTGGGTAAAATCGTTTCATTTGTCGTTCGTGTTTTAACTTGTAATTATTCAAATGATTAATTAGATAATGATTACTTACATATAGAATTTAAAACATGATTTATATATAATATATATTCAGAATATACATATATATAATAGATCAATAAATGGAAAGAAATACACCGTTCATGGAGATGGTAGGCCGTACATACGCATGAACGCTATTTTCATTTCCTTATTGAATTGAAGGGAATTAAGTAGATGACATACATAAATAAATATATATATATATATATAAATAAATCTAGTAGCATTATTATGTCATATATTTCATGATTACTTATTATATATACTTTATAATCATTCTTGAATGGTTAACATGGAGAGTGAATCTCATCGCATCGTGGAGATGGAAGTCCGTACGTACGCACGAGCAATGATATCATTCCCAAGAACGTGAAATTATATTAAAGTGTATGTATAATATTACTGAATCAATATCACTTTACGATAATCATATATATTAATTACTTTCACCATTATACCCATCCAAGTAAGGTGGTGGTGGAAAATAGATTACACCACGACGTGGAGACGGTATTCCGTACGTACGCACGCGCGGTGATTTCGTTTTCCGTAGGATGGATAGATGGTGAAATATGGTTGTTTCATACTTATAATAAAATATCATTATATGAGTGATACTAATGTTATTACCTCATAATGAAACAACTAAAAAAGAAGAAGTGGAAGAAGAAATAAAGTTGAAAGAATCGGTAACGGACATTACCTCTTCTTTGAAGCGCCTCTTTGAGACCTCCTCTTAGGGCACTAAAATTGGTCTTTGAAGAGGACCAGGACCTCTAAGGTGTTTCTAGGGAAGTGGAGAAGAGACTTTGGCAGGTTTTGGCCGATCCTGAATGCTCAAAGTGGTGTGAGGAAGAGAGGGAGGAGGTGCCCTTTTATAAGGGGGAAGAGGGGCACCTTTGGAAATATAAGAAATATTAGTTTATATTAAATACCAACCCCACATAAAAACTTCCAAAATGACTCATATTTAAATATTAGATGAGATAGGGTTGTAATCTCATTAACCAATAAAATTTATACATGTTAGGAATTTATTTTAAACATTATCAACTTGATTTATCTTTATTTATCAATTTAATTTTATTTGTGGTAATAATATTCTAAATTTTAAATTATTATAAATAATTAGATATGTGTTGTGAATTTTCCATAATCTGACACTTTATGACATTGGAGACCATATAAATTTTAATTTGTAATTTTTAAATATTTTTGTCATTTTTAAAATTTTTTATAATATGTTATTTTTATAAAATAACAATAGTGTCAATTTTTGACACTATTCATTTATTTGAATTTAAATAAAATATATGCATAATATATGTTCGAACAAAAAACTTTAATAGATTTATAAAATTTTATATGTATCTATAAAATTAGTGGATCACATTATATAGTTCTTATAATATTTATTTTAATATTTTTAAAATCATTTATTTGATATTTTAATTAATAAAATAATTTCAACATCACTATTGTGTCATACTTAAGGATAATTATTTAATCCATAAAATTTCTAAATAAATTCCTATGATGTAGATAATTGTATTAGATTTCTGGAGACTATTTATGTTCGAAGTTTCATTAAGTTTATCACTAATTTAAAATTATTATACTTATAAGATTTAAGAAAGTGACATGTTGTCACTTTCTTTGGATTTAATAATAATTAAATTATTTTCATGGAAAAAAGTCCATTAAATGTATCTAATCCTACACTTATGTGATGTGGGACTACCTGTAGTCATCCAATAGGATTTTGGCAGGTGTTAGGGTAATTTTATATTCTTATATTTACCCTTAATTACCCGATTTACCTTTAACTATGGTAAATAAAATTTACCGTAGTTACTATTCATAATGCCCAAAAATAAAAAGTAGCTTATTAACATAATTTGGACCCAGTGATTCCAAATATGGAATCCATTTTTCCAAATTCAATACACAAAAATTTCATAAATTAAATTAAAATTAATCCCGTTGTCGAAAGAAAACGGGTTTTTGGTTAAAACATTGTAAAATATTTAATTGATTTAACCTACGAATTCAAGGTAAAATCAATTCTAATGACATAAATTATATTAAATGGTAAAAATATATTCTATTTATACTTTAAAACCATTCAATATTATAATTTAACCATATAAATTATTACGTTGAAAAAAGTTGTTTTTAATTAAAATATATGAAAGTTATCAGAAAAAATATCAAAACTTTATCCAATGTAATTTTTTATATCCTGATTCAAAAGAAGAAGTTTATTTTGTATAATTGAACTTATAAACATGTAAAAAACTAGATTTAATGTGGGTGCTCCATTAAAAGGCGACAAAACTGTTATTTTTGAAAAATACTTATTTTACCCGAAAAATTTATTTTGTTCACATACCATGTTATAGAAAATGAGAAAGATGAAATAATAATGTTATAACATTAAAAATTTAGTTAATACTATTCATAACGGTTAGTTCATAATAATATTATTACCATATATCATTGTTTAATGAAACCTGATATTGCGTACAACACACGCTATCGAGGAAAGTCGCGATTGCGTATAATTCAAGCCAAGTCAGGGTTGCATGTTGTGCAAGACTCCTTTGTTGTTGCATTTAACAATATCCAACAATATTTCATTTATACATTGAATATATATATATATATATATACACTCAATGTTGTGTAAAATAACTACTATAAAACAAACTTGAAATTGTGTGTAACACGATCCAAGATTAGTTTTACGTATACTGCAAGCTAATACGGTGTTGCGTATAGCACAAGTTAATATTGGTGTAGAGTACAACAGAAGATATTAAATAAATTAAAAAGAATATATCCTATAAAATCTCGGGGTGTTACATTAAGTGTAGACCACCTTTACCTGGTCCTAACTACCATTCACCGATCATCAAGAACTTATATCCCTTAGGGAATTTTAATAATATCCACCTCTGGTATCAATAAATGTAATCTCAGAAAATGGTCTTCTAGTCCATTCCATGAATTACATCAAAGATTTTCATCTCTAGAATCATGAAACCCTAAAGATGTCCATAGATGGGATATACTATAGGAAACTTTGTGCATATATATAGGTATCCCTATTTCATTCCCCATAGAGTATCAAGGGAATATAACTTAGAAGTCCTTTGCTCTCGGCGGAAGGCAGATGGGACGATGGAGGACGGCCTTATGAAGATGTCCTTCAAGGATTATCTTTGTGGTAGACAGTATTAATCGCCAGAGGAAGAATGTAGGGTTTCTTCTGGTCTTCCTCGAGCTCCCGCGATCGAGATTGACTCTAGGGCGGTCAGCAAGGTGGACAGTCTTCCTATGCTGGATCTGTCAGAGAAAAATGTTCAGGACGCATCGACTTTCCATGATTTAACTTTGGTTGCTCGGTTTGCCTTCAACAAACCTCCGTTGAATGTTTTCAGAGCATTCATTGACTCCTGATGCCTTTTCTGAACAATAGCTGTTCCTGTTTTCTCTAGGGTTGCGTTTAGCATCCAATGCTCCTCCTTAGAAGATTTTGCGAGGGCATGGGATAGGGAAGACCTTCGGTGTGGTTCGTGGTGCTTCACCCTCTCCCACTGGTCTTGGGACCACCACTATGGAAGAGAAACTCCCTCGGCGGCCATCTGGGTGCACATGCCAGGCCTCCCGTTGCCTTTCCACAATCAGGTGATTTTGAAATCAGTGGGATCTACCTTGGGTTTGTTCCTTTGATCTAATGAAGATGCATCTCAATATAGATCCACGGAGTGTGCCAGAATTTGTGTGGAAATGGATATCTCTTCAAGGCTGCCGGAACAGATGCTATTGATATTTGGGGATGGTCGACAGTGGTGGAAAAGAATCCTTTTTTCTGCTACGAGGTTATGTTTAACATGTGGCCTTCATGGGCATTCGATGGTGGTCTGTAGAAAAAGGAGATCTGAGGAGGGTCCTCGCTCGGGGCGTCTTGATGCCCAGCGCGGTGGTTCGAAGGAGTTGGGGCCTTCGAGGCCGGTGGCGAAAATGATGAAGAAGGTGTCCATTACGGAGGCGGTCTCAAATTCAAAATCAAATGGTGGTCCCCACAGGCACGTGCCCTCATCGAAGCTGATTAGCCTGGCTGAGTCGGTAACCCCTAGGATAGATTCTCCCCATAAAGATCTGATATCGCTGTCACCTCCATCCCACGGGAATTCTGACATTGTCGATTCGGCTCTGATTTCTTTTGGGGAATCCAGGGGACAAGGTACCCCGAAATATTCCATTCTTATCCCTCCCAGGTTTTTATCCCCTCCTTCATCTCTGTTCCGAATTTCTTCTCCACTATCTCCGGACTTCCTACAAAATTCACTGGCTCAAAACTGGTCGCTAGCTATCAATGGAACTTCTCGGAAGGAGTCATTCCCAATAGGTGTTTTGAAAGAAATGAAGACTTCACTGGAGTCCCCTCAGCGAGTGCTTATGGTTTCCATCCTCAATGGGAAATCAGAGATGCTCTCGCTGTCTCCTTCATTGCCGCCTCGGCTGTCACTGTTTGAACACGTAGAAAAGACCAAGAAAATGTTTCGATCTCCCAAGCAAGGTGTCTCCGTTGAGAGTCTTCCTGGCCCGGTAACCCGCTCCAAATCGAAGGAGTCAGTTATGTTTATTTCATTGTTCCCTTCTAGAGACGCTGGTCAGAGGACCAGGAGTGCCCAGGTTAAATGACATCTCTGCTCATTTGGAATGCACGTGGGATGGGTGCTCCGGAAAAGAGCGCCATTCTAGCAACATAAGCTAGGAAATTCAAGTCATCTGTGGTGGTGATTCTTGAACCAAAACAAGGTGCTCACAAGCTACCTAAGTTGATGAATAAGATGGGTTTTCATTCCTGCATGCACGGTGTTCCAAACAACACTTTTATCTGGATATGCTGGAAACAGTCGGTTAAGGTTGAACTAGTTAATCTTTTGGACCAGTGCATTCATACCAAAATCTTATTTGAAGGGGGAGAGATCATGTTATCTTTTATTTATGCCAGTAATGACACTACCAAGAGAATGGATTATGGATCTTTCTGAGCTCAGTTCGAACTGACTCTCTTCCATGGTTTGTGGGGGGAGATTTCAACATGATCACTGATCTTTCAGAGAATAAAGGAGGTACATCCGGTAATATTGGGGGAATCCAGGATTTCAGAGAATTCATCTCTTTGGTGAGTCATTTCGACTTGGGTTTCAAAGGCAATCGCTTCACCTGGTGTAAGAACCGCAGGGGAAATAGTCGGATTTGGAGTCGGCTCGACAGGTGTTTTGCGAATTTGCAAGGCCTTGATTTCTTTGGGCAGACGTCGGTCACACACCTACCTCGTACGATATCCAATCATTCTCGACTACTTTTGGAGTTACATAGGGATGTGTTGGGGCATAAGTCTTTCCATTACACCGTTAATTGGCATAAAGAGTGATTTCTTGGAAACGGTCAGGAACTCATGGGAAAGTGAGGCTGGTGGAAGGGCATGGCATGATCTTATGAACAGACTTAATAGACTCAAAAAGGATATTCATGAATGGAATGCACATAAATCCATTGATGGTTTGGGAGTGTAATGCATGCAGACAGACATTGAGAAACTGGAGGAAGAATTGAAAAATTCCTGGGATGAGAATAAATTCACGTTGCTCTATGACAAATGGGTTTTTCTCACAGAGAAGCTTCTTGAAATTGAGAATGATTACAAATCGAGATCTCGCGTAAGATGGCTGAAAGAGGGAGATAGAAACAACACTTATTTTCATGCCTACCTTAAGGAGAATAGCAACTCGAGATTCAACTTCTGTTTAAGAAATGGAGTCTACACGTCGGACGTGGAGGATGCTAGTCGTGTGGCTTTAGAACACTTTGAAGGTCTCCTGGCCAGGTCAGCGAGTTCCAACAATGAGGAGGATCAAGGGAATGAAGCGACCGAGGCGTTTTGGGAGGGGATTATAGGGATGGTGAGTAACTCTGATAACGATATTATGTTAGCCTTGCCAGATGAAGAGGAAATTAAGGGCTCTGTGCTAGCTATGCCCCATGGTAGCACACCTGGCCCGGATGGCTTCCCAAGTGAATTCTATGTGGTGGCATGGGAGGTGGTCAAAAGGCAAATGGTGGAGGCCATACAAGAGTTTTTTTGGGGTGGCGAGGTTAACAGAGTAGTGAGTGCATCCAGGGTGGTACTCCTTCCGAAGGTTAAAGATCCCACTTCCATTGGCCAATTCAGGCCAATTTGTCTATGTAATGTCTCCTACAAAATTCTGGCCAGTTTGATTGCAAAGAGGATAGGTTGGATCATTCCAAAATTGGTTTCAGGTGAGAAACATGGGTTTATCAAAGGGAGAAGCATACGAGGGGCAGTCGGAATTTCTAGCAAGCTTGTTAATGATATAAATAGAAAGGTGGTTGGGTCTAATGTCATCTTCCAAGTGGACATGGATAAAGCATATGACAAGTTGGAATGAAGTTTTATCATCCAGGTGATGCGTAAATTTAGATTCCAGGAATGGGTTTGTGACCTTTCTTTTCGGTGCTATGCATCCCCGTGGCTCTCCATATCCCTCAAGGGAAAGTGTTTTGGCTTCTTCAAATCGGTGCGGGGTGTCCGGCAAGGTGACCCTTTGTCTCCTTCTCTCTTTATTCTTGCGCAGGACACCCTCTCTTGGAATCTTTGCATGAGCATGATAAATAGGAAACTTGAACCCTTCTTTGTAAGGAAAGGAAGGGAGACAATTTCACACTTAATGTTTGCCGATGACATTCTGATTTTTACGAATGGTTGAAGAAGATCTTTGACTGAACTCATGGGTATTCTCTCGGTTTACTATTCTTTGAGTGGGAAGAAGATTAATGTAGGGAAGAGTCATGTTTTCCTATCCAACTGGTGCCCAGGAGGACGCTGTAGAGAAATCCCGGAGATCCTGGGCTGCCAGAGAAGACAACTTCCTCTGATTTACCCAAGGGTTCCACTCTCTCCCGGATGTGTTAAACAAAGTTTTTTTGACGATATCATGAACCGGATTTTGGGTAGAGTTAGGAACTGGAAAAAAAATTCCTATCTTTTGGGGGACGTGTCACGCTCATCAACAGTGTTCTCACCTCCATTCCATTGCATTTACTGGTGATTATCAAACCACCAAAGAGCACTATTGTAAGAATGGAGAAGGTGATGTCCGCTTTCCTATGGGACGTCAATCCAAATGGCCGCTGTCAGTGGGCGGATTGGCAGCGTATGGCGCGACCAGTGGAGGAGGGCGGTGTAGGTTTACGTGATATCAAGGAAATCATGCAAGGAATGCAAGAAAGACTTGAATGTGAAATCATTACGGGGAAATCGATGTGGGATTCTTTATTTAGGAATAGATATGGAAATCAACAGAATTATGCAAGAACCCGAAGAGTAGGCCAGTCTGGTTTAGCATGGGGTATATTCGACCGTTTGGAAGAGCTATCCGAATCAACTCGGTGGATCATAGGAAGAGGAGACGTTGGCTTCTGGGAAGAAAACTGAGCAGGGGAATGTCTCGGATTCCCGAACTGTCCTGCACCCGGTATCTCCTTCAAAGAATAAACCACTTATCCTTCGCTTATTGAGGAAGTTCTTAATGAAGATCAGAAGGTTGTATTCGATAGTATCATCTTGGTTGAGGAGGAGGACAGATGTTGTTACACGAGTTCGATTCTAGGCATTTTCTCCACCCGGGAGTATAAAAGAAGCAGACATGAAGAATCTGGTCTGGAGGAATGGGCTGGCATTTACTAGTGTAAAGAGATCCCCACAAAAATGATCTTCCTCATTTGGCATATCATAAATAAGGCTTTACCTACGGATGAAAACATACAGAGAAGGGGTATAAAGTTATCCTCACCGTGCTTTTGTTGTGCGAGTTCGAAGAGGGAATCCACTAACCATCTTTTTGCTCAGAGCTCCTGGGCGGTTGATCTTTGGTCAATCTGCTATCCACAGCCAAGGATCGATTCTCAGCAGCCCCCTTTCACAGTCTCAAGGCCTCATGGATGCAGGGTGTGGATGGTAAAAGCATGGAATGTAAGGTCCATGTCATCATCCTTACATCCATATGCTGGACAATCTGGGAAGCCAGGAATCAGGCACAGTTGGGTTCCCGTGTTTCAGATTCGTTTCTGTTTATGAGGGCAAGGTCCCTTATTCATAATCTACTCTCATTATTGAAAGGGAGTCAGCAATCATCCTTGATTTGAACCATCCTTAATAGACCCATTTCTCTTGGAGGATCAGGAGGCAGATGGGTTTGCTGGACCCCCCCTTCCAAATGGTTGAAACTCAACATGGACGGTTCCTTAAGAAATGGATTAATGAGAGGTGGAGGGGTCCTGCATAATACTTACAGTTATGTTATTGTGGCCTTCAAATCCTTCTATGGACCAGGTTCTTCCCTGGGGGCGGAGGCTCGGGCACTGCTTACTAGACTCCAAGTTTGCAGGGAATGTGGTCTTGAGGTGTCAGATGTTGAGTCAGATTCTGAAATTCTGGTGATGATGATCCAAGGAAGACATGAGATCCCATGGGATTTGATCTACATTATTAGAAGGTGTGTAAGGGAAATTTCTTTGGGACAAGTCATTCAGCATAGCTGGAGGGAAACTAACTTCGTTGCAGACACTCTTGCAAGCCTCGGATGCCCAGAAGAAGGACTTTCCATTTTTTTTCCGGCTTGGGGTCTCTTCCGCGAGAGTGGCAGATCTCTACAGAGAAATATTCTCTTGGATTACATTATTTTTGACCCCCTTGAGGGATCTTTGTAATGGAGGTACTTGGCCTTTCCCTAGACGATAATAAAAAAAAGTACTTTTCAGTCAATTCCAGCCACAACTTATGAAAATATAGAAGAATGATAAGTACGGATATCAAATAAGATAGTAGGAAAAGTAGCAATTTTGAAAACCATAACTCTAGTAGTATATGGACCCTCAATACTATATATTAAAGACTAATAAATTTTATAAACTCGGCCTATATTAGCTTCACAACCCTAACCTTTATAAGAATGACTCACCTAAATTATTGTTATCTAAGGCTGCAGCTAAGGACCCTGGCCTATCCCACGACTCAGTTCCTGTATCTATATGAAAAACCCATGAAACATCATTCATGATCTCTTCGAGCATAAACACTAAATATGCATTGAATTTATATACCATTAATGTTTTATCAAAGGTTTATGGTATAAAGTATGATATTTACCCCACTATCTACAATTGTATCATTAAGGAACTCATCCTCCCCCATAAGGTGGTGTTTATCCTCTTCTCAATAATGGATGTATTTTACTTCTTTGAAATGAATTATTTACCTTCCTCTTCCCACTAGTATAATTAACATTTCAAATTCCACAAAATATGAATGAATATCAAGATCAATATCTTCCTCCATAACCTTCTCAATCTTAGAGGCCTTTAAAAATGCCTAATTATATCTTTTCCAGTTAAATATTTTGATATGAAATCTCTACTCCACTCATATCCCAATCACAAACTCCCTATCTTTTTGTGTTTTATCCCCAACCAAGATAAGAGAAATGAATTCAAACCCCATTAAACTTGGTGAGTAAGTAGAAACATTAATCATTCCCTGATAAAGATCCATAAACACCTATTCTCAGTCCATCTACTTCATACCCAGGAAGAACTCCTTCAGAAATAGGTCTTTTAATGTCACCCATGTGAGACCATAATGTCTTCCCACCATATGTATGAAATACCACTAGCATCCATCAATGTTCTAAAGTATAAAGGTTACAAGATTAACCTTTTGATCTTTTGGTGTCTCGACCAAGTAAAATATCCTCTTGATAGTCCATATATAGTCTTATTCATTCAAAGGGCCTCCAATTCCCTAAAAAGATAGAGGATGCTAGAGTTGTAAATGTGGAGCATAGTTGGCTATAGTTTTGGTATCTCCCTAGTCCTTTTCAGGAATTAGACAGGTGAATCCAAGATGAAGTGGTCCATCCACTTGAACCACTTGGGTGGATGAGGTTCATTCTTCTACATGACTGATGGAAGAACAAGAGTTTCTCCCTTATGGGAGCATTCTAGATTTCACCACTATGTGGTCCCGTAATGAGTCTCCAGGGCAGTTTTTTTGAAACATAGGGGAAATGTTTATAATATCTAATCCGTTAGTTTAAGATAAATTATTACCCATTTATGGGATCACCCAAAGGTTTCCCTATGAGGCAACCTACAACCTAATGTGCATCTTAATAATAAATGACTAAGGTTCTCCATACATACACATTAGTCACAGGAATATAGAAACAAACATAACTACATGATTAGGTTTAATTAATGATTTTCACCATAAATATATCTCAAAAAAAATTAAAATAAATATATATATCACACAATAGATAAATAAATTTCTATACCAAATAGATAGATAAAATAATAGAAGTAAATTAAATAACATTTATAAAACATAACAACTGGTATATATATGAAATGTGATCTTATTTGCATACTATTGATACATGAATACACCCAAAAATTCCATAAAACTATAAAATAATTTCCTTCAATGGTATCTTAGAGGTATGTTACACAAGATTTGTCTAGACACATGGAAACTCCCCTAACTGAGTTCCATGCAACTAATCTTTTTTATACAATGTATCAGGTCAGTAAAACAAAAGAGAACTGCGATCTCAAAAAATTTTGTAATGCCTTGACCTAGGCTACCGGTTTTGAGTTAGAGAGAAACATAACCTCATTTGTGTCTCCCCGTATGAAGTAGTTTTCCAACTATCAATGAGGCTCCAAAACCCATTAGTGGGGAGACTATACCCTCAATATCATGTCATCTCCACACATAGTAAATATAAATAATAACAGTATAAATAAATAATCAGAGTTTCTTGTGTAAAACTATAAACATGGAACATGATTCATTACTAAACACTCAGTGTGGTTGGTGAAACTAAAGTATAATCATAGAAAAAATGAACAAATAAAAGCCACAAGGTCCCCTATTTTTTTTTCAATCTTCTACTAGCCCCATGATCCACGTCTTAGCTATCATCTATGGGATACTTTCCCTTAAATAGATCCCAATACATGAATTTTTCATTAGAATTTAGATATTCATCTAGGGTGTGAGTAACAAATCCTAGTAGGACACTACTAATGAATCCGTAACACAAGTTCACATGCATTATATTATAAGTCATGATAATAAATAAATTCACACAAAATCAAATAAACATGTTGAGGGTCTATTTACTAACCAAGCTTCCATTAATCCTGGTTGAACCAACTTCATCTCCATTATGAAAAAACATCTTATTGGTCATCATAACCTCAAAAAATGATTCATACTCAAAGATTATCAATATTCATGTAGGCCCTAGGCCACAAATTCAGACTACAATAGGTCATCATACCCTACTACTATCTCTCGAGTTAGGTCACATAGCCCATCATCCTCTACTGTGTCCTCATAGGTTAGGCACATAGAGCATCAGGACAACTTCTATCTCATATGTGAAATGATATATGATCATAATTACCCTATGTTATTCCAAAAAATGGAATAATTACCCATCATATATGTTGTCTGGTCATCATATCACATGCTATGTTTGAAAAAGCTCCCCCTCTAGAGATTCCGAGGCACTGAATGTTTTTTTCATAGCATGAGTGTACTTTGATGGTATGGACAACTCAAATTTAATTATTCATTTAAATGTAATAAATGTTTCAGATGATTAAAACATCACGTACAACAAAAAACATAGATTAATTTACTAGATTAAAATTCCACATCTAGAAGAGGAGGATCTTCAAATGTAATTTATAATTAATGTATGAATAGATATATAATTACCTAAACTTCTAATTACACATTTCTTATGACATATTTGACCATATCTTATCATATAATTATTGAGCTACAGGATCCAAGTGAAAAATCCATCTATTAGTGATCCAAACGTGGACTATAATCTTAGAACGTCCCAATATAATTTCTCAGTGCTAGAAAATTTGATCCTGATATCTTGTGTTGTTCGTGAATGATCACAATAGTATTGTTATCGAAGGAGGAAGGACTCTTGATGTTATCACGATGTATTGTTAAAGGAATAAGAGTGAGTGTATTCTATATATCAATATCTATATCTATCAAGTGTGTAAACCAAAATATAGTCATAGAAGGTGATATAAGTAGATATTTAATATGGCTGATTTAAGGTTAGAAAATCACACACAAGTCGTTTTCTAATTCCTTAATTCTTAGTTACCCCCATATCTGATAATAATAATAATAATATTATTATCATTATAACATCAACATGCACAACAATTTATGAATATGAATAAATATCATTTTTACCATTTCCAATAATACCATTTGTCTCCGTCATATTTTACTATTTTTTATTTTACATACCTTGAATAATAAATATTTATTTAGTAAATAAATATCAGTGCATTATTCATCGATAAATATAATAAATATTATATTTTCCAGACCTTTCAAATAAATGTTAATTATTATTATTATTATCTTACTCACATATTCTTTCAAATAAATTGTGACCAAATCATGGTGATCAACCAAATCCAAATGAAAATTATTTATTTCAACTTGCTAAATTAATTACATGAATTTAATTACAATTGTGGATACACTTAGTGTGTGACACTCTAGGCCTATTTCTCAATGGAATTGAGAAAAATCCCATATTGTACAAGATCCATGTCTAGTATCATGGAAAGGAAAACATAGAGAAATAATTTAACATTATAATGTAATTCAACCTCCCATGATTGATTACCATATAATATAATCCCCTTATCATGATATATCAAATAAAGTAGGTTGCATGCCCATTCTATAAATATATATGTACAATGTATCATTCTTTTAATTTTTGAAAATGAACTCACCAACCAAATACCATTGCTATGGATTTATACAGGAAGATCCAATACCATCAAAGGGAATAAGATATCAACTTCTGTTAAAGGATATAAGTGATAAATCCTTTCTCTCATTATCCATTAACACAATATCACTTGTGACACACCCATCATATCCCAGAACATATTGAGAATATTTTGGTGTAGTTTTCAACAATACATCAATGTACATGAGTAACGATATCCATTAATTATAATATTAAATCCAAAGGATCAATACATGTATCGATACATAGGGACATATAATGACACATGGAAATGTGTATTTCCTATTGATGGTTATTTTTTCATAACCTCATTTCTTTGAGATTACCAAGGGGGAACACCATTGGAATGTTTATCAATATCTTATGAACCTCTCACCCCTGATATCCTATATCTTCTATGTATCATTAGGAAATACCATCTGAACATAGAACAATATTCAATAATACTATTATAAAACATCAAGGTTATCATCATAGTGTGAAAATACCAAGATCTTTAAGTACGACATACATTATTTGGACATTTTCACTTGAAAATTTCATGTTGAGGAATAATAATGATTATATAAGAAAACATAACTTGTAATAAAATAAGTAATAAAGTACTATTACTACACATAAGGCCTTTAACAACATTATAATAAGCCTTTGTCCTTGAAAAAAGACCTGAAAATCAGATCAAACTTAAAATATCTAGTCCATTATTAGCACTAGAAAATAACCGATAAAGTGAACCATCATCTATGATAAAAAACATGGATAAAAAATACCTTTATGATATCTTTTCATAGCACTGATAAAGAATCCATTTATGAATGATGTTTCTAGCACTGATAATGTATCCCCTTAACAACACTTTTTATAGAGATAATTTTTCCCTTTATCAGTGCTATTATTAGTGCTAATAATGGGGAATAATACCATATAGTTTTGTTAAAATTATTGCACAATGTAGTGTTATGTTAAAACTATATTACACTACAGTATGAAAAATATGGAGAAAGTACAAGATTAAATATAGAAGAAAATACTAAATGTAATTGAAATAAAATTTAGAACAAAAATACAAGAAAAGGAACTATGTTATAGACATTTAAAACATTAGTCTTTAAAATTAAATGAGTAAGTACAATTTATCATAAATATTAGAGAAGATCAATGTTAAATTGGATTTGTCAACCAACCCCCTATGTTTTAGTTAGTTTTCAAACACCCCAGCTGAAGAAAAATAATTCACTTTTATAAGAAAATAAATATTATGTTAGTAATACTATAAAAAATAAATTAAACACAAATGGTGAAATTTAAAATAAAAAAATATTCTTTGAGGAATGCAAGACACCCCATTTATTGGATTGAGTAGAAGTTTATTCTTACACATCACACCATTTATTTTTTCTTAAAAGTATTTTCTCTTGAATTGGCTCACTTCTTTGGGGATAAAAAAATCATTGCGGATGTGATCCAATTCAAGAAGAATTTTTTGAGAAAAATCCTTCAAATATGACACCACTTATTATTTATATTAAAACAATATCTCTTGGAAAATTGACAAAATAAGTATAAGATAAAAATTATATGGAAATTAATTATGTAATAGTAGATAAAATGATGAGAAAACAATCTGTTCTAGTTACGATCAGTTTTGATTTTGAGATGTACGTTTTAAATTTAAATATCACTAATATATTGAAAACACACACTTTGTGTCATACTGACCACATCAAGTTTTAGATTTGGGTGAGTTTAATTTATATACATCTAAAATGAATTTATAATTTCTATTCTAAAGTTGAAAAATAATGTGAGATAATTTTATTGGTTTTGTATAGTGATATAAATTTTAAACTAAATCAACACCTTTTTATTGAAAACACACAATTTGAGTCATATCAGTCACATCATGTGTATTATTGTTGTGTGTTCTATTCTTACACATTAAAAATGAATTATGGACCGTTTTTCTAATGTTTAAAACAATCCGAGATCATTTTCTTTGTTTTGGATGTTTGTTGGGTGTTTTAAACTAAAATGGAACTTTTATTAAAAACACACACTTCAATTCATATTGAGAACATCGTGCATCATATTGATGTTTGGTCAATACCCACACATCAAAAAGAAATTTTGGATTATTTTCCTAATGTTTGAAAATAACATGAGATCATTTTCTTTGTTTTATGCATGTGACATTCATTTTAAACTAAAATGAAACTTTTGTATTGATAACAAACACTTCGAGTCATATTGAACACATAGGGTGTCAAACTGATATGAAATCAATTCCTATAAATCAAAAATTAATTATCTATAATTTTCCTAAAATAAAAATACAATCCAAAATTGTTTTCTATGTTTTGGAGAATTAATTCCTATTTTAATCTAAAATGACACTTTTATATTGAAAACATGAACTTTGAGTCATATTGACCACATTGGGTATCAGATTGAAATTTTTTTGTGTGTTTCAAAGTTTTCTTTGTGATTACTTTGTGTCAGATCACCAGGTATACTGTATTGACTGTGGCGCACTTGTTTCTTTTCAGGATGGCCCCACGTTGGTAGCCAGCTAGGGTTCCAAGATTTCTGCGAGATGGCAGCCCACCGAGCGGCGAGGCATCGGTGCAGGGCCACATTACAGCGGAGGCACCGACGGTACCTCTACCCGCCGGACCACCAATGCCACCAACCCTATCATCCTAGGGTGAATGTCACCTGAGTGCACTGCACGAGTTTCAGCGTCAGAGGCCGCCCAGGTTCTGCGGAGTGACGAACCCTCAGGCAGCCGAGGATTGGCTGGAGGCTATTGTCCGAGTTTTTAGATTAGTAGGGACACCAGCTGACCTCATGGTGATCCTTGCGGCGAGTCTCCTACACGTAGAAGCAGGTAGATGGTGGAACCTGATGCTCCAGGTTCACGATGAGGAATATCTACTTTGGACGGACTTCGAGAGCCTCTTCCGCTCGGAGTTCGTTCTAGCCACCCTCAGCGAGGTGTGCATCCAAGAGTTACTACAGCTGCGGCATGGTAGATGTTAGTAGCCCAGTACTCGGTGAGATTTACCGACCTCTCATGCTACTCCACAGACATGGTACGAGACCCATTCTTCTGGGCCCGGACCATCGAGCAGTGACTAATTCATGAGATCAGGGCTTTGATGATCTCCCTCAGCATTCCGACATAGGCATGAGTACTGGAGTGAGCCCTTCTTGCAGAGAGCTTTCTTGATGAGCCTACGCCAGCAGCGAGGCCTACCATAGGGTGGCATGTAGCAGAGTCTTCTATAGCCGGCAATAGACAGATAACGCAAAGGTCCAAGAGGACCAGGCCATCAGTTCGGCTACCACAGGATACTGGTTCAGATGTGTGGGGTACACGCAGTAGAGCCAGTCATACGAGAGGCAGACACTGCTATGAATACGGTGGGCATGGCCACATGACTTGCGACTGCCTAACCCGCCATGCAGAGGAGCAGTAGATGGTTGAGGGACCACCCAGGTAGAGGAAGAGGTTCGACCGTGGCAGTCCGCAGGGAGCTGGCCGAGCAGCGGGTGGTGGGCGACGTTTTGAGACTCTACTACCACCACCACCACCACCTAGAGAACCACCCTGACCCCAAGGAACGGGTAGATATGATAGATCTCAGCTTCTGGAAGCTGAGGCCTATAACCATAATGCTCCGGAAGCGGGTGGAAAAGAGCAGGACTAGCTCCAGGCATGGAGGCCTTTGTCTATAATGCTTCTAGCTTCGTTGACATCGTTGTTTGTGTTTCTTTGGGTCTTTGTACTTTGAGTTGCAGTAATAAAAGACACTTTCAATAGTGACATTTTATTTCTTGTCTTTTTGTATTATAAGACTAAGAGGTTCCGGTTAAAAAACCATTGACTTGACCCTCATATACGAGATTCCTACTAGAGGAGACCCAGTGACCACACATTGATGCCGACAGTGCGACTCAACCCTTGGAGGCGAGAGTAATGGTTGGATCTCTTGGTGGAAGCGTCGAGGCCTTATAACGTCATCCAAGGCATGAATAACAACTGTTTATGTCATGATTTACTGTATTAGGCAAGGAACGTAGTTCATCCAACGGATGAGACCCGATTTCTCTTTTCGGAAAAGGATAAATTTTTGCAGCTTTGCAGAATGTTAACGAAGAAGGGGAAACCCTTCGTGTGGCCAGAAAGATGTCAGCAGAGCTTCCAGGAGCTAAGATAGAGATTGACCAGTGCACCCATCTTGATGCTACCGAAGGAGGGGGTAGGGTACTTAGTTTACTGCGATGCATCACGGACTGGACTCGGGTGTGTCATGATACAGGAGCGTGCAATTATCGCCTATGTATCATGACAGTTGAGGCAGCATGAACAGAACTACGCTACCCACGACCTGGAGTTAGAAGCAGTGGTCTTTGCCTTGAATATGTGGCAGCACTATCTGATGGGCGAGCGCTTTACAGTCTATTCTGACCACTAGAGTCTCAGGTACATCTTCTCGCAGAAGGACCTGAACCTGAGACAGCGACGATGGCTCGAGTTCCTCCAGGAATATGGCTTTGAGATAACCTATACTCAAGGGAAGAGGAACGTAGTAGCTGATGCTCTCAGTAGGAGTTCAAGCATTCAGCTACTTGGAGAGGTGACAGAGCAGCTAGCCGCGTTGCTGATATCCTTCGTGGATAGAGACGGAGCAGCTTTCCTACAATCACTCACAGTCACTCATCCACTTCTTCAGAGGTTCATAGAGGCACAATGTGGGGACGTTGACTGTGAGACATGGCGTGCACAGATTTCCACAGGACAGGCACCTGTTGGATTTTCTGTAGGAGGAGAGCACGTCATCCTTTTCAGAGGACGTACCATGGTACCAGCTTCATTTTAGGAGGAGGTGATGAGAGAGTTTCACACTTCCCCTGTGGCGGTACATCCTGGAGTAGCAAAGATTTACCAGGATCTTAGGTGACAACATTCGTGGCCATGTATGAAGAAGGACGTGGCAGAGTTCGAATCACGATGCCTAACCTGTCAGCAGGTGAAGGCGGGGCACCAGGTACCAGTAGGCTTGGTACATCCCTTGAAGGTCTCGAAGTAAAAGTGGGACGAGATATCTATGGATTCCGTGACAGGGCTTCCGCGTACTTCCAGAGGTCACGACTCCTTTTGGGTTATTGTTGACCGACTCACCAAGATGGCCCAATTATTCCCTATTAGAGAGCAGGGCTCAGTGGAGAGCTTGGGACGTCTCTACGTTCTGAATATCGTAGGCCTTCATGGTGTGTCAAGGTCTATCGTCTTCGATCGAGATTCTCACATTACTTCCTGGATTTGGAAGGGGTTGTAGGAGGCATTTGGGACGCAACTATGCCTGAGCACCGCCTTTCACCCTCAGAAGGATGGTTAGATTGAGAGGACCATTCAGACTCTCGAAGAAATGCTCCGTACATGTGTCCTCAACTTTGGTCATAGCTGGGAGGATCACCTAGCTTTGGTGGAGTCTGCGTACAACAATAGCTACCACTCCACCACCGGGATGGCAATATACGAGGCATTGTACAACCGACCTTGCAGATCACCTCTGTGTTGGACAGAACCTGGGGAGTCAGCACTTGTAGGATCAGAGATGGTCCAGGCCATGACGGAGATGGTACAGATCATCTAGGAGCAGATGAGGACTTCTCAGAGCCGACAGAAGTCCTATGCTGTTAGGAGGCGGAGACCACTAGATTTTGAGGATGATGACCACATTTTCTTACGGGTCTCACCTCGATGCGGATTACAGAGATTTGGTCGGGGAGAAAAGTTATCTCCGCGCTTCATCGGACCATTCCAGGTTCTCAGCAGGATATGCGAGGTGTCTTATCACCTGGCTCTTCCACCTTAGTTGCACCAGGTGCACGACGTCTTCCACGTAACTCAGTTGAGGAGATACGTGCATGAACCGATGCATATCATTGATCATGGGGAGCTGGACATCGATGATGAGGCGACATTTGCAGAGGTCCCGGTGGAGATCGAGGATAAACAGGAGCGGGTTCTATGTGGACGGTTGATTCCTCCAGTGCGCATCAGGTGGCAGCACTGGAACCTCCAGGAGAGCACATGGGAGCGAGAGGCTCAGATGCGTGCATAGTAACCTCATCTGTTTCCCTAGTTTATGATGTAGCTTTACGGGGATGTAAAGCCCTGAGGGGGGAGTAATGTAAAGACTCGTAAATTTCAAGGAATTTTTCTTCTTAAATTCTTTGGGATTTTACGAGTACACAGTTTCTAACGACACTTGATTCCGATGCTCGGTGTGCCCGGAATCAATTTCCGAAGTTTAGCTCGGGTCCATTCAGTAAATGAACAAGCAGGTTTTTCTATCTTTTGAACCGGTACTCAGTATCGAAATCCGAGGGCACCGATGAACTCATAGAACCAGTATTTGATTAAGAGTACTTTTACTGCTGGTGCATTTGCACGGGAGAAGAAGTTAATTTTTGGGGATTAAAAAAGAGGAAAATAAAATTGTGTATAATTTTATTTTATCAATGGACGTTAAACTATCTCATGGGAAGTTGTAGGTGGGGCCGACAACCACCCAATTTCCCATTTGTGATTATGTGGGAGGTGGGTCCCACACGAGCCCCTGCCTTTTCACATTCCATAACCCTTAGCCCCTTTGAACTCCCATGTTTAATACATGGAAACTCCCCATTAATTTTTTATCCCTTTAATTAAGTAACTCACCCTCTCTCCCTCTTTATTTCATGCCAACTCACATTAAATTAATTGATTAAACCTATTCAATTAATTTAACTAAGAGTATGAATTTTAAGTTTTGAATGCATGGCATGTTATAATAAAATAAGAGTAAGTCTTATTTTATTTGGGGTTGGGAATGTTGTGTGGAGACTTTGCGGAGAAGAGTTCTAAGTACCTTTGAAGAACTCATCCTTCCACGAAGAACAACACCCTCCAACGAAGAACATCGACATGGAGACCCCGAATTCATTTTCATTATCCTCCTCTGTGGAAAGGATGGAAACAATGATGCGGGAATTCTCCAACGACGTCACGCTTTGTTCTCACCATTATTAAAAGAGGAGACGCCGCTTCCTCCTCAGATGCTCTCCGTCGACGTCTACGAAACCACACCACGTGACGCCGTCAACCGTGACGCCGACTTTCGTCTTTGTTTGTTGAGGTAGGGGTTTGATTTTTAGAATGTTAATATTCTCATGATTGTTCCCTTCTAAACAAAGAATGTGGATCAACTCATTATCATGTTGATCCGCGAATGTTTTTATTTTTGGGATGGGAATATTTAATTACGGAAGTATTGTTGGGAATTAAGTCCAATTTTAATTGATTAAAATTTTGCCTTATTAGTTTTTGAAATCATGTGTTGATTATTCCCAATTTATAACACCTAACGCGTAGGGCGCAGGCCGAATAAACACGGCTCGACAACCCTCCACAGATTGATGTTGGTGCGCGGATTGATGGCAACGATGAAACGGGACCACAATAGTGATTTGAGGCCTTCGTAGTAAAGTATGGGACCCGAGATGACCACCGACACATATGAAAGTTGAATCGGACCACCAGAGCAACTCCGGTGGCCCGCGGAACCTCAAGGCAGTGCGGGTCGCCGGCGCGGGTGACTGGAGGCAGCGGCGCCCTAGCGCGCCACCGGAGAAGACTCTCCGGGGCTGTGCAGCGGTGGTGAGGTGTTGGATCCAGCGGCCGCGCGGGATCCTAGGACAATAGCGGGGCGGTTCCAGCTGGCGCCGCCGGTTGCAATTAGCGGAGAGGGGCCGAGCCCCCCCCCCCCCCCGCTCCGCGTCCGCTCGGCCGCGCTGGCCGAGCCTCAACTGGCCGGGCCGGGCCGAGCCAGCCGGGCCGGGCCACGCCAGCTGGGCCAGGCCGTGCCCAAACTGGCTGGACCTGGACCTGGGTCAGGTCGACCCGGTTCGGGCCCACCTAGGGGGTATTGGGCCGGGTTGGACCGGTCCCAAACCCCCTATTTTCGGATCAGGATCGTTCAAACACCCATATCATGGTCTAAGAACCTCCGATCGACACACTGTCAGTTTCGTAGGGATCCTTGGATCGATACGGTCGTTTTGGTATATTACACTCATGGTTTCAGTGAACTTTGGGTATGGCCGGGTTGGTTCGAGCATGAAACCGACCGAGCCCTCAGAGTGGAAACACTTATAACATGAGCTCTAGAGGTCTGATAGACATGCCGTCTACTTTGTTGGATTCCTATTAGTTAGAATGTTCTTTTGCCTTACTAAACTTGATATTTTTATGCAACTGCATTATGGTCGGGATGGTTTTAGCTTAAAAACCAACCAGGCCCCTAGAACGGAAAAGCCAATATCTTTTAGATCGGGCGTCCGATTGACGCGCCGTCTGTTGAATTGAGTTCATATTAACGTGACAGAACTTTTTGATACATCAACTCTGGACTTCGTTAAAGATTATGTGTCGACCCCTTGGATCGTGGAGCGGACCCTCGTGGAATCGAGCATGCTGTGTGTGGGAACCCTAGAGCTGGCTGTGATTGCGACGACGATGGAGACCGTACTTGGATCCTACGTGGGTTCGACAGCGAGAACGACTGTACTTGGATCCTACGTGGGTTCGGAAGAGGGGAAGACTGTACTTGGATCCTCCATGGGTTCAATAGCTATGTTTACTGTACTTGGATCCTACGTGGGTTCGGTAGTGACGATTTCTGTAGATGGATCCTATGTGGGTTCGACAGAGGAGATGATTCAGAGGCTATATATAATCATCTCCACCCCTCTTCGTGAGTAGTATACCTATGTGAGCTGAGTCTTGACTTTCAATCATTATCTACGGTATTATTGACTTGCTTTCCTGTGTGGATTGGGTTGTGCTTTCCTCTGTGGATTGGGTTGTACTTTCTTGTGTGGACTTGGTTGAACTTGGGCTTGGAAGTTGGAGAAGAACTGGAATTGTTGACATAGGTATATGTATGGGAATATACCTAAGTAGTGTTGGTTGATACTTCGTATTTGAATCTTTACTTTGTGGTTTATCCTTTGTGGAATCTGGGAGGCCTTCGGGGGTCTCAGGGTCCCTACTGAGTATCGTATACTCACCCCTGCACGGGCTATTCCCGCACTAAATTGTGTTGGTTGCAGACGACAGACAACGATGATCGTGGTTGAGGCCTTAAGAGCGGGACGGTATAAAGAGGTGGACTATCAGGTGGGATGTACATGGAGTGGATGACCAAACTCGAGTATCCGATGAGACTATCTGTGCTCACCCTTCAGGTGGGAGTTCCGGAGGACGTCTTGGTGGTTTCTGCTTTACTTTTCAGCTGTTGTACTTTCTTATCTCAGTTGTATTATACATTCAGTTGGGTTTGTATACTGGCCCATTTACTATCTAGCACTTACTTTTGTACTCAATATACCTAGTGTTTACTTCAGCTTGCGTACTCTATGGTGTTTGTTTTCTTGACTAAAGGCAATGCCTTCCCTTTTATCAGGATTTACGCCTTTGGTGCTAGTTTCCAACCCCTGGTCTATGGAAGGCGGGCTTGGGGTAGTCACGACACGGGCCCTGAGGACGGGTCGTGACGTTTCCTACCTGTTCTTTTCCTAGAGTATCATCATTAATGAATATCACTACCTAAACTATATCTAAATAATTTAGAACAACATGAAATTTCCTTCGGAACTACCTCCCATGGTGGAAAGTATATTTTTATAAGACGTACTAATGTATCTTGTATGTAAAACATTCAGTACTAAAGGTCTAGTATAGGTATTACCAAAATAAAAATAAGAAATTTTTATGATTTTCTTATCATCTTCACTAATTATCTCTCCAAATGAGTTCCCTTGAATCCATTCTGTCATTATATCAAATCTGTCTAGGACTTCCAAAGAGAAAATTGGAATGTCCAATCTTGCTGATAGTTTGAGGGTCTATAAGATTTTTGAAGGTTCCTTCATCAGATTCCATACAACCATTGTGAAGAATGTTACTCCCCACATGTATAGATAAAATATTTTGCGTTGAAATGGGCTGGGAGATAGAACAAATGAACTGCTTATCAGATCTTCTAGGGACATAATTTCGATGACATAATGTTACAAATATGACCTTCCCTTTTAACATAATTATACAATGGTGGAAATATAAGACATTTTTTTGTATATAAAAAAATAAGGATTAAAAAAGTTTATTAAAAATATAAAATTTGTTATTAAAATATGATTTTAATGAAAATAATTGAGTATACTTAATACTTTCACGTGGGTTGAATGATTTCTGGAAAACCCTTACTGAATGTGCTTAGTTTAGTATAAACGGTAAGGGAATATTTTATAGTTTGGTTTCTCTGAGATTGTTGATTCTCTTTAAACACATTGTAATTTTTAAAATCTACTCAAAATATTCAATAGAGTGTGTAAATATATTTAAAAGTGCATCAATAAAACATACAATTAAATTGTGTATTTTACCTTGGCATCCATATTTAATTTTTTAATTCACATTCATTAGGAAACATAGGATTCACTTGATTGATGTGTGCTTCAGTAGCCGAATGTGAAGATCATGATGTGAAAGATATCTCTGATATTTAACAATGGAAATAAGTAAAAAATAACAAATCATATGATGTTATATTATAAAAATAATATGTTGAAATCATATATGAACATCATCCGCCATTTGAAGACTCATTTAATTTCTTTGGAATCTAGAATATTTTGAAGTCATCTCATAAGTGAAATCCCGAGGTGACATATCTAAGATTATTTTGTGAAAAATAGAAGAAAAATTCATGGACATAAATAGATACATGTGGTGTAATTGATTAGTGTTTACAAAATAAGAATTTGTAGTGATAATGATATAAATCAAGAAAGGCCGCATACTAATTAGCATCATGTCACATTGTTCTAGTGTGACTTTGGTAATATAAAGAATATAATTTATAGTCTTATTATGGGGGAAAACTATTCTAGTGAATATAGTAAACACATGGAGTTATAGGTAAGTGACTTATTATAGTATTGGTAAGCTGTATAATAGAATGAATTTATTCGTAAATTCTTATATATATTCAATTAAAAAAATAAGTGAAATTCAAGTTAATAAATCTATTTAGAATTTAAATTGGATAATAAAGATATTTAGATGGGTTATCCTATTTATAAGAGACTGGTTGTGCAGAGATATAAAATAGAAAATGTTGGGGAAACATGTAAATTATATAGAGGTCCTGAATGGTTAGAGATTCCGAGTATTTAAACAAAGTTGATATAGGCCTTAATATGTTTTTGTATCCCAGAAGAGGAAGTGTAAAGTCATCAACAACTCAGTATAAATACTCCTTACATGGAGCATAAAACATCAAATTTAAATCATTGAAATTCATTTTGAATCCTAGAACATAATAGCAGAATAAAATCATGATAACAAGATGAGTATTAAAAAGGGGAATTAATTTAACACTTAGAATAGGAAATAAAATTTAACTACTGAAATAGGGTTAAAAAAGTGTCTAATAAAAGTTTAGAGTGTATGAGATGATCATATTGAAACAATGGTTAGAGGATTCCTAAAATTTGAACATTATATTTTAGTGGTAGAATAAAATCAATGTTTACAAATGATGGTTAGTAAAATAGGAATACTTGTACATCATACTAGAAAAATTAAATGTGATTGATAGAATATGGGATACAAAAAAAGTCACATTAATGTGTTCTCAATAGTATAATAGAAACATAACATAATCCTATCATAGTATGTATAAGAACTATTTATTGTTGAAATAAAATTTAATTAAGAATGTGGATAGTTAGAAAAAACCTGTTATGATGGAGAAGTCATGGGAATATAGTTGGGTAATGTAGTGGATGAAGAAAGAGCACTGATTCACACATAGAAATAGAGGACTGATTCCCATAGATTGAGCAAGGATGATACCAATTTGAGTTCATTAATAGAGAGAATAGAGGAAGGAAACCAATAGATATAGAAGTTTGATAGAAAGGGAATGTAAACTCTGGAATAACCATAGGACCAGAGTAGGCTGCATGAGAAGTTACGATCCAAGTTGGAACAAATGGGGAATGGAAAGAAAGTTTCAAATAGGTAAAATGATGTGAAACACATATGTAATGAAAAGAAGAAATCTTCACTAACTCTAGAAAATATGTACATACTCATCAATATGCCTTAGAATAGTTTTCTCAATAGATCTTTTGTAGATGAAAAATGAGTTCTTGTGTAGATGTTGTAAATATCTTGAAATCATGAACACAATACAACATGGTGATGTGAAATGATTCGGAAAAAATAAAACTAACATATAATGTGGCATATAACAAAAAAGAGAACACACCACACCCTCCCCTTTGGGTTTCTCATTATCAAACCTCTGTGCTTTCAAAAATATGTAGGAATGGAACTGTATGGAATTAAAAGAGATTATTGCACGAAAGATGCAGGCTGATGTATAGGCAATGTATTTATAAGATTATGGAAAGTGTTCTTATTCTCGAATACATGGATGTAAATATTATTGAGAGCACAATTTTAATGAAATTATTTTAGATTATATCTTTAAGGAAACAAAAGTCAAGTTCTTATGAATGGTGAATTCATTGACTTATGAATATGTCAAATTACCTAAAGAATTACCATTTAACACCCCCAATGAAAACATAATCCAAAATGATTTTCATTTCATGAAGAAATTTATATCATACAAGTATTCCACCAGTCGAAGAAAAATAAACAATAACTCCAACATAATAAAAAACTACACTGCACCTGTAAATCAAATAAAACATACATGTATATCCTAATTCTTGCAAACAGTCAGTTCAAGTTCTTAAAGTAATTGTATAAGTCACTATACTAAGTCAAAAATTGAGGGGATTATTATCCCACCCATTGCCATCATCCCCATCCAAATCATCATAACCATCATCATCATTATTAGTAACATCATCAACAATATCATTACCAACTACGCCATCATCATTATAATCAACAATGTCATCGCCAACAGTAGCATTAAAAACCTCCTCCCCACTAAGAAATCTATTTCCACCACCACAGTCACCACTAGGAATCTCATGGGAATCAACCGAGGCATCATTTAAGGATTTCATTGATGTTGTTCATTAATGAAAAGTATCAGCATTCTCTTTTGGTCGTTACAGACTCAAAGCTGAAATAGCTTTCATGAAATGTTTAGTCATGTACTTACTTATTTTATGATCTTCTAAAGCAATTTATTTTCCTCATATTCTTCTATATACTAAAATTCTTGATAAGAGGTTTGGGAGGCTTGAGAGGAGACCGGTGAGGACCAATACCTTGAGGGATGATGTTTTTTCTTGGTCTGGATCAGACTCTCCCTTGGTTCTCCACACCTAACACATGACTCAAATGATCACGTGGAAATAAGTTGTTATCTTCCTTCTCATCGAGGTCCTCCAAGGAAGAATGTTTAAATTATAAAAAACATAATAAAATTTGAAATTTGTATTAATATTTAAAATATAAATAAAAAAACATTGAATATTATCTTATATCTGTGTATTTATTACACTTCTATCCTTTTTTACTACTAAAGAAACATAATTTGGCATGAGGTTTAGGACCTTCGAAACTCAATACAACTTGTTGAAAATGAGAAATGAAAAAATCTAGATTACAACTATATATGAGATTCAGAAATATAGATTCAAGTAAAATTTAACACAAACCTACAAACATTGAGGTAAATAACACTCATAAATTATTGGTGGTTTTTTGAATTGGGGTTCAAGGAATTTTGCTACATTTGTAGAAAAAATAGACAAGACATCTTCTGTATGTATAATATTTCTTTTCTAGGAAACATAGACAAACCAAGGGGTAGATATGATGAATTTATGAGAAAATGTTATCAATGAAATAATTTTTTTAGTGTAAATGCATCAATGATTCAAATAAAAAACATTTATGAATATATTTTTTGGTAGATATTTGCTGATGTCATTTATTCTATGGGATGAGGTGTGTGCTTTTGGGTTTGGTCCAATTAGATATGAAAAGGTAACTAAGTAAAAATATAAATGATGAAGTTTTTTTTAATTTAAATGAATGTACCTTGTTCTTCTCATGCTCGGTCATTGTAGTGTTCCCTAACATGTGTAGATATTTCATTCCATATTTTTTCAATTTGTTTTTCTATGTCACTTCCTAAAAAATTTTAATATAGGTAATAAAAATTAAATTTTATATAAAAACCATTAAATATTGGTAGTACCTTAATCTATTAATTCTTCTAATGTGTGATAATTTTTTGATATTGAATTTTTTGGATAGTTAGGGTATGTGGGTAAACCCTCTAATTCAGTACCCACTTGGCTCCTCCAAAGAATATGTAACTCATTCGTGTATGACTGCTAGAACTCTACAAGTTAAATCAACCTAGAATCGTTGGTATAGTCACCATTAGGAAAGTTAAACCGAATCTAAAATGAACAAGATAATTCTTATAAATACATTACTAATATAGATACAAATTTATAAAATTTTCTTACCCATATCTATGCACATCCCGTACCATTGATGTCATCACTACTATGCATCCATGATAATGGTTCCACCGAAATGATATCTTGATATTTGGCTATAGTGGCCAAAAAACTTCTACAAGGCCTATAATTTTTACCTACAATTTAATTTTGAGGATTATAATTCTCCAAAATTTGAGTTTCATGATTCTAGGATTCCTGCATATGAGTGTGTCCACGTCGCCTACAAGAAGATATGAAAAAATAAGATAAGAGGGGGAAAATAATATTTATGTGACGATAAAATATGAAAAAATGGAATGATATAATTTGACACATTGATAATTGAAAAACCTAATACAGGCTTCTAGATAAGCGTTGTGGCATCTGTGTTCTATGATGGATCAGCAGCCTCCGAAGGATGTAAAAATTCCACCGCATGCTCTGGATGATATTCATGCACTGGAGTGGAAACTGAAGGAATAAACTCAATATATATAGGATGGATGGTAGGAAAAGGAGGCGGTGTAGCTGTTTCAGAATATGAGTAGTAGTTCTTGGAATACATAAATGGATATAGATATGGATATGGTAATGGTGGGAACAGTTTTTAAGTTGGCATAAACCTGGAATGTAAGTATGGGGATAAATGAGATGATTACAAGGGCATGGATGGGAACACCCCAGGAGTCTCAAGAGGAGGATGGACATGTGTGGTAGATGGAATGTCCACTGATGGGTCAATCTGGGAATTGGTAAGACAGGTTCTCCTTCTAGGTCTAGGAGGATCCCTGCTTGGACCGATGCTGGTAGGGGGAAACTCTGAAGCATCATATCCCTTAAAAATTTAAATAAAGGATTAGAACAAGAAATTATATGCAATAAAAGAGATAAATATTAGAATTATTATACTCACTAAATGAAACCCACACTCACGTCTATCGGGATCAACATCAAATAATACATTCTTGCAATCTTATATCGTATTCTTCATAATCTATATAATAATGAAATATATCTTTTTTAGAAACAATTTTTACAAATCATGCATACAACTTAGAAGTCAAAGAAGAAAAAAATTTTCATATTATCTTTTAGTAATGATATTTTTGAACCAGGTTATACATTTTTAAAAACTAATTTTAAACGTAGTTTTCTGAATTGAAATAAATATAATTAAATGAAATGAAACCAGATAATACTAAAACAGACATATCATTCCAAAATAAAACTAACTCAAAGTAATTACATTAATACCAACATGAGAAAAAAAAGTCATGGTAAAATTAATGAACTCTAAATATACATGGTTTCTTCTATATATTACCCTCTAATACCTTAGGTTCAACATCAACTCTCAGAATGGGAAAATTTGTGTCACCAAAATAAATATTTTGGTCAACACCAACAAGGGCATAAATGGTAAAAATTTCATCCCCAATATCATGAAAAATATGTCTTCGGATTACTTCATTAACGACATAGTAGTCTGACCTCAGATGATCTTTCACATAAAACACCTATTTTTCCATTGATGCCAAAATGTATAGTTCATTAGTATATAGGAATAGACTCATGTAGATAACTCTAAATCGAAAATCTTCAATAAATTCACCCTGTCGCATCATTGAATCAAACCATTTATGCACCTTACATGAAAAATCAGGATATTGTGCATAAAATGTATGCCATGCTAATCCATCTATAGGATGAACCAACACATCATTACCTTTAATTCTCTAAGAATCATTCCATCACATACTGTCTGTGATTTATGTGGGCATGAATAGATATTGATGTCTGGGAATAAATAAAAAATTACACATGACTTTCTGTGGCACCCGAGATGGTGCTCCATCTGAATTTTTCATCCATCGAGATGTACCACATTATTTATAGTCATTACGATCATCTATTTCCGCCCAAAATAAACTACAATCTGTCAGAAAATCATGGACTTTATTATTTTAAAATCCAAGATGATTAATTAACTTCCATGCCTTTTAATGATTTGAGGTAATATCTTATCCATCATGATGCAAGTCCTTAAAAAATGTAAGAATATAATCAATGGAGGTATTAGAAATTCTCTACCTGAGTTTTCTATGATATAACCACATTAAAAAATCCATCTTTTTCATTTTAGTAAATTATTGATATACTGGAGTTTTGGAATCATCCAATAATTTTTTCACTCTGTCAACATCATCTTCAATATTTTCCTCATCTGTACTGATATCATTGCCTTCATTCACTAGAATAATATCTCTCTCAGGATGATGCACAAATGGAAACCAATCATATAACAAATTATCCATGCCACTTATTTCATTTCATTCATGAATAGTATAATATTGACTCATCACTCTACGGTGATACGAAAAATAATAGTTTGTTTTAAATCCAAATTTATTTAAATGGTATCTAAATTAGTCCCATGTTTACCATGGTATTCCAACAAATTAATAGCACGAACACTATATACAACCTTCTTATAAAGCATTGTTAAATTAAAAATCTAAAAAATTCACTAAATTATTTTGAAACTTGGTTAAAATTAGATCGGTATAATACATCCATCTTTTCTCGATTCTATAATAAGAAAAAATAAGTTATCTTCCAATAAAAAATTTAAAACCTAATTAAAAATTCCATTATATTAAAATTTATTATTATATTAATCAAATCATACTAGTAGCTAGAAAAACAAAAAGTAAGAGAAATAACATATGATATAAAAAAATGAACATTATCTATTTATAACATTGGATTCAAAAGTATAAGACCAGGAAATAATATTTAACAAATAAATGAAAAAATTTACTTGACTCTATATTTATTTGTTTCTTTTAATTGTGTTTTTAGCATTAATCAATATATCATTATGTAAATATCATCTTTTTCAATTAATTATTTTCAAAAAAATACACAATACTTGTAAATTGTGTCGAGAATGTAATTTTTTATAATAAACTACAAAAATATCATTTATTTGGAAAATAATAAGTTTCTAACTCTTATACTCCCCCGGTATTATGTGTGATGTGTAATAGTATACATAATTAATAATTATTTTGGTTTGAAAATTATTGGATGTTTACTAGTGACACAATAAGATCTTTATTCTTATAAAATCATTTTTGAAGAGTCATTAATATCAAATATAGTAGTAAAATAAAATCAAACAGAAAATATCTAAAACAAATTGTTGTTATTATGAATAAACAAACAACAACATCAAGATGGAGTGAATTTTTGATGAAATAAAAATCATTTTTTATCCCACTTGATAATAAAAGTTTATTATAGGATACAATTTCTAATCAAATAGAAAACATCATATCATAAAAAAAATTAAAAAATGGATATGTAATATAAAAAATAAACCAATTAGAACATAAAAACTTAATAGTTAGATCTAATTCACATTTTTATTGCAAGGTCCTTATTTTTTATCACCATTTTCAAGCCATTCAGTATCAGAGAAAAAATTATTCCCTCTATCCTGTAAAGGGATGCTCAACATGGTAAATCATAATGGCCCAAGTAAGGTTCCATGTTTATTATATTGTGGTTTGTGTCATTATAGTTAAACTATACCAAGATAACATTACCACCCCATATGTAGATGAATCTGACATACAATCCCTCCTTTAGATACCTTAAAACATAAAAATATTAATGTTCATAGTTGTTAATTTAATGGAGTAATTTTTTAATGATCCATTATTGGGTCATGAATTCCACCTATAATCACATTCATGACTAATATTTGTTCAAAGTGTCTTTTTATGAAGTGAAAATATATAATACCTCAAAAAATCGGAAAATATAACTTATTTATATACGTCAATATCTCTCTACTAAACTCTTACTATGAATTGGGACACAATATTGTTGCATGCTTTAGTCTGAAAACTAAAAAACTACTTACTATGATGGGTAAGTTTCTCCAATCATATATTCTCTCATATAATCCCAATTAGTTACTCCATACAATATTATCTACAATAGAGATGATTATACTTTTCTATAGTCAAGATGAACTGTGTAGCATGTGAACTTCCAATGATTTATAACTACAAACACAAAAATGATAACTATTTTTATGTTTTGTGAAAACCAAAATCAATCATATATTAAATATAAATGAAACAATATTAAATGATTAAAATTTAATCTACAATGATGCCATTTGGATTTAGAGAGATAGAATTTTTTTTTGAACCATGATGGAATTTTTTAGTACCATTGACTTTATTGTTGTTGAGGTATAAAACCCATGAAATTGTTTTGATGATTACTATATACATATTTATCAACTTCTAAATACATACCTAGGAGTTGGTTCACGGTTATCATCACATCCATATTCTTTTTCAAGGAATTTTGTTTTTCAAAATCCCATCCTTTATTTTGAACCATCTGGACTCCTAAATTTTATCCATATTCACCTTACCATATGAAGATATTTCTCACCATGTCATCTAATAATTCACAGCTCACTTCCAGTTATTTTTACATTTATGAACTTAAAGATGAAACATATAATATTGAACAATTAACCTGAAAAGGATCCTTATTGAATGTTTTTTTAGAAAACACATCTTTGTACCATGATGGGGACACTTTTGAACCATGTATTTAAACATATCCCATGAACTAGAAAGATATTCGACATTCAATTGATTGAAATTTAATATATTAGTATCAATATCCATATACTTTTAGGGAGGGAAGAATCGATTCAAGAACTTCCATATCAATTCCTCCCAAGTAAGGATAATGTGTGATGGTAGACATTAAAAATAGTCATAGGATTTTTCAATAAATAAAAATAAAAATAAGTGAATACTTAATAATTAAATGGAAACATTATATAACTGATTTATATGAAAAAGTTATAGAAAACTACTATGGTGATATTTTGGGTATTTATGAGGTTTTTTAGGTAATTATATGAAGTTTCATATCATTTGTATTATCCTCAACTTTTTCTCAATGTGGTTTATAGTGATCAAGGGTACATGAATGTTTGTATAAAACCCCATCTATGTATTTTAACCATAATCTGTTAGATTGTTTGTCCCTATATATCTTCTATTCATCACTTGGTTATATCCTTATCCCCTTTGTTCTCCTTCCATGGTATTTTCCTTGACCTTCCTCTAATTTTGTTTTCTCCTATCTATATCTGGGTTATTGTAGAGTATTTCTTCTTCTTAATTTACATTATTTGTGTGTTTTTAATCAATTATAAAACTATAAACTCTTAGTACTATAATAAAAAGTATAATATATAAATAAAAAAGTGTAATTTAGAATGAATTATTAAATATCCTAAAGTATTTGAGAAATTATCCCCTCGAAACAACTCAAAAAACATGATTATTCGATGTGGAATAATTAATTCTCATAGGCAATTTAGTTTAGAAAAATAAAAACTCAAAAAAAAAACACTAACTACCAAAATGGTTAAGTATGTAGAATGACCAAATTAGAATCAAATAGGATAGATTGAACACACATTGAATGATTTTGAAATAATGAAAACGGTAATGGTTTTCATTTCGAAATAATCAATATGGGAAAGAATACCGTGATTTTTAAATTAATGTTCATTAATTAGTGGAGTAATGATTGAGGAATTCAACTATATTTTGTTCGAAATAGGTCTTAGTGAACCCTCCTAGGTAAAAATCCCTCTATTTTAATTATGCTCTTTTTTTACTCTCATGTACTCCAGTAATTCAACTAGATAGGTAACACAATACCATGTTAAACATAGAAACCCTAGCCCACCCAATTTTCGTGGAATTCAAATAAGGTTCTTGTTTATGTATTTAATGGAAAACCTCACTCCTCCCTCAATGGACCTGGGAGGAAGAAGAGAATAATATGTATGAATAAAATAATTAAACAAAAAATCCATACTAATTTAATAATACAAACATACTACACTAAATATAAGTTTCCATAAATACATTGATTGGTACTAAAATAGTTTTCCCGTCATGTTCCTCATGAGGAAATGAAAAAATAAATAAATAAATATCCTAGTATTATATATCTACATGAAAACTTTCCCAAGAAAATATTCCAAAAGTCCCAATTGAAAGTCCCCTCTATTGCTTCCATTCACCTCAATTTATAGACAAAAATTACTTGATTATACCTCAATAAACCATCATGTGTCACCTATATTTTTTATTAACAATAATCCCAATATTCCTTCTAATTTTTATACACTCAAGTTATAATATACATCTCTACACGTGATCCTATATTATATCTATTAAAATTATATATGAAGTTGTTTCTCAGAGAGAGATTTGTTTATCTGAGACTGTAACATCCATAACTATTTATATTTGAAGCTTGTATATATACTTCTAATATCTTATTATTTCTTAATTTTTCCAAATTTCAAATAATTAGATATAATAAAGTTCTGATGTTTATTATCCCCTATTAAACTCACAATAATATTTTGATGTCTATCCAAGAGATAAGATCATCTATCTCTATACATCTTATGTACATAAAAGTTCTATAATATAGGATGTGTACAATAGTGCAGAAGAACTCAATTGACCTTAACTTCTATATGGTTTTTACACTACTATATATGATTATCCGCTATGAAAAACCCATGATCCCATTAATTCAATTACCTCCATAGCATAGAATCATAATATGGTGAAAAAGACATTTATAATATTTTTCATTCTTCTTCATCTTTTCTCCACGGTGAAAGACTACTTATATGGTGAAATACTCCATGATCCATAAAAAACCTCATCTCTATTGACTCTTGGGTCTCCATGACATAGTTGAATACCTAATTACAGACCTCGTACTTAGTAGACAACATTCATAATTATTTTTATGTTTTCATAAAACCAAAATCAATCATATATCAAAGATAAATGAATAAATATGAAATAATACAAATTGAATCAACAGAACCTAAACTAAACAATGAATCAATTAACCATCGAAGAAAAAGATTTGGGACTCACTTCCCATGAATACCTGAATTAGAAAAACATGGAAGGGAATGCTTGAACTAGGTGGGATTCTCGACCAGAGGGGATGATTGACCTAGTAGAAGGGGAATCTCAAAATAGGGGGGATTCACATTGGGTGAGGGAAAGATTGACCTAGGAGGGGATGCGTGACCAAGGAAGGGATGCCCAACCAGAGGAGGAGGTGGTAGGTGGTGTACATCGATTGGAGTCAGAGGAGTGGGGGTGTCCATCAACCGAAGGAGGAGAAGTGGAGTCGAGTGAGGGTAACATGGGGGGTGGGGGGTGAGTGTGGGTGGGGGGAAATTATTCACCCCTTTATACCAATTGTTGAGTAAAAATCATTTTATATATATTTTCAATAACCTCGGTTCAGTCAAAAACATGGGTATAGACAAACCATAACAAGGAAATACCCATGGTTTATAAAACCATTGGCATAGTTCCATGAGGTCGGACGCTCTTTTCAGTGGTGTCCCTATATGAACCCTATTATAGATAATCTCCAAGGTTAGTGGCATATACATGAGAGATTGAGAGGTGGTGATCTTATATATGGGAGAGGCACTTCAAGACTATATCTTAATAGGTTTAGAAATAAAAAATTGGATTCAATGGATATCAAAATCAGTGGTGATAATATTATATATCATAGAATATAACGAATCACAATCATTCCTTATCAATGATCATGAAAATTTTAGGTAGGCTTTATTATTTATTAATTTTTGTACCCTATCATTCTTGATTTCTAGAATGGAATAATTTATAGGCAATTAATTATAATTTTAATTACCCATTTTCACATGACCTAGTCAATTTAAAATTTGGATATAAATTGTTATGGTGAATTATTCAATATTATTTGGTTTAAATAGTGATTATAATTTCAAGGAGTCATATCACCCAAATATACTTCTCACTTTTATGTTTCTTTGATTTTTCCTACAATTATTTACATTATTAAACATTGGCCATGTTTCAGGTTTTGGTTTGACTATTTCTAGTTTGATTTGAATCACGATAAAATCCAAAAAAATGGTTTTGATGTTTTCTTGAATGACTGATTTTATTGTCGTTCATGGAGATTCATGAAATACTGTATGAAACAAAAATAATGGATGGACTGAGTTCAGATTTCTTGATTTGGGGCCTACAGAATAATGGTATTCAATATTGATTTCCATTTTAGTGAGGTCAAGGTTTAAAATATCGATTAGTCTTAGTGGATCTGTGCTTAATATATGTCTAGGAATATACCATTAGATTAATGGGGTGATTGGTAGATGCAAGAGGATATGATATAATAGGGTTTATTGTTTGTGAAAAAACTGACAACATGTTGTGGGCTTCAAAAGAACACACATTATGTAGTCCACTTTCTTTCGTAGAAAGGATTTTAAAGTTGAGATAAACATCACGTGATGAGTTTCTGGGATCACACTTCATGTGATACTATCTGGGCTTTCGAGCAATATATAGGGTGTACATGCCAAGGACATAAAGATGCTAGAGACGTTGTACCTCTAGGGAGAGATGCCATGTAGAGCTATCATGTTGGTCAATTCGTGTTCAGAGAAGGGATTACCCATGACTTTCGGTGGTACAACATATTTTATGGTTCCTAGAACACAATGTATACATTAGATATCACATAAAAATTAGGGTAGGAAGATAGGACCAGTGCTAGGATTGGGTAGACACACATTCAACCCTTGATGAACATGCAATTTTAATTTGTCATCATCTTCTAGAAACCATATATTCATTATTAGGACTAATATTTGAAACCATGTGTAATAGATGTTGAGTATAATTTCACATATGAAATTTTGGTGGCATTTATTTTTGCATCATATATATATAGTGCGGTGTGGTTAGTGCGATTATTTTTTATGTGATGCTTAGTCAATGATAGGGTTTTATCATGATCATTGGAGTTGATATTGGGATTGGTAATCCACTAATAAAGGTAGTTTCTATTAGGGAATTATTCTCTTATATCATTTTACTATTTGGGTCAGTACTCCCCATACACATTTGGGCATGGTTCCTTTAACTATGTAGTCATTACTACCCCTTCATTGAGATCTGGTAGGGAGTGGGTTCTCCATTAGAGATGGTAGTCCCTCAGCCAAGGCATATTACAGTGAGGCTTAGGTTCGATATTTTATTCCCATGAAAACATATTAGGAGAATTTAATCTGAGAAAAATTGATCTTGGAGCTTCAGACAGACTCATATCTCTTAGCTGGATGGGAACATCAAGATCCCTCTCTCTAAGACCGAGGGTTTTACTATATGAGCCTATTATAGTTAGGTTTCATTAAATTATTTATTAGTGGGTATATCCAAATGAATTCTTGTTATTTCTCCCTTTATGTTTTTAGTTTTTTCTTATGGATATGCATATTCTGTCCCCTACATGGGATTTTACGGCATACAACCTATCTTTTTTGATAATATAGAAACTTTGTTGAGGCTTTGGTGGATATGAAGTAGGCGAAGCTTAGTTATACTAGGGAACTGTGAATATATGTAGTGTTCAATTCCAAAGATCATGAGATGATATCTATCCTTCACCCTCATCTGTTTATTCATGTTTGGATTCTTTCATTTTGTTGGTCAGGTATTTTTACCTTCCTTTGTACATGGCATATTTTTTGTACTCTTATGTTTACATATAGGTTGTTGTATGCACTTGACTACACTCTAGGGGTTTCACCTTTTAATATAATCCATACATTGTATCATAGAGATGTGTTTGGGTATATAGGTACTTTGGGCTATGTCCCCCTATCTTGTGAGATATTCCTACTTAGAACTAGTCACTAAACCATGTCTTATTGGAGGTGGGCTTGGGGTGTCAATATTTTCTTAATGTCAGCCTAGAAGGGGTCCCAATGGGTTAAGTCACAGCCTGAACCTTCTCAATTTCCTACCAACCAATTTTATAATTCCACCACCCCTGTTGACATGCTTGTACTTCAACATCACCACCCCACACAGAGTCATTATTTGTGCACTATTGAACACCAATCATTAGATTTTGGTCACCCCCAAAGATAACCTATAGGCTTCCATCAGACTCTTCCAATGACCACTGTTTCCCCCATCACTCATTACACTAGGGAGAAGCTGCTCCTATGTGTGCCTGAAGTCTAAGGATATCCTGAAGGACCTATGACCTGAAGGACATGGATGGAACGTAGGAATTAATAACCCAATTTCTTAGAGAAATGTCTAGAAATCCTATTTTGGATGAATACTACTACTAATACTGTTGTACCCCTTTATAAGACCTAGTACAATTTCCTCACTAATAATGTGCTATAATAAATATGTAGTAACACAATAATTTGTTATTCTACCCATATTTTTAGACATGGAAAAATTAAGTAAAAAATAAAAAATGTATATATGTAATATATATCATTATATTTTTGTCACATTTTAGAAATAACACACACACTAAGATATATAATTTAAAATATAAAAAATTATAAAAAACTTATATGTAAATATAAACATTAATTTAAATAATATATATATGTGTGTGTAATAATATTGTATAATATTAAAAAAATATAAATAATTCTTATATATACAATGAATATATAATAGTATTACATAACATTAAAAATATTTTTTTATATATGATTAAAACACACACACCCAAACCTACACACATATATACATATAAAAACACACACACAGATACATGTTTGTCTCTGTGTGTTTATATATCTTTATAATATTATAAATATACATTTATACACTGATATATATATATATATAAATATTTTATTATATATATACTGACATGAGAACTTAATTTTTAGACATGTATATATATGTGTATATAAAATATTTCACAGATAAATATATATGTATAATATCCTAAAATATTATAAATAATAACTCTGAACACTTTTTTTATACATTATATATATAACAAAATTAATAAACATTAAAATTAAATTCTATTTATATAAAAATTATATATATATACATCTATGTGTCTGTGTACATATTAATTATGTAAATTAACTATTATTAATTATAACTTTTAATATAATTATAATAAATTAATTACAACTAAGTTAATGATTATTAATAATATATAATTCATAACAATTCTAAATATATAAATTCAAAGACATGTGTGTCTTCGTGTGATTATATTTCCTTTTAGTATATATATATATATCAAGATGTTAATATATATGTAATAATATTAGAGAATACTAATTACACATATGTATGTGTCTAAGTCTATATGCATATATGACACACCCATCCTAAGGTGGTAGAGAAAGAATATAATTACCTAAGGTAATACTATAGTGTAGTGGGGGATCAAAAGAAAGCTTCCAAGAGGGGTGAAAATATAACTTATCAGAATTTGTAAAATGAAAAGGGGGTAAGTTTTTTTTAGAAAGCGAAGAATAATTACATGGGAAAAAAATTTATTGATTAAAGTGATGAAAAAAAGTAATATATCTAGGAATTGGATTAGGAATTTCTATGTTAACCCAGTCTTAAATTTATTAACCCTTCTTCTGATATTTAATTAATGAGAGAATCTGTAATCACTTCATCTCTCATCAAGGGTGGAAATGAGTGTGAGTACCAAATTAGTATTGATCACTTCCAATAGATCCTTCTCCTTATGACTTTTAAATGGTAAACAATAGGCTCACCCCAAATCACCCAATAAACACCCAATTGGGTGAATGAACTCTTGAGAATGATTGAAATATCCACTACCTTCCACAATTATGTCAGTAATCATTGGATATATCACCAGGGATCCCTACCCATTCCATAATATGTAGGAAGAACCATGTAGAATGAGAAAATACGTATCACCCCATGTAGTAAATAGTATGTGAAGCACCAACTAAACACGATCACATTCAATTATATATATCAACACTAGAAACTAAAATCAAATTAAAGTAAAATAATTTTATTTATTTTCAAAATAAATAATAAGAAAAAGGTTTTCCTCTCAACTTCCCCAATCAAAAAAATAGTTTTACCTCTCAACATGTAGGTTTATAGTAGTGATGGTAAAATAGATCATAATATTTGAAACAAAATAAACGTTTAACTCACTAAAAATATCCTCATCACTTTAGCCACCCTCTATGATTTATATAGAGACTTATTATTTATCTATTTTCAATGTTTCATTTCATCTCTTTATATGTGGCCACCCATCTTATCCTTTTGATGAATTCCACCTGAATCAGCTGAAAGAGACCAAAACTTCCTCAAAACATTTTTTCTATGAAATTATTCCCACTATCCAATATCCTTAATCTTCAATTTTTACTTATAAATTGTTTATATTTACCCCATTTATTTGATGAATTCATCCCATCATGGAAAATGGAATGATTTTAACGTTCAAAGGATAATTCCAAGTCATGAAGAATCATTCACACAATGTTTTACTAAGTGAAATTATTTTACATATGTATAAAATGACTTGTATTTTAAGAACCCCTCTTGTGAAGAAGATCATTAATAGTATGTATGACCATATATGTAGAAGTGAATCTTACACATTTGGTAAATTTCTCTTATATTTCAACATGAGATTTTTACCTATATGTATAAAGGGTAGCGACATGAATTATATTTTTGTATCCAAACAAGGACTCTTATGTATTGATATATAAGATTATTTACATGGAAACATTTCCGATTTTTACTTTCATTTACTTTTATATATCATCCAAATTACTCTTACATATTCATTTTTAAGAGTCTTCAATTTGAAAATTATGTACTTCCTATAACTTTTAAAAAGAATCTTTCTAACTTCTTAAATGATAAAGGTGGGTAATTTTACACATGATTCAATGTTACATTAATACATATACAATATTTTATAGATTTGTATGGTTATTTTAAAATTAATCATACACATGAATCATAATTTCAAAATCACTCCAACATATGGACTTAGTGAAATTTATTCTTTACTACTATAACAAAATGCACCTTAAAATATGGGTACTGGATTTATTTCCTTTTAAATAAAAAAACCAATTAGTATAAAAAATTAACAATTCCATTTTACAAAAAATTAAATAAACCAATTAAATCCACAATTCATCCATCAAAATCAATATTCAAAAACTCTAATGAAATTATACGTTAATAAAACAACATAAAATAACAATTAATTATTAAATATAATTGTAAAAATTAAATTAAATATAAATAAAAGGAAATTAATTTATTTCCTATATCAATTCCCCTAAACATAAACCTTGGATTCCTGTTGTAACACCATGATATTTTAAATTAAATTTCCTATTAAAAAATACAATGTTTAATAATTTTCATCAAATGCAACTCCAGACCAAAATAAATTACAAAATATTATATAAAATTATCATGTAGAAATTAAGTTGGAATGTATGAATATAGGTAACCACTTTATGAAATATATGTATAAATAAAAATCATTTTTGTTGTGTCTAGTTAACTAATAAGATAACCTTTTGATTATTTATGTATGTTTTCTAAAATTATGTTTTTATGTTATTTCTTTTAATAATATAAATATGAAATAGATAAGTTATATTGTTGATACGAATAATTTAATTTTATATGAATAATACAGTAAAAACATTTCTATTATTAATTGATGGAAAATAATAATAGGAATGGTTAATATATTTATAAGTTATTTTACTATAAAAAATTTTCCATTATATTTTATAAATTAATTTAAAAGATACGTTCTAAAATTTTAGAATTTTAATTCGGAAAAATTCACTTCATTTTTTGGATTCATTATATAAACATTTGATTATGATTATTTATTGGTATTTTTTATAAATATTTAATTTTTTGTTGGAGAGTGAAAAATTATGATTTTCTAAAACCGTTAATTTTATGAAATTATTATAATATAATAATGACTTAAATTGTTTTTTAAAAAATTACCTATATATATATATTTATAAATTAATCTAAATCATTTAAATATACAATATTGTATTTATAAAACCCTTGTTTACTATTTTTGAAACCATGGGAATATACCACTTGAGAAACAGTTTTATTAACCAATGTTAAAAATTAGTTATCAATAATTTATAAGTCAAATCTAAAAAATGGAATTCAAATTTTAGATCAATATGATCATATTATTAAATAAGGTAAGTTTAATTTTTGTGCTTTAAAATATGGCTACTAAGATTAAAGTAAATGATCATGATAATAGTAATAGTGTTATTTTCAAGAATCACTTTATTAACATTACATAATTTTAATATAATAAAATAAATTAATAAATTTATAATAAATATTATAATATAATGTTTAAGATGTTATAAATAAATTTATTAACACTAATTTATTTTTTAACCAATACTAAATATGATTAGGAATAATACATTATGGAAACATCCTTTTTGTACAAATTTTTTTTCTATATAATAAATGTTACAATTTAAAAGTTAATTTTATATTATTTAAAATTTAATTAGGTTATATGAAAATTAAATTAAGGTTAATGAAATCAATATTTTTTTAGAGAGTCCACCTTATATTTTTAATGAAATTTAAATTACTTAGTTTGAAAGAAGTTTGTAATGTAGAAAAATAAAAATGTAATATGTGAAAAGTGAATTGAAAATAACCAAAAATATGTTTAAAATGTTAGATTTGGTGTCCTGAGAACCAACTTTTTGTAATTTGATTATGTGAATGTACACTTATTATATATTGTTCATTGTTCTGCATGACTATAATATAATAATGTCCTAGAATATTTGTTGTATTAATAAGGTCATGGCAGATCCCCGCTATGATGAGAACCTTAAAATTCAATAACAATATTTTTAAATGAAGTTATATTGTCGGATGACATACTATGATATGAAACATAGAATACAGACCTTCATGTGCAAGTACTCATAAGAAGACGAGACTCTCTCTCATATAGTTCGCACTTGGTAATCTTCAAGATGGGAGATTATGAGAACAGACCCGCCAGTAGTAATTCCACATGTCTTGGTGTCATCATACATTTATATCAATGAGCATGTGTAATGGTACTTAGACTAGAAGATTATCATTAACTCATGTCATGACTTGCACACTTAGATTTACTGACGAAAACCGTCACGAAGACAGTTGGAGGGAAGTAGGGTACGTTGGGTGCGTCATGAATGACATGTTGTTAATGGATAAGCTGAGGAAGGATTTTTCCCTTTCATATTTATTGAAGTAGATATCTCGGGCCCTTTGATTGAAATAGAACTGTCGCCCAAATTCCATGGCCATGGTGTAATGGAGAGTTTATTTCTGGAATTCAAAGAATGATAGATCAAGCATATAGGTTTATGAAACTATCATGAAACATGATTGATGAGATATTGAGAAAAAGGGATTAAATTACACAGTAAGCATTCATATGAGGTGACACGTCAATGCGGCGTCAACTTCTTTCTCTTGGGTGCCTTGTCCCGTTGCTAGATAGTAATCATGGACTTTAGGAAAGCCAACCCAATGACAATGAGAAAGAGGCCTAGAGGGTCACACACTAAGTGTATTCAATTATCTCAAGTAGAATAATGATTATTCCCATACTTGGTTTAATAACTATTCAAGGAAGCCTAAATCATTTTAATTATGGAGGAAGAATAAAATCAAAACAAGTACACGCCATGTATTAATGATTACACACCATGTAGTTTTTATTTGGAAAACAAGTACAAACTATGTATTAATGATTACATGCCATGTAGTTTTCATTTCGGAAAGGAAATGAAAAAAATTACATGTTGTGTATTATTGATTACATGCCATGTAGTTTTTTATGAAAAACAAGTTCATGAGTTGTATTAATGATTACAGGCCGTGTAGTTTTTCCACTCGGGATTTTGAGGATATAATATTGTATTATTAAATGATATTTATTATAATCAGCATGAGGGCATGTCAGGGAATTAATTATTTTACATGTGGTTTTTCAATAAGTGTTAATGAAATAAATAAATTGTGTAATGCATTTATTTATTGTCGTAACTCTATAACCTCAAACCCTATTATAAATATCCCCACAACCCCAACACTTTTCCCTAATCGTTGTGCACAACAATTATGGAGAATTATTTCAAGGACGAAAAAACTACTTCACCAAAGAATGCTCGCAAGACTGAGAGAGATCCCCCTCCATTGGATAAATATGATCTAAGGCAGACAATGTAAGCAAAGGATTCTCCATGCTAGCACCCGGAGACTCCATTGGCGACTTCTAGTGATATGTGGCGCACTTGTGGATCACCGCTAGAGTAATTACACACTTGGATTTTTCAAGGGATTAAAGAATCACATCGGAACGTGATAAGAAATATCAACGGAGAAAGAACACAATAAAAGTTACTTCTTTTCAATTAATTAAATTAATTATAATCAACATGTGATGATCCTCGTTTGTGGTTACATGACTGTTATTCTTCTTTTTCTATTTCTATGATTTGATCTTTGGAGTCTAGCATTTATAGTCGTATTGATCCCAGATTGATCATTGTTAATAACAAAAGGCGAAGTGGGCACATTGACCCATGAGCTTCCACTACATCCGGAACCTTCAAATGGTATCAGAGGGAGGTTACAACATTTATTATAGTTATTTAATTTTCATTGATAATTTACGCATTTATATTTGATTCAATTCAAGATAAATCTTTCTATAAATCTGAATGAACGAGATCTATTATTTCTACTAAATTTATCGATTCAAATCACAGAAATAACCTTTTTATTTTAATTTTGATTAAAATTAAAATTTGGAACTCATCCGGATGAGTTTCTCTTTCTGTCTGTACAACACAAGAATACACAGCGTGTAGTGAAAACTAAATGTCGTGTACTTTGGTTCAATGAACCGATACTGGTCTGCCAAAACACGCCGTGTGAATTGAGTATACCTAAGTATTTATTAAACTGTGTTGACCTGAAATGAACGACGCGTGGAAACTGGAATACATGGTGTGTATGTTGAATCAAAACGTCGTGTAGTTGATCCATCCCACTTGAAACTGTGTACAAAGGAGAAGCTGCGTACCGCATACACGAGATTTCTAGGCCGGTAACCACATAACAAGGAATTACATGCCGTGTTATATAAATCTACATGCCGTGTACTCTAAAATTTCCAAAGTACAGAAAACATCCAAAAACCCTGGCATATAATTTGGATAAATGGTGAAAACAAATACACACTGTGTAATATAGCCTACACACCGTGTACTTTCTAGAAATGGAATTTGACCAGGTTTTCTATAAAAGTACAAAGACACCATACAATTAATATGGATGAGAAGAATCTAAAGGAAATTCAGAAAGGAATTTAAGATAAATAATTTATTAATTATAAGATCATAATTAATTGAATTCAAGCATGACTTATCTTGAATAAGAGAAATATTAAACGAATTTGAATACTAAATATGCGTAAATGTCGTTGCATGCTATGGATGATCATGAGCTAGACCAAAGACCCTTTTTGTGTGTATGGTTTCATTTAAATCTATTTAATTTAAATTCATTGTTCTGCGATCCTTCTTCTAAAAATATATAGGGTTTGTGTGCCCATGGTTTATTTATTGTAAACACCATGTAATGGAGGATCTACCAAGACAGAGGAGACAGTTCAAAATCCAAAGTTGAGGTGAAACCAAACCAAAAAGAAACAAAGGTGGTCAAGAGGGAGTTTCAAAACACGAACCATCGGGTTCAAGGTGTTTTCCCCTAGGCCAGGGTTAGCTTATCAAAACCACTAGATAAGATAACTAATAGAAGCTCATGATCATTCTATCTTATTTTATTTCTGTCTGATTGCATGGTTTATTTATTATGTATGTGTTATTGTGATCACATAATTAATGAGATTAACAAACATGTAATGATGGGATAATATAAAAACCATACTATGCGTAAACATTACCAAAACATGGTTAATCGCTTAATCAAGCATCACTTAATATTAACAAGCATGTGATTATGAAAAACTATGAATAAAGAATAAAATCCCTCAAATAACATATTAAGTCAGACCAAGCCTTTCGTTACTTGATTAAGGGAAAGACTCAATAAAACTATGTGTTTGACCAACCCTTGTTGGGACACTTACTTTTATAAAGGAAGCTCCTATAAAATTTTCCGGTTAACTTAAACATTTTACATCAAGAGGATTAGCCCTTGCTAGAGTTGTTGTAAAATGGAGGCAAGTGTTGAGGAAATCCAAGTCAGGATTTCAGGATTGGGGAGTCCACCCAATAGATCAAGGAACTGTAAGCTCACAGTTGAAAAAGACTACCCTACCAAAATACCTTCTAATAACTTGACCAACCCTTGTTGGGGTTATGCGAAGGGGAATAGGGATCCTTGCCACTAGAATATTAAAGAAACTGTACATTCCGATTTCTATGGTGAGGGCCATTGGGAATTGATAAAATAGTGGGAGAATTAATAATATTTATTATTTCTCATAAAATGTATTCATGAAAGTACTGATAAATCTTATCTTTTAATTTGTAGAATCAATATGAAAAACTCGTCAACCACTTTTTCTCTATGATCATTTGTGGATAAAGACAATATCCTCACCAGTAGTAACTTTCATGAATGGTTTAGGAACCTTTAGGTTATCCTATGCCCTGAATGAATGTTTTACGTGTTGGAGTCCTCACTTCCTGATTCACCTTCCCATGGGGTGAGTGATGAATATTTCCTGGTCTATGATCCACATTTGAGCAACGCACTCGATGTTCAATGTTTGATGCTGTCATTAATGTATAGGGAGCTCATGAAGTCTCATGAATATGTGGATCCCTATATCTTGCTTGAGGACCTCCATGGTATATACTAGGAGAGAGAAAGACACGAAAGGTTTGAGATCTCCAAGGCCCAATTTCATAGCAAGCTTGGAGAGGGTTCCCCAGTTGGGCCCCATGTTGTCAAGCTCATTGGCTACATTGAGCGCTTGAATGTTATAGGGTTTAAACTCCCCTAAGAACTGGGTACCGATCTCATTCTTGCATCACTCCCCCAGAGCTTCTCTAACTTTGTTGTAAATGTCAAAATGAACAACATTGAGAAGTCTCTATCTGATCTTCTTATCCTCATTTTCCAAGTGGACAATGATATGAAGTGTTATAATCCTTCTATCATTATATTGAATAAAAGGAAAGGGAAGGAGAATAGATTTAAACCCAAATCTTTTTCAAGGCCTTCTAAGAAAAGGAAGATCAAAGGGGCGGTAAGAGAACATGAGTCTCTTTGTTTCACATGTGGCTAGAAGGGCCACTGGAATAAAAACTACACCAAGCCAAGGAAGCAAGGGGAAGATTTAGGTGCGTTTTTTATCGAATGAAATCTATTTGTTTCTACTAATTGGGTATTATATACTGCTTGTGGTTCTCACATCTGTATCAAAATATAGGGACCAAGTAGATTCAGAAAGATTGACTGAGGTGAGGTGGATCTTCTAGCAGCCAACAGAGCCAGACTAGCTACTGTAGACATCAGAGACTACCACCTCACATCACCTACTGGGATGGTCTTGGTATTTAAAGGATGTTATTACGTACCCTCTGTAACAAAAAACATTATTTTAGTATCCATATTAGATACTAATGGATTCATCTTCATGTTTGGAAATGAATGTTTCTACTTTTATAAAGATAGAATTTTTTTTGGTAGGGCACATTTATATAATGACCTTTATGTGTTAGACTACACAAACCATGCAATGGAAATCAATGACTAAGTTAATTCACATGGATCATACCACACCCAACTTTGGAATCACCATCTAGGTCATGTCAAGTAGAAACGTCTGAAAAAATTACATCAAGATGGGTATTTAGATTCTTTTGAACTAAAACCATTTGGTGTATGTCATGCGTGTCTATAAGGAAAAATGACCAAATCCCAATTTAGTGGGAATGGTAAAAGGGTTAAAGAGATTCTAGAATTAGTTCACACAGATGTGTGTGGACCATTTCTAGTTGAATCAAGGGGTGGGTTCTTGTACTTAATAAATTTTACTAATGGTTTTAGTAGATATGGATATATTTACAAAATGAGGTATAAGTCAGATTCTTTAGATCGATTCAAAGAATACAAGGATGACATTGAGAACCATCTAGGTAAGAATATTAAGAAACTATGCTCAGACAGAGGAGGATAATATATTAATTAGTACTTCATTGATTTCTTATGGGAGTTTGGGATTCTATATCAACTCAATCTTCCTTATAGGCCTCAGTAGAATGATGTAAGTGAAAGGAGGAACCACACCCTGTAGGACATGGTGAGATCAATGATGAGTCATGTGAGTCTTCCATTATACTTTTGGGGATATGAATTACAAACATCATCACACATACTAAACCAGGTACTAACTAAATAGATAAACGGTATTCCATATGAGTTATGGAGTGGACACAAAGACATGTTATCAAATTTAAATGTGTGGGGGGTAGTGAAGCATTTGTTAAGGCCTCTTTAGGTAACAAAATTTCACCCCGAGGCACAAAGTGTATCTTTATAGGATATCCCATGGAAACAAGGGGATATTACCTATACAACCCCTTAGATAAAAAGGTTTACAGTGGAAAGAAACCACATATTCCTTGAGAGGGATCACATCTCCAAAAGAGGTAGTGGGAGAAAGATAGACTTCGATGATGTCAAGGCTCAAGATACACAAGAGTTGGTATAAGAACATATTCCACAAATCCCCGTGGAAGAAAAATTTGTTCAAGAGACACAAGAACTGCGTAGGAGCATGAGAGAGGAGAAAGAACCAGAATGATATGGTTTTCTTGTCACCGAGGATGGTGGCCCATTATTGGTTGAAAATGATGATCCTCTTACCTAAAAGGATGCAGGTGAAGGCATAGACGTTGCCAAGTGGCAAGAAGCCATGAATTTGGAAATAGATTCCATGTACCAAAATCATGTCTGGATTTTGGTAGATCCTCTAGTTGATGTAAATCCTATTGTTAATAAATGGTTATTCAAGAAGAAACGGGACAAAGAGGGACAAGTCAGCACCCGTAAGGCATGATTGGTTGCAAAAGGTTTTAGACACCATCAATGAATTGACTATGATGAAACCTTTTCACTGGATGTTATACTGAAATCCATTAGAATCTTATTGGCCATTGCAGCTTACCATGACTATGAAATTTGGAAAATGGATGTCAAAACAACATTCCTTAACTGGAACCTCCAGGAGGATGTCTACATGACACAACCTAAAGGTTTTGTGACTCCAAAGGATACCAACAAAGTATGCAGGTTGAAAAAAATCCATTTATGGATTAAACAAATCATCAATGTCATGGAACATTCATTTTGATGAAGCCATAACAAAATTTGGCTCTATTAAGAATTAATGTGAGCCCTGTGTCTACAAAAGTATTAGTGGAAGTTCGGTCATTTCCTAATAGAATATGTTGATGAAATATTTCTAATTGGAAATGAAGTACCTGTCTTGTAGCCATTTAAGGCATGGTTGGATAATTGATTCTATAACATAGACTTGGGTGAGGCAACATATATTCTTGGGATCAAGATCCATCATGATAGATCCAACAAAATTCTGGGCCTAAGTCAAAATATATACATTGACAATATACTGAAGAGATTCAGTATGGAATAGTCCAAGAGTGGATTGATTCCAGTATGACATGGCATTCATCTTTCTAAGAAAATGTGTCTTTAGACACATGGGTAAAGAATGAAAATTGCTAGGATCCCTTACACATCCTCGATTGGGTCAGTCATGTATGCTATGCTATGTACAAGGCTAGATGTTGCTTATGCATTAAGTGCAGTATGCAGATATCATGCTGATCCAGGAGACCGCCATTGGATGGCAGTCAAGACTATCCTTAAGTATTTGAGGCATACTAAGGATATGTTCCTTGTTTTTGGAGAAGATGAGGAACTAGTCATCAGAGGACATGTAGATGCTAGATTCAAAACTATCGAAGATGACATGAAGTCATAGACTGGATACATATTCTATTTGAATGGAGGTGGAGTGAGCTGGAGGATATTAAAGAAAGGTGTGGTCGCAGATTCTGCAGCAGAGTCTGTGTATATCGCAGCTTCTGAGGTAGCTAAAGAGGTAGTATGGATGCGAATCTTCATCCAAGATTTGGAAGTAGTACCGAGCAGTAAATATCCCATCACAATCTATAGTAATAATACTACGACGGTGACACTTGCCAAAGATTCGAGGTCACATCAGCAGACAAAGCACATATTTAGGAAGTATTATCTATTGATGGATTTTTATCAGAGTGGTGAAGTTGCAGTGAGCAGTATTTCCATGGAAGACAACGTGGAGGAACCCTTTACTAAAGCCTTGACTCAGCAGAAACATGATAATCATGTGAGGTCTAGCGGACTGAAAGTCGTAGGCAGTTGTCTCTAGTCCAAGAGGGAGTTTTTTAGAGTTGGTGTCCTGAGAACCAACTGTTTGTACTTTGATTACGTGAATGTACACTTATTATATATTGTTCATTGTTTTTTAATGACTATAATATAATAATGTCCTGGAATATTTGTTGCATTAATAAGTTCATGGAAGATCACCACTATGTTGAGAACCTTGAAATTCCATAAAATTATTCTTAAATATAGTTCTATGGTTAGATGGCATAATATGACAGTACACATAGTATACATACCATCATGTGTGAGTACTCATAAGAAGACGAGACTCTCTCTCATGGAGTTCACACTTAGTAATCTCCAAGATGAGAGATTATGAGAACAGACCCCTCAATAGTAATTTTTCATGTCTTGGTGTCATCGGACATTGCTATATATGAGTGTGTCTAATGGTCCTTTGACTAGAATATTATCATTATCTCATGTCATGACTCGCACACTAATATTTACTAACAAAAACCGTCACGAATACAGTTGGCGGGAAGTAGGGTATGTTGGGTGCGTCATGAATGAAATGTTGTTAATGGATAAGTAGAGGAAAGATTTTTACCATCCATATTTATGGAAGTAGATATCTCAAGACCTTTGATTGAAATAGAACTGTCACCCAAATTCCATGGCCATAGTGTAATGAAGATTTTATTTCTGGAAGTCAAAGAATAATAGATCAAGCATATAGGTTTATGACACTTCCAGGAAACCTTCTTGATGAGGTATTGAGACAAAGAGATCAAATTACATGATAAGAGTTCGTATGAGGTGACACGTCAATGCAGTGTCAACCTCTTTCGCTTGGGTGCCTTGACGCGTTGCTAGACAGTAATCTTGGACTTTAGCCAAGCCCTCCAAATGACAACAAGAAATAGGCCTAGAGGGTCACACAATAAGTGTATTCAAGTATCTCAAGTAGAATATAGATTATTCCCGTACATGGTTTAATAATTCTTCAAGGTTGCCAAAATCATTTTAATGTTGGAGGAAGAATAAAATGAAAACATGTTCATGTCATGTATTAATGATTACACGCCGTGTAGTTTTTATTTTGAAAACAAGTACACACCGTGTATTAATGATGACACACCGTGTAGTTTTCGTTTTGGAAAGGAAATGAAAAACAAGTATATGTCGTGTATTAATGATTACATGCCATTTAGTTTTTATGAAAAACAAGTACACACCGTGTATTAATGATTACACGCCGTGTAGTTTTTCCAGTCATGATTTTGAGGATATAATATCGTTTTATTAAATGATATTTATTATAATCAGCATGGGCGCATGTCAAGGAATTATTTATTCGACATGGGAGTTTTTAATAAGAGTTAATGGAATAAATAAAATGTGTAACACATTTATTTATTGTCATAACTCTATAACCTCAAAACCGATTATAAATTTTCTCACAACCCCAACATGTTTCCCCAATAACTATACCCAACAATTCTGGAAAATTATTTTAAGGAAGAAAGAACTACTTCCTCTAATAACACTCTCATGACCGAGAGATATCCTCCTCCATCAGATCGAGATGATTAAAGGCAGAAAATGCAAGCAAAGGCTTCTCCACGCTAGCACCCAAAGATTCCTTTGGCGACGTCCAAAGATACGTGGGGCATGTGTGGATCACCGCTAGAGGAAGTCTACACTTCATTTCTGCGATGCAATGATGAATCACTTCGGAACGTGATTAGAAATATCAGCAAAGAAAGAACTCCATAAAAGGTACTTCTTTTCAATTAATAAAATTAATTATAATCAACCTGTGATGATCCTCATTTCTGGTTCCGGGACTGTTCTTCTTCTTTGTCTATTTCTGTGATTCGATCCGTGGAGTCTAGCATTTATCGTCGTATTGATCCCGGATTGATAATTGTTAATGAAAAAAGACCAAGTGGGCACATCCACGCATGACCATCCATTGTGCCCAGAACCTTCATAAAACACATATGGGAATTCATGGTTGACAGTTGATTGAACCAATATCACAAAAAACACTATTATTTGACACTTTTTGAGTCTTTAACCTCTGAATAGTGTAATGATATCATTGAAAAAGTAATGGTTATTCACAAAAGTTACCTTTTATTCACATATAAACGGGGTCACCTACAACCCTTCATGCCAAACACATTAATTTTAAATTACTTATTGAAAATATCTCATTAGTTTCCTCCTATAAGTATATCTCAAGTTAAAAATCATATGGTCACAATTATTCGTCATATTCTCTTCATTTCCAAGGAGACTTTAAAGATAAAGTTCAAAGTACCAAATAAGTTAAGTAAATGTGCATAGAAAATTATAAGCATGGTTATAATGACAAATACAACTTATTAGAATGCTCTAGAAGGGGGTTTTGAAGTTTTTTTCTTATGGATGAAGGTTTTAAATATTGTAAATTATGTTTCTTATGTATATTTTACTTAAAGACACTAAACCAAAAGGTTTTCTAAGTTATGTTAGACTATTGTATGATGTGATGTTTAAATTATGAAAATGATGTAAAATGAAGACATGTTTAGATCAAGTCATTATAGTTGGTATCAAAGTAGTTTTAAACTATATTATAGGATCATTCTAGTTAATTGTTTAGATAAGGATTAAAGGACCTTAGTGAAATCCATAGGGATAATTCTAATGTGTATGTCTATGAATATGATAATATACTAAATTTCTATTAATGTTAATATTATGTGATTTTCCAAGAAATCACATCCTAGTGTAGATACTACATGTGTATGTAGGATCTGGAACAACGTACCTTGGTATATTAACCCTAAAAATTGTGTTTTAGGGTATTAAATCAATCATCACATGGTACATGACAAAGAGGCATAAATACACACTTAGTTTGTAACTCATAAGGGATATGATTTGGTTAATCACATTCTTTTAAAACCCAATATGAAGATTTTATTACGGTTAATAATTTTGTTATAAAATTTAAGAGAACTAAACCTAAAGAGAACTATACATGATTGAGAGTGATTTAGTTTGAGTTGAAATATAATGTGTTGGTTTTAAATAGTAATAAATTTTGACATTGATTTTTTTATGTGAGAATTTATGATAATTCTTTTATGATTTCAATTATTCATCCCTCACATTATACCCTTTTTTGTTTTTGTAATAGATGAATCCTGATGAAACAAAGTTAATGACGACATCCATAGATGAAGTAGAGATTATCAAAATGAGAAAGCTCATAGGATATAAGTTGGATGAAAAAATATTTTGACTATTCAAAACAAAAAAATTATGATTAAAAAAGTGTACATTGATGATTTTCAAAATACAGAATAGATTAGACAGAGAGTGTTTCGGGGAAGTTCAAGTGATAATTATGATAAAGAAAATATGACTAAATTTTCATTATGTTAAATTTTTTAGAAGAGTCACGTAGGGGAATAAATCAAAAGATCTAGAAGATGTTTAATCTATGTTAAATGAGGGAATCAAAAAGAATCCTTGGAAAAATCAATATTTAATTAATATGATAAGGAAATTAATGTTGTACCTAAGGACACACTAGGAATTCAATGTTTTAGATGTGATTACTTTGGGAAATATGAAACCCAATGCACTAATCCAAGGTATTAAGATGAAAATTGACACCAAAACCTCTTAATACATGTAAAAAATGAAAATCATATGCAAGAAATAATATTTATGTGTATAATGAAAATTAAGTTGACCCAGACACACTTATTAATCCTTCCAAATTTTCATATGTCTTATGTCATGTATATGTCTACCATCAAGTTGTTTCTGGAATAAAAACACATGGTGGTAGCATTAATTTATCAAGGGTATAAGAATATTTATAAAGTATTGGAAGATTATTATTAATTCAACTATTTTTATCCATCTTTTAGATAATTATTATGTAATTGTTGAATTACTTTCTTCTCTCAACCTAGAGGAAATATTATTTGTTAGAATAATGAAATAAAATTTCATATCAACCTATGATATTATATCAATGAAACTCTTATTATGAATTCCATTTAGTAGGAAATTTTTTAATATGGGTCTTGATATCAAATAATGATAGACCCTTGTCTCTAGTGGTTGGAGAAAAACTCAATATTAAGGTTATGCTTAATTTATGAAACAAATTTAATCCTGAATTTGAAATGTTGACATATCTATTCAAATTTTATCCTACATAATATATATATTTAATGAACCCTTAGATATTTCCATTTTTATGTGAAAATTAAAATTTTAAGAATTTGATTATTTATGGGGGAGAATGCAACACCTAGATTTTTTAAATTACACATAACTTTAAAAAAACAAATTTGTTCAATAGAATTATTCACAAAAAACACTGGAGAAAATAGAAGAACGAAACATTATATGACCATTATAATATATATATTAAGTTGGAAAGTGTAAATATAGGTAAAAAATTTATAAAATATAGGTATAAATAAATATCATTATTTTATTATTGCTATATAACTAATAAGTTCACCGTATGGTTAAAAATTTATTTTTTATAAATTTATCTTTTAGTGATCTTCAATTTACAAAACTAAATATGTTAAATATATGATAATTTATTTACAATAATAACATATATTTTTATATGAACATTATGTTAACTCAAATTTTATTATTAATTTATGAAAAATAAAAATAATAATGGTAAATAGTTTGATAGCTTATTTTTCTATTGAAGACATTTTTCAATATGTTTTATAATTTTTTAAAAATTTAAAATAAATAATTTTTTAATTTCAATTTTAATAAACTCACTTAATTTTTTAATTCATAATATTTATATTATATTAAGATTATTTTTAGGTGTTTTGGAAAGAATTAATTTTTAGTTGAATCATGAAAATGATTTTTATCTAAAACCATTAAATTTATAACATTATTAAAATACAAGAATTAATTAAATTTTTTTTAAAACATTTTCTATATATATATATATACAAATTTAAATGAATCATTTAAAAATACTCTGTTTCATTTATGAAAAACCTATTTTCCATTTTTTAAACTAATTTAATATTTCACTACAAAACTGTTTTATTCAACTATTTTCATGGGAAAATATTTTAATATTGAAAAAGGTACATGGTTTTCAACCTACGGGAATTATTATAGAGTCTTGATGAAATATGATCTCAACTCAAATTCGGTTAACATATTCTATTTGGTTGTCGGAGAGTTTAAGTTTTAATTGGGTATTGTTTTTTAGTATGTTATTGAATTCTTCTCCAACTATATTTCAATTAATAACGGTCAAGGGAATTGTAGAAGGGGTTTAAGTGTGTTTTTTAGAAAATTTCAGAATCGGGATGATGATTATAGGTTTATAAATATTAATTGAAATAGTGAGAATACTGCAGTAGAGAATGGGTCAGGGATTATGCGTGATGATGGTTCTTATAGAGATCATTGTAAGCTATATTTTAGAGATGTGACTTCCTCCATTTTCTCATCATGACAAGGATGATCAACTGCTCATCGATGCCTTTATTGGTAATTTTAATTAACGGAAAGATGTTATTAACAAGCCGTATTATGCTATTGTACATTGTATCCCTATTGTGAAACAAACTAAAAAAAATACCTCTATATATGATACTCTTGTTTTCCAGACCTCAAGGTCACCTATATTTGGAGATCATGACACTACTACAAGTTCCTTAATCCTACCGAAGTCAAAGGTTTATGGGATGACATGGGAGATTGAACTATCTAATGAGGAAGCTTCAAATGAAATGGAATATCATCATATCACTGATGAACATATGGTTTCTTTAAGAGTTAGGAAAGGCAAATTTAAATTGGTTGAAATATAGGCTGTAGATAATTAGAAGCCTCGGGTCAAAGGTAAAGGAAAGATAATTTTTCTTATGCAGAGGGATTCCAATTAGCCCTTCCCCAGAAATCCAAGTTATCTGAGTCCCAGTGGCAGCTTGTACAAGAGGTGCAGATCACTCCATCATAGGTTTATGTCATTCCTTATGATACTTTTGATTATTATTTTTGGATATGATGGTTATTACTTTAGAGATGGAACCTCCATCTTCATTATGTAGGAAGGGTTCCCATGATGTGCCATAAAATATATCCACCCACAATCTCTTCACTGCATTTACTTCTATTGAGGTTAAAGTGGGTGTTGCATCGGATAATTTGGTTTCAAATGATCACGACGAAGTGAATTTACCTTCAATAAAAGTTAGTGATGATAATTTATTTGATGACTCTACTAGGCTATAATCCTAGACAGATAATGAGTGCGCATTCAAAGAGCATTGATATTAAAGGTCTCTTGCAGGAGGTGATGATTTCGATGTGAGGTAGGCATCCTAGAGGTCAGGTTCATGAGTATGGTAGAATTTATTGCAATTAAATTCTATAGGGAGAGATGCAAATATTAGTTAGGATAAAAAAAACTTTCCCACCTTTCTTTTATTGTTGAGGGAAGTCGTCCTTGTCTGAACCCATTATTTTGTTTCATTGTTTATTTTTATTTTAATAAAAGGGGTGTTGTCCAATAATTTTTAAAAGAAAAATCACTTCCCAAAAATGATTATAATATAATTTTTAAACCTATATATATAATTATAATAAAAATAATTAATTTATTAATCAATACTAAATATTATTATGAACACTTAATTGTGAAAACATCATTTTTTTGTATAAAATGTTTTTCTATATATTAAATATTTTAACTTTAAATTTAATTTTATATTATTTATAAATTTAATTATATGAAATAGATATAAAATTTATATATTTAATATAAATATATTGAAGTATAGGTTACCTAATATTTTTAAAAAAATTAAAATTACATTGTTAAAAACTAATTTCCAAGGTTAAAACCAAATTGTTAAAATGTAAAAAACTATTGTTAGTTAACTAGAAAAAAGATTAAAATATGTGATGGAATTTATTTTTGAATAATAATCAACCAAATATCACCCAATATACAATATTTCAAAATATCTATGTATTTAACCCCTTTATATTGTGATGATATCATTGAAAAAGTATACAGTATTCAAAAAAGTAGTCGTTACTTCACATAGGAATGGGGAAACTTCCACCCCATCATTCCACACACATTACTTAAAATTACCCCTTGAATATATTACATTTTTTTCATCATATAAGTATCTCTCAATTTTATAATACTTAGATATCAATTGTCTATCTTAATCCATTCATTCCCAGGATACTTTCAAGAGATAATTTATGATACCAAAGAAGTTAGGCGCACACCAAGGAAGAATCAAGAACTAGGTTATGAATATAATATTAAATTACGAGAAAGTTATATAAAGGGATATATAAATTTTCAATTATATAGAAAGGGTCAATGGTTTGTGAAATAAATTGATTTTATAACTTTTCCTAAAATACACAAAACTTAATGGTTCTTAGAGCAACATCATATAATAATAAGATGAAATGTTAAATTATTGTAATGATATAAATTAAAGAAATGTTTATCTCATGTATTCATACATAGAAAAGTGAATATAAAAAAATATACACAAGAAAATTTCAGAAAACTATCCATTGTGAGTCCCATTTCTAAAATCAATGTCTCTAGAAAATATTATATCACTTACATTATCATTAATATGATATCCTACATGAAGAACATTCAATTAATTTTCTCTTTTACCATACTAATTTTAACATTGATTCTTACATCCTTGAAGTATTTCCCTCAGCACTCAAGTATGAGTTTTAAGAATGATTTTTCCAATTCCAAACACATTCATCGGTCACCATAGGCTTACCAAATTTTTAAACATCCATCAAATAAATATAATAATTATCTTAATCATGTGGAAATTTTAGGTATATTATATGGATAAGGGTTAGTATGATATAGTGGATAAAAGTTTTGGGAATTAATTAGGATATTTATCTCTAATTAATAAAAAAAGGATGATTTTCAATTTGACACTCAATAATGGTATCCTACCCATTCCCATTTACCAAGATTCACCTATAAAAACATTTTGATTTCATTATAAAGCTCATACATTCAATAGTTTATTAGAAATAATTTTTTCAGTCATCATCCTTATCCATATTTTTTATTTTATTTTATTTGTCAAATTATGTAAAAATTTTATTTTGAAGGTATGGAAGGTTTCTTAAGATTAAAAAAGTATTGTGAACTTTTTTGCGTAGATTTTGATGGAATGTTTCCATTATATCTTAATATTATTAATAATTATCTAAAAAATATAATAAATAATAACTTTTCGGTGAGATAATTTCCTCTAAATCAGCCTCAGTTGATGTAGAAATCATAATAGAACACAAATAAGTTTAACTTGGATCACAAAGAAACTTCTAAATTATGTTTTAAAGGGATTTATAGGTTGTAATGTGGTTTAATAATAAGGTACTTCATTATTGTTAGGGAATTTCAAAGGTTATCTGTAAAGGTTAATCTATAAAAGGGTTTCTTGTTTAAAAATGGTTTTTGAACCAAAATAATTCCATAATTATCTTCAATACAAGTTCCATAAAGTTACATGTTTTTTAATAGAATTATAGTGAATTTTAGTTAATCAAGCATGGTTCTATCAAGAAATAAGAGCATTGAAAAGTAGGTTTCAAAAATGTTTTAGAAGTCTTGTAAGTAAGTTATTTTAATACTGGACATTATTTCATGGAATGATATTGAAAATTTAGTGATCCATTCATGAATTACCAAAATTTTAATCTAAAACTTGGTTTATATGAAAGTTTCTATATTTGGGTTTTCCTTGAGTTGAATCAGTTACTCACAACTGGAATAGGACCCCAACTTATTTTGTTTTGAAATTTGAGAAAAATATGTTTCAAAAACACATAAAAAGAAACAAAAACACATAAAAAGCGAAAATATAAACACAAAAAAATTAAATTTCAAAATATTAAAAAATTTACCCTTACCTACAGTTTATATATTTAATTTTACTTGGTATATTCTAATAGAAATTCTATATTTAATAGAATAAAAATAAGTATTATAGTAAACAAGGATGGGGAAGGGTACAACCTGGGGGTTTTACTGGTAGTAAGGTCAGAGGAGTGTGATCTACTACACTAATCCTCATGGTATATTTCCAAAAATACTTCTTCAACTAGTTTACATTACCAATGAATGGTTAATTCTACCATTACTTTATAATATTTCAAAAAAATGGATTATCATCCTTCCTATATAAAGTGATGTTTCCTGATATTTATTTTTATCTTGAGTTATATATTAACCCATGTTATCATGGATGTAAGTCTTATTAATGAACAAATTTTTCATGATCTAATATTGTTCTCTCTTTACAGATTCTATAATTTAAAAATAAGTCTCTTCCTATTTCTTTCAGCTCTTGAATATGACGTCTACATTTCTTCCTTACTTTTTCCATATCTATATTTATCTCATTGACTACCCAATTTGGGTTTGTGTTCTAATTAAACATATAAATGAAAACATTTCCCACAAATAAATTGGAAATTAATCACTATAATATTGTTTTTAGGATTTTATATAACCCTAAAAGGTTTCTAACAACCTCTAGATCCCATATTTCATATTTTTCTTCATAGTATTTTCTAGAAAACAATTATTATGTTTGATAAAAACTTATACTTATCCATTTGTTTGGGGATGATAAAGTGTTTATGTTCTGTGGTTTACTCAAAAATTTCTCATCAAAACATCTATTCTCCTATTGAAAAATGGTTTACTCAATCACTAATAATTTCACTTAATATTATGAATATTTAAAATATATTAGTGTTGAAAAATGAATAAAAAAGTTGAATAATTAGATTTGGTAGATTTGGATCGAGCATATTTTGAAAAATAAACTATAGCTAACAAGATGTAATAATAAAAAAATTACATTGGAAGGGGTATAATAAAATTAATTCTTTATACCTTAAATATTTAATATAAATTCATTTAGGTTTGAGACATTTATTTCCTATTTAAAATATATATACTAAAATAACATTTCTAATATGTTTTAAAAAAATCACGGGCATCTCTAAAAATTTGGGCCAATATATTATAGATTCCAAATCATTACTAACTGTTCTTTGGGGTCCAAATAGTCTTGTACAAGATAATTATTAAGAAAACTATAGTATACATTATACATCTCCTTCAGGAATACATATCCAAATAATTTTATTTTCAATGTTTTTTGTAATATATAGATTATCCCAGAGAAAGGATATTAATTTATATATATGTAAAAAATATTATTATAGTTTTATATGTGATGGAACTTTTGATATTATAAAACATTTACCATATTACTATATTTTGGTACCTCTAATTCAATTAAATAAAACTGATCACCTAATATGAAATCATTAAATTCATATTTTTTGAGAATTACCACCTCAAATATGTGGGAAAACCTAGTTCAATGGCCTAAAAATTGATTTTAAACTCCTCTTTTAGCCGTTATCTCTAAATAAAATTCCTATAATAGAAATATATATCTAAATAATATGGGTTTTAATTTTGTCCATATTTATTTGGTGTTAAGGGAAACATAGTGAAATAAAACATTCACCAAAATACCAATAAAATATGACCTGATATTTTATAAAGAAAAAAACATTTAAAATCATACTTTAAATGGTTTTATATTTTTTTTCAATATTTAGGGTTCTTTAAGCATATGAAATTACTTGGTGATATAATATAATTTTTCAATACAACAGTACTCCCAAAACATGGTTTAAAGAATCAATTAACAACTCAAATAGATTTTCCAAATTATTTTTTATAAATTTAATGGTGTTCTCAATTTATATTTTATATCATCAAATGATTTATTAAAAGCATTATAAAAAATATACTCATAATTTTCAAAAGTAATATTGAGATAGGTAAAGAAATATTACTAAAATACATGATAAATATTATATAAAATACTATATATTCTAAAAGGGATACAATATATTTGACAAAATTTGGGTAAGGTATTTCATTGATAGATTCAATTTTATACTTTTCAACCATAATCCAATTTGGATAAATAAATTTTCCAAGAACAATGTATTTATAAACCATAAAATTGAACTTTTAAAAATAAATTATTTTCATTACATATTTTCAATACTTTATCTAGATTTTCTAAATAGTGATAGAATTACTTTTTAAATATGGTGAAATCATTCAGAAAAACATCTTGGAAGTCAACAATAAACTTAGTAAAAATTATTACCATGCATCATTGAAATGTACCTAGTGTATTACATATTTAAAATGATATTATCATGAAATAAAATTTACCCTAAGTAAAAGTGAAATTTATCTTTTATAGGTCCTCAAGCACAATGGTAACCTGAAAATATTCTAAAAATATATCTAAATAGAATTGATAGGTTTTTCCTAATATTATTTCCATTATTTGGTTGATAAATTGTATTGTAAAATGATATTTTGTTATTAATTTATTTAGTTTTCTATAATAAATAAAAAATATATAGTTGTTTTGGATTATTATTGGAATTAAATCATTGTGTAAGTTATTCACAATAAATAGTACTATTTTTATTAGCACTATATTAATTAGGATGACCCAATGTGAATAAAAAATAAGATAAATTATTTAAGAATGAAATAAATTGTAATCAATTATTAAATACATAAATAAATTTTGGGTGAAGTCTCTTATATGGATTCTTAATAAGTTTTTATTAATTTCAAAATAATTCTATTTTCATTTATATTTTTTAATTAATTCCTCGTATATATCTTAAATTTCATCCTATATGTCTTAAATTTTCTCTCCAAATAGAGGCCAATTATTATAACAGATTAACATATAAATTCATATTAATAATTACAGTTATCTTGTTTACTTCTGTAAAAATACATAATTTAAATTTGGTTATAAATGTTTTAATTATAGAATTAGGGGTTAGACTAATGATGAATGTAGATGGGGGTTTCCTACCTTTGTGCATTGATATTTCTTATTAATAGATAAAACATAATCGTTTTTCAAATTTAATAAACAATAAAAAAATCATGGAAATCCAAAGTTGACTTCTCTTCCAATATAAGGAATTTAATACCATGTTTCCCCTAAGCATTTTCAACAGATTTTTTAGATCTAAATTTATTACCTAAATGAAATATATCTTCTAACAAAGAAATTTCATCACATGAATTAGAATTTTATAGTGTAAAAATTAAGGGCTCTTCCAATGGGTATTTTATCAAATAAAAAATGTTAAATTGGAAAGTTTTCTCTCCAAAATCTATTATCAGTGTAACTTCATGGGAATTTATGGTTGTATTTTATCTTTTTAAGAAGGGAATTCCAAAAATAATGGAATATTTTACTTTTTTATATATGTATTTCATGTTGATCATATATAAATTATTTATGGAGATCAAATTATACACTTAAACTGAATCATCTTCCAAAAAATAGCATGGTATATTGTGAATTTGTTTGCTATTTAGACAACCAATATTGTTGGTTTTATCTCTCTAATGTATAAATAAAAAAATTAAATAATCTATAATTGAATTTAATATAAGGTACTAGATAAAATATATAGTTACTAATATAATGGATCTAATTTTACATGAAATATAAATTTTCCCAAATCATAAAATTTGGCTGTAATTGGTGGGAAAATCCAGGATTAAACAATACTATCTAAATCCACTACCAAATTGGCCTGATGTTTTTTTGTAATGTTACTTGAGTAAGATATCATATTTTGGTATCTATATACGATATTAAATAATATTTGTTTTTATTTTAACCTTTTCAAAATTGTACAAAATTTGTATTTGGGTTTATTCTTCATGAATCTTATTTGATTGGACCATTATTGTGGGAAATGGTAATGAGATATATTTCTTCTCCCAAATCCATTTTTAATGGTGTTTCATTTTTTTCTTACTCTTCTTATGTCTATATTTCTCTTACATTTCTTAATTATCCTTGAAATAATTTATAGATTTTTTTTCATATTCCCCATCATTATTATTAAAACTCTCTTCTCCCACTTTTTCAATGCTGGTATTGTTTTGTTTGGAATAAAATTTGGAAATAGGGTAAATGTCATTACCATTCCTTTTTATAACACACTTAAATTACATTTGGGATTTATAATGGGGTTATTTGATAATTTCCTAATATTTTTTGTATGAATTTTCACTTTGATTCAAATATTATTTTTTAATTAATCCATGTTAGTTTGTAAATTTTTAATCCTAAGATTTGGTTAGTTAAAAACTGGTGGTTGTGAACTCATTGAGGATTATTTAAAGGAATTATTTTTTCATAAAAGGTTGTTTTTTGGACGATTTTTCTATTTTATGGTTTCTTAAAAGGTTGATGGGATAGGGGATGTTAATAATATTAATATTTGATGAGTTTTTGAGTTTTTTTATGTCGATTGGAAAATCCATATTATACTTTTTAAGTGTCTCCCCATCTTTGTATGGGTTATTGAAATTTTATTTGTTGATAGGTAATCACAGATTATTTAGCTTCTAATACTTGTTCACATTGGTTAGTATAATAATTTTTATAAGATAGAAGACAACAAAACTTAATTGGTGTGATTTGATCACTTTATTATTTAAGATACATATACCAAACCATGTTAGTTTTTTTCTTAAGTTTCCACTGTAAGTGGGTGATTTAGTTGATCTTAGCTAAATCACTAATATTATACATTTAAATATTACCCTAATATGTTTTGAATGTTGAGTTATATTTTCAACCAATAATTCAGCTTCAAATAGTTATTTTACAATAACATATCCTTTTAATATTGCTTCAAACATATTTATATCACTATCCAACTGACCTTGATAAAATAAAACTAATAAAATCTATTTTTCCATGGATTGATGTGGACATATTTCATATATCTTCTTGAATATTTCTTTGTAATCTTAAATTTTCACTCCTGTATATTTTTTATGGCATTAATAATCTTTGTTATTGAAGCTATCTTGGAGGTTAGAGAGAATATTTTAATAAAATTTCTTTAAAGATCATCATAGGGATTAAATTATCTAGGCTGTAAGATATAAACCCTTTATTTGGATTATACTTACAATGAAAATGGTAAATATATCGATTTTACTTGGTTTTCAACTACTCTACAAAGCATATGTGTAGCACATGATAAGGATAATTCTTTGATATGTTTCATGGGTTCCTCTCCTGAAAGTCTATGAAAATTTAGAAAAAATAAATGTGATCCATTTTCTAATTTAAAATATTTTTTTAATTTATGGATGAATTTTTTTTATTTTCATTAATGAAATTTGGTGCATAAAATTATCTAATTTGTTGTTTTGTATTTTCATACATGGTTTCAGATTCATGGTTAACACTTGAAGTTTCATTAGTGTTTATTAATGTGACATTTTAAAATTTTGATTGAAAATTTAAATTTTTAAGTTTTTTAGAAAGGTTATCTCAATATCTAGGTCAAGAGAGTAAATAAATCAAATTTTAGAATTGATCATGAAAATTATTGTTGTGGAAATTGTCATTACCTCTATTTAAATGCAATTATTTTTTTTGACACACACAATAAATGGTGGTACTAAAAGTATAAATAAAATAAGGTTAAACTATTGTATTGTGGGTAAAAAAGGTTATATTCGAAGAGGGGTGTAGAGATTAAAAAGTCAAATAAAGTAAAATAAAAATGGGTGTTTTATTTTTTAGAAAAGTAATAGAAATTACAAAGAAAATGAATTTCATTGATTCAAGTAAAACACAATTGATTGATTTAGGGGTTGAGTGAAAAATTACTATGTTGTCCTGGTATTAAATTGATTAAGAATTATACAAAAATATCATCAATGAGAAAATTCATAGTAAATTTCTCACTCATCAAGTGGTGGTAGATATATTTAGTCTAAAATTAGCAATGATCACTACGAATCAAACCTCTTTCCTATGTGTATGAAAGATAAATAAGGGGATCTCCCCAAATCCCTGAAGAAAAACCCAAATGGGTGAAGAAACTTATTATCAAGATATAAATATCCACTATGTTCTACACTCACATCATGAGTTTCTAGATAAATTACCATAAAATATTACCCATTCCATTGGAAGAACCAAGTCGTGGGAGGAAATAAGTATCATACCAATTAGTAAAAACTATTTTTATTACCAACTGAACATAAAAGTATTCATTTAGATATATCAACACTAGAAAATCATATTAAATGATAGAGGAATAATTTTATTGACATTCATACTCTTTAATTGGAAACAACATTACACCCCACTCCCCCAAGGACAAAAATTGTTTTATCAACTCCATGTATAGATTTATAATAGCAAAGATAAAATATAAAATTCTATTTAAAATAAAATAGAATCTAAATCACTAAAATAATATTCCTCTAAGGATGTTACCCACTTTAATTTGTACATTGTTTTATTTATTATTTAATTTTAATTATTCAAACCATCTATTCTCTTATAATCTTCTGACATGTTCTCATCATCACTTCTATATGGGTTGTATAACAATGATCATTAATTCTTCGCAAAATTTTTTCTTTGAAACCACTTCCATATTATAATGTAATAAATATTAAATTATATATGGGAACTTATTTTAATTTCCCCCTGAATTAATTCATTCATCTAATCAGATAAATGTAAATAATTTTAAAGGTCACTTGATGATTCCCCGCCTTAAAGAATCATTTGGGTAAAATTCAGCTAAGAGTAATATATTCATGTATGTAAGAAATAAATTTTATATATAATTATTATACATCTTATAAAAAAGTTAATTACCATTAATATCACTTTTTAAGTATAAATGACTCATATACATTCATTTAATTACTCTTATGTATGAGTTTTATTTCCCCCGTGGAAAAGGCAGTTACCTTTATATATGAAATGTGTTCTAGAGAATTAATTTTTTATATTTGAAAAATTAAAATTAAAAATATTTACATATAAGATTCATCACTTTGATATATTTATTATTAGTTTTTATATTTAATGTTTTGTGTAATAAAATTAATCTAATGTATTCACACATAACAGTCATCACTTGTAACTTTTGGAAATAATCTTCCAAACTTCTTTAGTGACAAAGGCATGATATTTTATACAAGATTCAAATTTTGTTTTTTCAAAAAAGAAAAATTATCCATTTTTTCAATGTGAGAACCAAATAAATCTTACTCATCAATCCAAATCATTTTTGAGTGGCTCCAACTGATGGACATAGATAAATTTATTTTTCATGGATATAACCAAATCCATTTTCAACTAATTCATCCAACTTTTTTTCCTTCTGAATATCAAAACATAGGATTTTCAATAGATGACCATTACATTACTCTAGAAATTAATTAAATAAATTAATTCTACAATTTTACTATCAAAATAAATATTAAAAAAAAATCAAATCAAATGATTCATTAATTCTAAAAAATCCTAAAATATAATTAATTATCAAATGTGATTGAATTAAATAAATTTACTATCAGAAAAATATAATAAATTTATTTCATATGTCAGCATATATTAGTTATTTAATAAATTAATATTATATATATATATATTTTCTTTTATAAATTTATCAAATAATATATATATATATATATATATGAATATGTTATATTTTTTTTATATTAATATATTTATTTATATTTAAATTTTATAAATATTTTTTTTATTTATGAATAAATAAATAAAAAACCTAGAAAAACATGAAGATACAAACATGTGAGTGTTCTATATGCTTCGTACACAGCCTCCTATCATGGGATTGAATCTAGGGGGTGTAAAATAGTATTTAATTCAAGGGGTATGGGTGGGTTTTTGAATAATATTGGGGGATCAAAGTTTGGTTCATGAGAGTCTGTGTGAGGTTATGGGAGGCCATAATAGGTAGTTCTGGGAATTTTAGTAGGGATAAAGATAGTATATGCTTCCAAATTTTATAAATATAATAAATAGAAAATTTATTTGTCATTAATGAAATAAAAAAATAATTATATCAAAAAATAAATAAAATAAATTTATCAAAGTTTATGAAACATGGGTAATTGATGGGCTATTTACATGAGTTATATAAAAAATAGTTAAATGATGTATGGGAAAATTATTCATGTTTCAAAGAATATAAAAACCTACCATGTTTAAAAACTTGGTTAGTTTTTCCCAACATTATTTCATCATGTTTTTGAAATATATGGGAAGATAAGTTAATCGTATTTATAAAAGTGTATAAATTAGGCTAAATGTTTTCTTTTATTGTGTGGGATATGATTAGACTGGTGATTAGAGTTTGGTGCATGAGAGTCAACTCGGTGGCATAAGAGGCCATCTTAGGTAGGTGGGGGATTTGGAGAAGGGATAAATCGAATCTAGAAATATGAATTATAAAAAAATAGAAACATTTATTTTCGCAGAATGAAATAATAATAAAAATAATAATAAAATAAAATAAAATAAAATAAAATAATCCAATTTTATGTAACATGGTTTACTGATTGGATATTTACTTTCATTAAATAAAAACATAGATAAATAAGGTGTGGGTAAATTAGCAATGTTTCCAAGAATAAAAAAAGTTACAATTCTTTAAAACCTGGATGATTTACCAATACATTATTTCATCTTGTTTTTGTGAAATATTGGTATATATGTTAATCATGTTTATAAATCTCACTAAAGTAGTCTAAATTTAATTTTAATAGTGTGGTGTATGATTTGACTACTAATTATGAAAGGCTTTGTTAGTATGCCTATCAGATTTTAAGAATATATAAAATATACCATGGTATACAAATGGTAGTCTCCACTTTATCATTATTTCATGTTAGTTACAAATATTACATGAATTAAAGTTATAATTTTCCTCCTTATGAAAAACTTTTATTAGTCCCTAATTGATGGAAATCTTTGAGTGTATTATTTATGATTACATGTAAAAATGAACATGTTTTTTATTTTTTTATAGTGATATAAAATTCTCTCATGAGAAAGATTTTTTTATGTTGGATATCCCATTATGAATACCACATGGAGTGTCATACAATGTGTCTATATTATACCCAAATTTGTTGTTTCATATTTAATCCTTGTTACCTATGATTTAAAAAATACCTATAATGATAAACTTTATACATGTATGTATATATTGATCATGTCTTAAGACTGATCTAATCTTGTGATGGTAGGATGTTCCATGAACTAAGCCCAATATAAATACTCTGAAGCTAGAAACGATACCAAGTATTACCCCTCATGCCCGTATATAATAGTAAAGCAGTTAACAACTAGCACTGATTTTTTTAATCATAAAAAAATTGGAGGCATTACCCTTTATAAATGAAAAACAAATTCAATAATAAATAAATAAATAACCACTATGAAAAGTAACAGAATGATTGATTATTTCATTCAATAATTCATTCCAAAAATAATACTCTATAAGGAATCGAAAAACATACCAATGATATATTTTAATAAATACTAAAATAAATAACACCACTAAAATCAAAAAATATATGATAAAAAAACAACCAGTAACACACTCTTCGGAACCAGAAAAATTGTATATATAGAATAATGGTGAGAAAAAAATACATAGAAGGATCCTTCTTTGGACCAATGCATGCTAATTTTATTAGAGTATATTAATACATCTATGAAATAATGACATAAGAAATATAACTATGAATAAAATTCCCAAGGTCAAGACTTTCTCATTACTGTTACCCTCACCATAAGGTATAACATATAAATATAACTCACACGACAAGTAATATAGAAATGAAGGACCCCAATGTACTAAATTTGACCAGTTATCTCACAATAGCTCCAAAAATCCATTTTCTTATACCCAGTAGCCCAAATTTTTTCATTGGAATGGGGAAACCATAAATATAAATTTTGTACATCTATTATCCAAAATATCCATCCAGATTTTGGACATGAATAGTCTTAATATATTGGTTGTGGTAGCATAGTGGATGATGAGTATGCATCATTGATAAAATATAAACAATTTACAATATTGACACACAATTCTCATTCCCAATAAACTCATAAACCATAAATCTCCACCTCCTATCATCCCAAACGATCATTAAACATAACTAATCAAAATTATCACAATTGGTAGTCAATAAGTGAAACTACTGAAAATCATTAGATTTTCCCCACCATTAATTTTTGGTATTTTCTGGGAGGAATCAATGGTAAATCTCTAAAATGTCACCACCATGAACCACTGATAAATAACTAGAAGCACTATCATTAATTATCAATAAATTACCATTTTCAACTACACAGTAAGTATTGTCATTAGTTATATGGAATTACTATTGATAACTATTAAGAACAAAAACAATAATTATACTATTACACAATTAATAATTTACTAAAATCACTATAGAAAATTATTTGGTGGTAGTAACATGCTACCCATAATGAAATATCATATGTATCCATAACCATATATAAATAAATGTTATAAGAATAATAGAAATTTTTATCATCGACCATATTCATCACTTCTACCATGCCATATGTACCCAACCTATATATCTACAACTATATTTATGTCTATCCAAATCACAATTGATAATCACTATGTTCATTATTAATGATTATATTGAATTTTATCGAATCATTTAGACCATGAAAAATCAATTAATATCTTTACAAATTAACTGGAATTATGTCTAAAATTAATTTTATTTATTTTATCACAACAATCAATCCAACTTCAACAATGAAAACATTATATCTTTCTACACGCACCATTGGTATTACAATCTATAAGATACATATAATTACACTAGAACCATCGTTATCAAGACCATAGAAATTACCCAGAACCAAATCTTTTCATCCAATATAGAATCTCCATTTCGCATATTCTAGGATAGTCAACGACCCTATATAATATAGAGGTAAATATATATAAATATCAAAATGCAGCATGACCCCCATGTTTTATTTGGTATGGAACCATACCATGCCAACACAACCCCATGAAAATATTATATTGTCCCATTAAAATTATTTTATATGTTCTCCTTCATCCTAAAACATAATAAAGTCCTTTTCCAATGTGGCATGACCTTATGTTACTCACTTATAACTAATTCCATTTCATCACTAAACCCCATGTTCCAGTTTAACATAAAGAGGCACAACCTAATAGTTTATTGTAATGGACTATGAAAAACCATTTAAATCATACCTTTTAACCACTTAGTTTGTTTTAAATATACATACATAATTTATATTCATATTTAATTAAAGGGGTTTTATCAAATTATTCATACATAAATAAGAACATTGTTCCCCCACCAAATCCAGCATGTAAAAATATCAAAATAGATTCATCATTTTTGGGTTTCATAATCAAAATAAAAATATTACAACCATATAACTTACCTTTTGAAATATATGATATAATATAAATTCTACATTAGTTAAATATTTAAAAATATTATATAATCATGATATTAGTAAATTAAAAAATAATCCACTTTTAGTTTTTGAGTAGAATTTATATACTTTATTACATCAATTTCATTATTCACAAATATAAAAAATATGATTTATGCACTGTAACCCAAAAAAGGAGTAAAAGTATAAAGTCACCTACCTCAATTACATGATGGAAGAAATTATTAATTTTATATGATAATCACAAAAAATATTAATTGTTTTCCCAAATTCATCACTTAATAATTTTATACAACATTTCAATTTATAGGGTTATCATCCTTAATAGAATAGATAATATAGGATAAAATGTAAAGAAAGGAACTTGATTGTAAAAAATGAATAGTAAGTTCAATAGTCTAATTTTCCCACCATTACCAAGTTTACCACTAACCATAAATTCTAATTAATTTCTTATATCTACCCACCCTTTAATATCCACATTTTGTTCTCATAACTCAACCTTTTAATGTTCCTATATTGAATTTTCTACCACATAATTTTCCAGATCCCCCTCCTCTAATATTTCCACATCGCCACCATAATATATAAATATATCTCATGAAATATTTTTTATATTATAAACATAATCCCTAAAACCAATGAATACATAAATAAAACATAAATAATGAAATTTCACCACCACTAGATATATATGGGAAAAACTCACAATCATAATTTTTTTGAAAATTAACACTTAAGGATAAATGTCACTTATTTATTCAAATGATGATGTGAAAATTTCATTTTTAGGCTAGAAGGATGAACATATTATGCTTCTTATCCAAATACCTTCGTAAATTTCCAACAATTTGAAATGAAAATTTATGAGTTGTAATATGAGATACCACTCAAATTATTCTCATCCTTGTGAGTCAAAATAAGGATAAAGACATAAAATTTTCAAAATATTCAACCACGAAGGATACCTCTCATACATGTATCATTTCATCAAATAGACTCAACATAATAAAAAGAGAGACATAATTTTAATTTTTTCCCCCAATGAAATTTCATATAAAAAAACTAGATAAAATAAAAACCATTAAATATATAGATGAATCCATGATTTTATTTCACAAATGATTTCCTCTACACAATTTTTCCTCTAAATATCCTGCACAAAGAGAATATTTTCCCCATAAATAATCTACTTCCTATGATCCAAATTTTTCTCTTGATACCTATTAAAATAATAATCCTCCATGATGTACACATCACACAAATCATTCACATGGAATGAATATTATTAATACTTCTATAATAAAGACACATGTAAGGCATCATGAACATTTGAAATCTATGAAGTTCACACCAACTGATAAGATACCTTTTAAAATTTATTTGACACTTGAAGTGGTTTAATAAATTTTTATAAAGAATAACATACTTTTCCCAATCTTTTTTATCAATGTTTTATAAAGACATGTATGAACAAATGAGGCTCACCACAACCAATATTATTCTCCGCTTTCAATATGTATAATATTCTTTTATACCCTAAGCTATCGTCATGTGATCTCAAATAGAATTCAAATTCTCAATCATATACTTAATAATAACTTGGATAACTATTGTGACTAAAGTAACCTTCACAACATTGTCTAGAAAACAACATGGTTTTATGTATGAAGCCTCTTAATGTGTCATGCCATTGGAGAAATGATGATTGTTATTAAAATAAAATCTAACCATTGATAAAAAATTCACCCAAAATCATTCAAGATCCAAAATTCATGTCTATATCATAAATTCCAATTTCTAATAAAACATCTTAGAAGAAAATAATATCTTCCCCCTATACCACATAATCATCAACTATCATTCCACTAAGCCAAATTCCTTATTTATAGGAAATAAAGAAACATCATAAACTAATCCATAATACCCCTAATAACATTGACCACTTTCGAGATATGAGGAATTATAGTAATAAAATCAATAAAAAATATATTTACCCCACCATTAGTAAATATATATAGGATATAATAATCATTCTAAAACATGTTGTCTGATTCCCAACCATTGATAAAAAATACATCAAGAAATCTTCCAATTACCACCCTCTTTATTGTGTCCACCCAAATGGCCTCCATAAATAATGATATATATTTTCATCTCTTTTTTGAACTTCAAAGAATATATCTACATAACTATAAATGAAACACATCGTATATACTCCATGTAATAATTACCCACCCATGTACAAACACCTGATATTCCACTCCCTTAATCCCAGCCTCCCAATCATTTCTATTCACAATCCAATGTCACTATAATTTTACGTTTGGGTATATCAATTTGTAATCCTTTTATATTCACATAAAGAATATTACACCCTATATTACTAAATAAATTCTCCCACATCAATATCCTAATATCCATTCTAAATAGATGATAATAAATCTTTATTTATTTTCCTCACTCATTTTCCAAGCATCGCATCTTAATGATTCCAACTTAAAGTTCCGACCACCTAAATCCACCTCTATATTATATAGGTTCACTAATACACCATTAATAATATAACCTAACATAGAAAATGAACTTTTATATATATATTTATCACATATACATATTACTATGAAAATAATACACCTTAGTAAATTCCAACACAATTCTAAAATGATATGTATGATCCTTAATCTATTTTGAATAAACTGAGATATTTTCAATGAATACTAATAATAAATCAGGAATATAGGGTGTAAAAATATTATTTATTAGATCAATAAATACATTTACTGTATTCAAGACTCTAAATATACTGATTAAATACTCAAATATATCATACCATCTTTCAAAAGATTACTTTAGTTTATATTTATACTTAACCCTCATATGGTAATATCAATATCATAAATAATTTTTAGAAAAATGACCCAACCTTTTAAAATAATCTAATAATTAATCAATATTAGGATAATAATAATATAAAATCAATGTTTCAGTGTCACATAATCTAACCACCAAAAAATTTTATATAACATAATGGTTTCAGCTTCGTTGTTTGTATAAATCACCACGAATACCATGGAGATGGAGTGTTCCATATATTACTTCACTATAATAAAACAATTATCAATGTCCCCAAATATTATATGATTAAAACATCTAAAGAATAAACTTACTTATAATTAGAATAATTTCCTAAATACTGATAAATCAAAAACATAATCTATCACCACAGATCCAAACCTGTAACCTCTTATAGGAAAACATCATCACAATATCTCATCATTAGGAAAAATATCCACATTAAAACCATACAATTAAATAAAATCACCCTCCACTGATAAAAAACCAATAAAATATTATATAAAGTTTAACCAGTTAATCCCACAGATAATATAATATAATTATATCTATTACACGACTCAGTTTCTAGGGAATCGATCTATTCGTATAACTAGTTTTCAACAAAACATTTCATCCAACATAATCTAATATAAAATTACATCTTTCATACATTAATGATTCTCTCTATTAAGTCCTCCTCCTCACCATCTCTATTTCCCGCCACTAAGACATCTTTTTTTAGTTCTATACAATGATCCTCTATGATATGCTCTTCCAACACCTCCATGAACCTGTTATCCTAATGGTTATTTATCCCCTTACTATAAAGGAAGTTGAAAAAAATTATTAGGCATGTAAAAAATTATCTCAGTCTACTCAATTTTTAATAGGATTCCCTAAAAATTGTGACATATATCCTAGTGATATCCCATTACATCATAAGAGAAACATCAATTTCTCTAAGTACCACTCAATGGTTTTATATTACCTACATTATAGAATTGGTATTTCATTAGTTTCTAACTCCCATGGTCTCACCTACACATAAATGTATTAAGAAATTGAGAACACCTAACACTAACTATACTATTAATAAATTTTAATTGGGCACTCCCTAGAAAATATACAATGATTATTAGTAAATATTCTATAATCTCAACCTTTTTCAGCTAACACTATATGTCAAGACTGATAATAAACCCCACAATACAAATTTTCTCCCACTTAGTATAAGAAAAATGCCATGGTATTAAGGAATATAACCAAATCATATAGGTATACTGCACAAAAATTGAAAACATGTAATTTATAAAATATAATAATTCACAATCCTATATCTCACTAACCATTTATCGCACAAATGGTGCTTATTGCAACACCTTGAACTCAAAATTTTAATGAAAACCATATCCTGTAGACATATCTATAATAGTTCATAAGTGAATTAATACACATCCAAATAATATTGATATATAAGGAATACATTATCCCTTGGCCCAAGAAATGTATATTATTCTGTTATCAATATCACACACATACATCTTAGCCTAAATCAATATGATATATGTCTATAAAAAATTTTATTATCACATAGATATTATGAAAACCCTAAATATAAATGATATAAATACAAGGTCTGTGTATAGGATTACATTAGTCACAAACATCATTTGTTGGTTTCCTAGGTATATGGATCTTCCTCAACTTAGATACATTATTTACTTACCAACTCTAACAAAAAACTCACAAGGGGATACTACAAGATCAATCCTAAATGATCTAACTCTTAAACCATAATTTCGTGGACTAACCTTGATGGGACTCTTAGTGAGTAAGTAATAAGATTGAGTATGACCCCACTTGATCAAATATAATAGAAGAGTGGTATAAAATTTTGTATTGGTGAGAGTATTTTTATTTTAGGTTCCTATAGATCGTGAGTATTTTGGTATGTTTTATTTAGCATAGGTGTCATTGAAGGCCATGATGTAATGTTTTTGCTTTTAACTATTCCTTTAGTTAATTTTTTAGGGGTTTAGGTCTATGTTGAATCTAAGGGAATTACAATGTGGTTTGTTCATAGATGAGATTAAATTTGAGTGATTTTATATAGGACTAAGATATCCAAGTTAGTTATGTAGTGGTGGGTGGTTGTGTATGATTACAAATTTCCAGTGTAAGGGTAAATTCATGGGGTTTTTAGTGGATCATATCACAAGGGGTGAGGTTTGTGTCGTGAATCCCTAAAAAAGGTGAGTGTTGTGTTTTGATGAGGGGGATCAATCCACAACATATAATAAGTATGGGAAGTCGAGATTCCAAGTTGGATATTGGGGTGATGTGATGTGTCATGAACTGAATGTGAATAACACAATGATGCCTTGATAGATTCATTATTCCATGAGACGTGGGACCAAACAACATTGGACCTTTTAGGTTATTTTGTTGTTTTAATTAATTGGTTAAATTAATTAATAAAATTGGGATTAACATCATTTTTCACTCCAAAAAATGGTATATCACACTATTCTCCCTCACTATCATTTTTGTCACCTCCCAAGTGATATCTAGTATAATTTTTCTCTTTTAATCATTCCAAATGTTTCAAGGACTTACTATAAATAAGTATCATAACCCATCATCATTAATTTTTGGTTTTTTTACTATTATAGTTAATTTTGACTAAAATATTTATTTTAAAGGTTTATCTATAGTTTTATGACTTATTCCTATGTGATTAAAATTGGTAAATGATTTTAGACATGATGGATCCTAGTAGGACTAGGTAGGCGATGCCGATTTTTTTTGTTTATGCATCTTGTGATTTGTGGGTATGGATGGATAAGGCCATGTGTGTGGTGATGGGGAAAAAATTAGTTATTCATTTTATTATCTGTGTAAAATGCCTATAGGTAGTATCATATAGTTATTTATATGTAATGACATGTGTATAGCGTATTCATGATTAATGGATTTTAGTATTTTGTTCTAGTCACCGCATTTGATAAAGTGATAATTATTCAGATATCATACTTGATGTGGTTCCTTGGAAATGTGATGGGTGAGGACTGTGTAGTCATATGGTGTAATAGTTCATGAGTGTAATGTGGGTGGTTATGGAAACTACCACAAGTAGTTATTTAGGCTCATCATATGAGTTTTGGTGGTAGGAGGTTGGGGATGTCACTCATAATGTATCCAAGGATGTAATGGTCATGTGTAAACAATAAAGGGTAAATGATAATTTTTTTAGAAATTAAGAGGACTATATTTTTTTTCACTCATACACTAAATATTTTAAAGAAACTATTTACCTAAAATATTTTTCAAACAATAATAAATTTGTATTAAAAAAATTTAGAATTAGAAAAAAAAATTCGCATAAAGTTTGTTCTCTTTATAGTGTTGTAGATTTTTTAATAAGTTTCTCTCACTTGAAAACCAATATTGATGATCTATGAGTTTGTTAGAGCCATAATATTTCTATTTCCTTCCACAATTTCACACTTATAAATATAAATTTTTAAATTAATTTTTTTTTGCATAAGGGGTAGTGGAAAAATAACCAAATATAGGGAGAATATGGGGAGTATTAAAATATAAACTTGGATAAAACTATTCATGAATATTGATATTGGAAACACAAACATATAAAAAACTTATATGTATGGATTTAGTAATTAATATAATTTCATACATGTATATATATATAACACAAACTCTCACAAAATATCAAATAAAGAAGAATGATATAAACATTAATTTCCCAAAAAAATAAATATTTCATTTTTTTAATTTAATTTATTTTATTTTGTATTCACTATTTTAAGAATAAAGTTTTTCATTTTCTAAACAAATTTCCCAAAATATTTTCCAAAATAACAATGAAATATTTTTCTTCACAAAACCCCCCAAATTAACATATATCACTGACACATAAAATTATTTTTATGCTAAAACATATAAAGACTCTATAAAAATAAATGGAAGAAAACCTAAAAATAAAATCATTCCAGCTATACCTAAATTTCATAAAACAATGTAATTCAAATCCATGTAAATATTCAATGGGATGTGTTTGTGGGCGTGTATCATGGATAATAAAAGTAGGTCATGCCTTTAAAAATAAGTTTTAATGTATATTTTCAGGGAGGTTATTTACTTTATATGAATTTAATGTAGTTAAATAACATGTAAATACCATATTAATATACACTATTGTTGTAAATTCAATTCAAATGTCAAAAAACATTGAACGATTGATTGGTGGTGAAAAATTCATAAGAATAATATATAGTTATAAATATTTTGTAATGGGAGATCAATGTGTTCCTCATCAATATGGAACATAAAATTTATTTTTCATTATAATTGAGATCATTGAAAACAAAATGTTGACAAAGAACATAGAGGTAAAAGTTTATGATGAAATTGGAAAATGTCTCAGAAGAAAAATTTCATTTAGCTCCCAAAGAATGGTTAGAAAATGATCTAAATTTAAAATGTAAAATAATCACTGTTATTATGGAATGATAATTAATGATAAAAAAAATCAAAATTTATATGTGACTAAAGAAAAAAACTGACTAAAAATGATAGGAATTTTATATAAAAGAGTGGGGTAGAGATTGATAAAGAGAGGGGGGAGGGGTGAGAAATAGATTGTGATAATAAGTGGTGAATCCTAGTTTAAAATCAGTGAATTTGTTTATCCATAAATTGTTTGATCCTTTCCAATAAAAGTGATATTTATTTTAAAATCTGAATTGGTTACCGGTGTATATTCCCTCCGATGGTATATTTTTGGTTAATGTCTATTCAAAATGAACTATTTAGGCTAAAAGGATTTTGAAGTTTCACTAAACTAAAGTGATATTCATTAATTACAATAAAGGTAATATTCCATTAATATTATAGTTTACCATAATTTTATATTAAGTGATAATTGAAGAGCATTACCAAACCACAATCATGAAATACCTTATCGATAATGTGTTATTCATGGGATAATTTAGCCTTTTATTTATAGTTATTTGAATTCTCATGTGACTCAAGGTGAATCTGTATTAATTATAATAATTGTATCTATATGTCTTCTCCTTTATTTCATAATTAAAACTACATGTTTTTAAATCCTATAAGGATTTATGTTAAAGATAAATTAGTAAATTAAAAGATTTATTAAAAATTAGCTAAAATGGTGGCATCACTCACATATTTTTAATTTATATTGGGGGAATATAAAAAAACTAAGCAAACCATCTTGGGGGTTTGGGTTTTGGATTATTTTAATATACTTGTAAAATCATATTTATAAGAAAATAATAAAGAAATTAAATTAGAATAAGTTTTATTATAACATTACTTCACCCCTTAGAGGGTTGGTAGGTCTGATTATTTATTAACCTCACTCTAAGTATATTGACTAGCCACATTTTTATTTATCATAATATTTAATTCGAAAATGAACATATCATAGACTAATGAATGGGAGAGATGTCATACAATGACACAAACATTAGTGATAAATCAAATCAAAAGAAACAAATAAATGTTACAAGTCCAAATTACATTGAACATAATTAGAATAGTATAGTATTCTAATATTTGTGGGTTACCTGACTATAGAAAGCAATAAAATCCAATACCATTATTCTATTGGTTTCATGGATAATTTCATTACTACACATGATTCCTATTGAATTGAAACGATCTATATTTATCTTATAACCAAATTATGGTTCCTTCCAAAAATCCAATTCCATAATTATCTTTGAAAATGTTGTTTTGAGTAGCTTTATATACATGAATATTATTCATGTTATGGGATATATTGTTCTGATTGAGAATCATGTCCACATCAATAACTAGTGAGAGTGTTTTTAAATTTTTGTTGGAATCATTAATACACGTAACATGGTTCATGAAATTATTTCACATCTCCCCCAGTGTCTGATAGGTTATTTAATAATCCAAAAGTTTTTATCATAATTTATTATACTAGTATTCTTCAACTTCCATATTTAAAATTATATGATGTCTTTATCTTTGGGAGATAATATGTTGATGTTTTTTTATAAAACCTCATGTATTTTTTAGAAGGGAGTCCACAATTTTGTTGTTAAAGTGGTCTAAAAACTACTCACCAATGAGCTTGGTTTCCTAAGCCTATGAAATATATGTTATTTAAGAGAATAAAAAATTCTATGGTCCTAATCTTTACAATTGGGTTCATCCTCCGCCCACATAGAAACATAATCAAAATAAAAAATAATGTATGTGTAGTTATTATAAGGAGGGATTTTTCTTATGAAATTGGTAACCAAAAATTACCAAAATATTAATAATAAGGTTTGTTGTGGGATATAAATTATTTTTTAAATTGTGATAAAATTTTGAAAGTAGGGATAGAATTTCCGAAGTATTATTGGTCAATGAAGTTATAAGTATATACAAACTAGAGTTAATGACCTTATTATACCTCCTTTATTATCCAAAGTGGACTCCTCCAAGCAATGAGTGATAAAATATCCATCTGTAATATCATTCTAAATCATTAACACATCCTCAAATTACTACTTCATCTATAATTTTCTAAATTTTATTATGATCCAATGAAATTATTTTAGATTCAATTGTTAACATGGTTTTATATTATTTTAGAAAAGGTTAATTAAAAATAACTTTGAGCATATAATTTATAACATCGAAATACCATGGTAACTTTGTGGTAAGAAATACCAATTTTTCCATAATGAAATCAAGTTCAAAAATTTTATAATGAGTAGTAATGATAATTTTTATCATGTGATCTTGTACTTGATTTTATTTTTTATATTTTCCCCCAAATTTAAATCAAACTTTTTTAGAATAATGACAAAGAAAATTATTCTCATTTTTAGTCCCATTTTATGTAAAATATTTTCATTTAGTTTTCTGTGATGATAGAAATATTTGAATCTAAGTTGTAGGGCATAAATATATCAAAAATTTTAAAAACATTAATTATCATTTAATGAAATTATAGGGATATTGAGGTTCGACCAATGTTTTTGAGGAGTTTTGATAATAATTGGAATCCTATCTTATTTTTTGAAAAATAAAAACCCTAATGCCCCAATAAAAAGTGACACATATAAATTTAAATGGAAAAGAATAATTTGAGTACTAAATATTTGGAAAATTTATTAACGATATTTTTAGTTCAACAAAGGATCTCTTGCATTACATATAAAAATAAAACATATTTTTATAGTATGCAATTGAAGGGGGTTAAATCGTATTGAAATTATGGATGGATCTAAAATAAAAATATATTTTCGATAATCCGTGATTAGATATATTAAATTTTTGTTAGTTGAAGAAGAGATTAAATCGCATATATTTTTAAAGTATTAACATTAATACCCTCATGAGAAATAATGTGTCCCAAAGCTATCCCACTAGTGACCAAACACATGATTTTTTATAATTAAAAACTAGTTTATGATCAATAATTGTTTTAACATGATATAGTGAATGTGGGATTGATTTAAATAAATCTTGTTAAATGGTTAAATTATCCATGAAAACCTCCATGAAAAGATTTATGAATGTAAAGGAAACCATTAATAAGGTTAATCTATAATTTCATAAGATTATTTCAAAATCCAAAGAGGAATTATTCTATTTGGGTGTTTTTAAAGGGTCATGAGATTTTTTAATGGTCTTTAAATGAAATTAGGATTTTAAAATTACTAATATAACCATTAAGAACAAAATAATGTGGTGTTTTAGAAAATATTTCCAATATTTAGTCTAGAAAAGAAAGTTGGTGATGGTATTTTATTATTTATCATTTAATTTTAGATTATTAATATCCAAATTTCTCTTGCTTCTCTTTCTTATTTGGTGAAAAATGTCATTACACGTTTTTATTAGGACTCTTGAATCCAACCAAACTACACTAAATTAAAAATAGGGATGATTAACATCCATAATAATCTTTATAATTTATTACCTTACAACATACTAAATAAGGGGATTCATTTTACTTTTGTATTTTAAAATGGTCTTAGATGCTTCATATGGATGTATATGTTGAATAAGAAAGGTAGGGTTGAAATATTATGTGTTTTCTATTACAAAACATCATTATTTTTTATTTTCCTTCAACACTTTAATCAGATTAGATTATTTCATGTTATTCAATGAAACTGATATAATGACTAGTTAACATTTATTTTTGAAGATAAACACCCATTTCAAGTGTTTTAGAATATATTTTATAGTTTCTTAATTTATGTATGGGAAATTCATCTTGATTTTATAATATGGGATTATATCTATTTTTAATTTATTTTCCTTTTACTATTCACCATGGAATAAAAGTGTTATAGGGGATCTTGGAATTTAGAAATTTTTTGAAACAATTATTTCATTTTGGTTTGGGAAAGGAAGGTTGGATTTTAATTCACCACTGGTTACATTGTTAATGAGGGATCTTATGTCAAAAACTGTAATACCTTCATTAAAATATAGACATGTTGGATCAAAATGTACCACACATTCAGGTTAATTTTTAGAAGCATAAATCGATAAAAAAGATTTATTCTCTATATGGAATCAAATGATTTATAAAATATTAAACATGATAATTTGGTTTTTAAAATTCATGGATATTAACCAATATGGTCATAAATTTAGACTGTTGATATCATAAGTAAAGTTAATAAAATAATCCAAGAAAATTGACTAAACATTATATCACCATAAAAATAAAAGTCCCAAAAATCATTAGGGAATATATATTCATTAACCAAACCCCAAACATGCTCAATAAGGACCTCTGGATTAACAATGGTTGAAATGTACATCTAGATTACTACATTCATAAATTTCATGGGACCTCGTCTTGAGGTTGAAAATATAAATGTGAGAATCACATTTATTGAGGCATAAAGGTTCTTGTGTGTATTATCAAAATTTGAGATCCCATTTTAAAATGACACCATAATGGTCATAGTGTCGTTAAACTTTAGGGGTATGGCATATTGAGAGACAAATATTTTAGTTTTTTTATGTTGTATTTTATTGGGGTATAATTTCTTCTGATACTTTTCATAATCAGGATATTTTTTCTTAAGAGAGAGGTGTTATCTTCATCCTATTTAATCAGGCATATATTTATTTATATGCTTTTAAATATTTTCAAGTGTGGGATATAGTCTGAAGAAAAAGAATTTTATTGGTATGGAAATTATGGGATGGATTAACGGGTAATTCAATTCAATTTTTTTAATATCTTCTCTCTTAGGTTTATTTTTTAATATAGGTTTGTTGGGTTTGACATAGATCATAAAAAATTTCATTCTCAGTCAAACTAAAATTTAAATTACATTACCCTTGTGGTGGGGAAATAGTTTATTTAGAAGTTAGGAGGTACTAATTTAGTATTATTAGATTATTTAGGATGAATATTTCCATTTTTTGTCAATATTTAAGTATATTGAACAAGGTGAATGAGGAATATCTGCAACAACAGCTTACCATGTCCAATGGCATGGCCTTGACCCTTTTATACACTCACTTGAGTCAGTTAGAAGGCTGGGTGTGCCACCTCAAGTCCCTATTTTTTTTATTACTGATATTGACTAGATCTAAGAGATAATACACATGTGAATAGAATCTATTTTCCATTAGAACATAAAATTTATTCCCCTATAATAAAAATGAAAAATGAAACTGAGATGAATAAATCAGAATTGAGGAATATATGACATCACATCTAATATTTAAATAAAACAATGAATATCCTATAATAATTCATTAAAATTGAAAAGTAAAAAATGGAAATACCATAATATAAAATTAAACATAATATAAGCCTAGAAAGTGTGAAAGGGTAGCTGGATCTAAATCCTAGGTATATATCCCCCACTAATACTACAACAAATTGAACTCTATATCATGCTATAATGGTTTATCTCTATCAACCCCATAAAATCATTCATATATCCTAAAAATGTACCAATGAAAAGAAGAATCAATTTCACTTCCATGAGAATATCACCACAATATACCTTTGTATGGTCAGGTGAAAAACAACATGGTAGAAAACCCATTAAATTTACATCACCCACCTCAATATCATGTATTCATCAAGATAATGAATGGAAATCATAATATAATTTCTTGATCACAACACTCTGTACTAACCCACTCTAATCTCATGATTAAATTTTCAACTAGTAATTTTACTCTTCTTAGAAGTCTATAAAAAATCATTAAATCAAAAAATAACTCCACATATAATAAGAAAATAGAGTTTTTCATTTCAAAAATAAAAACTTCTATAACTTTAATGATAACAAATCCATCATAAAACTTAATACCACCAAGAAGTATCATAAAATAAATCACTCAAATTTGATTGAATAAATATATCTAATAACCAAGAAAGAGCTGTCATATAGGATTACGTCATTGAGTGTTAGAAATTTTTAGGAGAAATAAATACAGCTATATATAATTATCACTATCCCACATTTTTAAATTGAATGAAACTAGGAAGCTACATTAAATTAGAATAAGTGATCAATTAAAATTAATACATGTCCTTAAAATCTATACCAAATTAAAATTATTAGTAGATGATGTTTCAAATCTATGAATCCATTATTATAAAACTCAGGTCCTATAATGTCGAACCACCAACCTGGAAATATTTTTAATATAGATTATTATCAACATTGTATTTATATGATCACATCTACTGGTAGTCTAGTCTTACTACCAATATCTAAATGATAATATAGGTTAACTGTCCCAATATCACAAATAATATATCATGTTAAAAAAATTATCAATAATGGTCATGTGTTCAAATATCATTGAGACAAGATATGATTGCAGTGGTAAAGGGGTCTCATCGTCCCATACAATCCTTAAAAACTCCCACTAATATCATCATGTTTATTGGACCTTCCACGATAATATAACAAAATTTATTTACAGTTGTTCATAGACCTAATTATCCATCATGAGAATCTAAGAAATCTCTCATCAAATATATATTCCACAAAATAACTTATCGTAGAATATTTTTACATATGTTTACAACCTATCACTATCACTATAGATATCAGAAGTTCAACATGCCTCTAACGCATAATTCCACACTCTGTGTCAAACTAACCACTAAGTAAGATGAATAATGAGAAATATAAGTGTAGTCACATCACACTATAACATGGAATCATTTGAACAACCATCAGACTTCACAACACCTATTTACCATCACCATAATCTATCTATATGTTCATAGATCATCAAATATATTGAAGGCTCATTATAACTTTTAATATAGAATGAATTAATAAAATCCAAATATTGTGGTGAATAATTAGGTAAAAGTGTTTATTATAGTCCAAATCATGTTCAAGGGTTCCATTTTGAGCTCTACATATATCAAAGTCTCCATGACCACCATCACACTGTACACACTCATGTACAAGTCTAAAAGCTTCTTTCAAAAAAATAACCATCTTAGGTTCTCTAAATGAGACAACTAAAAATTATATTGCATTCTATATGATACAAAAATAGAAATAAATCTAAAAATTATTTTTTTATATATCATCACCAAATTCGATGTTAAAATATTTAAAATGTGAAAAAAAATCATTTCATGATCTCAAATGATATTTGAAAAATCACCATAAGAAATTCTGTGAAAAATTTGGAAAAATTATTATAAATTTTTTTGAATTGATATTTTGTAAAAAATATATATTTTTATTACTAATTAGATAAAAAGAGAATAAAATGGGGGCTTCCTATAGCTATGATTATTATAGGAATGTGTATTCAAGAATTTGTGTCATAGGTCATATGCAGGTATAGCCTACTACCAACTAACCATGACTTTTTTTCCATTACCCAATATATCTCAGTCCCACTACAATGTCTTGGACAACATCAGGCTACCCTAGATTCCCACCAAGATTACATGGACTAGTTTTTTATTAGTAGAACACTAGCTCTAGATGGTATTGAATTCATAACTTATCAACATATATGAGGTGATTCTGAACCCACCCTGTATCTACTTGACACTTCTAAAAATAGGTATATATATCCCCTCAAAATAGGGTTTTATTAAAGATACCGCCTCCTCTATATTTTTTCCCTATAATAACATCCACTCCTAAAAGGGTAAGATAAACCCTGTTCACATTGTTATTATTACCTCCCAATATGATTAAAAAATCATTTTCTTTACTTTCTTCTGTTTTCTCCATGTTCAATGATAAAAGAATCATTTTTAATCTTTAATCTACTTTTCATCTACACAACATTTACTCCCTTTTTTATTTTTTCTTCATGTAATATTTATATTGTGTTATTATTATTATTTTAATTCCAAAATATAATAAATATAAATTAAATTTGAAACATTTTTAATTTTTATCATGCTTTTATATCCATTTATTCCTTCTTGATCTTATTATTATCATTATATCTTTACAAAAATTATAAGGAAACCCTATGTTGGGGTATCTAGTTTGAATGGGGTAGGGTTTAGGTGTATATCTTGAGGTTGATCCCTAAGATTTCTTGAATTTGTCGGTGTTGTAAAATTACCTCGATGATTATTATATGGCACAAAGAAGTTATCACTCTTACATGACATGGGTTATATAAGTGAAATTTTATTTATTTTTATTTCATTTACTATTTCATTATTTTATTTTAAAATTTTATATAACAAGTTATTATTTTTTATTAAAATAAATTGGGGGTGGGATTTTAATCTTATATTGGAAGAGTGAAATATGTATAAAATTTATGTTTGTTTTATGTATTTTTTATTTTTTATTATTTCTTAATTTTATTTTTAAAAGTTATATATTTAAATTATATATAAATTTAAATAACAAAACTCACAAACATGTGTGTATAAATATATATAAACATAAATATATAAATATAAATATACATATACATATATGTGTATATAAATAATATATATACATATATATGTAAAAAATATCTAAATATAAGTAGTTTTTTACTAGGTTTTATAAAATAAATAAATAAAAATGATTTATGTTTAAATTATTTTTTAAAATGGGTTTAAAAGGGAGTAAAGGGGAAATACATTTTGGGAGATTTAAAATTCATCCATTCCCTTAATGTGTTTTCCCAAGATATATGTCCTTGAAACCACATTAAGAGCATTAACACCTTTTTCATTTCTCTATGTGATAGGGTTTCTCACCCCCAAACACATTTTTATTTAAAAACAACACTAGCTAATTAATCACCCTTCATAATTTAAACTTATATTACACCATCCTCTCAAATTAGTTAGCCTTGGAAAATAATAATAGTGATCATGGACTTTCCAGTAATGAATTCTGGTGGGATAATAATTGAAAATGTTTAATGTGGAGTTTTTTTTCAAGAGTTGTTTTTAATTATTTTGTTCTCATTAAATGTTTAATTATATAGATCAAAATTATTATTAGTTTAACATGTTTTTAATTATGAATAATATAATATAACTTTATAGTAATATAATATTTAATAATATAGAATTAATATTTAATAATGATGTTTAATTTGGAATAAATAATTTTACTTTGAAATATATAGTTATAGTTAATATTAAGTTCCTAATTATTAACATTAACTAATAATGTTAATTACAGTTAATGGTGTTTAATTTGGTATAATTAATTATAATTAGAATTAACTAAATATTTAATTAGAGACTTACATTAATAAATCCTAATTAATATTTATAAAATATGATTAAAATGTAATATAGATTAAAAAATATTAATTTGAACTAAGGTAGGATAATTAATCATAATTATCTCAGTGGTTCACCACTGGTGTCCTCTAATGGAATATATGTGGTTTTCTAAGTTTCAAAACTCCCTATTAGACTTGGAGGTGTAATGACAAAAGGAGGTCAATTTACACAATGCCTATAGATAAATCATTGCTAGAGGGTCAAAATGTGTGTATGAACCCATATGTGGAATCCATTTCTTGTTCCATGAAAATTCGTAACTCCTATTAGCCTCATAAAATCAGGATATTTGTCTCCACCACTTTTATGCCAAATTTTTCTCTACCTTAGGAACTGGGCTCAATAACCTAGGCGACTCCACTTATAATGGGGGTTCCTTTGAAGAAGAAGATATTAATAATGTTAATAATTAATATGAAAATTTATGACTAATTTAAATTAATGATGTGTAATTAATATTTTTAAATTTATAATTAAAAAATTTAAATCATAATTAAGAGTAATTAGTAACGAAGAATTTATATCAAATATTCTTTTAGATAACAGTTTACTAGATTTATTCTGTGTGAGAACTCTGGGTAACACATCATCAATTTGGACCTCACCCATAGAAATATGGGGATTTTCACCAACTAAGGTCGAATAGATGTCTTGTTCTTTCTCCACTAGAGTTACATTGAGTAATACATTTATAGGTTTTTAATTATAATATCATCTTTTTTAACTAATAATATTTCAATTGTCTATAGTAGTAATTATTTTTATTTATTATTTTATGAAAATTAATCAATTTGAACTACTAGTTAGTCATTAAAAAGCATGAACTAAAAAATAAGTTCTTATAATGAATGTTACTTGATCCTTTCGATTCAAAACTGCACACAATAGTTTCACTTTGACAATAGTGTATTCTAGGGTCTATTGTTTTTATGAAGTTATTCATACTAATTGAAGATATTTTTATAATATAAAACTAATACGAGTTGTTTACATAATAGACTACATTAACATGAATGTTTCTTATGAAATAATAAATTAGTGATTAAACCTATCAAATAATCAGGATATCTTGTTTATTAGTTAAAAACATATACAATAATGACACATGATATAAAATATATAATATCACATAATTTATAATGAGTACATAATGAAATAAACGTTATTATTTAACCACTAATATGATAATGGTTTAGTGGAATTATTTGTAAAGGTTTTCAGTGACCAACATTGACCAAATATTTCAGCATAATGTAGTAATTAATGATTCATGGAATAAATTCTATACAAGTATTACGATGCAAAGTCAAATTATATTGATGAAGAAAACCAATTGAAGACTCTGAATATAATGGATGAGAAATTTGATAAGGATGAAGTTTCTAATGATAGTACATAAGGGGATGATTATTCTAAGTAGTAAGAAGATAAATAATCTAAAGTAAAATCTTCTATAAATATTATGGTCCTACACCATCCACAATTCAAGATATTTGAATCACCCCCGTTTTCATCTTGGTCGGTAGCAGTGTTATGTTTTCTTGAATTTGATTGGAATATTATCATAGTTCTATGTGAGTTTCCTGGATTGAATGTGATGGATCTTGATTAATGTAAAAACAATTTACTATTGGAATATATTTTTAAGGTAAAGTGTCACAAAAGTTTGTATTAATTTTTTTTAAATAAAATGCATTGTCGACATTAAGGTGATAAGTAAAAAAGGGAGAAATATATCAAAAGGTTTGACCAGAATAGTGATGACTGTAGCATATTCTTAGGGTTGATAAGTAATATTATATTTTGAGGATGATAAATGACTAAGATTGAAGCACCATATACCTATATGAATCCCAAACGTACATGGAATATACATCACTAAATAAGGAATTTTTATAAAAATTTGTTGTCAATATAATTTTTATATTGCATGATATTTCTATTACCTTTGTACAAAATAACATTTAATGATGTTTTAGCTATAAGATTTCATATGGGAAGTCATGGAGGATGAAACATAGAAATTTTTAAATGTTTATGATCAAAAGTATAACTCTTCTCTGATGCTATAATAATTTATATCTATACAAATTCAAAACAAAAATAATTTATTCCACCACATGAATGAGCATATGTATCAAGATATCCATGTTAATACTTATTGTTTATCAATTTATCGATTATTCTAGGAATTAATTCCATGTTTCACTATATACCATTTCTAAAAATAATTTATATTGATTTATGGAACCTTATTTTATGAAAACCAAACTGTTGTACTACTGATTACAGTAACAAAATCTGATAATTGTGCGCTTGGGACACATGTATTTAGAATTATCAAGAAGGAAAATTATGACACATGGGGTTGGATTTCCTCTTATATCATCGTGCATTTCACCAACATTTTAAATGCATTTTTTATATTATATTTTCATCAAGATATCGAGGAGTCACCCAATACATATTCTATTATATAGAGATAGCTATATGCATTTTGTTGATACACTACTAGAATTTTAAGATTTAACCACACTTATATGGCCACGGTTTTAAAAAAATCACGGATAAAGCCTATTATATATCCAGATTTTTAAAAAAATAGTGTACTTAGCCATGAAATTTTAACCTCCCTCACAGCTTTCCTGTCTCGCTCGTCGACTCACATCGAAACCATTCTCCTCTACCTCGTGGACTCTTCCTCGTGGACTCTTCCTCACGGCTTTCCTTCGATCGTCATCCGACCTTCGTCCTTGCCCAATGGTGCCACCCAACCTCCCACTATCCTCCTCTGATGATGTGGCCACCCCAACTCTAGACGATTCTCCTATGATGACACGACCACCCAACCTCGAGAAAATCCTCCTTCGATGATGCAACCACCCAACCTCGGGACGATCCTCCTCCAACAACGTGACCACCCGGCCTCCCCATGATCCTATTCTTCCTACGCTGCTCCAGATCCGCCTTTTCCTTTATGCCACCCTCCTCCTCATCTCACCAATGTGTAATGTTTTTTTTTCCATATTCACACATTCTAGGGGATACTATAATTCTCACCGGTGGGCGGTCCATGACTCACTTCTTGTGAGTGGCCTGTGGTAGGGTGTGTTAGGGTTTGTTTTATATTTCCTCTAATAATTATTCTATTTATGTTGTCATGGTTTCAATTATATATGACTTTCTCTAATGCACAACAACATACGTATGAACCAGAATGGTTCTACTTCCTCTCATGCCCTGTGGGTTTTTCCACAAAGAAGGGTTTCTTTTATTTCAAATCCACATCCTCCTCAATTTTCATTGGGTAAGATTAATTTGTTTCTATTTATTGTCTTATTAATTGTCACATTTTTCTTTGATAGAATTTATTTGTTTTAAATTACTGCATTAGGTGTGATTTTTTTTATTTTTTCTGGATTTTCATTTGGTTTGATGGTCTTATAGAGTTTAAATATGAAAAAGCTAGAAATCAGAAGTTATGATGATATGATTTAAAGTTGGGTTGTCTTGATTCTAGTAGTGTTAGTTTAATTCCATTTATTTTGGATTAGTCCAAATCTATTTGGTTTAGTTTAGGTCTATAACTTTAGGTTCTTATTTTAGTTAATCAGCTTGTTTAGATTACATTGATTTAGTTAGATCCTTGTAGATTTTATTAGGTTTTATTTAAATTGGTTGGTTTTCTTATTTCTAGTAGTATTAGTTATATGTTCTATTTGATCTGGATCAGGTCAATTCTATTTGGTTTAGTTTAATTCTACATCTTTTGGTTCTTCTTAGTTCAGTGAATCAATTTGCTTTGATTAGTTTTATTAAGATATTGGTTTATATTCTTGGTTGATGTTATCATTGGTGAAAGTCATTTTGGGTGTTATAATCATGTGGAATTTGATGATGGTTTGTTCATTGTTGGTTCAAGATTTTCATTATTCAATGATGAAAATGCAATTTTAGGTGAAACTGGGTCCGGAGTAGTTGTGTTCAGTATCATTGGTATAGAATTTTTAATGTGGTGATGCATATTGGAAACAATGATTTGATTGATATAAATGGGGCTAGAATAATGGTAATAGTAACTGATGACATAGACCTTTAGGTGTCACATGATTTCATCTCTCACATAGATCTCAAGACGTGTTTTATCTCCTCCAAAATCCTATGTTGTATGGATGAACTACTTGTTAAGATTAATTTTAGAATTTGAATTTTATTTCCTGTCTATAATTTATTTGAGGCTATTTTAGTAATCTATTGTGTTCGTTCACACTTAACCCAAAAATTTTTTTTCTAAAAATTACAAAACAAAGAAGAGTTATAGATATCATTCAATGAAATTAAATATTTTTTTTATAGTTTAGGATAGTTTTGTTAGGTACCCATTAGTTATTTTATATCAGTTCAATTCATATCAGTGGGTTGGGGATAGTGGTGGGGGTAGTGGGGGTGATGGAGGGGTAGGGGATAGGGTGGGTTTAGTGGGGTGGGGGTGCAGTGTGGTGGGGATAGTAGGGGTGGGGGGGGGGTATTGGGGGTGAAGGAGGGGTGAAAGGGGGAGGGTGGGTGCAGGGGTGGGTGAAGGAGGGTTGAAAGTTCAGTATTTGGTGTTAAGTTGCCAATACTTATTCAATAATACTCTCCATAAAGAACTGAACGACATTTGGTAGGGTATAATTAGAGTGATCTGTAGCCACAACACTAGTTACAAGAGATGAAACATCTGAGTCTAGAACTGTCATACCCAATTATAAGCTTGATCCAGCCAAAACTCATGCCCATGTACAATATAAAGTAACTGAAATGAAACCTACATTACACTGTCCTTAAATGAAAAAATAAACCCCTCCTTAACAGACCTATTCAATAAAGGATACCCTTGTGAAAATTCCTTTTAAGTCTTCTGGTGAATCATTACAATGATTCTTCTTCACTTTAGCCTTCCTTCTTATCATGGATGCGTTCTTTCTGGAGTGGGAATGCTTGTTCAAGGATCTGGTATGTGAATCTTCATAAATTGAGAAACATCTTATTGAAAACCTAAATATTATAGGAGATTTAAGGATTTCGAAAAACAAAGGAATTTACATTGTGGATGCGCTTCATGGTGTTTATGTCATCAAGGATGACCTCCCCCGACCTCCTTGTTTCAAGAAATTTGATGGTTGTGGTTTCTCAGTCAGCGCTAATCTGGAAGCCCTTCAACAAAGAATTGATCTGCGTAAATTCAAAATTCTTGGATGTATTTTTTATTCCAAAAGAGACAAACCATGGCCCAATGAAGATATAAAATTGAGGATTTCTCATTGTAGGGGAGGTAATGAATGGAAGAGGTTTCTTCCATATTCTGATGAAGAGTAAGGATGAACTCAAATCAGTGCAGAAGATTAGCAATGTTAATTTTAAGCCTGGTGCACTGAGGATTTCAGATTGACATATTAATTTCAATCCTTTTAATCAAATGAATTCAACAACTCAAATATAGGTTAGATTAAATGGGATAAACTGGGTGTATTTTTACCCTACAATCTTGAATGATATTGCTGATTATATTGGAATTCATTTAAAATTGAACCAACACACTCTTCCTGGAGAGATAGGATTATATATAAGAATCTTGGTTGATGATGATTTTGAAACCAATCTGTTATACTCCATCAATTTTATTACTAATGACCATAGGTTGAAGTATAGGTAGATTATGAATATGTTCCCCATTTTACAATTACTGCGGAATTTTTGGACACAACATATCTAACTGTAGAGTCATTTAGAAGAAAGTGAAGCCCCCTTCTGATGTCAATACTTGGAAATTGGTTATTAGGAGGGAGAATGGAAAATCTACTACCCTGAAAAAATGAACCATTGAGAAAAAATGGACCTGGTAAATGGGTGAAAAAACAATCAAGTACATTTATTATTAAAAACATCAATGGTAAATCTTAGGCCTCTCTTTTTACTGAAGAGAAAAGAGATGCTGATTTATCTCATCCCACCACTAATATATATATACATGGTCCTTCCAGTTGTAATATGTCTTATGATGGAGTTAGAAATAGTGGGGATGAAGAAATTATTCTTGAAATTGAATATGATATTGTGTGCCTTGTTGATTCTCATCAAGATGATCATTGTAATGTCACCACTGTTAATCATGTTGATGTTACAACCCCCAGCCTGGAAATAATAATGCATGTGTTGTTTTATAGGATGTTAGTGGGGAAGCTAAAGGTTATGGATTTATAGACAAGGAATATGAGTCCATCTATATTGAATTTGATCAAGATATTATGATTCTTATTGAATCTTATCAGGATGAGCAACTCAGAAGTATCTCTGATATGCAGGAACCAATTTTTATTTCCCAAATTGGTATTTCTCAGACTGGTTTATCTTTATAGGAGGGCAGTAACACCCTTTCCAAGGATAATTTGGAATCTAATAGCATAAACATGGATTCTGTAGGTCTGAGTGTTGCATACAGGCCTGGGAAAACTCTTCTGTCTACTGATAATTTGGAAACTTCTAACATAAACCTAGATTCTGCAGGTCTGAGAGTTGTATAAGGGTCTGGGCAGAATCCTCTGTATACTAATGTTATAAAATAGGGACATGCAATCAATCCAACTGGAGACAACAACAAGGCCAATGCATCCCACAGTAGGAGTTTTATACATCAGAAGGCTACTCAATTTCAAAACGATCCAAAGTGTAATGAAATAGTAAGACAAAGATCTACTTATGTTGTTAATCTGGGAATCAATACTGGAATTATAATTTCGAGTTGAGTTAATCCTTGTATCACTCATCAGATTAATACCAGTTTGAGTTTCACTTCTAAAGGTAATCCAATGGGACTTTTTACTACTATATCAGACCAAGGGAATTGGACTATACCAATACAAAAACGTCATGTAAATAATGTTTTATTATAATTAGGGATAGGAAATAATCTGTTTCTTTAATGAGATCAACTAGGAACAAAAACTCTGGTGTTAAGAAGAAAGGGAGTTCTATCTCCAAATACATGTTTAAATGAAGATTATGTTATGGAATTTTCAGGGATAGGATATCCTCAAAATAGTTATTTCTCTTAAGCTTTTTGTTAACAAACACAAGCTTGTTCTTCTTGGTCTTTCTTAGCCTAATAGGATCTTTTCTGAGAAATTTTCTGCTCTTACTAAGATGGGATACCAGCTGTTTGGTAGTAATCAGTCCAATAATGACACAAAAAGGATTTGGGTTTTTTTTATCATTTTAGACTTGATGAATTGTACCCTAGTAATTCTTCAGAGTAGATAGTTACCCTTAGTTATAATTGTTTTTGAATAACAAAATATTGATTATTCATTTTTGATTACAATGTTTATCATGAAAGAATATCTTTATGGATGAGTATCATTGCTATGAGAAACACAATTAAGGATCCTTGGTATCCTGGTTCTTCAGTAGGGAGGAATTATCTAGAAAACTTAAGTAGGATGGATTTCTTTTATTGTTTCCAACAATGAATATTTTGGTTGTCTATACCCCACTAGAATCTGGATTTGGGTGGCCTAGTTCATCATTAACATATTGAAGTTATATATAATCTGATTTTTTAGTTTTTTATGAAGCATATTATATGTAGTTAGAAACAAATATGCACAATGAATCATTTTTTAGGTAGATAGGAGTATCCAATTTCTTGGTTCCAATCTTCTTGATCTTCTTGATTAGAATTTTAGACAAATGAAATTATTAGGCTCTATGTAACCTTGAATTTAGTTTTTGGTTTGTTTTTTATTTTAGTCTTTGCAGGGGGTGTGAAGGTGTTGTTTTGAGGTTGTGATGGGGTTGTGTAAGGGTGTGTGAGGGTGTGTGAGGGTGTGTGAGGGTGTGCAGGGGATGGTGGGGGTGCAGGGGGTGTGGAGGGTGTGTGTGTGCAGTTGGTGTGTGTATGCGGTGTGCAGGGTACAAGGGTAGGGGGAGTGTGCAGGGGTTGGAGGGAGTGTGTGCTGGGGGGAAGAAAGTATGCATTAGAGGGGGGGGGGTGGGGGTGTGTTGGGGTTGTGTTTTTGTGTGCATGGGGTGTGTGCTGGGTGTGTGCAGGGGGTGTGTAGGGTACAGCAGCAGGGGCTGTGTGGGAGAGTGTGCAGGGTGCAGGGGGTGGAGGGAGTGTGTGTAGGGGGAAGTAAGCATGCATTGGAGGGGGGCCAACATGCCGCGGTCATGCCACGGTCATGCCGCGGTCACTCCACGGTCACGCTGTGGACACGCCACAGTAATGCTGTGATTTGGCCCTACTCCAGCTACATCCATCCCACAGCATACCCCTTCCACCTTCATTTTAGCCCACTACCACCAGCATCCCAGCCCGCAAAAAGGGATTCAACAAGGGAGATTGTTGGATTGGTGTAGCCCAATATGGTTGGGTATGATGTCATATCAAATATCCTTACTTATAGTTTCATATCCGGATGGTAGAATATCTAGAACATACGAGCCTTTTGGGCATTGATTGTAGCCAAAAATTGGGAAAATCATAGAAGCTCTATGAAAAAACTCCATGAATGTTAGTAATTTATTTTTCATGAAAAACCTCCATGAATGTTTTCTATGGATGATAATACCATATTCTATCTTGATTAATGTTATTACACCATCGAATGGTTTATTTATGGAAATTGGATGTCTCTAGCATCACTCTGTCATCCACAGATGTCTTCTATCTTGATTAATGGTAAACCAATATCAAACGGTTTATTTATGGAAAATGGAGGTCCCTAGCCTCACTCTCTCATCCACAGATGTCTAGACCTGAGAAAAAATGAAATTGTTGTTGTCTATCCAATCATTTGCATCCTACATGATTATAATACATATAAAGGTAGGTGGATGTGGGAGATAGAACACCTGATTATGTCTGGTCATGGAATTTAGAATGTTTCCACCTTAAACGAGAACAATCTAGTAAAATCCTTAGTAAACTATCTCTACAGCAAGAGTCACTAGAGACTATACAGGGAGGGGGGAGGGGGTCAGGTGTGGGGTGTGCAAGGGGGGAAGGGGTGGGGTGTGGAAGGGGGAAGGGGCTTTGTGCATGATACCAACAGATTCTAATTCCAACAACTCAATTAGGGGCTCTTCAGATGTTTTCAAGTTGAAACCAAATGATTCCAATTGATATCTTCATTATTTTTGGAATTACAACCTAATATCTTGCATGCATCTCAATACACATGTTGAAAACATTCAAGTACGTGTAGTAGGTATCATAAATCATCCTTGAGATCTCAAATTTTTTCAACTTCTTGTCATTGATTAATTCAATTTCTCCCCCTTAATATCAGACTTTATTCGGTCATTAATAGGGAATATAAAAATTCATACCTAATCAATGATTTTTTCAATCACTTTCTAGAAATTCCATATTTTCATGGAATAAATAAGTCTGGAAGCTTCTTAAGGGTATTCTTGTAACGCCTCGACCCCAGCTACCCAGAGTCGGTGCATTACTTCGTAACATTGGCATGATTACAAAAGATCAAGTCTCGAAAGACCAATTAGTTTAGTAGCCTTGGAAACACTAGATACATTCATAAATGTTACATTACATCATAAAGTGAAAACTAATAACAAAGTCTTCATAGTCCACACTCATATCCTCTTCTGACTATCCATGCAGGTCATTCATAAAATACTTCTTCACATCCTGGAAAATATTAAAACATTGAAAGGGGTGAGCTCAGATGCTCAGTAAAGACAACAATATTGCGGAAGCTTTCATAAATAAACATAAACATTTAAGGCAATGTATAACTAAAACAAAAGCCTTTTAAACTTGAACATCAACATAATATGGAAAAAGTAAAATGAGATAATGCCATTTACTTCTTCACATGGATATTCTACTGGTCGAATAATCACATGCAATATCAATAACCACTTTTATAATGATGGAATGCATAATGCCAAACTATCATAACCACGTAGCCAAGGCCTCTTGCCAAGACCACAAATAAGATTTTGTCAAGGCCTCGTGCCAAGACACTAGTTTGTCTCATGAGACCTGCCGATGCATCGAGGAGCTATAGCGGGCTCCACCCGTCACTTATTAAGTCCAATGCATTCCTCATATGAATAGGTTTAAACATATCATAAACCATAACATAATCGTATCACATAAAACATGCATAAAGAAAACATAACATTTCCACATTTCAATCACAAGATATCAATACAACACATTGATATAATAAAAACGCTTTCAAAACCATTTTCAATACCAAATTAAAAGAAAATTAAAACTTTGTATTTATTTTTCATTAAAAAAAGTGACGGCTTGTAGAGGAAGCCGAAACTCAAATAATGGTCACGGCGGCGGAGAAGTCGTTGTCGCCGCATAAGTACGGAAAGAAAAACATTACTTTTTTGCCGTTTAGTAAAACTCTTCGTATAAAAAAGATTCCTTTTGAATAAACGTAAAATTTAAAGGGGTTTATACACCGTATAAGACAAAGTTGTGTACAAAACCAAATATGCCTCAATGAAAGGAGATTGAGACGAAGTCCTTAAAAAGATAATTTTTAAAATAACATAGATCTATTATGTTTATTCACTATATGTACACATAAATAAAGTATAAATACAAGATAGGACATAATAATATCATGACATAAATTGAAAGTAGGAGATTAACCCAAAGAATGAAAACTGGGTTAAGAAGTTCCCTTACCTTGCGTCTTGTCCTGACTCGACCGTTATTTAACCTCCTGAATAATAAACTAGAGTTAATTTCTATTTACTTAAGAACCTTTTTCATGTTCATTATTCCTTTTATATCACTTATTACCATGTTATGAACATTATGTAATTATTTAAGTTAATAACGGTCGTTTTGTTGATCTTTGGTACTTGAGTCAAAAATAAACTTCTTATAATTAGAAGTTGTTCATGTGGTGAAATATCAATTATATCCAGAATTATATTCATGATGTTGATATCATATATATCATATATATACAGTATATACATTCATTTATAATATTACGTAACATTTAGAGGTAAGAAATGAAATGCATCGTTCATGGAGACGGTAAGCCGTACGTACGCATGAACGCTACTTTCATTTCTATTTCGTATTTAATGGAATGAAATCATAATGATATAAATGTATAATATAATTCCTCTATAATATAGTGTATAATACCATTTACTCCATCCTTTATACATCCCACATATGGCATTAACGATTCAAATCACTTTGAGGGGGCGGTAGTCCGTACTTCCTAAAATGAAATTATCGCGTTTACCCATAATGGAAATCATAAATTATGCCATAAATGAGAAATACAGAAGCATAAGTAAAACATAAACATATTATATTTCATATATAAATATAGTGACATCTTAATGGCCACCTTTGAAGGTGTTATATGAGTGTTGAACAATCATCGTTTCGTGAGGCGGAAATTCGCCATCCACAAAAACATAATGTTCTTTAACCATTTGATGTAGGTGTGTGTGTAAGTGTAGCTCGAATACTTCTTATAACAACATCCTAGTATATTGAGGATACTGTTTTTGTTACAAAAGAAATGAATAAAAAGAGTTTAAGGGGTTGGAGAAACTAAATAAAACAAAACAACTTTAGAGAAGACATTACCTAAAAATCGGGTAACTCTTTTTGATTTGAGCCAAAGGCTTCCTTGGGAAGAATTATGCCCAAATTGAGGCTTCTATGAGTAAGGGAGGGAAGTTGGGAGGGTATTGGGGCAGAGTTTGGCCGAGCCAAATGGCTTGAAAGTGTGAATGAGGTGGTAGAGGTGGAGGACTTTTATAAGAGGAGAGGAGGGGCACTCTTGGAAAGTAAGGGAATTTTACATTATTATATAATGAATTTCTGATTATAAAGATCCCACACTTATATAATTCGTGTCTAAGGTGATAAGGGTTCGAAATATACCCATACAATAGTCTTTGGACAAGTTTAAGCCTTGGATTGTAAATTATCTTTTCATTTTATTAAAATCGTTAAATAATGAGGTCATCGCTGCATCATAATGATGTCATAAATAATTTAATTTATTTAATGTCTAAAAATTATAAAAAAACTACTATGATGTATTAAATCATTTTATATTTCAAATGACTATTTATAGTTAAAAATATGACGTGTATAACCCCATGTAAAAATTGTTTTAGTAAAACATTTCATGTTTGTGTCATTTTTTACTTTAACATTAAATAAAAGGTCTGTATGTCATTTTGCAACTAAAGTGGCTCCATGGGGTCCCCAAGTTGACCCACAGATTGTATTGGTCGGCCATGTCACATCCAATGTGGGTAGGACATGTGTCAAGCTCATCTCATATTATTAAAACATTATTTTTACCTTAAACTACACTAATTAGCTCTAATCACGATTAAGAACTTAAAAGTTACTATTCACCGAAAATTATTTTAATCTCATTGAACCAAATTTTACTTATTAATGAAAACCATGTATGTTGTATTTTTTAAAATCAAATCATATAAGTGGTAATATTTCATTTAAATGAAAAATCAGTTATTTAACTACCACTTAGTGGTTTCACTAATAATCAAAAATTAAAGTTTTTCAGAACAATGCCAAAATTTCACCCTAAGTTATAATTGATATTCCGAATTCAAAAATGATGTTTATTTTACAAAATTCCAAACATATATGTTGCATTAATTAATTTTATAATTAATTCCCGCTGTCACAACAAATAGCGTGTTTTTAAGAAAAAATTTATTTAGAAAGATTGTCAATTGTTTATGTCCAATTTCAATGTTAAATTAATTCTATTGACCACAATTGGATAAAATGGTAAAAATATATTAGAATTATACATTAAAACCACTAAATAGTATAATTTATCACTATAAATTATTTTTATTAAAAAAGTTGTTTTTAAGTATTTTTCACTATTCATAAAAAATTAGAAGTTCTCAGAAAAATACCAAAAATTCAACATAGGCTAATTTCGATATTCCAAATCCAAAAATGAAGTCCATTTTGAAATATAAAATTTCTATAATTTTAAAAAAGTGGGTATTACTATTCATAACGGCTACTTTGATTAGTCCTGGTGTGTTAGAACTCGAACTTTCGTAAAATGCAAGCTATTGCATTATTGAAAGAGAGGCGTATCATGAAATCTCAGGGTGTTAAATTCTCCCCTCCTTCAATAAATTGTTTCCTCACAATTTGAAATTTTTCTTTGAAAATAAAAGGTTGAAAATAGAAAATACCTTTGTGGAAAACCCACATCGGAAATAAGATTAATAAAATTTAGCTTTAATAAGAGGGAAAGGGAAATGAAAAAGTCACCACCCAATTATGATATCGATTAGGAGAACATTGGTGGAAATTAGAGACATATAATTAGAGGAAAAACGTAGATATTTTTAGGGAGTGATTGAGGTCATCAATCACAATCAACTGTCAAATTGAGGGCCTCAATGCCTTCAATCTATGTTGATTTAAAATATCATCAGTTCAACAAGACATAAGGTATTAGGATAACATATTTTTTTGTTTTAATATCCCTTTACTAAAGTTTAAGAATTAATTTATTCATTGAATAGGAGATAGGTATATATATATTTATGCTTGACAATTAGAGTTTCAACCTTCAACTCATCTTTCACTCAAAAAAAAAATAGAACTCAAAAATATTATACTTATCCTAATTGTATAAGGTTAAAAATGTTAACACATACCATTTAGATTAGTAAAATTATTTTGTAATAACCAGGGACTTCCTGTAGGCTATTGGTAGGAAATAAAGGTCTGTCGCACTGTGGTTGTGGGTTCGATTCCTGCAGCTTTGTCCGACGCAACGGGTTATGCCCCACCTTGCAGGTTGTCCTTTTCCTAAAACTATAGTTTTATAATATTCCAAAAATAATCTTCATAAATTTTTTAACCTTAAACAATACTATCCAAAGATCAACTTAATCCACTCCAACCTTTATAGTTATTCAAAATACCGCTGTCCAGACTTTCTCTAAAAGGTCTCTTAATTCCAAAATCAATTTATCAGATTCCCCAAACAAAGTAAAGTTTCTATTATTGTCACATACTAAAAATATAATTACCTTCATCATATTAAAACCTTACTGAAACAACAAGTACTACAGTGCAATCCTTATATATATATCACATTATTCTAATAACCAGAATATAATCCATGAGCCCAAAAGCACCAATACATTAGTTATTCTGCTTCAACTATAGTAACAGCATAAGATTGTCCTTGATCCCTTGGCCTTTTCTGAGGTAAGTTTCCCTGATGCTTAGGACATTCATTTGCATAATGCCCCATTTCCCTACAATTGTAGCATTCAACATTGATAGCCTCTTTCTTTCCCTTGTAATCACGCGCCTGGTGACCTTTTTCTCCACATTTATAACTAACTCCTATTCCTTTTAGGCAAGTACCAGGGTGATTCTTCCCACAATTATCACATAATGGAAAATCCTTCTTTCCCTTTTTCCCTTTATCTGTCTCTTGTTCCACCGTTCTCTTCTTCTCTTTCTTTACTTTGTTGTCATAAGACTTAGAGAATTCCTTTTCTGTCTTGATAGAACATGAGACAATATCTTCTTATGTTGAGAAAGATTGTGATACTAGAGGTCGACGGAGAAATGGTTTTAACCCATCAAAGAAACGATCAATCTTACTTCCCGGGTTACGTATATAATCTGCAGCATGCCTCGCTAACCTTTTAAAGTTAGCCTCATACTTTGCGACATTCTCATCCTCCTTCTGCCTCAGACTCAGAAATTGCCTTTCCATATCTGCTCGATGGTCATGTGGAAAGTATTTTTCTAAGAAAAGCTCTTTGAACTCCCTCCATTCCATATTTGATACATCATCATCTTCCTTTGTATTTTGAATCAATGACCACCATTGATCGACATCTCCGGTGAGGCGGTAAACTGCCATGATAACCTTCTCCCTTTCGCTACTCCCCAAGGCGTGGAATATTTTCTCTAAGGATTTTATCCATTGCTCAGCTACTAACGGATTTGTACCCCCATTAAATGTTGGTGGTTTTTGCCTCATGAAGCGGTCTAACATTGATCCTCCAAGTTGTGGATCAGGGTGCTCCATACGAGTAAGGTTGTTATTCATAACCTGAGTGAGTTGTCCCAGTATGGTAATAAGTTGATCAGCACCAGTTGTATCTCCAGATCCACAATAATTATCTTGAGCAGGAGGGCAATCCCTACACGGAGTGCGTGCATTGATACGGTTTCCATTCCTTCCACTAGGCGCCATTTCTAAACAATGGCATAAACTATATTAGTTTATGAATCAAAACACATAATTCCATACTTGTAAGATACTTAACATAAATTGAACTATTTATGGATATTATCCATAAAAATGTTTTCTTTGAGGAAGTATATACTCATAACCCTTCATAGTGGTTTATAAAGAAAATGAGAATTATCCAAAGCATATCCCCCGGGAGTGTCGTAACCAAGAGTGCAGCAAGGCCCGTTGTCGTGCACCAGTTCCCGTTCGATTAGGAGAACATTGGTAGAAATTAGAGACATATAATTGGAGGAAAAACGTAAATATTTGTAGGGAGTGATTGAGGTCACCAATCACAATCAACTGTCAAATTGAGGGCCTCAAAGCCTTCAATCTATGTTGATTTAAAATATCATCAGTTCAACAAGACATAAGGTATTATGATAACACATTTTTTTGTTTTAATATCCCTTTACTAAAGTTTAAGAATTAATTTATTCATTGAATAAGAGATAGGTATATATATATTTATGCTTGACAATTAGAGTTTCAACCTTCAACTCATCTTTCACTCAAAAAGATAATAGAACTCAAAAATATTATACTTATCCTAATTTTATAAGGTTCCAAATCTTAACACATACCATTTAGATTAGTAATATTATTTTGTAATAACCAGGGACTTCCTGTAGGCTATAGGTAGGAAATAAAGGTCTGTCGCACTATGGTTGTGGGTTCGATTCCTGCAGCTTTGTCCGACGCGACGGGTTATGCCCCACCCTGCAGGTTGTCCTTTTCCTAAAACTATAGTATTATAATATTCCAAAAATAATCTTCATAATTTTTTTAACCTTAAACAATACTATCCAAAGATCAACTTAATCCACTCCAACCTTTATAGTTATCCAAAATACCTCTGTCTAGACTTTCTCTAAAAGTTCTCTTAGTTCCAAAATCAATTTATCAGATTCCCCAAACAAAGTAAAGTTTCACTTATTGTCACATACTAAAAATATAATTACCTTCATCATATTAAAACCTTACTAAAACAAAAAGTACTGTAGTACAATCCTTATATATATATCACATTATTCTAATAACCAGAATATAATCCATGTGCCCAAAAGCACCAATACATTAGTTATTCTGCTTCAACTGTAGTAATAGCATAAGATTATCCTTTATCCCTTGGCCTTTTCTGAGGTAAGTTTCCCTGATGCTTAGGACATTCATTTGCATAATTCCCCATTTCCCTACAATTGTAGCATTCAACATTGATAGCCTCTTTCTTTCCCTTGCAATCACGCGCCTGGTGACCTTTTTCTCCACATTTATAACAAACTCCCATTCCTTTTAGGCAAGTACCAGGGTGATTATTCCCACAATTATCACATAATGGAAAATCCTTCTTTCCCTTTTTCCCTTTATCTGTCTCTTGTTCCACCGTTCTATTCTTCTCTTTCTTTACTTTGTTGTCATAAGACTTAGAGAATTCCTTTTCTGTCTTGATAGCACATGAGGCAATATCTTCGTATGTTGAGAAAGATTGTGATACTAGAGCTCGACGGAGAAATGGTTTTAACTCATCAAAGAAATGATCAATCTTACTTATCGGGTTACGTATATAATCTGCAGCATGCCTCGCTAACCTTGTAAAGTTAGCCTCATACTTTGCGACATTCTCATCCTCATTCTGCCTCAGACTCAGAAATTGCCTTTCCATATCTGCTCGATGGTCATGTGGAAAGTATTTTTCTAAGAAAAGCTCTTTAAACTCCCTCCATTCTATATTCTATACATCATCATCTTCCTTTTTATTTTGAATCAATGACCACCATTGATCGGCATCTCCGGTGAGGCGGTAAACTGCCATGATAACCTTCTCCCTTTCGCTACTCCCCAAGGCATGGAATATTTTCTCTAAGGAGTTTATCCATTGCTCAGCTACTAACGGATTTGTAACCCCATTAAATGTTTGTGGTTGTTGCCTCATGAAGCGGTCTAACATTGATCCTCCACGTTGCGGATCAGGGTGCTTCATACGAGTAAGGTTGTTATTCATAACCTGAGTGAGTTGTCCCAGTATGGTAATAAGTTGATCAACACCAGTTGTATCTCCAGATCCACAATAATTATCTTGAGCAGGAGGACAATCCCTACATGGAGTGCGTGCATTGATATGGTTTCCATTCCTTCCACTAGGAGCCATTTCTAAACAATGGCATAAACTATATTAGTTTATGAATCAAAATACTTAATTCCATACTTGTAAGATACTTAACATAAATTGAACTATTTATGGATATAATCCATAAAAATGTTTTCTTTGAGGAAGTATATACTCATAACCCTTCATAGTGGTTTATAAAGAAAATGAGAATTATCCAAAGCATATCCCCTGGGAGTGTCGTAACCAAGAGTGCAGCAAGGCCCGTTGTCGTGCACCATTTCCCGTTCGAGTCTAGCTCAAAGCGGTGTTTTCGGGTTTTACCCCTAGGTACATCTGTGCCAGAGCTGCCTCTACCTGCTCGTATCCAGATAGGGATGTATTGCTCGGAAAACTCACAGAATCTCTACAATAACAAAATTCTAGGAAGTTATTCTATACTAATCCTCAAAGTCTATCTTTGGGCTATGTGATCTAATCAGAGTTTGTCTAAATCTAGCATCCAAGGTTAGTACTAAACTGCCTCTGATACCAACTGTAACGCCCCGACCCCAGCTACCCAGAGTCGGTGCATTACTTCGTAACATTGGAATGATCACAAATGATCAAGTCTCGAAAGACCGATTAGTTTAGTAGCCTTGGAAACACTAGATACATTCATAAATGTTACATTACATCATAAAGTGAAAACTAATAACAAAGTCTTCATAGTCCACACTCATATCCTCTTCTGACTATCCCTGCAGGTCATTCATAAAATACTTCTTCACATCCTGGAAAATATTAAAACATTGAAAGGGGTGAGCTCAGATGCTCAGTAAGGATAACAATATTGCGGAATCTTTCATAAATAAACATAAACATTTAAGGCAATGTATAACTAAAACAAAATCCTTTTAAACTTGAACATCAACATAATATGGAAAAAGTAAAATGAGATAATGCCATTTACTTCTTCACATGGATATTCTACTGGTCGAATAATCACATGCAATATCAATAACCACTTTCATAATGATGGAATGCATAATGCCAGACTATCATAACCACGTAGCCAAGGCCTCGTGCCAAGACCACAAATAAGATTTTGTCAAGGCCTCGTGCCAAGACACTAGTTTGTCTCATGAGACCTGCTGATGCATCGAGGAGCTATAGCGGGCTCCACCCGTCCCTTATTAAGTCCAATTAATTCCTTATATGAATAGGTTTAAACATATCATAAACCATAACATAATCGTATCACATAAAACATGCATAAAGAAAACATAACATTTCCACATTTCAATCACAAGATATCAATACAACACATTGATATAATAAAAACGCTTTCAAAACCATTTTCAATACAAAAATAAAAGAAAATTAAAACTTTGTATTTATTTTTCATTAAAAAAAAGTGATGGCTTGTAGAGGAAGCCGAAACTCAAATAATGGTCACGGCGGCAGAGAAGTCATTGTCGCCGCATAAGTACGGAAAGAAAAACATTCCCTTTTTGTCGTTTAGTAAAAAGCTTCGTATAAAAAAGATTCCTTTTGAATAAACGTAAAAGTCAAAGGGGTTTATACACCGTATAATAGAAAGTTGTGTATAAAACCAAATATGCCTCAATGAAAGGAGATTGAGACGAAGTCCTTAAAAAGATCATTTTTAAAATAACATAGATCTATTATGTTTATTCACTATATGTACACATAAATAAATTATAAATACAATATATGACATAATAATATTATGACATTATTTGAAAGTAGGAGATTAACCCAAAGAATGAAAATTGGGTTAAGAAGTTCCCTTACCTTGCGTCTTGTCCTGACTCGACTGTTCTTTAACCTCCTGAATAATAAATTAGAGTTAATTTCTATTTACTTAAGAACCTTTTTCATGTTCATTATTCCTTTTATATCACTTATTACCATGTTATGAACATTATGTAATTATTTAAGTTAATAACGGTCGTTTTGTCGATCTTTGGTACTTGAGTCAAAAATAAACTTCTTATAATTACAAGTTGTTCATGTGGTGAAATATTAATTATATCCAGAATTATATTCATGATGTAGATATCATATATATCATATATATACAGTATATACATTCATTTATAATATTACGTAACATTTAGAGGTAAGAAATGAAATGCACCGTTTATGGAGACGGTAAGCCGTACGTACGCATGAACGCTACTTTCATTTCTATTTCATATTTAATGGAATGAAATCATAATTATATAAATGTATAATATAATTAAAGTATAATATAGTATATAATACCATTTACTCCATCCTTTATACATCCCACTTATGGCATTAACGATTCAAATCACTTTGAGGGGGCGGTAGTCCGCACTTCCTAAAATGAAATTATCGCGTTTACCCATAATGGAAATCATAAAGTATGCCATAAATGAGAAATACAGAAGCATAAGTAAAACATTAAAATATTATATATCATATATAAATATAGTGACATCTTAATTACCACCTTTGAAGGTGTTATATGAGTGTTGAACAATCATCTTTTCGTGAGACAGAAATTCGCCATACACAGAAACAGTATGCTCTTTAACCATTAGATGTAGGTGTGTGTATGTGTAGCTCGAATCCTTCTTATAAAAACATCCTAGTATATTGAGTATACTGTAGTGGTTACAAAATAAATGAATAAAAAGAGTTTAAGGGGTTAGAGAAGCTAAATAAAACAAAACAACTTTAGAGAAGACATTACCTAAAAATCGGGTAACTCTTTTTGATTTGAGACAAAGGCTTCCTTGGGAAGCATTATGCCCAAAGTGAGGCTTCTAGGAGTAAGGGAGGGAAGTTGGGAGGGTATTTTGGCAGAGGTTGGTTGAGTCAAATGGCTTGAATGTGTGAATGAGGTGGTAGAGGTGGGGGCCTTTTATAAGAGGAGAGGAGGGGCAATCTTGGAAAGTAAGGGAATTTTACATTATTATACAATGCTTTTCGGATTCTAAAGGTCCAACACTTATATAATGAGTGTATAAGGTGATAAGGGTTCTAAATATACCCATACAATAGTCTTTGGACAAGTTTAAGCCTTGTATTGTACATTATCCTTTCATTTTATTATAATCGTTAAATAATGAGGTCATCGCTGCATCATAATGACGTCATAAATAATTTAATTTATTTAATGTCTAAAAATTATAAAAAAAATAATATGATGTAGGAAATCTTTTTAGATTTAAATTTAATATTTATAGTCAAAAATATGACTTGTATAACTCCATGTAAAAATTGTTTTAGTAAACATTTCATGTTTGTGTCATTTTTTACTTTAACATTAAATAAAAGGTATTTATGTCATTTTCCAACTAAAGTGGCTCCATGGGGTCCCCAAGTTGACCCATGGATTGTCTTGGTCGGCCATGGAACATCCAATTAGGGTAGGACCTGTGTCAAGCACATCTCATATTATTAAAACATTATTTTTACCTTAAACTACACTAATTACCTCTAATTGCGATTAAGAACTTAAAAGTTACTATTCACCAAAAATTATTTTAATCTCATTGAACCACATTTTACTTCTTAATGACAACCATGTATGTTGGATTTTTGAAAATAAAATCACAGAAGTGGTAATATTTCATTTAAACGAAAAATCAGTTATTTAACTACCACTTAGTGGTTTCACTATTCATCAAAAATTGAAGTTTTTCAGAACAATGCCAAAATTTTACCCTAAGCTATAATTGATATTCCGAATTCAAAAATGATGCCTATTTTACAAAATTCCAAACATATGAGTTGCATTAATTAATTTTATATTTAATTCCCGCTGTCACAACAAATAGCGTGTTTTTAAGAAACAATTTATATCAAAAGATTGGCAATTGTTTATGTCCAATTTCAATGTTAAATTAATTCTAATGACCACCATTGGATAAAATGGTAAAAATATATTCTAATTATACTTTAAAACCACTAAATAGTATAATTTATCACTATAAATTATTTTGATTAAAAAAGTTGTTTTTAAGTATTTTTCACTATTCATAAAAAATTTGAAGTTCTCAGAAAAATACCAAAAATTCAACATAGGCTAATTTCGATATTCCGAATCCAAAAATGAAGTCCATTTTGAAATATAAAATTTCTATAATTTTAAAAAAGTGGGTATTACTATTCATAACGGCTACTTTGATTAGTCGTGGTGTGTTAGAACTCGAACTTGCGTAAAATTCAAGCTATTGCATTATTGAAAGAGAGGGTTATCGTGAAAGCTCGGGGTGTTACAATTATCCACTTATCTCCCCATTGTAAAGACACACTATCTTCACTCCATCAAGGCATATCTTTCCTTATGATGTTTTTTAATACCATTTGATAAATAACTCCATCAAGGCAGGGGTGGTGTGTGCAGGTGGGGACAGGGGTGGGGTGTGCAGGGTGGCAGGGGGTGTGTGCATGGGGGCAGGGGTGGGGTGTGCGGGGGGGTCAGGGGGTGTGTGCATGATACCAACTGATTCTAATTCCCATGAATCATTTAGGGGTTGTTCATATGTCCTCAAATTGAAACCAAATGATGCTAATTGAAATCTTCATTGTTTTTGGAATTACAACCTGAGATCTTGCACTCATCTCAATACACATGTTGAGAACATTCAAGTACATGTAGAAGGTTTTATAAATCTTCCTTGAGACCTTAAATTTCCTCAACATCTTATCGTTGATTAATTCAATTTTTACCCCTTAATATCAGACTTTATTCGATTATTAACCAGGATGAGAGAAATGCATACCTCATTATTGATTTTTTCAAGAACTTTCCAGAAATTCCATATTTGTATGGAATAAATAAGTCTGGTAGCTTCTCAAGGGTCTTATCCACTCATCTCCCCATCGAGGAGACACACTATCTTCACTTCATCAAGGTAGATCGTTCCTTTTTATGTTCGTTGCATGGGTGGGGTGTGCTGGGGGGAAGGGGTGTGGTGTGTAGGGGGGTATGGGGGTGTGTGAAAGGAGACATGGGTGGGATGTGCAGGGGGGCAGGGGGTGTGTACATGATACCAATTGATTCTAATTCCCATGACACATTTAGGGGCTGTTTAGATGTCTTCAAGTTGAAACCAAATTATGCCAATTGATATCTTAATTCTTTTTGGAATTACAACCTGAGATCTTGCACTCATATCAATTCACATGTTAAAAACATTCATGTACATGTAGCAGGTTTTAGAAATCAGCTTTGTGATCTCAAATTTCCTCAACTTCTTGTCATTGATTAATTCAATTTCTCCCCCTTAATATCAGACTTTATTCTATCATTAACAAGGATGAGAGAAATGCATACATCATCAATGATTTTTTCAAGAACATTCAAGAAATTCTAGATTGTCATGGAATAAATAAGTCTGGAAGATTCTCAAGGGTCTTCTCCACTAATATCCCCATCGATGAGACACACTATCTTCACTCCATCAAGGAAGATCATTCTTTCTAATTTACATTTCATGGGTGGGATGTGCAGGGGGAAGGGGTGGGGTGTGCAGGGGGGCAGGGGGTGTGTGTAAGGAGGTCATGGGGGGGGGGTGTGGGGGGGGGGGGGGGGTTGGTGTATGATACCAATTGATTTTAATTCTCATGACTCATTTAGGGGCTGTTCAGATGTCCTCAAGTTCAAACCAAATGATTCCAATTGATATCTTCATTCTTTTTGGAATTACAACCTGAGATCTTGCACTCATCTCAATACACATGTTGAAAACATTCAATTACATGTAGCAGGTTTTAGAATTCATCCTTGAGATCTCAAATTTCCTTAACTTCTTGTCATTGATTAATTCAATTCTCCCCCTTTAATATCAGACTTTATTCTGTCATTAACAAGTATGAGATAAATACATACCTCATCAATGATTTTTACAAGCACTTTCTGGAAATTCTAGATTTTCATGGAATAAATAAGTCTGACAGCTTCTTTAGGGTCTTCTCCACTCATCTCCCCATTGAGGAGACACACTATCTTCACTTCATCAAGGCAGATCATTCCTTCTGATGTTCTTTAGAATAATATTTGATAAATCATACCAAGATGTGTAGGGTGGAAGGGGTGGGGTGTGTAGGGGGTAGGGGTGTGAACATGATACCAACTAATTCTAATTCCCATGAATCATTTAGAGGTTGTTCAGATGTCCTCAAGTTGAATCCAAATGATTCCAATTGATATCTTAATTCTTTTTGGAATTACACCCTGAGATATTGCGGTCATCTCAATACACATGTTGAAAACATTCAAGTACATGTAGCATGTTTTAGAATTCATCCTTGAGATCTCAAATTTCCTCAAATTAATGTCATTGATTAATTCAATTTCTCCCCCTTAATATCAGACTTTATTTGGTCATTAATAGTGATGAGAGAAATGCATACCTCATCAATGATTTTTTCAAGAACTTTCAAGAATTTCCAGATTTGCATGGAATAAATAAGTCTGGAAGCTTCTCAAGGGTCTTCTCCACTCATCTCCCCATCGAGGAGACACAATATCTTCACTCCATCAAGGAAGATATTTTTGGAATATGATTTGATAAATCATAACAAGATGGTGACTTTTTTTCAGATCTGGAATAGTTATTCCAGCTTACTTCCTTTCATTTTCTCTCCTCTTGAGAACTAGTTTCACCTTAAATTTTGCTACATTTTATAGAACACTAATAAAACAAAAATAATAAATAATTAGGGATTAAGGTTGATTTCCTCGCTCATCAATGTGAGATGTTGGGTTGATAAAATTTTCTTAACTAGTTTTTCCTTTCCAATTTAGCTCCAAGTTTGGATGGACTCTTCATGAATGCACTTCTGGATTTTGAAGCAGCCTTAGGCAGCATGGATTTCTTTCTTCCCTCCTAATGTGAGATGTTCTTTTTAACAAGATGATATTGCACGGGCTGTTCCAGGACCATGGAAGGTTTATTCCTAGATTGGAAAGAGGGCAAAATCTGAGGTGGGCCCTCCAACATAGCTGGCCAAGAGCCCTCTCCTAGCCTCTTTAATTCAAGAATTTTTTAAATTGTATTTAGCTGCCTTCTTGTTTATATTTGTCTATATTAAATTGAAATTATTGATCAAGTGTTTGATAAAATAATTGTTTCATTTGATAAAAAAGTCATGGTTTTGTAATAAAACCCCTCCAACAGAGGTGCACTATCTGTGAAAACTCACAGTGGTAGTTTTTTCTTATTTAGCTTGTTTGACATTATTGAATTTATGTTTTCCATTTTAACCCTTCCACCCTTTTCTCTCATTTGAGACACCATGAGCCTCTACAAATATTTTTTTGACTCATAGGGGGTGTGAAAGGTGGGGTGGGGTGTGAAATATGGGGGGGGGGTGCAGGGAGGGGGGTGGGGTTGTGGGATACTGCAAGAGTTGGGGGGGGGGGGGTGTTCAAGGGATGCCTAGGGGGTGCAAGGGGGATGTACATGGGGCATCGAGGTGCAGGGGGATATCCAGGGGGGAGCAAGGGCAGTCTAGGGGGTGCAAGGGGCTGTCCAAGGGGGGGTTGTCTAGGGGGGGTGCAAGGGGGACGTCCAGGGAGGGTGTGCAAGGTGCAGTGGGGGTGTTCTAGGGGGTCTGCACGAGGGGGGGGGGGGTTAAAGGGAAATCTAGGGGGTGCAAGGGGCTATCCAAGGGGGGTTGTCCAGGGGGTGCAAGGGTTGTCCACGGGGTGCAAGGGGGCTATCCAAGGAGGGTGTGCAAGGTGGGGTGGGGGTGTTCTGGGGGATCTTCATGAGGGGGGGGGGGCTACAGGGAGGAGGGGATACTGTAGGAGTGTGAGGTGGGGGGGAGGGGGCTGTCTAGGGGGGTGAAAGGGGGATATCCAGGGGGCATGGGGGTGCAGGGGGCTATCTAGGGGGTGCAAGGGCTGTCTAGGGGGGTTCAAGTGCTCTCTAGGGGGGTGCAAGGGGGCTGTCTGGGGGGGCATGGGGGTGTGTGTGTGTGTGTGTGGGGGGGGGGGGGCTATCCAAGGGGTACAAGGGGTGTCTAGGGGGTGCAAGGGGACTACCCAGGGAGGGAATGGGTGTGTGTGTGTGTGGGGGGGGGGGGGTGTCCTAGGGAGTTTAAGGGTTTTCCAGGGGGCATGGGGTGCAGGGGGGTGCATGGGGGTTGCCCACGAGTGCGGGGGGGGGGGGGGGGGGGTTGTGTGTATTTTGAACGAAATGTGAATCCCTAGAGCCACAATTTTGAACTGTGGTTGTAGGCCTAAATCCATGGTTTTAAACAGTGGCTAAAGCTATATTGCCACGGTTTTGAACCGTCACTATAGGGTTTGTGCAGCTTAATGTTTTGCCACAGTTTGAAACCGTGGCTATAGGTCTTGCCCTATTTCCACTCCATTACCAGCCACAATTCTTTGAACCCTGGATATAACCTACATCCATGGTTTTGGGACTTATAGCCATGGTTTTGGGACTTATAGCCACGGTTTGAAACTGTGGCTATATCCTAAATTTCCAGTAGTGATACCACGTCAAACAAATTCGTAACAAGGTCTAAAATAATTTTCATGATGAGTAAATATATTATTTCATCACCAATCATGGTAAGTAATATTTATATGATTATTTATTATATTAATATAATTATAAAATTATATTTTATATAACATTTTAATTTAAATGTAGAATATGGGATAGATTAGTGCTGGAATAAGGAGTGTTTAGAAGGAATTATTAGAGAAAATCATTTATATTTTGGCCACATGATAGAGACTGAGAATAAAATAATAGTCATTGGTATATGATGTGGGAAGAAATATTTATGAAAATATGACTAAAAATATTTTTGAGCGCATCAATGCCTTCTTCAGGGTTCTATGAAAGTTAATAATAATAGTCTTAGTTTATGATTTTGTTTATCATTTTGTGAAGTACTTCTAAGAATGAAAAAGAAATACTAAAAACTATATTTAGAAATGTATGTGGTCTAGATAACTTTTCCAATGGGGGTTCGACAAAAACAGCAAAGAAATGTATTCTTTTCGAGTTTGTTTTATCATATGAGAATTTAGTTGGGTTGAAGTGATATTTTAAGGACCACAACACAGGTTGTAGTGGTTGATTTTCTGTGGTATTACTAGGTAAAAGGTTTTATTATTATAGAAACATTCATAATTTAATGATTTCATGGGAGAAAATTATTGTGTTATTCACATCAAAGAAAATATATCAGGAATAAAATGTTTATTCAATGTACTATCTTGAAACACTATCTAATAATAATGGTACACTGTGTATGAAAATAGGTGAATTTTTAAATTTTAGGATACCAAAAAAACAATCTATTTTGATGCCTAAAATTATTAGTTTGAATCAACTGGGTAGACCAAAGTCCATTTGAGTTCAGAATAAGGTACATTATCTATAAAAACATGGCCAATATTTGATATTAAACATATGTCATGAAGAATGTCAAAACTAGAAGTGATTCCCTAGCATTACAAGACCGAGTTCCAATTCTTAGTGATAGTGATATATTGTATTCTTATGAAATTTATGTATCCGTGTGTTTTATAACAAATAATTTTTCCTTAGATTTGATGTACATCCATTTAATATTTAATATTGATCACAAGTAACTAATTTAGAAACCATAAAACCCTATATAATAAGGATATGATATAGAAAATACATTTGGAACTTATTTCAAAGTTACCTTAACTAATATATCCAATATTATACTTACTATAACATAATCTGTTTTTGTAATTCTTCAATAATTTGTTAATTTTATTCATATAGATGGATGATGAAACTATTCTCATTGAGCGGTAAGAAGAAATTTCATGTCAGTATATATAAGGGTGTGAAGTTTAATGGATTAAGGTGAATAGGGAACAATATTATCATTATATTTGGCCTCCAATTAATATCATAAAAAATATAAATCGTGCTATTTTTTATAGAGTTTATATCTTAGATATCACACTTCTTGATCATTATCTACTTGCTACCCATGCTGAGATATAGATATCAGTGAATCACACTCTCCACTTTCCCAAGGGGAAGATAACTATCACCCAAGAGGATTTGTAATTTATTTTTATAATTACTATTATTTTTTTTATTGTTATATGGTGTAGATGTGGAGACTTTATTGAGGTTTTGAAATAACTAGTATGCCTAAATATTATGTAAAATGAGATAGCTACAGATGGAATTCAGTTACAATGGGATGACTTAAAATGTACTTTTACACTATTACTCAATGATAATAATGTGCTTTAGACCTTGGTTTTTTCATGTGGATATATCATATAGCTTCTTATAAGGATAAGTTTTTATGATCACATGAGAATTTATGTCTATATTATGTTTTTGGGGACACATGAGAACTTTTATTGGGATAATAGATATAGCTGGTCCCATTTATTCTTGAAATACACATATAAAACATTATGTAAGACATTCTAATCATATTTTAATGATCCTAGGGGATGTGTCCTCATTAATAATTCTTTGAAATGGGAACATATCTATCTCTTAACACCCATTATTATTAGTCTGTAGATTCCCATGAAGGTACTTAATTACTCTCTATGAGGAAACATTTATGATCAAACTTCCTTAATATTTTATATGTTACTATAAATTATAATATACATGAATATTAATTACTTATCATTTCCAATATTCTATATTAAAAGTGGATTCTAGAAATATTTTATTTCATAAAAATGAGATATATTTTGATAATATACCATCTCATGTTTGAAATTCTACTACATGATGATGTAATTGTATAGGTTTCTTAATTCTAGAGAGGTAATTCCCAAGAGTTTCCTTTTTTAACCCTACATAAAAGGGAACCCCCTCCCTAGGAGTGGCCTTTTTGAAATTTTATATTCTTTTAAATATCCAAAAAATACTTTCAAAAAATTTCATATATCATTTTATAATTAATAGATTCTATGTTTGGGTATATTTGATGAACCTTATATATATTTTAGTACAAGTCTGAAAGATTATATTACTGTAATTGAACTTATAATCTTTCTTATTATTGAGTGGATCCACCTCGATAGAGATACTCATTATTTTGGATGCTTATAATGTATTCCATTAGTGTAGATAAAACTACCAAAGATTCATTACAAGATACTAATAGGGAGGAATGATGATAATTAGAGATGGTATCGTTCATTATATATCAACATATGGGACGCACATGTGATAATTTTTATATAGGGAATGGATATGATACAATAACCTATATCAATGTATGTTGGGTATGCACCATGGTACAGATAAAAATCTATATTGTAACTTATATGGCATAGTTAAGGGATCCATGAATTTGTAAGTTATCAACTATAAATTATAAGATTTATTTTAGACATTTTTTTCTTTTATCATTTATTTTTCATAGTCATGTCATAAATATTATAATATTTTCATGTTCAATTCTAAGGTGGGAAAAATATTTTTTTCAGGGAGTGCACCATTATGTAGTGAAATACATATTACTCAAAATCCTGGATGTAGCTAACAGTATATTCAATTTTCTATATAGTGGGGGGAGGAACCTTACCAAGAACCTACTCCTCTAGATGCTGATATTGGGGAGTCCTGTGGATGACATAGATCAATTGCGGTTGCTCACGAAGCCACACATTTCCACCTGTTGTGAAACCCCTGGTTTTAGGTATTTTGAAACTTGATTTTGTATTTTAATGTTATGAGGTGTCTTGGAATAGTTTTGTATTGTATTACAAGGGATCTTGTTTTGTAATGGATTTCTTGCCACACTGTATATCAAAATTTCAGGGTGTTTACCATGGTGGTGGTCATGGTCTATTTCATGTTACAGATATGGGTTCAGTGTATAACCGTTGTGTTCGTGGAAAAATTGAAGTGGAAAAAACCCATTTTTTGGGTGTGGTTATTAGATTGATTCCCTATAGTAAATGGGATGACAAAAATTCTATGTTGGCGGGTGTGTTGGTCCTATGTTGAGGGAAGTTGAGTTGTGTAGGTGAAATGGAAACATGGAGCATGGGATGTCTATGCCATGGAAAAAAGGCAAGGCATGATTAAAATTAAAAAGGTAATTCCAAAATTCCATTGGGATACTATATAAGAAATTCATGGTTGGGGTCACCATAGTCATGTTAGACATTAACACATAATGGTGATAATCAATTTTTTTAATGGTTGAAATAACCACCAAATTTGGGGGCAATATATTTGGCATAGAGTGAAACTATGTGAAACACATTGGGGATTAATAAATTTTATTTTTAATCCATTTTATTTGAATAAAAAAAATATATTTTTCTTATTTTCTCTAGAGATCTTGAACAAGAAACTCTCTTAGGTAGACTTGGGTGATTATTTCCTTTCAGAGATTCTTTTTTTGCTGGAAAATATGACACATGTTTGGTTAAGCTATATAGATTCTCTCCCAATCTACTGTTATTGGTGTTCGATGGTTGTTCAATCATTATTGTTCAATACTTATGATTACTACTATATTTATATTGATTATTTTTCTCTAAATAATTTCCATTCAATGCCATATTTTGAAAATATTTTTTGAAAAAAGTAGAAAAGGGTCTTTGATTTTAAAATGAATATTTTTTGGGATGTGTAAAATTTATCATGGGTTTGGGTAAGTGTGAGTTCATGAAACACTTGAGTGGGGACATATAGGTTCGAACATGGAAACAAGTGACGGATTAAGGGGCACATAGATTATAAAACACCATGTGATGACATAAGTTAGTGGGATAAAATATTTTTTTATATGTTTTTATAGTTTAGGGAGACTCCCTTGATGAGAGATGCATTGGGTTCATGAAATAGATTTCACTGGGTAGGATTTAGCACACTACATTGTTTTTTTTCACTTTTTAGTTACCTATTATATATATTATGCATTAGAATTTATCATTTAACCTAGTTTTTTAAATGACTATCATGAGCTAACTTATTCATATCATAGGGGAATATGTCAGCAGACTTAGAGGATTTCCTATTAGATTGTTACGAATCCTCTATATATATACTTTTGTGAATATACATATTTTTTCATCATGATTTAGGTAAGAGGTTAGTATATTAATTTGTTAGTGTATTACATTAATGGTGTAGCTATAGATGGTGGGAAACGAATCTTGGATGTTTACATGAGAGGGATTACGGATAATTTTCATGTTTGGCACCCATGTTTTATTTTTAATCATTTTATTATTATGTAAATACTATAGAAGCTAGAACTATTCACCTTGGGCCATCACTTTGGGCTTAGATTCCTTAAGGTTTTTGGGCCCCCAGGCCTTCAAATTAGAAGGGAATTTGGTCCACCTTTAAGGAATTAGGGCCACCTCATGGTCTTCGGGCCACATGTTTTTGGCTTATACAAACTCTACATAAAAGGAGTAGCCCGAGAAGTGGATTCAGAGCAGGTGAAATCACCAGAGTAGAGCCAAATGGATTGTCAGAATAAGAGGGTATGACTATGCCATCCAGACCATCCTGTGCATCCATGATAAGCCTAGCCAGATGACCATGCGATGGTGGAGAGATACTATCACGATGCAGATATCGGGGAGGGGAATTTATTTTTAGATAGTCTGGTTTAATTCCATAGGACCTTCAGGTCAAGTAATATCCTAAGCCTATGGGCCTTGTAATCTCTGAGCCTACGGGCCTTGTAAGGGTTCCCCCATATCCCTTGAAAGTGGGGTTATCAAAAATCAATAAAAATATAAGGCCTTCAGGCCATTCAGGCATGATTGTATGAATGGAGATAGGGTGTGTTGGATCTTGAAAATTAGTGTATTAAAAATTTCATAGAAAACCTATTTGTACAGAGCATTGAGTTACCAAGGTGTTATTGGTAAAACAAAGTGTATTAAAAAAATATAGGCATTCCCTAAAATCATAATCATATGTTGATCTGATGAGAATTGTATATAATGAATTTAAAAATATTCTTCCCAACATGAATTAATCATTAATATTATATTTTATTGATCATGATTTAGAATTTTTACATTATGATATGCCTATTTTTATACGGTAGATTATGAAACTAATGATTGAAGCGTGGGGTGGGGGGGGGGTATTTTGCAATGGATATAAAAAATTTCACAATTCGGGTAACTTAGTAACTATTATGAGTGAGCCAATGAGAATTTGGTTGCATCTAAACCACAATCAAATCAATAGATCCTTAAGAGCATTGTAAAAGCTTTTCAAGATTTGGAAAAGGAACTCTATTGGGGGAAACATGCAATATGGATCTCTTATTAGAATATAAGGGGAATAACTCACTAATATTGAATTGTTAATTATAGGATTAAAAGGATGAGGAATGGATGGGAAAGATAGAATGAATAATAAATTTTTTTTACTCTATTTGAAATTAATGTGAAGTTACTAGTTTATATTCTTCAGTATTTATCATAGAAATGGTTAGACATAGTTGTTCAAGTTACGGTTGATGATTAACATATTTGGTAGGGGTTGGATTACTATTTTATAAAAAAATATATTTTAATACCATTACTGTGTCAAGGACGAGTGATTTATTTGACCATAAGAAATAGAGTCTACCAGTAAATGGGTACATAGCCTGGTTTACTTACGTATCACTCTTTTCACCAGAAATGGTAGCTAGTGAATATATCATGTTGTGAATGTTTTTCTAGGGTTTAAAAGTGGACATGTACTCTATAGAGGTTATTTATATCATTGAAAACTACACATATATTATAAAGACGTTGATGATGGTGGAGAAAGATATCACTTGAAAAATTATTAGAGGGAAAACCTTTGTCCACCTGGAAAAAAGTGGAAGCACTGGTGGAAATAACTATCGGAAAGAGGGGTACTTACAGGATATAAATGCACTAATGTACAAATAAACATGGTCCACTAATTTTCCTCCACATAGTAAGAAATTTGTGGATTTAATTTGATGTGGATCTATAGAAAATTTAAGATGGAATATACCCTAACCCCTTGAGAGTTTCATAATTATTATAGGTTATGACATATGAAATGATTTGGAAAAAATCCCCCAATTTAAAACAATGGAAATATTTCTAATATTAGTCATGATTCTAATTCTCAACAGGGAATATATTTTTAATGTACTTTTAATTCTCATACTCCATTTAGTAGGGGTGATTACTAGAACACCCCAAACTTCCATTTGGAACCATCGCAACATGGGGACTACAATAATCCATGAAGATATAATTTATAACTATTTGTTGTAGAGAAAACCTTCATGAATAAATAACGATGTCCCTTGATGGTGAGGGTATGATTCTTATCAGTTGAATTTTCATTATTTTTTGTTTTTCACTTGTGTATCTCACTCATTTTTTGATTCCCATGTGGTAAATCAAGTGGAATGGCTTGTGGAAATGTTTCCTCATATCCCAAGCAATAATACACCTATTGGGAAATAGGAGTGCAAGGGATATATGAGTACAAAAAATTCCATTTCCATTGAGGGATTCCATTATAAAAATTATAGAAAAGGCCTTAATAATTGCTTGAAAAAATATATAATAAAAGGTACCCTTTATCAATGTCTTCATAGCACTAATGAAAGTTTACCTTTATTAGTTTTTTTATACTTCTGATAAAAGGTACCATTTATCAATGATATATTTTTACTGATGATAAATGATACCCTTTATCAGCACTAATAATAAAGTGCTGATAAAGGTCCAGATCATCGGGCTATCCCTCCTCAAAATATCACATGGTAGGACATTCTTTTTATATATCACTTCGCCACATCCATTGCTCAAAATAATACTATGGGTATTGGCTCTAATATACACTATACACAACTATATAGGTCTGTCATGGGCCCACACAGGCCTTGGGCCACCCTATACTTAACCTGGCCCTCTGCTCGCCTTCATATTTGGGTCCTAAAGCACCATGCTCGAGGGATGGCCAAATATTTTAAAATAAACCAATAAAAATATCAAGTGTTAAAAATAATAAAAAATTGAAATAATTAAGAAAAATATGTATAAAAATGAATAAAATTTAAAAATATTATTTTTTAGTAAAATAATCATTCATAATCTTCACACATATATTTAAATATTATATAAATTATAAAAATTAATAAATAATATATATTAAATATAGATTTGTAAAGTCAATAAAATAAAATAATTAAATAAATCAAAATTAAAAATGAGTAAATGAAAAGAATTCTAAAAGCTTTATTAATTAAATAAATGTTGATAAAAATGAATAAATTTAGTATACATATATATAAATTATAAATATAATTAAATAGTATATATTGAATATCGATATATAAAATGGACAAAACTAAATAATTAGAAAAATTAAAATGAGTAAATTAAAAAAATATTAAACGTTTTTTAAATTGAATAAATATTGATTATAATGAATAAATTTAATATACATATATATAGATTATCAGTATAAATAAATAATATACATAAAATATAGATATATAAAATGAATAAATTGTAATAATTAAAAAATTATAAATAGATAAATTATAATAATTATATAAAAAAATTAAAAAATAATAAATTTCAAAATTATTAAAGAAATATATAAATGAAAATATTATTAATAAAATAAATAAAAATAAGTTATATATATATATATGTTAATTATATAAAATAATAAATTATATACATTAAAAATAAATATAGAAGATGAATAAACTGTATTAATTGAAAACATATTAATGTCTTATTCATCTTTAATGGTTTTTATAAATAATAATTCTTTAATACATTTAATATAGAAATATATTCATACATATTACTATATATATATATAAATATATATAACATTATTAAAAATATAATTTATATAAAACAAATTATTTATGATTACAATAAATAAGTCATAAATTTAATGAGTAATAGTTTATAATAACAAATTAATACTAATTAAAAACACTAAAAAATTACATCAAGTAATGAAAATAAACTGAATATCATTTGATTTTTAAATTTAACATATATAAAATGTGTGATAAAATGATTTCACACACACATATATATAATTAATAGTGCAATTTTATATACATTACACATGCAAATTATTAACATAATTAATGAAATCTTTTATAGAAACATATACACCTAATATTTATAAATTTTTTCAAATTTTAGAATTCATTTTAGAATTTTATTTAGTAGCATGATAATTTTAATAAATTATTTTTTTAATGAGTAAATTTTATTTATTTATTTTTATTGTAATTAATGTTTGGTATTATTTATTTTATTGTGATATTTTTTATTTTTTATTTTTTGGGATTTTATAAATTTATAATATTTATTTACGTATATATATTTACTATATTTTAATATTTTGAATATGTAAACATATTTATTTTAAGATATTGCCACATTTTATTTATAATTTATATTTAATAAACAAAACATATCAATTATTTCAATATTTTTAAACTACACACATTTTTAATTTATCAATTTCATTCATTTTTAACATGGATTCGTTTAAGATTAGATATTCATTAATAACATGAAAATATAAATTTTTATGTAATTATTTATATATAAATATATTTTTAAATGCATTTTTATTATACTTTTAAATTTATAATTATAAATAAATAAATATTTCTTTTTTAAAAAAGTATTTATATAGTTATAAATAAATAATTATATATATATATATATATATTTATTTAAATAATTATAAAATTATAATGAATTTATTTAAATAATGAAGATATTCATTATATTTATATTAAAATTTACAGTAATATTTATACATATTTATTATATATATATAATTATATAAATATATATAAATAAAAAAATTTATGAATATTTTTTAAAAAAATATTTTTATAATTATATATAAATATTTTTATATTTAAATGATTCAGAGGATGGATATTGGGAATCATGAGAATAAGGATCATAGAAATGCCTAGTGTTTCAATAATGTTGTTACGCTCCCTGTGAGGAAGAGCTCACAATGATGCATCTCTAGCCTTCATGCTCACTAGAGGTAAGATCTTATTGTCGTCATCCACACCACTATCATAGAGGGACCCCAATATATCCATTGTGCATCCACATTGTCCTTTGTGGGATCTCGATCTCACCAAAATTCCTAGTTATGTTACCTTTATGGTGGTCCAGATTTGGTCTTGGTGTGTCTTGACAGCGTGTGACAGTAACAATAGTGATCTCTGTTCTCTTGTGGCATCCAAGGTTTGACAGATCTCTTAATCGCGCAAGAAACTTCTATGATTTGGGAATCGATGGAGGATATTTTTCTTCCATAGGGGTAGCTTGATCCCTTCAAGGCTTTTGGTGGGGGTTTGGTGTTAAGAAGAACCTTCGTGATGAGGTTGATTATGGTGAGGAGAAATGATCCTTATCTCTCTAAAAAGGATCGACTGCTTTTGCAATTCATCACATGGGGTGTGTCTCCCATGTCAATGAAGATCAATCAGTGGTATCATAGAGGCTTGAATATGGTAAAAATTCAATTATTTCACATCTCATTTTTTCCAGAGGTTCCATTCCAATAAATTTTAACGATTAAGTTTAACAGGTTTTCAGGATTTTTGGTTACTCTAATTGGAGACACATTTCTTTGGGGTGTGGGTTCATTCATTTTAGTGTCTCTTATTATGAGATGAAATCTAGTGCATGGGGCATCTGTTCCCTCTCTATAAAGCCTCTATTTCTCTATGATAATGAAGGGGATATGAGGATTGATGAAATTAATTCTGAGAGTTCGTCAACACAAGTTTGGTGTAAGGTCTATGGTTTACATTGGATGCTTTGGAATATGAAAATTCTCTATGACATTGATATGTCACTTGGTCTCCCTATCAAGATGGATAAAGTCACTTTTAATGATAGTTATAGACATTTCAAATGATTCATTGTTGAAATTGATTTAACTGAAACTTTTTTTGACCAGGTTTTTCTATCTATAGATAATGAAGTGTTTTATTTGAGGATCATTTATGAGAAGATTCCAAAATTCAATGTGGAATGCAGAGATATAGGACACGATTGAACCACCTATAGAAGGTTGATTTTCTGTGATGTTTTTTCTATTTTTGCTCATAAAATAAGTTCATACTTTAAGGGAGGTAAGAAATAAGGTTCCTATAGTTTGGTAGATCAAATTACAGATGGTTGTAATTCTAGGCAGTCATGTACTTAATCGTCTGGTAATGTGGTTCCTATCCATATTTGTTGGTAGGATGTTCCAGTCTCTGCTTTGAATGTTGAAGTTTAGAATCCTTGTAAGGGAGATAATTTTCTTGTTTCAAGAGATGATCTTCAAAGCCTTTCTATTATTCCCAAGGTTTTTTTAAAGAATTCTTGAGCTGTTGATGATAGTCGGATAGATCATGATAATGTTTATGTTAGTACAGGATATGATCAACCTGTCTAGAACTTTTGGTAGCTAATAATAGATCATTCTAATGTTAATATAGTTTAGGATCCTATCAACAATGTTTTTCTTGAGTAGAATAATGGAGACAAATTTTTTGGTTGGATAGGGAAAACACCTCTTAGTGCTAGTGCAACATCTGTGCAGTGCTTTGATAGGAAGAAACTCTGGTGAAACATCGTTGCTGATAAAGAACTAATTACAAGTGAGGTTTGTTTGAGAGCAACCTAGAATGTTAAAAAAATAATGGCATAGATGAATCATCTATTTTACAGTGAATAAAACTTTTTGTGAGGTAATTAGTTATGCAATCCATGGTTGATGAGAGTCATAAAGGGAAGTAACATGTGGATAATGAAGGGTTTCAAATAATTCCAAGGAAAACTAGATTTCATCATGAATCACCTAATGTTTCGGAAAAAATTACTGATACCTTAATTTTAATTGATGTTAACTCATTTATGGTACTTGATTCTCTTCATTATGATGTTAGAAATATGTATAAATATAGTACTGATGCTAAAAAGTGTGAAGAAATAACTCAACATCAAAAAAACATAGAGATGAGGTAGGAATCCAAAGGTCGAGGATGGAGACATGGATGAGAGAATTTAAATCATGGACATGGATGATGTGTTTCTTCTAGATCTTCCAGGATTAACCTAGAGTATTTGAATATTAAATAGAAGTACACATCAATCTTCAAGCAGACGAAATTACAGTCAGAGTGGGAATATGCTAATGTTGAAGATTGTGATAATGTCTTAGATCATGATTATGGTGATTCTTGTTTTGTTTTTTTCTTATGGATATGGGATTGCTCTTTTTGACCCCATATTTCTTCCCATGTGATTATTATCTTTTCATCAATTTTAATAAATGGCCATGAGTTTTAGCTTCTGGCTAGAACTTCTTTGTATAATTATATCCTTAATTAATAATAAATTATAATATATATATTTAAATAATTTATATATTTAATATATTTATATTTATATTTATATTATATATATAATTTAATAATATAATTATATTTATAATTAAAAAGAAGTAATTAAAAATATATTTTCAAATATATTTATAAATGTAAATTTTAATATTTATAAAATTATTTGTTTATAATTGTAAATATAATAATATGGTTTTTTAAAAAGTATTCATAAAATTTTAAATGAAAAATTGTATATTTAAATAAGTACATAATTATAATAAATAATTTTAAATAATTAATATAATTAATATATATTTAATAATATAAATATATAATGATATAAATACATTTATAATAACATAAAAATATTTTTAAACCTATTTAAAAATATTTTTATTTATAAATATAATTATAAATCTTTTACGAGATCTACGAATTTAGCACTAATAATGAAGGATTTTATCAGTTCTTCTTTTGCGCTGATAAAGATAAGTCTTTCATCAAAACCACAGTAGCACTGATAAAAGGTATCTTTATCAGATCTAATGAAGCACTGATATAGATATCTTTTTTAGTGATGATTAATTTAGTACTGATAAAAGGTGTCATTATAAATACTTTCTTATAAGTTCTGATAAAATCCTCCCTAATATATATGAAAGAACCCTAATTTCATTGATTTAAGTCACTATTCTAAAGATTTTGTAGTAGTCCCTTGATGTTGGTGCTCTTCCTCTACTTTCTCTTGGAAGAATCTAGCCTTAAATATATGGTATGTTATTTTTTCTCCTCCTCTCTTGTTGATTTCTTATTTGGGTTCCGCAGTTTTTATTGTTACTCTTTTTTCTTACCTCATGTCCACTTTTCTACATCATACTCAATAGAACCTCATTTGATCCCAAAGAGGGGTTCCACATCATTCAACTTAAATTTAGGTGTTCCTCCCTCAATTTTCTTGTGTTTTCCAATGTAAATCATTTATTTCCACTTTCTTATTTAGGATTCTCCTCCATTAATTTTAATTTCTCGAGGTATGTTTTTCTTTTCAAATCCTTTATTTTATAAATCATGGAATTACTGAGGAATTTTAATTTCATTTTTAATTATATTTTTCATTTTTTTTAATTTTTATAATGGATTTGGAAAAACATTTTTGTTGAATTCCTTGATTTTAACATAGGGTTTTCCCTATATTTTGATTGAATTATTTTTAATTAAATTTTTTATCATTCTAAGTGTTTAATTATATGATCATGATAAATTTGAAATCAATTTTTAAGATAAGTCAAAGGACTATGCCATATTTTGGGTTTTAAAGGATGAAACAATGTTTTAAAGAAATGTTTGAAATATAAAAATGTTAAGTTTCAAAATATTTTCAATGTATTGAAATTTTTTAATTTTAAATTAAAGGAAAATAAATTGGCACCCTAAGATATTTTTTAAGAATGTTCATCACTTTAAAAATGGGGTTATAACTTATGATACTCTCATTGACCACCCAGTGCATTTTTGGTCAATGTTATGGTATGTTTATCAATTTATAATGTATGTTTAATGTGAATTGGTTTGTTCAATACAAGGTTTTTTGGAGGTGACGTGTAGAGTATTACTTTTTTTTCATATGTATTTATTTCTATTTCATTATCACCTTCTAACTTGGTTTCTTGGTCATAGGAACTATAGGTAACGAAATGGTATATTGGATGAGTGAAAACTCTAGTTTAACTTATTTCTAGATAGATTTGTACAAGGTTATTGAGTGGGACTGGTTTATTTAGTACATAAAAAGTTTTTAGTTTAGTTTAAAAAATCAAACATGTTAGTGATACTTAATAATTTATCATAACAAATTATTTCAACCAACATAATTAACCTAGTCATTATCATATCACCAATTAAATCACTAAGTAATGTTTAAATGTTTGTCATTGACTTTTAATTAATTTAGTTTATAATTAAAGGAAATTAATTTCTTTGTAATACAAGACATGGTATAAAAGGGAATACGTAACACAGTATATTCATACCATTAAAACTGATGATTTAAAACTAAATTTAGGTTTATTAAAAGTCATCAAGATATTCAAACCCAAATATGTACTCAATAGTAATATATTTTCTTGAACAAATGTCTAAAACATGTAAATATCAATGTTAATTTATTAAAATGAAGTGATGTATCATAAGCCAAAAATATGATATCTATATTAATTAATGGTACATAAAATGATTTAGATCTTATTGAATTTATAATCATGAACTTATATAAATGAAATAACGTCAACAATTAAACAACAAAAGTCCAAACATTAATTTCAATGAATAAATAATATTAAAACAATAAATCAGGTTTAGCAGATTTTACATAAGAAAACAAACATAAATATATTAAAGTGAAAAACATGTGAGATGTGGTTTCCATATCACCACACCCAATAACAAAAAGAAACATTATTTGGTCTTCCACTTGTAAAATTTTTATAGAAAATTATCTTTTTCACCCGTTGATGTGCTTGCTCGTTGCTCTGTCACAATTATGAAACAAAAAAAATTCATCTTATGATCATTGAAACACCCAAAAGAATGTTCAAACTCAAAACATATTGTAATTTCATAGGTGGTTCATATCCAAAAAACCAAATTTGTTATTGTACTCTCACCTTCTGTATCACACCACCTCTAATTCGAATCATGCTCAGATAAATTCAAATCATATGTAAGCCTAATATCCAAAATAGGATCTTATAACACATCAAGATATTTTGGAAAATAGTTTTCAATGTCTTGAATATTTTTAAAACCTTCTTGATGCTGATTCTTGATTAACTTTTATGACATGTGAAACATTGGATTTGTGGTTTCTGTTGTGATATTTGATGAAATTGATTTTTGTTAAATGACTATTTTCCTTGATTGAATTGTGAAAGAATCCCCTAGGAACCTCAATATTTAGGTGGGTATTCCTAGAAAATAATTTTAGGATTTAACTTGTTAATTTAATCTTATATTCTGAAAAAACATATTCAGGTATGATTTTAAAAAATGTTTATATAATTTTTAATAATCATTATTTTCTTTAGTCATCCCATACCGGGTACTGGGGATTATTTTGGGTGAATTCATTGGATAAATCCTTCTATAATTTTTTATTTATTTTTTAAAATTCAATTACCCATTTACATCACATCATATAGAAATTATTTGAGAAAAATGAAAGTTGGGGTTCCCCTTATTTGATTTATCAATAACTTTCACTCTTGATAATGAATATCTTATGTGTATTTATTTATTTTTTGTAATAAAAGACTATTTTATGATCCTAATTTTGTAGATTTGAATCAAACATGGATTCAAGATAGTTATATTAAAAACGTGTAAAAAAAATGGAGTTAATGAGTTCTTCATGTTTGAAATAGAGAATACCTATGATCCTTCTCAAATCCTTTTTCTATGTTTTAATTGTTTTTATTGATGAAAAATTTGTTTGGAAAAGCTGGAAGAACATTTGATTTGACATGGTATAGATCATAGCTATGAATGTTGGACTAAACATGGTAAAAAACTGAATGTTCAAACCGATTGGGAAGATAGTGTGGTTTATGGATCATTTGATATGAATACCAATGTATATGATGATGGAGGTCACATAGAAGAAATGAAATGTGAATTGAAGATGGTGTTCATGATTGTCCAAAGTTGCATGGGAAATTAAATAGATATGATAAGAGACTATTTCATACTTTTTATACTAATTACAAAAGATTATCATCTTTATTGAAGTTGTATAATTTTAAAGATAGAAGTAGATGGAGGGCCACCAGCTTTACATAACATATTGGTCTTCTGAATGATAGATACTATAAGAACATGAAATTTCATATCAAATATATGATGCTAAAGTAATTATATTTTCAATGGGAATAATATGTAAAAAAATAAATACTTTTGAAAATGATTTCATATTGTTTCTCAAGGACTATGAATCACTCATAAAATTCACTACGTGTTGTGTGGAATAATACAAAAAAATGATTCAATTCCTTTAAAAGTTGTACAGTAATTTCCTCTAATTCCACAGTTAAGAACACTATTTGGTTTCTAATAAACCAAGAGATAACTGACATAGTATACATATACCAGAATTAAATATGGGAACCTACATCTTCTAATAGATTATCCCCTATTGAAGGAAATTGATTTTTAGTATCTAGAACATAGAAATTAGCTAAGAAATAGTCATCTTGAATTGTCTATAGATGGAATACATAATTTTGGTATAAAGAGTATTACTAAAATTACATGGCCTATCATGTTAGCATTTCTATCTTTCCTCCATGGTTATGCTTATAGAGAAAATAAAATATGTTATCTCTACTTATATCTGGACAAAAGTAACCTGATAATGATAATGATGCAAAATGATCGATGATTTGAAATTGATGTGGGATACATATGTTACAATATATGGTTCTAATATAAGTGAATAATTCTCATTGAGGTCCATATTGTAAGGGTTGATAAATGAATTTCCTTCTTATGGAAATGTTTCATGGTATTTCATTAAAGGAATGTTTGGGTGTCCCATCGATGAATAATTCACATACTCAGTTCTGTTGAAACATTCCACAAATATTGGGTATTTATTAAATCTGAAATTTTTTCCTTGATGACATAAATAATATTCATAGATGATGATATTAAATTCTAATACTAAAAAAGGTACAACACTATCTCTACTAACATGTGATAAAGTTTTAGATAAATTAAAATATATTTACACGGGTTTCAGTGAACAGTTTATGAAAAACATTGTGAATTCAAAATGGAAAATGTGGTCATTTTTTGTTGAATTACCATATTGGAATTGTTTGTATGTCAAAAATTTTCTTTATGTATTTAATGAAGAAGAAAATTTATTTTATATTGTTATTGTTATGTTAAAAATGATCCAAAAAAAGATTAAATTGAGTCTAGGTTAGATATGATTGAAATGGGAACAAGGGAAGAGTTGAAACCAGTGAAGGGTAAAGGGAAGGATTTTTATTCCTCCTGTGGCTTACACTCTATTCTGACAAATAAGAATAAAATTTTACATTTTATTTAATGGTGTAAAATTTTCAATATGGTTTTCATAAAATATAAAGAATGTATTGTCATGAGCTTATTTAATGTAACATGTACTATAATAACCTGATTGACACGTTTTGATATAAGATTTTATTCCCACTTCATTTCATTATATTGAGCCTAAAAATGAATCAAATACATTAACTAGACTCTTCATCTTTTTCAAATCTATAAAAAGTAAATATATAGGCCTGATGATGTTTCCAATCATGAATAAGAAGATTTTAGTCATATTATGTGAATTAGATATGTTCTTCACACTAAAATGCTTTTATATAATGGTCCACTTGATGGTTTAATTGGTTTTGGAGGTTCAACTATATGGTCCTATCCAATACATATAAATGTACCGCATTTATTGAAATATTATTATTTTGAAAGGGTATGCTAAGAATCGACGTTTTTCATAAGGTTGTATTTCCGCAAGGATATATTTTTCAAAAATATGTTGAATACTATATTGATTACATATCATATCAATACTAGAAAAAAAACCTATACCAACGGTGTGAAACCGTTGGTATAGGCCTCCAAACCGTTAGTATATCCTATAGCAATGGTTTGGAGAACCATAGGCTAGTAAGCCATGGGGATAGGTCTATACCAACGATTTTGGAAAAACCATTTGCATAGACCTATACCTATGGTTTTCAAAAACATTGGTAAAAGTAATGTGAAAAATATATACCAACAGTTCTATAAAACCATTGGTATAGCTATTTCAAAAAAGAAGCATTCTGTTAGTTTTGATCCCAGTACCTCCGGTTTAGGATTGAACGACCTACCCACTAACTTGACTTGACTTTTATGAACATAATTTCATAATTATATATATTTATTATAAAACATATTTTAATTTTTGATTTATTTAATGTTATATAAAATAAGATTCCTTAAAATACATGTATCTATACCAACGGTTCTCAAAACTGTTGGTATAGACCTATACCAATGGTTTTGAGAACCCTTGGTATAAATTCATTTCATTTGGGACCTATACCAATGGTTTTGGACAAACAGTTGGTTTGAGGGGGGGGACTTATGCCAACGGTTTTGGCCAAACCTTTGGTATACATTCTCTATTATGGACCTATACCAAAGGTTTGGCCAAAACCGTTGGCATTGGTCTATAATAGAGACCCTATACCAAAGGTTTGGGATATATTGTTGGGATAGGTTCGCCCCTATACCAATGGGTTTAGGAAAACAATTGGTATATGTCCATATTAGTGACCTATACCAACGGTTTTGGCCAAACTGTTGGTATAAGTCCATATAAGTGAACTATACCAACAGTTTACCCAAATCCATTGGTATAGATCTTATTTCTAGTAGCGTATGTTGAAAAAATGGGTATCAAAAAGTCTCATCCTAGAAGATTAATTATAGGTGAAGTGATTTTTGGATGATTTTTCATTACAATTACAATGATAGAGTGAGCCCAATCAAACCTTTAAATTTACATAATAGTGAATATGTTGTTATGTACATTGAATCCCATAAATAACTTCTTTGATAATTTAATCCATCAATGAAGGAAGGATTGATATAAAATACACATAATAAATAAATTATATGATGGTTCTGATATAATATTTATAAGTATTTATTTTAAAATAAATATTCAATTTCCAAACAACTTTGATGGCTAGCTAGGGGGCCAAATAAAAATTTCATATCATATATTGGTTTTTTAATCAATGGTTATATGTTCTATAAAAAAGTAAATGATGAAAACAGTATTATGACAAATAGTGAAGTTAAACATTTTTCAGAAGCGATGCACATATATGGTACCAAGGATATAAATCCAATTTATGCAAATATGTAATATTTAGGCATTATCAAACAAATATATGAGTTAGATTATACAAAATTTCAAATGCCGATTTTCCATTGAAAATGGGTTGACAATATGAGTGAAATGATAGTCGATGAAATGGAATTCATGTAGATTTATTTTATTGTGGAATAGTAAAATGAAGATCCATTCATAGTGGAATCATAAGTACTATGGGCATTTTGTGTCTCGAATCCAGTAACCAATAATTGGTTGATTTGTTTACTTGTGACTAAAACAACTATAGGGTCAGATGAAAATTAAATCGATGATAACACTTTCATTGGGAGATAAAAATCTATTAGTGGAGGTACCAATGTATAAAATGTCTTATATGTTAGAGGAAAACACAAAGAGGGGATTTGGATTCCAGATTGAGGAGAAAAATCCCTTAAAACATAAAAAACTGATTACAATCAGGTTAAATTTATTTTTAGTATTATATATTTTCCATAATAATATTATCTATTATATAATGGATTAAGATAATCTAAATTAAATGTTTTACTTCTCATGTAGGTGATGCTCTTGATAATGAGGATGTTACCAATCCCAAGGGATAATATACTGTTGATCTTAAAAAAAGTAGAATTATCAGGGGATCAACTACATGTTTATTAAAAAAATAATAATAAATCATCAAAATGATTAATAAAATTATCAACAAAAGATGTAAGGTTTTAAAATTTGAGGTTGGATAGAATCATTTTGTCCAACCTGTTGGCCACAAGAAGTCAATGATTATTTCTTATGTTAGGGACACAATTAGGATGAATATTTTGATTCATATAGATTAATGGAACCACATCCATATTGTAAAAAAGGAAACCCTTTGAGTATATATAAATGTGATGTTACGATATACTTTTTTTTTTAAAAAATATTTAAAAAAATGATGATTTAATTTTTATTATTTCTTACAGATTTCATTTATTTTAGAATATTTCCATATAAATTTTTTCTTAATGTCCACTACAAAATCCCATTGCAGCTTCCTGAATCTTCTTACCAAGTTACATCTTAGGGATTCTTAGGGAAAAGTAAAGTTTCACCCATCAATTAGTTATGAACACATTGTAAAGTAGGAAACATAAAATTCATTCATTAATCATTACAATAAGAAATAATTTTTGGTGAATTGTAGTCGATAATACATTATTAAACATTATTTATGTTATCCAATTTGATTCAATGTTTTCAGTATATGAAATAGAAAAAGAGTATTGAAAATAATGAATTCACATCAAAACCATTTTACCCCAATCACAATGAAATAATGGGGAATGCATCTCTAGAGAATAAATTGGTATGTATTTTAAATGAATAATAAAATTTTTATGTGATATGAAACAACATATGTTTATTTTTATATGTAGATTGATTAATAAATATCTAAATCCACTTCCATCACATGTCATGTGCTATGGAAGAAGGATCACATAAATAAAGAGGGTAAACTAGTTGATGAAAACACTAAACTAGTATGGGAAACTTGTATAAGTATGACATAATAGTAATTATTTATGCTTTATAACTGTATTATATAAAAATATGTATTTATTTTCATATTTTATAGGGTTTAGACACAATAATAGATAGTGACTATACAAGAAGAAACACATCTTTCACTAGCATTGAAGTGAAAATAACAATATGGTCATCTTAGATGAGTAACTTTTAATTGTATTCTCAAAAATATTTGATGAAAGAAATACCACAATAAGATACATTTAATATAATGAAAGGATTCTAGGAAGAAATAAATGATTTTCAAGATATTTTTGTTTACTTTGGTTTGGAAGACCAATATATGAGCTAGGATCATATAAGACCAGTGGTGGAACAAATATCCACACAAGATGAACCAAATGACCCCACAATATTTTGGGATAATCATTCCCCTCAACTAATTAACTTACCCAAGGTAATCAATTTTCCCATTAATATGTCTCCAAAATGTTAATCAAACATCTTATAATAACTTTATATATTTTAAATTCTATATGGAAAATATGTATATTATTTAAATCTGTCAACTCACAAGCACCACCTTATTGTAAGGGGTATGTTGTATAATATATTGGGAGATAATGTACACAATAAATAACTCCCAAAAATCACATGATGGTGGGTAATGATATAAATCATGATTTAAAAATTTTGTTTCATGTTCCTATTGATGATTCAAATATTACAATGGTCAATAATGGTATTGAAACTTTCATAACATGGTCATCTAATGTTATAAATATACATGAGGTATGTCTTTAAAAATATTTCATATGAAAAACCTATTACATCTAATGAAAAAAGGTATAAAGTGGGGTATGGTATTACATATGTATAAAGTGATGGGGAAACATAAGGTCAGATCAAGATAATATAGAGAATCAAACAAGAAATAAAAAGGACATTCTAGGAGTACCTTATCCCCTCTAGTTCCACAGGAAAATTTATTATCATTGAAAATTCATGTTGAGAAGACAATTGAAGATGTAAAAATGTATTACATTCCATATAAATAATAAATATATGGTATTTTTATTACAGATTTATTTTTTCTAAAAAGTATAAATGAGATTCTCAAGTTTGAATGGTTGGGAGTGTTAGTTGTGAAAACATATATAAGGTTCATTTTCATAATACATTTTTCAATGAAATGATATAACATATTCATTAATGATAACCAATATTCATATTTTCTATAGGAATTTATATTATTACTATATAAGGAAAATCCATGTGATGTATGATTTGGACTCATTAATCTTTGTATCATTTCTATGCAAGAAACTTCTTTGGAGAAGGAAGAAATTAATATAAAAAATGAGCTAAAAGATATGATTTGTAGAAAATAATAGATTAAAAAAAATTATGTCCGAAATTCATGTTTAATACTCTATAGTCTAATCACATAAATTTTTTTTTTTATTTTTTTAATTTCTTAATTGTTTTTAGGAATCACTGGATGATGATATCACTCAATATATACACACCAAATATATATTTTTGGGATCCAATACATGGATTTCAGGAAAACCAAAAAAGAATGATGTGTATTGTGAATTTGTAATAAACTTCAATCAAAATTTTATAGATAAAATTTGAATTATATGTTTTAGTCCAGGTTTTAATAAGATTTCTTTCCATGATAGAGCTGTCTTTAAATATAGGCTGAATAATGGAAGGAATTACATGAATTAACATAAAAATCCAGTGGATTTCTTCAAATGGAACCAGATTAAGTTATATATAGATCTACTTATCTATCAAAAAATATTTCCAAAAAATTTACTTATTTTTGAATAAAATTATACAATGTACAAATAAATTTAATGTCAACTATTATGGATATTATGTTTGCCAATTTATGAGAGATATTATTAAGCTTGAGAAGACAAATATTCCCAAACAGGTAATTTCAAAAGGTAATTAAAATTTCATTAAAAATATTTCTTAATAGTTTATTTTTCTATATTTTCTCATCCCTACCAAGATTTATAACAACCTTCTTAGTCAGAATATGTAAATTGTTTCTGAGATTAGTGGTGAGTGTAGGTGGTGTGAGAGTGTTTTATGAATGAAATTTTAGGAGATTACATACTATGTCTGTTATATAGTATAGGATATAACCTTAGATATATATTTATGGTTTGAATAATTAGTATCATAATTCATATATATTATTTTTAATATGTTTCAAAATGATAATTATAATGGAAAAAATCAATTTGTTTAGAAATTAGAAGAAAACAAGGTTTTAGAGTGTATACATTCATGATGAAGAGGTGAATTCCTATTCAATTTTTAGTTAAATTTCAAATCAATTTATCTACTTATAAAGTCAAATTTCATATCATTTTTTGAATCAAATTAGAATAATTGTCACTAAAGGGTTGTGTCATGGGTGGTGGTAAATGATAGAAAAAAAGAACAATATAGTGGATTCCCAATTATGTGTGTTGGAATTATTTAGGCTATTCAATCATTTGTTATATTCAAGATATAATATAAAAAAAAGTGTGAAATTCCATAAATGTAACACATCAAGTTTATATTAGGGAAATTGATGGACTAAAACTGATTCTTTTGAATGCACATGATGTAAAATTAAAACATCCCACTATTATATCACATATAATCTCACAATCATTAAATGATTATATTTTTTTAATGAATATTTTTTATGTATATAGATACTTTTTCATCGGCTCACCATCAAAAAATGTGTCCAATGGTTCATCAATAATATTCATGTGCACATTCATTATGTCAAATCATCCATGTTAACGAGATCATTAATAAAATAGTCATCGTCATTTTTAATAAAGTCATACATGAGAATATGGATGTTTTAATTTTGATGAACAAATAATGGTGATGTTATCTTTGAGTTTAACATCAACCAGAATATTGAAAAGTATATACTAATATATATCAGAATCCATTAAGAGTTAACATATGTGCTAGATTTTAGTGTCATTTTGATGCTATAAAGGGATATACTTATGTTTAATACTATCAAAAAGGATAAACAATTTACAATGGATTTTATTGTACTATTAAAATATATAATGGGTCACATTTATGTTGTTTACATAAAATAATGTAAATGGTTTATCATGGAGTTTTTACTCTCTATGATAGTGAAACATAAAGATAGATTTTATTATGTTCCATGAAAAATAAATTGTTAATATTTATTTTAGTTCAATAAATGAATGGTAATAGGTTTACACTAATGGTTAATGTTTTCTAGGAATAAATAAATGGTTACACTAATGATTAGTATAATATAGTTATATATAATGTGTTATAATGTGTTTTTATAAAATATAATAAGGGAAATGTTTATATATGACTTTTACACCATCCCAAATGTTTTGAAGATTTTAGCAGAATTATATGTAATACATGAAAGTTATGTTATTGTAATGTGGTAAAATATATCATGTGGTTGGGATTGAGTGTCTAAAGTATATCATATGTATCCATAGTGGTATAATATAAATGTTCTAGTTTTGAACAATATTTTTATATAATAGGACTAGGATTGCTAATTATCTCTGAAAAATGAGTGTTATAATTTTAAACTGTGATAAAAGGGAAAATAATTTAATGTATAAACAGTAGTGTTACAAAAAAATATTTTCTAAGAAGATTTATATTTTAAATAATTTAATAAATAAATATCATACAATTAATCATCATTTATATTGACCGGTACTTTATACAGTTTATGGTCATGTGGTAAGGGCCATGAAGGATGTTTAATTTCATATTATACGATCTAAAATATTAAATTTAATGCTCATATAAGATTGATTTAATTAATTTAATTTTAGATTCTTATGTTGAAGAATAATTAGACTATATTTTAATGATATAAAGCGAAAAAAATTCTTTTCATTGTTTTTCTCATAATTTTTGTACTTTTTAGTTAATTTCCTTTTAATTATTATCTAATACATATTTTGTTTATTTTGATAGAGATACTGAGAAAATTACTTCATTAACAAGGATGATTCACCCTTTTACTATGATCATGAACTCAACAAGGACAATGTACTCATGATGATGCAATTTTTGTTTTATTCTCTAATTTATTCAACATTTTGAGTTATCAAAATGTAATATTGTTATATTACCTAGACTATTGAATGAATTATAGGATACAAAGACATGTTTGAATCAAAAATACCTCAGAACAATACATAGTGTACCCGATATGACTTAAATTGTGTGGTTTCAGTTAAAAATTGATATTATATTAATATATTTTTTTATATTAATGTTTAATTCATTAATTTATATTATTAATAAAATAAGAATTAATTAATTATATAGGTGTATTCTTTTTCTCGAGTTGGGGTGGTTTACTCAAAGTATTTTGTGATCTTTAGAGATGAGGCTTCAATTCTACAACTGAGATAACAAGAACAAGTAAACATGTCATGAATGTATATTGACATCATGAAAAAAATAATTCCTACTACTTATTTAGTTAATTTTTTAACCATTTTAACTATACTTTTGAAGTTGTTTTCCTTATTATTTTAACTAAAAATTATTTTTTGAATATCCGAGAGAATTTCCAAATTCATAATTTTCCTTCAACTCCCTACACTGATCCAGAAAATAAAGAGCATGTTTCTTTTTATATGTAGAGTTTTAGGAAGCATGGGTTTTTTTCCATCCTAATAATACATTTATTTAATTTTTGGATAGTTGAAAATATTTGAAATAAAAATAAACATTTCATACCCAATCATCCCTACTTCAATTTGAAAAACAATGTGATTGATATGATTCAAACTATATTTTTTTCGGTTACAATTTACATTTTAGTTCAAAACACACATCACATACTCAAAACTTCTCAAAAACATAACCCAAGATCCGATATACATTAACCAATATCAATATTTTATCAAGGAAATTTATTGAGTTAAAATATACCTTGGTAGTGAGTCATTAACTAACCATCTACGTCCACTTATTTAGAACCAGATATAAAATTTTGTGTTTAAGAAAATAAATTTGGTGTTATCCAAATAACTCAATTAATGACATATGATCATAAATCATGCGATTTTTTTTCTTCAACATCAAAATCAATATTATCTTAGTCACACTTATATAATAATATTTTTGAATAATAAATAAAACACAAAGTTTACAATTTATACCATATAACAAAATAATAGATACCTCTTTTTTTATATACTCATGACACCACTAGAAATCCATTATCATTATTCCATTATGGGGTACTTCTGATTTTCTAGATGAGGCTATATAACTTTTGAACCGTCATAAAAAACACTCCTTATGTATATTTAACTCTAAATTAACTTGTTTTATATAATATTCATCATGGGATATTTCTTTTTCAGATTCCTTAATGATCCTTAGAAACCACCAGTTGATACCACATTGTTACCTAAAACAAAAATAAATTATGAGTTCCTCTGTATCTGTTTATTTTTTATCAATAAATTATTGTTCTATTTAATAGTATTTTGATTAAATATGGATTGTGAACTAATATCACTTTTTGGTCCCCAAATATCAATAGATATCACATAAAAACACAAATAGAGCTTTCAAACCCACTGAAGAATTAATATCTTTATAATTTTAACTACCCTAATTGGTTCCTTTATCTTCTTTCAATGCATACACAACATGGATCATATCTCCCAGTCTATAAAACCTCTCATAAATAATAAAATATAACAATAATATTTATGGGATATGGTTAATTCCTGATCATCCACAATTTGTGGAATTTGGTTGGTCTTTGTAAGCCAACCACGTTCATTCAATCTACATCCTAGTCTTCTGACTTATTATCCTTAAAATACCACTTTTTCAAAATTCATTTAAATATTTGAATTATAATAATATAACTTTAATCTCTAGGTTCTACAAATGTTGTGAGATTAATCCAACATATTTATGTATCTTAATTTAATTCTCTACCACTGCATGCTTATCTATTATTCTTTAGAAATATGATAGCATTTTTATCAATTTTACATCATTTCATTATCCAAAAATAGATATTTCATTCTCTATTTTACTCTATAATTTTTACACTCTAATTATTAATGAACAATGTCAACTATGGTTAATTGATTAACATGCCATTACAATCCATCCTAATATTCTTATAATTCCTTTAATCTATTTTGGAAGGCACATAATTTTACACCTTCCAATCCATCCTCCCTTTATCTATATGAATATAGGTTATCATCTAGGTATCATCCTAAACTCTATGATTGAATTTAATTTTGATATATACATGTTCAGCACATGTAAAATATCACTTTATAATGTAAGAAATTTTGTGCTGATATATAAGTTGATTTATTGTGTCTGCTCTTGTTCCAATATATGGACCCTGTGATTATAAACACACATCTATAATCTGCCCTATAACTATTAATTAATGATATCATGAATATAATCCAAGGTGTTTCCAGTTTAATGTGACACCAATATCCAGGCACTAGTGTCCCTTAGGAATCCCTCCTCCCCAAAATATAGTAGAGACCTTATGTAATTTTTGCAGCCAGTTTTGTTCTCTTTATTATTTATTTTATTCCATTAAATACAATATAATTTTTTCTTTTTAGATGGAAATAAATTGTGAACAATTCATTAATTTCAGATGTAAAGAGTACAAAATAAATCAACATTTTACTAGAAAGTCATTCGAAGACTATTGGAATCATCTCATCATGTAATATCTCATATCCTGTATAAAAAACATGTGTATGGTTTTAGGGGTTCCATGTTGGGGGTGAGATGAGATCAGATTACATATAGATTGAACATAACATGGTGAAATATCAAAGTAATATCACATTAAAATCATGGCCAATGAGTCTTTAAATGTTTTCATTGTATATTTTTCCCAATGCACACTCGGGGCCCAAAGACGAAAGATAAAAATGAGTGTTGAGTCCATGCTACATTAGATACTCATATTAAAAACCTATCTAGTTGTAACTAAAAAGAATATTCTTTCCAAATTTTAGTATCAAGATAGATTAAGAGAATTTTCACTGAAAGCATCACTCATAGTGGAAGCATCATCGCAAAGATCTTCATTTCTGCATTAAAAGATTATGATATCTTACGTACTGCTGGGAATAGCCTAAGAACCTCTAGATAAATTACCCCATCCATTTTATAAATCCTAAAATGAGTTTTAGAAGTAAAATAGTGCATATAATTATCATTCATGGCTGAACTGCATTTTTATGCTTATAGTGTTTATCCATTTTATCCCATAATTGTTTGGTTGGTTCATTCCAGATATTTCAAAAACTTCTTCTCTTGTATGGGCTTTCCAATCATGATATTTTCACAGTAAAACCATTGTCCATAAAAGTAATCAATTAGTGTTATACTATCCAAAAAATAGAACATGTTGAATTAATTAATGATCTCGTAAATGTTTATCCCATTTTCCATATTCTCCCCATGTTCTTTAATTTCTTTTGCACTGAAATTCAAAAGTATACCTAGTATATTAACTGATTTCATTGACCTATATTTATCACCTTATATTTTATTATAGATGATACCACTGATCAAGGAACTAATTTAATGGTGGATTTCATTATACCAGTTATTTGTTTCTATAGGCATAAACCTACACATGACTGGATTAGTTTTAGCCCATTGTTTAGATGATAATTTAAAAATTTTTAAGGTAATAGATAACAATTGTAATACTCAAGGGGTTACTTTTGTATAATTCATGCAATGTTGTAGAAAGACTGAAGTGATTACCTATATCCAAGAATGTGGGTTTTGAAGGAAAATTTTAATAAGATGAAATTTTTTTCTATCAAGAGTTGTAAAATTCATCATACTTATTCAACATCACTACAAAATGATGCTCGAGAAATCATATCTCCAATATAATAATTTAACCATGCCATCTAGAAACACTTAGAACATCCCTTTTTTGCAATATCTAATCCCACCGTGTTGTCATTTTCACACAATTAAACTAAACTTATGGTAAAAAATTATTCCCCATTACAATTCATTATATTAACCGAATGTAATTTTACATTATCTAGATTACATAAAGTATATACCTGTTCACCACTATGTTGATTCATAATTTATATCAGAACAAAATATAATTCTTATTTTATGAATCATTTGAGAAAATAGATGGATTTATTGGTTGCACATAGTTAATATAAATTCAATTATTATAGCAACACAGTGAATAAAAATCAAGGAAATAACACCTTAAGTTTATCGGTGATAAAGTTGGTTTGATAATTTTTTGATGTTTTTAAAATTTATAAACTTTATAAGAAACAATACCATAGACAAGTGAACATGAATGTGAATATAGACACTTCTGTCTGGTTATGTAGTTTGAGAATAAATCTCTTATCATTCTGGGATCCATTATAAATAATTTCTCTTTAGATTCCATCCAAATGAATGGATTCTTTATTGTATAGTTTACACTAACAATACACTCAATTCAATCTCCAAGTAGAAACATAATAATGAGTAAATGGAAGGATATATATATATATATAAACCCCATAGGTCAAACACTTCTCTATGTGGGTTAAAAGTAGAAATGTGAAATAAGATTCACAAGGGCCAAATATTGGAAGTGATAGTTATTAATGATACCTTAAAGTAATTGTTATAGGGGACACTATGGATGTAATGGTTATTATAATCACAAGGTCTCAATATTGGAAGCAATAGTTATTTTAAATAGTCAAAGTGTGTGTTTCCTGTTTATAATGACATTTTAGTAAAAAAGAAAAGTGAAATAATCTAACCCATCAATAACATTCATATTTGTTTTCATACTTTACGAAAATGATCTATAAGTCATTTGTGACATGTATGAACCAACTACACCTCAAGTTGATACATGGTATGACCAGTATGATCCCAATTTTGTCTTTTTATTTAAAGATGACATTAATATTAGTAAAACCCACAATTGACATACTCAAAACTGAGAAAAATCATCCGTATTGTTTTTATACTTTTGGATAATGACCCATATGTCATTTGAGACATGTAAGAATAATACACACATCAACTGGGCATATTTTGTTATTGGTACTAATCCATATGTGTAGTTTTATTCTAAATTTTCATTTATTTTAATTAAAAAGGCATGTGATATAATCAAAAATGAGAAAACACATTTGGATTGTTTTGATACTTTTTGGGAAATTATACATAAGTCATTTTTGACATGTATGAATAAACACCACCTCATATTATGCATGATTTTCCCGATCTAACTCCAAGTGTGTCTTTTTAGTTAAAATTGGAATTTATTTTATTTAAAAAGAGATGTGAGAATCTAAAAACTAAGAAAATGAATTCATATTGTTCCGATACATTAAAAAAAATGATCAATAAGTCATTTTTAATGTGTCGGAATTATCCACACCTCAATCTGAATTATAGTGTTGCTAGTATAACTAATAGTGTTTGTTATTTGTTTAAAATTAACATTTTTGTTGAAAAAGTGTTTTTCCCACTAAAAACTAAGAAAATGTGATTAGATCTCCTCAATATTTTTTTAAAATAATCCATAAGTCATTTTCTCTTAATAATGATGAATCTCACATAAAACTGACACACAATGGGACCAGTATGACTAAAAGTGCATGTCTCTAGTTTAAAACGACATTTTAGTATAATATATAAGTGATATAATAAAAATCCATCAAAATCATTTAGATTGAATTGATAATTTAGTAAAATGATCTATAAGTCATTTTTTGACATATAGGAATAAACCAAACCTCAATCCAATTCCAAATGTGATGGGTATGACTCCTAGTGAAAATTTTTTATTTAACCATTATATTAATTTTAGTAAAAAGGATATTGGCATAATCAAAAATGAGAAGACACATTTTTATTATATTGATTTCTATGAAAATTATCTGCATGTTAATTGTGACTTGTATAAATAATCCAAACCTCTCTAGGATGCATGGTGTGAATGGAATGTCTTAATGTGTGTCATTTAACTTAACATTGACATTAATTTTAGTAAATAACTCAAGTGACATAATCAAAACCATGAAAAAAAATTCATATTGTTTCAATTATTTTAGAAAATGATCCATAAGACATTATTTATGTTTAAGAATCTACCTCACCTCAATCTGATACATGATGTGCTTGGTAAGACATAAAGTGTGTCTTTTTATTTAAAATTGATTCTAATTTTAAAAATAAAGACAAGTGACACTAGGGTATAAAGTTTTTTTCATGTTGTTTTTTATTAATTCTTAACATCTGTTGTAAGGAAACGTTATTAGAGGAGACTTTGTAAATAAATTTTAAACATCAGTTAAAAATCTCACGTTGTAAATGAATTATTTAATTGGATCTCCATGTTGTTTATAACATAAATGACATGAAAACCCAATCATGATGGGTTTTCCATACCAGTTATCAGATAACCAACAAGAAAACCCAATTTTTAATGTTCTTATCAAATAACCGACATGGAAAAATATTTCGATTAAGGGGATTTCAAGTATGTTTTTGGATAACCGATGTAGAAAAACCAATGAAGAATGTTTTCCAGGTCTGTTATCAAAAAACTAATGTGAAAACCCAATTTTTTTAAATAATTCCACCCTCCATTATCCTTTCTACAATAGACAAGAAAATAAATAGTAGAAAAACTAGTAGAAATAGAATAGTAGAATGAGAAGAAAAACAATGAACAAAACATATTTACAATTACAACATTCAAAATTAAAATATAGAGTGCCAAAAAACTAAAATTCAACTAAAGATGTAAAATTACTTTCCCATGAAAACACATTTAATATTAGAACATTCAAATTTACAAAATCAATTAAAAAACATACTAAAATCCATCCAAACCAATAAAAATTATTTTTCCATTTAACATGTAAGTTCCTAAGATATGGTTCTCTATAAAGATGAGGGTTATGAAAAATACAAAAATTAAAAGGAAATCATTTAACATGTAGTATGAATGAAATGAAAAAAATTAAGGAATATTTTATAAAAAAATTTAACCTGCTGGAAATTTGCAACTGTCCTAGTTGAAATTATTTCATAAAAAAATCATAACAAATAATATCTACAGCATGTTTTGCCTTCTTGTTTATGAAATAATGATTAAATGAGTTTTTCAATTGAAAATAACATTATTAACTAAGATATGAAAAATATATGAATTATAAATGAAAATTAATATTTGCTTTTATCTATTTGTTCTTACTGCTCTTTTTTATGGTGTCTGAAATGAAATTACATACCCTATTATAAAATAATACGAATGAAAAAAATTTGAAAATCATTAGAATAAAAAAATTATTAAGAAAATAAAACATTCATTTTCAATACATCCTTATAATTTTGGTACACTTCACTATAGATAGAGCATAACCAGTAAAGTGCCTTTCCCCTGGGACATAAAACACTGTTTCGAACCGTTTCTACGTGAGGGGACCGACGCACCTGAATGTCGATCTCATGGAGGGCATAGCTCCATTCAATCGCTAAGGTCGGGTATATCGGTCTTCATTTCAAAACTCCAAACGGTTCCACATCCAACGATATGTGGAACTGCTTTCCAAAGGCATACGTTCGTCGAGTGATTTGACCGGTGATGCTTAAGAACTCACATTGGTCGAGAGGATGGGAAGTTGGGCTCATTGGACCCATTTATGGGGTGAATTATTGCATGTTCTGGGACTCTCTTATAGATATAACATGTGTTCATATGTTTGCGAATATTTGGTTTATACCCAAGAACAATATCCACAGATTACTACTGGTTGGAAATGGTCAGCTGGACGTAGGGATTAAGAATCATTTAGGCCTGAGGTTTACCATCCCTCATTGGATTAATGACTATGAGGACTTTGGACTCACTGAGACGATGCTGGTTTGAAGCCTCATAACTGGGCACTTTGGAGTTTATTGTAATCTTGGGGTGACATATGACGACTTGAGTGTCTGGATCGAACCTGTGATATAAGCTTCATATATATCCTTGGAAGGGGAATCAGAATCGTCATAGTTTGGTTTGGGATGGGGCTTACACTCTGAGGTGGGCCAAGATATGGGTAAACCAACGTAAAAGGGGGGGGGGGTGGTGGATTGACTGATTTTTGGGCTTGAACCTCGAAGAGGCTTCCTATATACCCCACATGGGATACAGGGATCCAAGTCAATGTAGTTCAGGAGTACAGTTTAAAGTCATGCGGGATGAAGGATGAACCGACGTGAAGGGGGTTAGAATGGCTGGGTGGTGGGCTTGAACCTCATGGAGGCTTCCTACGTACCATGAATTGACATGGATCAAAGTCCTTGTAGTTCACAGGAGGTGAGGGGTCAGCTTCGGTGCTTACACTAAGCCCACGTGAGTCATGCCCAGTGTGAGAAACAAGAGGCAGCAGAGACCTGACGACCACGTTGTGAAAGGTGCGTCCGTGGGAAGCGAATTGGGGCTTATGAATAGGTCCGCCCAAGAAGTCCGGTCTTACTCCAGGGTGGAGGCCCAATGGTGACAAATCCCAGAGGGATAGGGAAAGGGTGCCCCTACGTCCATCTCCCCTTTTGGTTCTTGGCACCGGGGAAGTACGGAGGTGCATGGGTTCTACCTCCCACAAAAAGGGATAAGGGCACACACCAGGGATGCTACCCTATTCACTCCCAGAAGAGGGGAGAAGTGCCCACCACCATAGTTGAAGGGGAATGGAAGCGGGGTCCCCCAATCCGGCGAGTGGAGGGGTAGAAAGGGGACTCGGGGCTCGGACCCTGCATTACCGTGAGAATGTGAACCCAGGGACGCTTCAGGAATCCGATCAAGGGTCGAAGATGTAACACCCCAAGAATTGACATGGATCAAAGTCCTTGTAGTTCACAGGAGGTGAGGGGTCAGCTTCGGTGCTTACACTAAGCCCACGTGAGTCATGCCCAGTGTGAGAAACAAGAGGCAGCAGAGACCTGACGACCACGTTGTGAAAGGTGCGTCCGTGGGAAGCGAATTGGGGCTTATGCATAGGTCCGCCCAAGAAGTCCGGGCTTACTCCAGGGTGGAGGCCCAATGGTGAAAAATCCCAGAGGGATAGGTAAAGGGTGCCCCTACGTCCATCACCCCTTTTGGTTCTTGGCACCGGGGAAGTACGGAGGTGCATGGGTTCTACCTCCCACAAAAAGGGATAGGGGCACACACCAGGGATACTACCCTATTCACTCCCAGAAGAGGGGAGAAGTGCCCACCACCAGAGTTGAAGGGGAATGGAAGAGGGGTCCCCCAATCCGGTGAGTGGAGGGGTAGAAAGGGGACTTGGGGCTCGGACCCTGCATTACCGTGAGAATGTGAACCCAGGGACGCTTCAGGAATCCGATCAAGGGTCGAAGATGTAACACCCCAAGATTTTATGAAAAATATTCTTTTTAATTTCATTAATGTCTTGTGTTGTATGCTACACCAAAAGGAGCTTGCACAACACACATCCCTGACTTGGCTTGCGTTACACGCAAGCGCGACCTTCCAGGATAGCGTGTGTTGGATGCAATACTGAGTTTCGCTAAACAACGATATGCTATTAAAATATTATTAAAAATAGCCGTTATGAATAGTAATACCCACTTTTTAAAATTTTATAAATTTTATTTTTGAAAATGGAGTTCATTTTTAGATTCAGAATATTTAAATTAGCCTAGGGTGAAATTTTGGTACTTTTCGAATAACATTCCTATTCTGATGAATAGTGAAAATTACTAAATTTTAATTAAAAACAACTTTTTTAATCGAAATAATTTATAGGGATAAATTATTAATTTGAGCGGTTTTAAAGTATATTTAGAATATATTTTTAAAATTTAATACAATGTTGGTCATTGGATATAATTTCACATTTAAACCAGACATAAACAAGTGTCAATCTTTTGATAGTTATTATCTCTTAAAAACACGCTATTTATCTTGACGACAGGAATTAATTTGTAAATTAGTTAATGTAACTGATATGTTTTGAATTTGGTAAAATAAACATCATTTTTAAATTAATAATATCAAATATATCTTAGGCCTAATTTTTGGTATTTTTTTGGAAACGTTCATTTTTTGATGAATACTGAAACCACTAAGTGGTAGTTAAAAAATGAATTTTTTCATAAAACTTAATTTTACCACTTCTGTAAGTGGAATTTCGAAAATCCTAGAGACACAGTTAATATCAAGAACTAAAATGTGGTTCAATGAGATGAAAATAATTTTTTATGAATAGTAACTTTTTACTTTTTTACCAATGTTAAAAGTAAACAGGGTAGTAAAGGGTAAAAATGATATTATTATTATCCTAACACATGTCCTAATTCTATAGGATAAGTTTAATTAGACCAAAAACAACCTTAGGAATAAAATATGACCATTTAGTCCCACTTGGATTAGATTAGGACATTTATTATCAATTTATTTAAAGAAGGGTTAAAATAGTTAAAATCAAAGTTTAATAACTAATGACTTTTTAATATAGGGTTATACATAAGATAAATTATACTATAAATATTCATTAGAAAGATAAAAATATTTCCTACATAATTAAATTTTATTTATAATTTTTAGACATTAAATAATTTAATTTATTTATTACACAATGATGATGCAGTAATTATCTTATTAATGAAATTTTGACACAATTGATGTTATAAATATCCAAATAAATGTAATTTGAGACTTTTTATGAATTCCAATTATTTTATATGTTAATATGACATGTTAGTATTGATTTAATTAAATTTTTTCGAACTAATGATTCTGTTATGATTTTCACAAAAATCAATTACCAAATAGTGTCAAAATTGACATAAAATTGTTTTTAAAACAAATATTATATTATTAATTGTTATTTTATTACTAAAAATCTTAGGTTCGGAAAAATGACTTATATAAGGTTATATATATTAATAATAAACATATTGTGGTTCGTTTGGCTTGATATTGTATGTTTATTAAACTTTTAGTGTAAGAAAACAAGAAGACACGGTAAAAGTTAAATTATCTAACTTAAAGTTAAATCTAAATGATAAGGTTAAAATTGATACCTAAACTTCTCTAAATTCTATTCGATGAGAGAATTTCGACCCATCCCACCTTATCATCTAAATATATCAATTTTGAGCCATTAAAAACCTAATATGACTTTATAATAAAATAATATTTTTAGTTATTCCAAAGGTGCCCCTCTCATCCCTTATAAAAGGGCACCTCCTCCCTCTCCTCCTCGCACCAATTTGAGCTTTCAAGCTTGGCCAACCCCTGCCCATTTTACTTCCACACTTCCCTAGAAACATCCTAGAGGTCCTGGTCTTCTTCAAAGACCAATTATAGTGCCCTAAAAGGAGGTCTCAAAGAGGCACTTCAAAGAAGAGGTAATGCCTGTTACCGATTCTTTCATCTTTATTTCTTCTTTCACTTATTCTTCTTTAGTTGTTTCATTATTAAGTAATAACATCAGTATCACTCATATACTTATATTTTATTATAATTATGAAATAACCCTATTTCACCATCTATCCATCCTACGGAAAACGAAATCACCACACGTGCGTACGTACGAAATACCAACTCCATGCCGTGGTGTAATCTATTTTCCGCCACCACCCTACTTGGATGGGTATAATGGTGAAAGTAATGAATATATATGATTATTGTAAAGTGATATTGATTCTGTAATATTATACATACACTTTAATACAATTCGACGATCATGGGAATGATATCATCCCTCGTGCGTACGTACGGAATACCGTCTCCACGACGCGATGAGATTCACTCTCCATGATAACCATTCAAGAATGATTATAAAGTATATATAATAAGTAATCATAAAATATATGAAATAATAATGCTATTGGATCTATGTATATATATATTTATGTCATCTACTTAATTCCATTCAATTCAATAAGGAAACGAAAACAACATTCATGCGTACGTACGACCTACCATCTCCATGAACGGTGTATTTCTTTCCATTTAACGATCTATAATATATATGTATATTATGAATATATATTATATATAAATCATCTTTTATATTCTGGAATTAAGTAATCATGATTTAAGTAATCATATATATAATTACAAGTCAAAACACGGACGACAAATGAAACGATTTTACCCAAAACACTCATTAACATGGAATTTACAAAAGAACGGGTAATATAAAGTCATAAGTGAACCATATATGATATAATAACAATGAATATGATTATTTAATAAGTCAGTTAAATTATTTAAATCATTATACAGGAGGTTCGGAACCATACGAAGCATATCGGACCTAAGGTAAGGGATAATTTTGCAAATCTCATTTTTATCCGAGATTGCTTATTCGTAAGTATTTAATGGGGCTATTTATATCATGTCCATGTTTTATAAAAGTGTTTTCATGTATGTTTAATGTACTTTTTACCCATTTTCTACTTTTACTACAAGGTATGTATGGAATCTTTCTTTTATTTACGTTACGAGGTACTTTTTTGACTTTTCCGACAAAAGTACGAGGAGAATGTTATTTTTAACTTATACGGCATGAATGGATTTTTATGGTTTTATAAAGCCTTATTTTCATGAAGCTTCCTCCAAAATATTTCATGAATATTTTAAAAAAATATCCTATTTTTTTTTTAAATTTCAAGACATTTTGTGAAAAGAAAATGATTTTGAATAAGAAAGGATATTTTCCTCAAGAATTCATTTCAAGTGTTTTATCAAAACCATTTTCCATCTAAGATGACATTATTTCATATGTGTATGTTTCATGTATAAAGTTTCAATGATTTACATGGTTTCACTTTTCTGATCATGAAATGATATCCATTTCTTTCATATAGATTATGTGATGATGGGATAATGTTTATGAAACTCATTTTATTTGTTGGGTTATTATGAATGATGTATGTTTATTTTGTGGTACAAGTATGAATGATTTCATTATGGGATGGGTGGGACCTATATCCCCCTCCAATGCATTGGGTAAAGAATTATATATCATGAGATAGACATGGCAGGAACGGAAAGTTAAACCGGTTCAGTAATATAGGACTGGAACGAGGAGTGAACTCGATTCAGAAAGGGACTTTGTCCACTAAGATGGTCTTGACAACAATGCCTTGTCTAATATGTAAATAATATCATGTTCTTAATGGTTTCCACAATTACATGTTTTATTCCCATGATATTTTATCATTCTTAATATTTCTTTATGATCTATTCCATACGCACTTCCATGTTTTATGTCATTGCTCAAGCTTTTGATGTTTAAACATTATGTTCATGTTTTTAAGTTCAAATGTATATGGTATGTTTAATTTTATCCATGCTTACCCTTAATGAGCATTTGAGCTCACCCTTTTTATGTTTTATTTTCCCCAGGATATAAAGAAAGGTTTTAGGTAAGAAAAAAAGGGGGAAGATCTTTATGGGAGATGTTGAAGATCTTTCACCACGATTAGAAGATTACATTCCAAGTTTTCCAAAGACACTAAACTATTACGGTCCTTGTGTGTCTGTTTTTGTTATGTATTAAGTTTTCCACAAAAGTAATGTAATGTTCATGTATGTCAAGCTTTGGGTCTCTATATTTGGTATTAGAGGAATGGTTTAGTCAACCTTTGGAAACTAGGATGCGAAAACGTTAGTGAGATTCTTAGAGATATTTTTAAGGTATGTCTAGGGATGTCCATAAGGATAAGTTTACGTATAGGATATAGTCCTAGAACTACGATAACAATCTTAGAATTTAACCTAAGATGTTAGATGTTGAGGTAACTCCCCCTTTACTATGTTGTTTTCCCTAGCATGATTTTTTCCTCTCACACTATTCTTTTTGGGTTTTAGAAAATGGCTGGAAACAGGAAGATTCATGATAATGGAGGATATGACAGACAATGGAATGATATTCTTCATGAGAAACCAAAAGAAACAGGATCTGGAAGTCCAAAAATCGTTATTATGCCTAATCATCAATCTCATAATATTATCAATAATCTAAACTTTGGTAAGTTTTCTGACTCAGATAATAAGATAAAGATGGAGTTTCATGATGATCATAGAGGAAATAAAGTTCAATTTCCCTCATGTAAATCATGTGGGAAGATGCATCAGGGAGAATGTTTCAAAGGAATTGGAAGATGATTTGGGTGTGGAAAAGAAGGACACAAAGCCAATAAGTGAAAAGGAAAAGGTTCAGTTAACACCATGGACAAGGATAATGGTATTTCTACGACATCAACAATGATTAGATGTTTTAAATGTGGAATGTATGGGAATTATGAAAACCAATGCCCTAAGGGAAAATCTCATGAAGAGAATCAGCATGGTCATACGGGTAGTATTTATGTGGATTATGATGAAGAGACTAAAAATGAAATATGAGATGAAATAAATGATGAAGCTCACCTAGTGGTTTAAGAATTTAGTATAATGTATGGTACTATGGAATAACGAATCGTCTAAGGATTGTTACACTATTGTTTTTTCTAATGTATATGAAAATATATGTTGAATGGTACCGGTAACCATGGAAGGTTATTCAGATATTTTTGGAAAGTAGATAATATGCGCATAATAAAGGTATAAGAAGATAATGAGATGTTTTATTGTATTCATGAGCTCATGACTGATATAAGGACTAAGTGATATTATGGTTTGATTATATATAAATTTTGGGATTTTGGTATGTGGAAAGAGTTAACTTTTGATAGCATTCATGTTTTCAATAAGGTTAAATGGGAATTCATTTTTCAAGAGAATACATGATTAAGGTATTCACATGTTTGTAATTTGACCAACAAGATATATCTTATGATATATGGGGGATAAATGATGGCATTCATGTGATTGTTATGTGACATTTCAAGTAATCATTTTCTTTATACTATGAGCTTGGACCGAAGTATTTTAGATAAACCTAAAGATTGGAATGGATTATGTTGGATATAAGTTAGTATTGTTTAAGGATAGAACTTTTTTCTATGGTATGTTAAAGTAATATAGCTTTAGAAAAAGGACAACCTGCAGGACGGGCGACAGCCCATCGCGTCCGACAAGGCTGTGGGAATCGAATCCACAACCGAAGTGAGACTAGCCTTTATCGCCTACCACTGGCCTATAGGAAGTCCCTGGTTAGTAGAAAATAGTTTTATTTTATTACGTGGTATGATATATGAAGTATAAGTTCATTCTTGGAATCGTATACGATTAACCTCACTATAGACGGACTTATGTATATTTGAGAACTTTTGTTAACCTTTTGTTTGAAACAGAAGGAATGACCAATAATTCTATCACATGATCTATTAACACTTCATGAATAACAAATTCAACTTTATTTCCTTAAGTGATGAAGTGGAAATTGTTCAAAGCAAGAAAAACAGTGAGATTTTACCAAAATAATGTAAGTATTTATTCATCAACTTTAGGGAAATGATCTTGAAAACCAAAAATGTTGTCCTAGTGCCATTATATCCGATGAATCATATGGTACCCTTGATCATCACAAATTTATGGCTTTGTGATTATTGGATTTTTCATAGCCATGTTCTCTACCACTCTCAATCAGAACATGACGATTAGATTTCTCTTCCATATCCATATTTTCACTTATGTTCTCCTGTGTGGAAACCCAGTGATTAGTTAATTTGGGTAACTGTTACGTTTCATACTTTAGTTTTTAAAGCCAAGTTTTGGTATTCCTTTTTACGATGTGGGTTTATATTAAATAAACATTCGAGTAGTAAACCATTTATAACCCCAATGAATTTCGAGGGCGAAATTCATTTTAAGGGGGGTAGAATGTAACACCCCAAGATTTTACGAAAAATATTCTTTTTAATTTCATTAATGTCTTGTGTTGTATGGTACACCAAAAGTAGCTTGCACAATACGCATCCCTGACTTGGATTTCATTACACACAAGCGCGACCTTCCACGATAGCGTGTGTTGTACGCAATACCGAGTTTCGCTAAACAACGATATGCTATTAAAATATTATTAAAACTAGCTGTTATGAATAGTAATACCCAATTTTTAAATTTTTTAAAATTTTATTTTTGAAAATGGACTTCATTTTTAGATTCGGAATATCAAAATTAGCCTAGGGTGAAATTTTGGTACTTTTCGGATAACTTTCATATTCTGATGAATAGTGAAAATTACTAAATTTTAATTAAAAATAACTTTTTAATCGAAATAATTAATAGTGATAAATTATTAATTTGAGTGGTTTTAAAGTATATTTAGAATATATTTTTACAATTTAATACAATGTTGGTCATTGGATATAATTTCACATTTAAACGAGACATAAACAAGTGTCAAACTTTTGATAGTTATTATCTCTTAAAAACACGCTATTTGTCTTGATGACGGGAATTAATTTTTAAATTAGTTATTGAAACTGATATGTTTTGAATTTGGTAAAATAAACATCATTTTTGAATTCATAATATCAAATATATCTTAGGCCTAATTTTTGGTATTTTTTTTGGAAACTTTCATTTTTTGATGAATAGTGAAACCACTAAGTGGTAGTTAAAAAACTGAATTTTTTCATAAAACATAATTTTACCTCTTTTGTGAGTGGAATTTCAAAAATCCGAGAGACATGGTTAATATCAAGGACTAAAATGTGGTCCAATGAGATGAAAATAATTTTTGGTGAATAGTAATATTTTACTTTTTTTTACAACGGTTAAAAGTAAATAGGGTAGTTAAGGGTAAAAATGATATTATTATTACCCTAACACATGTCCTAATTCTATTGGATAAGTTTAATTTGACCAAAAACAACCTTAGGAATAAAATATGACCATTTAGGCCCACTTAGATTTGATTAGGACATTTATTATCAATTTATTTAAAGAAGGGTTAAAATAGTTAAAATCAAAGTTTAATAACTAATGCATATTTAATATAGGGTTATACATAAGATAAATTCGACTATAAATATTCAATATAAATATAAAAATATTTCCTAAATAATGGTAGTTTTTTTAAATTTTTATACATTAAGTAATTTAATTTATTTATGACACAATGATGATGCAGTAATTATCTTACTAATGAAATATTGACATAATTGATGTTATAAATACCCAAATAAATGTAATTTGATACTTTTTATGAATTATAATAATTTTATATGTTAATATGACATGTTAGTATTTATTTAATTAAATTTTTTTGAACTAATCATTCTGTTATTATTTTCACAAATATCAATTAACAAATAGTTTTAAAATTGACATAAAATTGTTTTTAAAACAAATATTATATTATTAATTGTTATTTTTTTCCTAAAAATATATGTTTTGGAAAAATTACTTACATAAGGTTATATATATTAATAATAAACAACTTGGGGTTCGTTTGGCTTGATATAGTAATTTTATTAACCTTATAGTGTAAGAAAACAAGAAGACACGGTAAAAGTTAAATTATCTAACTTAAAGTTAAATCTAAATGATAAGGTTAAAATTGATACCTAAAATTGTATAAATTATATTTTATGAGAGGATTTCTACCCATAACCACCTTATATTAGAAATATATCAATTTGTAGCTATTAAAAACCGAATTTGACTTTATAATAAAATAAAATTTTTTGTTATTCCAAAGGTGCCCCTCTCCTCCCTTATAAAAGGGCATCTCCTCCCTCTCCTCCTCACACTAATTTGAGACTTCACTCTAAGACAAAACCTACCAATTTTACTTCCCCACTTCCCTAGAAACATCCTAGAGGTCCTGGTCTTCTTCAAAGACCAATTTTAGTGCCCTAAGAGTAGGTCTCAAAGAGGCGCTTTAAAGAAGAGTTAATGCCTGTTATTGATTCTTTCATCTTTATTTCTTCTTTCACTTATTCTTCTTTAGTTGTTTAATTATTAAGTAATAACATCAGTATCACTCATATACTGATATGTTATTATAAGTATGAAATAACCCTATTTCACCATCTATCCATCCTACGGAAAATGAAATCACCACGCGTGCGTACGTACGGAATATCGTCTCCACGCCATGGTGTAATCTATTTTCCACCACCACCTTACTTGGATGGGTATAATGGTGAAATTAATGAATATATATGATTATTTTAAAGTGATATTTATTCTTTAATATTATACATACACTTTAATACAATTCGACGATCATGGGAATGATATCATCGTTTGTACGTACGTACGGAATACCGTCTCCACGACGCGATGAGATTCACTCTCCATGATAACCATTCAAGAATGATTATAAAGTATATATAATAAGTAATCATAAAATATATGACATAATAATGCTACTGGATTTATGTATATGTATATTTATGTCATCTACTTAATTCCATTCAATTCAATAAGGAAATGAAAACAACGTTCATGCGTACGTACGGCCTACAATCTCCATGAACGGTGTATTTATTTCCATTTATTGATATATTATATATACGTATATTATGAATATATATTATATATAAATCATTTTTTATATTCTGGAATTAAGTAATCATGATCTATGTAATCATATTTATAAATACAAGTCAAAACAGGGACGACAAATGAAACGATTTTACCCAAAACACTCTTTAACATGGAATTTACAAAAGAACGGGTAATATAAAGTCATACGTGAACCATATATGATATAATAACAATTAATATGATTCTTTAATAAGTCAATGACATTATTTAAATCATTATACAGGAGGTTCGGAACCATACAAAGCATATCGGACCTAAGGTAAGGGATAATTTTGAAAATCTCATTTTTATCCGAGATTTCTTATTCGTAAGTATTTACTGGGGCTATTTCTATCATGTACATGTTTTATAAAAGTGTTTTCATGTATTTTTAAAGTCATTTTTACCCATTTTTGACTTTTACTACTTAGTATGTATGGAATCTTTCTTTTATTTACATTACGAGGTACTTTTTTGAGTTTTCCGACAAAATTACGAATAGAATGTTATTTTTAACTTATACGGCGTGAACGTATTTTTACGGTTTTATAAAGCCTTATTCTCATGAAGCTTCCTCCAAAATATTTCATGACTATTTTAAACAAAATCATATTTTTTTAAAATTTCAAGACATTTTGTGAAAAGAAAATGATTTTGAATTAGAAAGGATATTTTCCTCAAGAATTCATTTCAAGTGTTTTATCAAAACCATTTTCCATATAAGATGAAATTATTTCATATGTGTATGGTTCATGTATAATGTCTCTATTATTTACATGGTTTCACTTTTCTGATCATGAAATGATATCCATTTCTTTTATATGGATTATGTGATGCTGGGATGATGTTTATGAAAACCATTTTATTTGTTGGGTTATATGAATGATGTATGTTTATTTTGTGGCGCAAGTAAAAAGGATTTCATTATGGGATGGGTGGGACCTATATATACCTCCAATGCATTGGGTAAATATTTATATCTCATGAGATAGACATGGCTGGAATGGGAAGTTAAACCGGTTCAGTAATACAGGACTGGAACGAGGAGTGAACTCGATTCGGAAAGGGACTGTGTCCACTAAGATGGTCTTGGAAGCAATTCCTTGGCTAATATGGAAATCATATCATGTGCTTAATGGTTTCCACAATTACATGTTTTATTCCCATGCTATTTTATCATTCTTAATGTTCCTTTATGAGCTATTCCATACGTACTTCCATGTTTTATGTCATTGCTCAAGCTTTTGATGTTTAAACATTATGATCATGTTTTTAAGTTCAAATGTATATGGTATGTTTTATTTTATCCATGCTTACCCTTACTGAGAATTTGAGCTCACCCTTTTTATGTTTTATTTTCCCCAGGATATAAAGAAAGGTTTTAGGTGAGAAAAAAAGGGGGAAGATCTTTATGGGAGATGTTGAAGATATTTCACCACGATTAGAAGATTATGTTCCAAGTTTCCAAAGACACTAAACTATTACAGTCCTTGTGTTTCTATTTTTGTTATGTATTAAGTATTCTGCAAAAGTAATGTAACGTTCATGTATTTCAAGCTTCGGGTCTCTACAGGAGAAACACCTTTGCCCTCATTTATCGTGGGTATGTAAACTCAAGGAGGCGCACTGATGAACCTGAAGGATGCATCATACGGGTCTGGTGGCTTTGGTGGAGGTCTTGTCTCAGGACAGATGAATGGGCCGATGAGGGGGTTGCGAAGGATCGGGCCAGATTGGAAGGATTTTATCTATGTCAGGGAATGGGAACACCGAAGGAGTTGGCCGGACACACAGATGTATGAGAAGTGGCACCCTTCGTGTAGTGGGGTGCTACGCGGCTGGAGAGGTCGTCCGCGAACCAGGTTGGTCCATGGACTGATAGGAATCCCGCGTACCAGGGCGGTACGCAGATTCAGGTTCGGCCCACATACCAGGTTGGTACGCGGGCAGAGTCCACGTGAGCATTGACAAACAAGGACGACGCTGGTCGGGGGTTCATCGGTCAGGGATTTTCCCATGTAGGAGGGTGCTACGTGGTGCATCTGATCAAAAAAGGGGCATAAACTCCCTGGTCCACAGGGAGTGCATCTGTGGAGGGGCCATGGTTCGTGGTCTTCTTTTCTTTTGTTATTTTAAGTCTGCGGTTCACCAAATTGTTATGCGTTTTGGGTTCCTTATCTATTCCTTTCCAGCTCTATACCTATTCTGGTTCGTGAATTTGAACTTCGCTGTTTGCGAAATCCTATGCTCCTTCCTCCGAAATCCTTCCACCCGAATCTGATCGATCTCTCCTTTTTTCTCCCCATCTATTTCCTTTTATAGGGGGAGTAAAAGGGGTCTATTGTGGCCATGCATCACCTTTTTCTAAGGACCATGATCGAAAACCCGGTTTGTGGATGACTCGGTCAGTCCTCAACTCATGGGGGTGTGCATCTCACCTGCGGACCTAGTTGGTTCGAGGGGTGCTTCGCGGCCGCACATGGTTCCGCCTCTATTCCACGAACTACAACGCATGTGGCATGGGCCAGCTGGTGCGGTTCGCTGCTAGGACGATTTGTGTCGGTGGACTGGCCTGGCGCCCATCCTTTTTTAACGCCCGCAGAGGATCTCTACCTCTATTCCTCAAACTACAACGGTTCGTGGAGGGGGGCGCTTCGTGGAACCAGCCGCATACCGTAAATATTGAACCGGTCCGCGGACCGGTTTGTATTTTCTCAACCTTTTAGTATTATCCTCATTTTTTCCAAATTCATCGAAGGATATTAGGTTGAATCCTCTCTTGAATTAAGGGGATTCTCATTATCCTTTGCATATTTTTTAGGACCCTACAAATGCCCCCATCGGAATGGGGTCCGATCGGAAAGAAGAGGAGACTATTCCAATGTAGAGTGGTCCTGAAATATGGATGGTATGCGGTAGAGGGGTGGAACCAGTAATGGACCACACCTATAAATAATGGGGGCCCTTTCTGTTTGTCTTTAAACAGATCCTTTGTGAACACAAAGATTTTTCCTTTCATCTCCGCGTGATTTCTCCTTCGCAAAACTCCTTGTCTGCGAACCATCTTTCATTTCCAAGAACCCTTCCTTGTTCGCGCCTGTCTTTACCCGCAGACCAACCTCCTAGATACGAACTAAAATTTTTAATCAATTAAAAAGTGAGTTACAACGGGCCGCGTAGGAACTTACTAAGCGGTTTTGATGGTCCACGGACTGGAATAATCTAGATATTGAAAATTTCTTAAATTCCTGAACTTAAATATTTAAATCCGTGATTGAGATTCTGTGGAGTATCCTGGTTCGTTGTTCTCCGGCCGATGTTCCATGGGCCAGAGTACCGCAGACATGTTCTTCGTAGGGTTTGTTCGCAAGATTTAGCCGTCATGAACCACATTTTAAGGCTAGCTCGCAGAACTCATCATGAAGGCCCCTTAATGGAGTCCTTTTCCAAATACCTGGTATATTTGTCCAGGTTTTATTATTTTGGACTAAACATTTTACTGGTTTTCATTATTAAGGGAGAGAATATGGTTCCTCCTCGCCCTGTACCCAGGCCTATGGTTGAGCCTCTTCCAACAGGTCTAAGGAGATGTCTAGCTATGATTCATAGAGCTGAGAGCATCGAAGAGGACCCTAGTAGATCCATCATCCCCAGAGATGGTGTATTGAAAGAATTTCTCTCTCCAGAGATCTTGGGTTATCCACTATCAAACTTATTTCCAGTTTACAGTTTCAGTCTTCAAGACGACATCCCCATCCCCCTACCTTTTTAGGTCTTCTGTCACCTTGTTTGAAAGCGTCAGTGAAGTGCATTCTGGAGAACCTCGCCCAATCGGGGGAGATAATATCATATTCTGACCTGAAAGACACTTTCATTTTGAGAGGCTTTGTTTGGACTCAGAGTGATCGGTATAATCAAGATTTCTCCCAAGAGGCCATCCTCAAGAGTTACCCCTCCATAATCAACCTTGCTCAAGTGGATCTTGACGCAGGGTGGATTCCGAGGTGGGACCTTCGGTCTGGTGTATTTTTTTCAAAGGACTGGGTCTGGGCATTTTGGGTCCATTATCATTTCTGGGAATTTCCTAAGCCCCTGAAAGCAATAAACCTGTACTCTGTAGTGTGGGCTTCCCAGTTTTCCGTTTACCCACCATCTTCGGTCCTGCCTAAACTGCTCAGTCATTGGTTTTCAAGCACTAACACTTTCAACCTTTCCCATGGCGATGTTGGTATTATTTTATGGGACATCTACTGACTGGGAGGGATTCCAATGATTGGTGAGATGTATGATGAGTTTCTGACCACTCCTGATGCATGGGATGATGCTGAATGGGTGCCTTCATTGGCGAAGGATCTACAGGTTATGGCGGAGCAGTCACTGGATCAGCCCTTGAGTACCCATACTCTTATTCCTGATAGTACTTGGATAGGGTTATTTCAAGAGGCCACTGGTCCTGTGTCGATGATCAAGCACCCTAGGACTCATCCTTCTCAACAATCATGAACTACCCCAGGTTCTTACTGGGTGGTTCTGGAGGCGGGCTACTACCTTTCATGGGGTTATGGGGTGCACCCCGATGTGACTCCTATGCTCAGGCTGGAAGTTATGTTCGCCATGTTTTTGAGCAGATGGCTATTCTATTCTTGGGATATCAACCCATGCGTTAGGGCTTGCACCTTGATGATGGCAGCTGAGCTTGCCGAGGGCCACCCAGTCAATTTGGCCGTGCCCACTTTGGCTCGTATTTACGAACTAATGAGCCACATGCATGAGGGAGGGTCACCCTACCATCTGAGTGGTCCATTTCAATTCTTATATGGCTGGGTAGTGGATCATTTCCGCTGTTATGAGTATCGTCATAACACAGTCATCACAATCTCTACCTTTCGGCCGACCCTACTTGATGTGGCTAGAGTTCGCTTGATGTCCCTCAGCTCTGATGAAGTCAGCAATATTCTGAGTGAATTCTCTCAGTTTTCATTGACTCCTTACCCCACCCCTTTAGGCATCATGGTTGACAACAGCAGCGAGAGAGTAGAGGAGCTTTCTTACATGATTTCACTGCCGGATAGGTTTTGTCTTTGTGGATTTATGGGGTTCTCTGTGTGAGTTGTACGCCTCATATAGTTTTCTCTCCAGTTTGGATGTATGCAATTCCAGGTTTCCCTTCCCCATGCTCAGGCTCGAGGACTGCACCCGGCTACTCTTCATCAATGGTGGTTGATTCTGATGCTGGAGGGATCTGACATAAGCATTCCCTTTCCTGGCATAGGAGTGACTACCGGACTATCCTTGGAGAATGCAATAATGTGGATCAAGCATTATCCTGATGGTATCCTAGGGAAGGTTGTCCGGAAGGTTCCCAAACCAGGAGATATTGCACCTACTGTGCCTACCACAACTTCCTCATTGGCTCTGAGGGAGGACCGACTGATTGATCGTAGGTCAAAGTGACTCAGCGGACTTTCCTTTTCCAACCCCTCTGTGGCTGAAGTTCAGATAGACCCAACCTTCTTGGGTGTGGATGAGGATGACCCTGTGGCTTCAGGTCCCAATGAGACAACTACTGAAGATTTTTTGGGCGATACCGAACTTAGAAACTTGATTCCCAAGACTGAACTAGGGTTAAAAGCTTCAAAACATCCGTCTTTGGAACCATCTTCTAGCATGCACATGTTTGTGCTGGTCGCAGTGCCAGACTTCATTCCTGTGCTATCAAGCAAGGATACCAAAGATCCTCATGTCATGGCAGACCACCGAGCAGTTCCAAGGTGGTCCTGGCCCTATATTTGCGAGATTGTTGCCGAAACTCCTCTGGCTAAGATGGCTACTAAAACTGAAGCCCTTCGACAACTCTTCCTAGGTTTGGTGTTTGGTGGCTTTGACTATCGACATTTTCAATTTCCCGCTTTCCAGGTTGTCATTGTATGTGGAGAAGTTTATGCTAGTGAACACAAACTTGCTCACCTCGCTGCCTCTCATTGTGGGACCAGAGCCTTTGAGGAGGACATGATGAAGCTCCATCAGCAGATAGCATAGGAGGCGAGCTCTCAAGATCAGAAGAACGCCCTATCGACCAAGTTATGTGAATGCGAAGCTCGAGTAGTGATGCTGAGGGATCAGTTGTCAACTCTGACTGGTAACCTTGAAGGCACCAGGAAAGGGATCAATGACCTTGAAATGACTATGAAGCATACTCATTCGGTGGCTGAATTTGAGGCTAGGGAGAAGGCTGTGCTTGAGTAGAGATGTAACAACCTTCACCGAATGATTGCCGATCTGATGGAGAGGACGAGCCATGCTCCTTTGTGGCTGTCCGAGCAATTCTTGTGCACTCTGTTTTACCTCTTTTGTTGTTGTAAGAGAGAGGCCACAGGTTGTGGACATGATCCCTTTTTGTCCAAACAAAATACAATCTATGTCAATCTTTCCTTTCTGTAAAATTTTATTGTTACAGGAAAAATTGTTGCGTAAATAACAACTCAATGGATCAGAATTGATTATAATTTAGAAAAAATGATAAAATAGAAATAGGATCTAATTTTTTTCCTGGACCATGGGATCCAGCCTGCATAGTTTGAATATTGCTGGGATTTTGTAGAAAAATCCCACAAACGTTTTTTGGTGTTTTCTATTAATACCCTACTTCTTCCTTGGCCCATTTGGTGTGGACCCAACGGGTATGGCTCGGCTTTTGCTTAGGTTTCCCTTTTCAGGTTTTTAGCCTAACTTTCTTTGCGGCTCTTTTTGTGAGTATTTTAATGTCCCTTCGACAAGACTATCATTACTAATGGTTTAGGTTGAACAAATTTTACCAGATATGGTGGGGTGAGGGCCCCAATGAGGTTTTTTTGATTAAGAGATGTCTCAATACCTTTTAGACGCGCATGGGGAGAAACATGTCTAGATTTTGACGACATGCAGGGCATGTCTCAAGGCATTGGAGACGTATCAGCATGCATAGGTAGTAAGAGAATCTCCTATGGAAGACTTTCCTTTGGTAAACGGGCTAGGGGCGATCAATATGAAGAGCCGCTGAGGGCACAATATGCATAGTCGTGCAAAGGTGTCCTTAAGTCAATGACTATCCATTTCTGATGGCCTAAGGACTTCATGGAAGTCCAGCTTATGGAAACCACCATAGGTGGCTCAGAAAAGGGTTTGTGATGTCTGAAAGGGTTTGGGAACATCTGTATTAATCAAGAGTGTGGACGCAGGGTCCCTGTCCTACGCATTTATCTAGCGTAAAGGATGGTTGATGTTTGGAGCAATTTAATGTTGTGCAGCTGGGACATTCTTTAGAATGGGATGGATTCTCATGGTTCTCGGTAATCTCATCAGAGGCGTTCCACCATATTCAGGAATGGTTGTAAAAAAGGTTGGTAAACTGTAGCTCAGAGGTTTTCCAAATCCTGAGATGGATATGAGGGCTCAGAGGCTAAGAGGCGTACAATGAAAAGCATTGCCTAAGAAAATCATTCCTTTGTTATATGGGCCAGGGGATACTAATATGCAGAGCTGCTAGAAGCATGGTATACATAGTCATGCAAAGGTGTCCATAAGTCAATGATTGTATTCTCCCAATAGCCTAGAAACTTCAGGGAAGTTGATATTCGGGACCACTAGAGGTGGCTTATGATATTTCGGCTTTTTCCTGATTACAGAGTATGGTTTATGAAAATAGGGCGCCTAGATACGAGATAAACATCTTGGATAAACTTTCTGGGAATGGGTGAAGTCATCCCTTCTAACATTGGTGTGAGGTGGTGGTTGGTGCAAGCCTGGACCCTGCACTATGGGACAGAGTAAGGCCTTCGTTCCTTACCGAACCCATGATAGGTTTGACCGCGCAGTTTAACGTTATGCGGCAAGGGAGTGGGGCATTTTAAATTCCGTGCAGTTTAACGTCATGCGATAAAGATGGATTTCGTGAAGTTTAAGGTCATAAGGTAAAGACAGAAAGGTGTTATTAAAGATACTATTCAATTTCACATCATGCAGTGAGGATGGGGGGGCATTTTTAAATCTGTGAAAATTCTTGTGATTGGAGGCATTTATTTGGATGTTTAATGGTTGGTCTTTCCAGTTTCCCGCCAAGTGGAAAAGACTTGTTCCTTGGAGTTTTTAATAATCATGCGGTAACGACAAAGTTGAAAAGGCCACTCTTGATAAAAATGTAACTGGGCTTGAACATCTCATCATGTCCAAGACACGGAGAGTGGTTGATGGTGTAAAATGTGGTTCCAGGGATTCTTGGATCAGAAGAGATGATATGTGGGCTCTGAAGCCGGTAAGCGTACAGAGCTAGGAGGAGTATCGCCTGAGGAAATCTTCCCTTTGGTTGATGGGCCAGGGGCTATCAATATGCAGAGCCAAGGAGGTCACGGTATTAATAGTCATACAAAGGTGTCCCCGGGTCGATAACCTTCCAATTCCAATAGTCATGAATGATTATGAGGATCCGCGATTGTATGAGCCACGAATTCTATCGTTTGTTAAGGAAATATATGGACATGTCGGGGATGTTCGTCCTTGGTTTCTATTAAAACTCAAAGAGTTTACCGAGCTAATTTATCTTGCGCATGGGGTATACCTTTACTCCATGAAGTTTAACGTCGTGTGGTAAGGACGAAGTACTCTTAGTTCAATGGTCATAGAGTTTAGACCATTTAGTTACTATTGCTACAATTACCCAGAAGGCAGTTGAGTTAGGAGGCTTTGGTATACTTTGAACAAGTGTGAGGGAATGAGTTTGTAAACTATAACTCTAGGGTTTCCTGGATCAAGAGGTATGGCATGGGTGCTTTGAGGCGGGTAAGCGTATGGAGCTAGGAGGAGTATCACCTGAGGAAATCTTGCCTTTGGTAGATGGGCTAGGGGCTATCAATATGAAGAGCCACTGAGGGCATGGTATGCATAGTCATGCAAAGTTGTCCAAGGGTTGATAAATTTCGACTTCCGATGGCCCTAGATGATTATGAAGATCTGATATTTCTCACAGTACAGAGTTCTGCATATGGGGGTAATGAAGTCAAAGCATACAAGAAAAATCTTCACTATAATTTCCCGTCGAGTCAATATAGCCTAGCCCTAACTAGATGTTCGTAAATTCAGATCGTTATGTGAACCACAGGCAGATACATAGGCTAACCAAGTAGGGATACCCTGGTAACATTTGGATATGAGAAGGGAATGAACTAGTAAACCACTACTCCATAAACTTTCGATCGGGAGATATGACATGGGGGCCCTGAGGCCGATAAGAATACAAGGCTAGGAAGAGTACCACCTGAGGAAATCATGCCTTTGGTAGATGGGTCGGGAGATATCAATATGCAGAGCCGCTGAGGGCATGGTATGCATAGTCATGCAAAGGTGTCCACATGTCAATAACTCTCCACTTCCAATGGCCATGAATGGTTAGGAAGATCCTCAATTATATGGGCCGTGGAGTCTGATGTGTGGAGAGGATACATCCTAATGCGCATGGAGTAATCCCATCTAGTTTCTCCATATATCTTGGGTGGGTCACGATGAAGTATGTGCAGTTTAATGTCATGCGGTTAGGAATATGTTCGAACTGTTTAACGTCGTGTGGTGAGGAAGAAGTTCGTGAAGTTTAACGTCATGTGGTGAGGACGAAGTCCGTGCAGTTTAACATCCTACGGTGAGGATGAGGTCTGTGCAGTTTAACATCGTGCGGCGAGGACGAGGGGTATATATACCTGCACATTCTTTTCTCGGCAGATGGGATAGGAGATAAGATCTCGGAGTCACTACGTATCCTGCGAGGTCAGGAATGAAACCACACATAGTTCTTTTTGGAGTACACCCCATGCAGTTCTGGTCCTTATAGGGGGGAAATGGGCATATTTGGCTCCATTTGTGGATGTTTGGGCCCGGATGGGGCTCCTAGCGTCGCTACGTATCCCGTGAGGGCAGGAATCAAGCTGTACATATTTCTTTGAAATATAATACACCCCATGTATGGTTGGTCCATGCACAGGGGGGAAGGGCATTTTTAAATTTTCATTCGGGGGGTGGGGGTGGCTAGGCCAGGATGGGGAATCCTGGAGTCACTATGTTTCCTACAATGGAAGGAATCAAGCCACATGTAGTTCTCTGAAATGGGTACACCCCATGCAGGGTGGGTCTATACATGGGGGGAAGAGGGCGTTTTTTAATCCTTCTTATCCATGTAGTATAACTTCATGCAGTAAGGATGAGGAATACACCCCAAGAAGGGTTGGTCCGTATATAGGGGAAATATGGTTTTTTTAATTTTATTTGGGGATGGCTGGGCTAGGATGGGGAATCCTGGCATCACTACGTATCCTGTAAGGGTAGGAACAAAGCCACATGTAGTTCTCTAAAATCCTTGCAGTTTAACGGCGTGCGGTGAGGACAGGGAATACACCCCGTGCAGGTCTGATCTGTACATGGGGGAAGAGAGAATTTTTTTAACTTATATTTTTTATTCGGGGGTGGCTGGGCCACGATGGTGGATCTTGGCATCACTACGTATCTTGAAAAGGCAGGAATCTAGCCACACGTAGTTCTTTGAAGTCCGTGCAGTTCAACATCATGCGGCGAGGAAGAGGTACTCTTAGTTTAGGGTCATAGAGTTTTGACCGTTGAGTGCTTGGTAGTTTAACGTCCTACATGTCGGATGAAAGGTTCTTGGACATTTAACGTCCTACAGCTCAGACGAAAGGCGCTTTTTAGTTTAACATCTACATCTTGAACGAAAGGTGATTGATAGTTCAACGTCCTGTAGCTCAGATGAAAACTGCTATTGGTTATGCGAAATACTTCTTTGTAGGAGTGGTAGTGAACTACCCTTCCATGGAGATCATGGAATATTCTCCATTAGAGTAGACATTGTGTATAACATAAGGTCCCTCCCACTTGGTCTCCAGCTTTGGAGGTTTCTTTCCAGGTATCATTGGGGTCCGTAGGACCAACACTAATTATCCTTCCAATAATGACCGAATACGGATCTTTTTATTGAAGGCTCGTGTGATCCGGTTCTGATATACTTCCAGATGGTGGAATGTGTGCAACTGCTTCTCATCCTACTATTCCAATTCACTTAGCCATTTTTATGATTTCTCATCGTTGGATAACTTATCGCAAATTTCAACACGGAGCGAGGGAAATTGGAGCTCAATGGGTAGGACCGCTTCTGTTCTGTATACTAATGAATATGGAGTAGCATGAGTAGTGGTACATATTGTGGTTTGATAAGCCCATAATGCATGAAGAAGTTTATCTAACCATGGTTTCTTATCTTTGTCCACCATTTTCTATAGAATGTTGGAAAAGGTCTCGTTGAAAGCCTCTATCTGTCCATTGGCCGCTGCATGGTAGCGGGATGAGTGGTTAGCCTTGATACCATATTCTTGGTATAGTATCTCCAATTCAGAAGAGTAGAAATTGGTGTTGTTTTCTGTTAGTATGGTATGAGGGATGCCAAATCTGGTGATGATATTGGCTTTCAAAAAGCTGACAATGTTTCTTGCCCCGACTTCCTTAAGGGCTACAGCTTCTGTCCATTTGGAAAATAATTCAGTTACTATGAGGATATAATTCAGTTGTTTGGCTGTGGCGGGAGGATATGGTCCAACAATGTTCATTCCCTAGATGGAAAATGGTCAGGAGTACTTATCCTGATGAAGTAACTCTGAGGGTTGGTGTATGATGTTGGCATGAATTTGTCATGAGTGGAATTTTGCAGTATAGTGCTCAAAATCTCATGCCATGGTGGTCCAATAGTACCCAAGACTTCAAACCTGATGGGAAAGCTTATACCCTAACTGATGTGCTCCATATACTCCGGAATGCACATCAGCATGACAGTAGAGGTTTCTTTTCCATCAATGCATCTGAGGAGGACTCCATCGAGGCCTTGTTTGTAGATGACCTCTTGCTGACCCGTGCTGCCGTATAGGACAAAGTTGATTTCCCTTCTCCATATTTTCTCTTGTTTAGCCCTGTCTGATGGAAGTTCTCCCCGTTGAAGGTAGTTTGCAACGGGGGTCATCCAGCTGGTCATAGAAGCATATGGATCAGGAACAGGGCTGACTTCATTGATTTCTTTGTCCTTAGTTTGAACAAACGGAAGGACCATTCGATGATGAGCAATATTGATAACTGTTTCATCCCGATTTGGGTCAGCTAGGGATGTGGCCACATTAGCTAATGCATCGGCCGGGGCATTCTGAGACCGGAGAATATAGGTCAATGTTGGTTCTGTGGAGAATTACACCAGTAACCCTCAAACATGGTCAAACAGGGAAATCAGCTCCTCTTTTTTAATAGAAAGGCCACCATTGACTTTCTTGATGACTAGTTCTGAGTCACCTTTTACCTTAAGGTGTTGTACCCATGCCTGGAGTGTGAGCTCCAGGCCTGCAATGAGGGCTTGATACTCCGCCTCATTGTTCGTACATCCTTCCCACAGGAGGAAGGAATATAGTAAGACTCCATTTTCTGGGGACATGAGTATTATCCCCAAACCCACCTTGTTAAATTTGGGATCCTCTATTCTTATCCCTGTCGGGCTTCGAGATGCGCCATCGAAGTATATTTCCCACTTTGGGTACTCCTCTTGAACCGAGAAGATGTCTTCATCAGGTAGCTCGACGTCCGGTGTGGTGGTCCCGGTTGAGGGGTGCTCTGCCAAAAAATCTAATAACGCATGGACTTTGATGGATTTCTGAGGAACAAACCAGATCGAAACTGTTGCAGGATGACTGCCCATCGGGATAGGCGCCTGGTCAGCATTGGGCAGCTCAGGATGTACTTGAGTGGGTTACTACGCGAGACCAAATAGACTTAACGATGCTGTAGATAAGGTTTAAATTTTTGACCTGCGAATACCAAGGCAAAAAAACTCTTCTTGATGTTTGAGTATCGAGTTTCATCATCAATAATGGTTTGGCTGAGGTAATACAGACTATTTTTGGTGCCGGTGTCATTTTTTTGTTTGAGGAAGGCTCCCAGTGACCGCTCTAGGGCCAACATGTATAGGATGATTGGTTTTCCTTCAACCGGGGGCATGAGCACTGGAGGGCTCAAGAGGTACTTCTTCCGGCTGTCGAACGCCAGTTGGAAATCATCTATCCATTGGTACGTAATTCCCTTCTTCATTAACCTGGTGAAGGGAAAACATTTTCTGGTCATGTCGGCTATGAATTTCCTAATGTAGGCCAGGTGTCCATGGAATTCCCTCAACTCAGTGAGATTGCAGGGAGGTGGCAGGCCACGTATAGCCTTTGTCTTTTCAGGGTCGACTTCGATGCCATTATGGCATACGACGAAGCCAAGGAATTTCCATGATGTAACCTGAAAGGCGCATTTCAAGGGATTCATCTTCAGGCTATGCTGTCAAAGTTTGTTGAAGACAGTTTCAAGGTCTGACAGGTGATTTGAGCGTTGTCTTGATTTGACCACCAATTCATCCACGTAGCATTCGGCGAACCTCCCCATGAATGGTTTAAAGATATGATGCATGACTCATTGATATGTGGGGTCAGTGTTCTTGAGACCAAAGGGCATGACCCTGTAGCATAATACTCCTTGGGGGGCCTGGAGGCAGTGGATTCTTTGTCTTCTCGTGCCATCCTGATTTGATTATACCCGGAATAATTGTCCATGAAGAAGAGCGCCTCATACCCGGCTGTTACGTCGATTAATAACTTGGTGATCGGGACCAGGAAATCATCTTTCGGGGAATGCTGAATGAGATCTCTAAAATCGATGTAGACATGGATTTTTCCATTCTTTTTCTTGACGGGGACAATTTTGTCCAACCAGATGGGGCACTGGACATCCCGAATGAAGCCTACTTTAACAAGCTTATCGAATTCAGCCTCTATTTTGGAATCATGTGAGTGGTGCGTTCTTTTGGAGGCTTGTTTATAGCCCAGTAGTCTTCTGGCAGACCTAAGTGGTTGGTCGCCACTTTAGGATCGAGTCTCGGCATTTCCTTGTAATTCCAGGAAAAAACATCCCAGTGTTGCTTCAGGAAAGAAGTATATACCTCGTGGTCCTCGGGAGACAAGGTTGCACTGACGAGAGTGGGCCTTAGATCTTCATCGGTACCCAGGATTATTTCCCTGAGCTTGTCCACAGTGGTGGAGATACCTTCCTCAATTACGGGAGGTGCATCCCTGAGATCTTCTTCCTCCTCTTCTTCTAAATCCTCATCCTCTTGATCCAACGTGGGGAGAGGTCTTGGAAGGTGCTCTTGGGAGTCTGGAGGCAAGGCATTGTGGGCATCCTCGCTCAAGTATACATCCCCGTATTGTGGGTCAGCAGTAATTTCCACATTGTCACGCTTGGCCGTTATGACTGAAGTCATGAGGACAGCTGAGTGTGTGTCCAGGCTAGAATTCCTTCTCTCAACATGGTTGATGGGAAATACATAGTTTCCGCTGAGCTGCTTGAGGGGGTCATAAGGAACCAACTCCAGACTATTTGATGTTCGGATCCAGTCATTACCATCGAGCTAAGGCTTCTTTTTTCCTTTGCTCATAAAACCCAGTGTCAATGTAGTGTGACTCAGAGTGCACAAAAGGGGCCTTGTCAGCATATAATGTCCCACTTTTTCCACTGACGCAATACTTGATACAGTGGTGGTAGGATGAAGGAACGACCATGTGCTTATGAAGCTATGGCCTTCCAAGCAGGGCATTGAATGTTGTGTTCTTCCGGACCACCAAGAATTCTGAGTGGTCCACAAGGTCACCAAAATGGGTTTTTATCTTGATTTGTCCCATTAGATTCTATTCACTATTGTCGTAACCCAAAAGAGTTGAGGATGAGGGGATTAGGTCATACTCATAGTATACAACTTGCTGAGTGTTCATATGGAGAGGAGATTAACTCCAGAGACGTTGTCAATAAAGACTTTGCAGATCTCAACATCATTTATTGTGTAAAACACATATTGTGGATAGATATGTCCTTGCATGATGGAATCTTCATCCTGATAGGTGAAGGAAATCACCGCGTTGCATTAAGCCAGGCCAGTCTCTGTCCGGTAAATCTCTGCAGAAGCTACCTCAGCTTGAAACTCCTGGGGGCTATGCAAGGATTTAATAAGTGGCTCCCTGAGATCTGCAGACAAACTCAGGGCATCCAGGATCAACAACTTGGCTGGTACCGAAGCCAGCAGCTTAAGGATATCATACTTCTTCTCCAATGGTCGACGCTTCTCTACTGGTGTTAGAGTTTTATCATGCGTCATGGGAGCTGGAGTATGTGACGAGGAAGGACCGACCGCGGGGTTGAAGGTTGAAGGTGTTCCCACATTCTGGGGACTCGTCACGTCCGGTCTGTCTGTGCACACTAAGCGAAAATACAATTGTTTCTCCTCTGATAGGTACTGCAGAATGACATGCCTAGAGTGACCACTTGTGGAGGTGGAGGGATATTCTTTATCCTGTTGAGTCCGTTGAAGGGATATCCCATGATATTCTATGATATTAATGGTTTGGGCTGGGGTAAAACCATAGGGTTGGTTTTGGTCGCGACTGCGTCTCCCCTGGTATCCCCTACTTCTTCGATTCCACCTCCCTGCCCCTTGTGTCAGGAGCTCGGGTTCATAACCATAACCATTGTTAGGGAAAGATTCCATTAGATGGATGAAATTGATGGAACCAAAGAGTATCTCCTCTTCCCATGACAGGTCAACCTGGTCGGTTGTCCCTGATGGTGCCATTTTTTGGGTCGGTGCCCATGGTGCCAAGTTTGGGGGCATAAAATCTTACAGTGTCGAGCCTAACATCGACCTTGTTACGGAATCCTCCTCTTGTGCTTGTCTCCTCTATTTTCTATTATGTCTGGATGACCGACTCGTGGAGGGTTGTGAAGGCGATATTGTCAGCTGTGCGGCATTAAGGGCAGTTGGCGGCAACTCTGGCTGCTGTAAGGGAGCTCGGAGTATGCCCGGAGCTTGGTTGATAGACTTCCGAGTCATCCAGTCATCAAATTTCTGCCCCTTCTTGCCGATGACTTCATGCCACTCTTCCCCTTTGTTGGAGTTGGTGGTAGAAATATATGTCACATGTGCTGGGGGTGGTCCCAGTTCAACCTGCCTGGAGTCTACCATCCTCTGCAGGAGGTATTTTAAGATTAAGCTTTCCAGGATATTGTGCCCCAACATTTGATGGTAGGGACTTTAATCTGGCTTGTCATCGCAGCCGAATTCTTTGGGTTTCCTTGGCTCCAGGAGGTGGAGCAAGTTGCAATTAATGGCAGTGATGAGGTATCCGTGGACTTGGTCCTTTTGGAACGAGTATACTTTGTGTCTCTATTCCCCAAACTGGTTCCGTTTCAATCCCCTCTGATCATCCTGCTTGGGCGGAGGTGGCGGTTGATATAAAGGGGGCCCTTGACGATTTGGTGGAGGCCTGAGTGGTGGAGCAGGCGCAGAGGCCGGCTTGAGAGTGACAGAGGATGCTTCAGCTCCAGCTGCTCTCTTTGTAGGATCCTGTGAGTCTATTAGGGACTTTAGATTAGTCCGCTTTAGGGAGTCCTCAATTATCTGGGCGATGGCTGAGAGATGGCGGAATCCAGTGGTGCACTCCATTGGTATGAGCGGTGTTCACAGCTCATCTAGAAGATTATCGATGCATATGGAAAGAATATCATATTGAGGCATTGTCCTGTTCAGAGAGTAGGTCAGACCTTTCCATCTTGTAATGAAATCTGAGACCCTCTCATTCTCCCTCTGCTTGAAATTCATGAGGTCGCTGACCGTTGTTTTAGGCAGCGTTGAGCTGAAGTGGAACAGGAATTGCTACCGAAGGTCTTCCCAAATTTTTATGGACTGGGCTGGTAGACTCGTATACCAGATGAAGGCAGATCCTTTCAAGGTCCGTACAAAGCATCTAAGTTTCACTTCTTCTTGTTGTTCCGAATTTCCCATCATAGGGTTGCAATAAGACGCATAGTACATCAAATTCTGTTCCGGACCACCAGATACATTGAAAATAGGGAATACAGGGCTCCCAAAATTGGGTGGAGGAGGCGTGTTGCTCACCCTATCTGGGTAAGGCTTTCTCTCTGGCTGTATCCGAGCGCGTCTACCTTCCACCACTTCTAATCAAGCTATCTGTGCCTCAATGGTGTGGGTGAGACCCTGGTTTACATCCTGTTGGGCCCGGTCTTGGGCAGGTGTTTCTTGAGGCATTTCTTGAGTATCCAGCTCGTTCGGTACCAAGGGTGCATGTGTCATTTGTGACACCTTCGGATGGTATAGATGTACTCGCTCTGGTTTCTTCTTGAGTTGATGGAAGTCTTGGTATTCAACTGAATCCATGTTTAGGTAGTTGGACAGGCCGAGCGCCTAATTGGGCGGGGCCCCTAACCCTGCTTTGTCTACCAGGGAAAACCTTGGTCCTTGAGGTGCACTTGATGGGAGCACAAGGTGTGTCTCTTCTTGGGAATCACTTTCAAAATATGGTTCATCTGGAGTATCTCGGTGTTATGCAGCCTCAATTCTTTCACTTCCTCCTCCTGTCAAGTGAATATCTCTTCGAGTGTAAGTGGATCATTTTTATCGAGAGAAGGAGACGGGTTAAGGGTAACCTTTCCTTTATTCTTATCCTTGTTGGAAGCTCGCAGGGTTTGCAGAGGAGGGTTAGCTGCAAGGGCGGCCATATTTAGGGTGGCCCTTTGGTTCTGGGAGTGCACACCTGATTGTTCGTTGTGAGTCACAGCCTGACTGGAAGAATCATCTCCCGATCCATCCGGATTTGCGTCATCTCTGGTGTCACCCATGGGGTTAGCCTCTATGGCATTGATGGATGCATATCGTGGGGTGGAGGAGATGTCATCTTCCAAAAAGGAAAAGGATCTCCTGCGCCTTTTACTGGTCCTCCCCTTCCTGTCTCAGGATTTATTTCGGACTCCCCGACAAAGGCTGATGCGGAGAGTTGCTTGATGTACCCTTACGATACACCTCCCTCTTGAAGGGGATGGTGATTCAAAGGACGAGATAGGGAAGGAACCTCCTCTTTGGATTTTCCTCCCTAGACAAGAAAATACTGATTCTCGTGGGGGAGGTTGTTGTTGAGGTGGTAAAAATTCCCCCATCCATGAGGGCTAGGGTTGGCTCCGTTTCGTGGACATTGAGTCTTTTCCCATTTTTATTGGTCTTATGGGGGAATTTATCATTAAAAATGCCCCCATCCCTATAAGATGGGGTTGACCCTAGATTGAGGTAGTGGCAGCTGCTATTACTACCTGCCTGATCTTGCGTGCCCCCATTTGGGGGTGAACTAGATCTGATTCCGAGTTCACTTTTGAATCAATCCCCTCTGGAGAGGCAAGAAATGACTACTGATTGGCCCCTATTAGGCGATAGGCCTATTTTATGCTTTCTATGGCCAGATTCAGGAGTTCTTGAATGGCTCTTTCCTATCAGGCCTGATTCTTCTGGGACTTACTCAAGGCCTGTTTTTGCTGGGTGTGTCGCCATTCCTGAACAGGGAGACCACTCGATCGTTTTCTTTCCATGATGACGTTGTAAGATACTACACTAAACGAGTTCTTCTAGGCGGGGAGTGGAGTGAAATGCAGAGCACCATGTTCTCCCCATCCTCTGATATGGACTACCATTAGAGCGTCACCAATGAGGCGGCGTAAGTGGTACAGTGCATGGAGGTAGGCTAACTCAATTTTTCCTTTACGCCTCTCAGGTCGTGGTCGCCGCGCCAGAGGAAGATCTTCCAGGTCGATGTGACGTTGGAGGTCTCCTATTGTCTTGACGTGATCAACATACCCATCGTAGGACAGGAAGCTTGATTTCAGCCAGTGGAGGGTTGTCCATATATTGGAGAAGATGTCGGGTGCACATTATTCTCACAACTTTCTGGGTATGTCGTATTGAGAGGTTCCCATGGGCCAAAACATAACGGGGATATCATCTCTGGCCAGTCATTTCCTTAGGTTCAACATGTTGGCATACTCCTTCGATAGTGATTCCTCTACCTGGTCTGCCAAACTGAGGTGCTCACCGATAGCGTGGTCGGGGGAAATGAGGCAAGTAGGTGTTCAATTATCACGCGGGTGATTCCGAGGTGGTTCATAAGATGAACGTGGCCCCGGACTATCTCTTGATTGAAGAAGTGTGTCGTCGACGACTGGCTGGGAATTTGAAATGCTTGATCCAGTTCTTCTGAGTGCCTTGGCATACGAGGGATTTTCTGTGCTTGATTTGGCAGGGGGAGGACCTTCCTGTTGATATAATATGTCATTACGCGGAGGACTTTCGCAATGGTGGACGCAATGGCGAGGACTACCATCACAGCTGCCGTAGGGAGGGAACCTCCGGGGTATACCCTAGATAGGGCTTTTGGAATGTACCACTACGACAGGATGGACTTCTCATTGATCAGTGTCTAGGCGGGGAGGGCCTCCGCTATTCGTGTTTTAATGGTGAGGGATACCATTACTACTTGACGCCTCACCACATAGAGGACATTTGAGGTGCATACCCCGGGGAGGACCTCCAAGGCATGTCGTATAGAGGGGAGGACCTTCTGGCTGCGTAACGTTGTTATGGGGCGGGCCTTCACAACAACTTCCATCATGGTGAGGATGACCATCATGGTTTAACATTCGATGTGTATCCTGGGGAGGACCCCCAAGATACACAGTGACAAGGGGAGGACCTTCTTGTTTCTTGGGGCCATTGCGGGGAGGACCCTTGCAGTGGCGGTCGTGGTGGCGAAGACTACCATCACAGCTGCTGTAATGGCGAGGACTACCACTATAGCTGCCACAGGGAGAATGTCTGCGGGGTACACCCTAGGGAGGGCCTTCAGAATGTATCGTAACGAGGTGAGGGCCTTCTTGTTTCTTGACGTCTCTACGGGGAGGACCTCTGTTATCAGAGTGGTGAAGACTACCACCGTGATCTGATGCCTGGTTGTGCAGGGTGTCGTCTCAATGTAACCCCTGGGGAGGACCTACATAGTAGGTCATGATAAAGGGAGGGCCTTCCTTTCATGATGATATGTCACTACGGGGAGGGACTTCGCAGTTGCAACTACAATAGCGAGGACTACTATCATAATATGTGGTCCCACTACACGAAGAGTGTTTGTAGTGTATAACCTGGGGAGGACCTTCAAGGTGGACTGCAGTGAGTGGAGGGCCTTCTTGCTTCTCAATATTCTAGTCATGTGGAGGGCTTCCATGACTCACATCGAAAGAGAAGCTATCATGATCGATTGTTATATGCCCATAGGGGAGGCCCCCATGGGTTCTCTGGGAATGACCTTCAGAGCTGCTGGTAGCAACATTGTGGGGAGGACCTTCATAACTGCTACTGCCAATCCCATAATATGGTAATGGGTGGGAAGGGTTTCTAGCCTTTGATATGTTCTTAGTGGTTTTGGGGACCCTAGATTCTAGTAGAGAAGATTCATGAACCCCCTATTTGTTTTACGGCTACCTTCGATGCATTCAGGATACTTTCTTGCGAGCAGCGGGGACCATCTGCTATTGTTAACGACCTTCACCTTTGGGTCCCTTTCAAATTGGGTCCCATGATGCTGCCGGGATATGTCTATGAACATCTTGACTTTTAGCAGGTATATATGCCTCCTCTGGAGAATCCACCGTGATGGAAAGGTGTCCCCCAGTTGGAATGGGGGAACCTTCTCGATCCGATTTCCCTTGCGTCGCGGAATATGGCCGACGACCCTCCTGGGTGGAAGCAGGGATTCATATATGCTTCGAGGTGGCTATCTCGTCTCTTAGATGAGTCGCCTAAATTGCAGAAATGGGATCACGAGCCCAATTCCATGATGTTGCCGCTGATGCAATTACATTCTGGAAAGTCTGCAAGATATGATCTGGGGTCGATAACTGCTCCCCATCATTTCCAAGATATGCAGAGAGACATCTTTGGCTGAAATGGGTATGAAGGCCCATTCCAGTATCGGAGTAAGAATATCCTACTCCGGTCCTCTGGTGGTCAGTGGGTACTGACAATTATCCTATGTCGGGGCAGGTGAACGAATCTTCCCCTGTGCCGGGATATTCCGATTTATCTCTCCATTTGCCGTCACATTGGGATGGCGGACTTTACTTGCATCCACAGGGAGCTGGCCCTGCATATGTTGGTTTCCCACTGTATCAAGTCGGTGGCCTTTATTGACAGGGAGACGTTCCTTCATATTAATTTCCGCCATATCTGGATGGCGGGCTTTGCTGATCACCACCACATCAGGGTGGTAGGAATCAGGATCATCTGCTAGGAGCTGGTCCTGTAGGCGTTGGGTCGCCACCATGTCTGGTTGGTGGGCTTCGGGACCCTGGGCAAGGAAAGGTGCCTGCCATGTATGTGTTGTCCTGTGTGAGTGACGAGCTTGATGGAGCTCAGCGGGGATGCACTCCTACTCGTATGATACTGCCATGTCTATATGGCAGACTTTAGAGGAGAAAAAAGGTGTATGTTCCTTCTCGCGATATGTTTCTGTGACTGGGCAGCGGAGCACCTCCTCAGGGACAAGGGTGATTACCGGTACCTGGTTGTATGTTTTCCACCCTTTTCGGGCGGTCCGACGGGCTGGATCTTGGGGATCATGGGCCTGTATCCTCGGGTTGACATCCTCCTTAGTGTGAGGATGCTGATTTACGGCGTGACCGTAATGGCATCTTCCAGCGGGGGCCTTAGATCAGAACCCCCGTTCAGTGGGGATGAAGCCTTGTTGTTGATGTCATCCATCTCCCTAAGATTAGGGAGGTACGCGTTGTATCGTTCTGGGGATAGACTTCCGAAACGGTTTGAGACTGCAACAGAAGCCTCCTAGATCTTCTTTCACGGATGCTACTGAGCAGGCGACCTGCGGGTCTTGACGGATTGGAGGGCGTGCATGGCCACCTCCACCATCGAGAGAGTTCCATTCAGATGGTACTCTCGGATCAACGCATCTGAAACACAGAGTTGAATACGCTAGGTAGGTGACATGGTTATCTATTGGTGAGGATGTCCGTTGGCTACGTATCATGAAGCGTGCACATGTGAGTTCCTCCGTGAAGCCATTAGATCAGAGGGATTTTTGATTGGTACCTGTAAAATATTTTAACAAATAAAAACAGAAAAGCCATCAAAGAAGCATATCATGATCCCATGCGTAATTAATGTCCTTTCTTGGCCCTCCTTGTGAGTATAAGGTGGCACTGAGTTGTATTAGGTTAAATCCTTCATGCTTGGTTAAGGATTCATGTCAGGTTCACCATTTTTTGATTGAATTGTTTCTACGGGAGGGGACCGACGTTCCTGACTGTCGATCTCACGGAGGGATGAGCTCCATTCAATTGCTAAGGTTGGGTATATAGGTCTTCATTTCAAAATGCCCAACGGTTCCACATCCAACGATACGTGGACCTGCTTTCCAAAGGCAGGCGTTAGCCTGGTGATTTGTCCAGCGATGCTTAAGAACTCACATTGGTGGAGAGGATGGGAGGTCGGGATCATCGCACCCTTTTAGGGGGGGGGGGGATTATTGCATGTTTCAGGACTCTCTTATAGATTTAAGACGTGTTAATTTGTTCCAAAATCTTTGGTTTATACCCAATCATAGTATCCATGTATTACTCTTGGTTGGCAATGGTCAGCTGGACGTAGGGATTCAAAATCATTTAGGCATGAGGTTTACCATCCCTCTTTGGATTAATGACTCCGAGGCCTTTGGAATCACTGAGACGACACTGGTTCAAAGCCTCATAACTGGGTGCTCTGGAGTTTATTGTCATCCAGGGGGGACAGATAACGACTTGAGCATTTGGATCAAACCTATGATATAGGCTTCCTACATATCTTTATAAGGGGAATCAGAATCCTCGTAGTTAGGTTTGGGATGGGGCTTACACTCTGAGGCGACCCAAGATGTGGGTAAACCAATATAAAGGGGGGGGGGTCAGATTGACCAATTGTTGGGTTTGAACCTTGAAGAGGCTTCCTACGTACCCCACCTAGGAGACATGGATCAAAGACCACGTAGTTTGGGAGTACAGTTTAACATCATGCAGGATGAAGGATGAAACGACGTGAAGGGTATCGGAACGACCGGGTGGTGGGCTTGAACCTTATGGAGGTTTCCTATGTGCCATGCCTTTACATGGATCAAAGTACTCTTAGTTCACAGTAGGCGAGGGGTTAGGGTTGGTGATTACTCTAATCCCACATGATTCATGCTCGGTGTGAGAAACAAGAGGCATCAGAGACCTGACGATCACGTCGCGAAAGGTGCATCTGTGGGAAGCGAAGTGGGGATTAAGCATAGGGCGACACAAGAAGTCAGGGCTTACTACAGGATGGAGGCCCAATGGTGAAAACACCTAGAGGGATAAGGAAAGTGTACCTCTATGTCCATCACCCCTCTTGGTTCTTGGCACCAGGGATGTACGAAGGTGCATGAGAGCTACCTCCCACAATAAGGGCTAGGGTCTCACAGCAGGGAGGCTTCCCTGTTCACTCCCAGATGAGGGGAGAAGCTCCCACTACCAGAGTTGAAGGGAAATGGAAGCATGGACCCACAATCCGGAGAGTGGAGAGGCAGAAAGGGGACTCCAAGCTCGGACCCTACATTACCATGGGAATGTGAAACTAGGGATGCTTCGGGAATCTGCTAAAGGTCCGGAGCAACACCTTTTACCTCCTTTACAATGGGTATGTAAACTGAAGGTGGTGCACTGATGTGCCTAAATGTTGCATCATACAGGTCCAGTGGCTTCGGTGGAGGCTTTGGCTTGGGACCGATGACTGGGCCGACAAGGGGGTTGCGAAGGATCATGCCAGATTATAAGGATTTTATCTGACTCGGGGAATGGGAACTCTGAATTAGTTGGCGGGCCACACAGGTGTATGAGTAGTGGTGACCTTCACATAGGGGGGGGGGTGATACATGGCTGGAGAGGCTGTCCGTGAATTGGGGTGGTTTGCGGACTGATAGGCTTCCCGCGAACCAGGGTGGTACACGGCTTCGAGTTTTCCCCGCCTACCAGGTTGGTACGTGGGGGAGTCCACATGAGCAGCGACGACCAAGGGAGATGCCGGTCAGGGGTTCATCGGTCAGGGATTCACACACGTAGGAGTGTGCTATGTGGTGTGTCGTATCGAAAAAGGGGCTTAAAATCCCTAGTCCGCAGGGAGTACATTCGTGGAGGGGCCATGGTTCGCGGTCTTCATTTCTTTTGTTATTTTAAGTTCACAGTTCACGAAATTTTTATGCATTTTATGTTCCTTATCAATTAATTTCCAAATTCATACCAATTCTGGTTCGTGAATTGGAACTTCGCTGATTGGGAAATCCTATGTTCCTTCCTCTGAAATCCTTCTAACAGAATCAGATCGATCTCTCTTTTTTTCTCCCCTACTATGTTCTTTTATATGGGGAGTAAAAGAGATCTATTGTGGCCATGAAACACCCTTTACGGAGGCCCATGACCGAAAACCCGGTTTACTAATGAGTCAGTCTGTACGCAACTCACGGGGGTGTGCATCTCACCCACGAACCAAGTTGGTTTGAGGGGTAATTCGCGGTTGGGCAGGTTTCCGCCTCTATTCTGCGAACGAAAGCACATGCGGCATGGGCCGGCTGGCACGGTTTGCAGTTGGGACAGTTTGTGTCGGTGGACTGGCCTTGCGCCTATCCTTGTTTCACGCCCATGGAGGACCCCTACCTCTATTCCATGAACAACAGCGGTCCACGGAGGGGGGCACTTTTCAAAACCGGCCGCATACTGTTAATATTGGACAGGTCCACGGACCTGTTTGTCACTTTTAAACCATTGAGTATTCTCCTCATTTTTTCCCAATTCATCTAAGGAAATTGGGTAGAATCATCTCTTGAATTAAGGGGGTTCTCATTATCCTTTGCGTATTTTCAGGACCCTAGAAACACCTAACATCCAATGGACACTGATATAAAAAAAATAATAGGGGTTATTATGTTAAAAAATATATAATACTTCATGAGTTATATTGTTTGTACTCTTGAAGATAAAGAAACATCAAACACTGAATAAGTTCATCATTTTGAAATCTCTCATCAACATAAACTATTCTTTATGCTTTAGTCAATTTTCTCTCGATATGTGAAATTAACAATGGGTCCATAAATCCATATAAATCTATGTTTTCCTATTCCTTACACAATTTACAGAGATACCTAATAAAAAAGAAGCATAATTATAAATTTTCAATAAATTAAATGCACAGAAATATTTATGTTAAGATACACATGGAAAAAACATTCTTCACGTTGATTACTAACTGTTTACTAATTATATGCTCCATGATATCATTTTTCAAAAGCGACATAGTCATTGCAATCCCAGAAACACCAAATTCCATTGGAATCTCATAAAAACCCAACAAACATTGAATATATTTACAATCTATCAGGATTACTACAATCTGTATCTAAATTAATAGTACTTCAAATTTGTTTTTTTCAATAAATTATTTATTTAAATTTAATGGATTCCTATAAAAAATAGATAAATATATAAACTTTAAAATGTTTAATCAAATTCAATACCAAAATTAAATAGATGATAAAATATACAAATATTTATATGGTAATATGTCACAAAATTCTAGATGTAAAAACTAATAAGTGTCCAATTCTTTTTCCGATTATACTCACCCCATATGTAGGTAGTGGAACTCTATCTGATATATCTATAATATCCTATGTGGTGACTCTAAGATGCTATATCTCTAACTATTGACAATGAATGGTATCTCCATTATAAAATATCATCCCATACACAACAAAATGATGTTTTGGATCATAAACATATAAATCAAAATAATTTAAATGTTATGGATGAGGGGTATAGGAGTAGGATAAGGATTGGGGTCTGTAGGTGGTGTTGGAGTAGGGGGAGTTTCTGGAAAATGTGGAGGAGCAACATGAAATTGTCTTTCCATTTATACAAACATCAACTATACTGAATCTTTAATCCTATCCTCCATCATCACATGAATATCTTAAACTTTAGCCTCAAAAGATTATATTTTTTATAATCACCTTCCATTTCAGAAGTTGAAGAATATGGAAACATTTTTTCACTAATACACTCATCTGGTATCTTCATAAACGAACTAGGTGTTTGGGATTTCCCAATGCGGTTGCTAAAATTTCTTTCCTACCCTCAAGCTAAAAATACCACCTTTTGTTATATACATCTCAAGATAATCTTGTATGATTTATTTGAAAAATTATGTAATGAATCAAAATATTTAAAGAATAGAATTAAATTAAATAAATAAATAAAGTAACCATCTTACAATCCTCTCAGCTACAATTCTGAACTCTCCCATAAGATATTGTCCAAATTTTCTTATATGATCCCTCTTTTATTTTGATGTATTTTTAGGGAGACAGAGGGGTATCATATACAGAAGTTTTAAGACTCAGATTCCAGTTATTGAAAATTTTCCTACATTATTTTTTCTACCAATAATGTATTCCCTCCCTGAGATAAAGTATGAGGGTATAAATTTATATATTTTATCTCCCAATAATATCACCATGATTTATATAAATTAATAATAATGAAATCATTAATAAGATCGTTAATGTAAAAGATACATCAAAAATGTAACTTTGAATGTACAAAAAATTCTTATTGTCTCTTACATTCAACAAATTTCTTCTATGTATCTTCATTCAAAAAGGGATGTATATCATAAAGATTATGATGTTTCCTATTACCAAAAATTAAATCTGATGTGAGGGTTGATTTAAAATACCTCCATATCCTAGAATCCAATGATAAACATTACCCCTAGACTCTTTGAGTGTTGGGTATATCAAATATCATCTAATAAAAAGGGGAAAACATATATTACTATAACCATTTCAAGATAAGTAAAATAATAACAAAAAATATTACCAAAATGGTCTCCCCCCAAGTGAGACAGTATCAATTTTCAACAGTTCTCTAACCCTCATTCTAAATACTGGGTTTTCTTTTAGCTCGAACTGATATAAAACTCGTTAATTATTTTGAATTAGAACCTATTAGAATATCATTATCATTAAATAGTACCAGTATCCTCAAGTCCTGGCTATGAGAAAATAAAAATTATGGTAAACGTGTGATAAAATATTTACTAACCCTCAAAATCATCTTTGGATATATGGGTATAGATGTCTCTTATAAAAAAGTATGGGGCTCATTAAGAGGAAAATGTGCTTGTATTTCCCTAGAGGTATGAGTAGAATCATCTCCAGATGTATGTGGTGGATTAGTTGATTGATCTATCATTATCCTACAAATCAATGCAACAAACAATTAGTACAAAAAAGAAAAATTCAGCTATTACAAAGCTAATGTAAATAAAATATGATAATTTATCAAACAAAGAAGAAAACTAAATTAAAAATAAAAAATAGTAATATTTTTTATAGTCTAATAAAATGATAACAATAGTAATGAGAGGAGAAATTTCATATAAAAGAATAAATAAAATCCAAAAAATGGCAAAAATAGTAAAAATTCTCCAACATAATAAATAATTTTTTTAAAAAGTATATTATTTCATTATACACTAATAAAATATTTTTTTTATTTTACATATTATATTTAAAATAATTGTTTTTCAACAAAATAAATTAACAGATATGTTACGTAAGTTTATACATGGTAAAATAAACAAAAATAAACTTATAAAAAAATCAATTTAACATATTAGTTATAACATGTTTTTAATAAAGAAAATGAAATTAAAATATTTGACATTTAATGAAATTTTAAAAATAAAATGGGAAATAAACATATGTTACCTGTAATATAAGATTGTACTAAAGTATTTTCCGCAAAATTCCTTTATCATGATCACTCTGTATGGCAAAAACCATGTCTACAATGTGCCCATAAATATCATCTTTTAATCATTCGATGGATGTATGGATCTGACAAAATCAGCATCTTCATCAAGTTTACATTACCAACATAATATTTTATCCTTATAAGACAACAGACTACTGAATATTATATTGATTATAACCCTAAAAAATTTGTTTCTATGTGTTTCCCTTTTAATAGGATTTGTTGTGTATTACAATCTATTCAGAATAACAAGTGTCATTCCAAATTCATTATGTATGACACTGTTATTAAAGATAATCCATTTCTAGTTAAATAATATAACCTTAAATTTAACGTAATCAACCTACCATATTCATCCAATGACTCCATAATATGTACTTAATGCTGAAATGGGTTTTTTTATTTAGAACTATAAAAATGAATTTCTTTTTTGAAAAAAATAAACTACTATTCTAAAATGCTTTTATATCAGCATGATGTATCATAAAAATGTATATCCATTAATTTCATACTAAAACTAAGTTATAAAATTTAAATTTGGACCACCCACTAACCATCTCAATGTTACTAATTCATCTGATCTACTAATTATGGACTTTTTAAATCCTGAAAAGAACTTATGCTCATTCAAAATACACATATCATTATTCTTTGGATAAAATTGTTTCTAAATAATAATATGAAATGTTATATATAGTTGAGAATAAACTATTTGATTCAAGATGTTTAAGTGTACCTTATTTATCTATTCACCTATCAAAGCTTTTATTTTCAAGCCATGGAAAACCTTTCCCCCATAATTAACTCATTCAGGGAAAGGTGGAGGCAGAACCATAAGATCCATTATAGAAAAGTATCTTGAAATAAAACTATACAAACTCATTAACAATACACATCTCAATAATGGAGGCTTCAAGTCGATATGTATTCTTAACATACCCCTTTAATATCTTCATATTCCTTTAAGAAGGATACATCCAACTTAGATAAACATGTTAGAAAAGATTTATTTATCACACAAAATGAACCATTAAATTCAACATGATATAAAAAAAGAAGAAGAAAAATACATTTCCAATTGAAAAAGTATTGAAGTTACTTAATTTACCAAATTATTCAAAGCATTCCTATCAATAACCTTATTAAAAATTTAATTTTAAAAATAACACACCTTCATGATAGTCATTCTAAAATGGATGGGAAATATTTCACACAATGAAACTTGTATGATCTATTGTATCATGATGTGATAATAATGAGAGTTCAAACCTATTAACTTAAAATCCTATAAAGGAACAAACTTTTTTATATATGAATAATACCTGTATGGATCTTTGATATCATAAATACATTGAAAAAATCTAATTTTTCTACCTATATGATAATTTATGGAAATTCGAGGGGAAAAATGTTAACCTTCAGTCATGAGTGGGTGATAAATCCAAATGTATTTTCATTAGGAGTAAATAAAATCTCATATTCAACCCATCTTTAGTATTTCCTTTAATATCTAACAATGTTCCAACAATTATATCATAGATATTCTTCTTCAGGTTCATGAAATAAATTTTATGTTTGATATCATGATATCTCCAATATGGCATCTCAAAAAAAATTTGGCCATTTATTATAAATATTTCTATCACTACCATATCTATGTGTCTTTATGAATGTCACATCAAGGTTTTTCACCTTCTCCAAATATTGATTAGTGGATAATATTTTTGGAGAAATATGAAATTATTATGAGACATTAAATGATTTTTTATTCTTCTATATGAGTGATCCATAGACAAAAACATTAAATTAACCATGTCTTTTATTTTTCTACCATATTGAAATTGATAATATGAAGTCTCTTGATTGAAAATTGGACATGATTTATACCACATAACACTATATCCACACAAATTTCAATATACTAGGAAGTTATTTGTAGTTAACAGAATCATTTTATGTCGTTGAAATTATTCTATTTTATTAGAATCATAAACCCTAATACCATCCTCCTATAAGAGTTTGAAATCATCATGTAATAGTGATAAGAAAACATCAATATCATATATGATTTGTTTTGGTCTAGAGATCAATAAACTCTACATGACTTAATTTTGCATCATTAAAATTTTAGGAGATTAGTTGTGAATTATGAAAAAAATAAGCCATAAATTATATGTGATACTAAGGATTCGATATGGATTCACTCCATCCATGTATAGTACTAAGTATAATTTTTATAACATCATTTGGAAATGTAAGAAATTAAAGACCAGTTTTCTTCCACTTTGGACAATCAGCTAGATGCCGTAATTTTCAATCACATATTCACCCATATTCAGGACATATTAATCATTTTCAATGATGAAAATATGAAAATAAATTTTTCAAATGAGGAATTATAGGAAGATAGTAAAATATATTGGCAGGGGACTCTTTAAATATTAAATCAGCATTCATTTTTTCTTTCAACTTACACCATGATGTCTCACATTAATTAATGTCACGAACCAACCCAGGTCAACCCTGAATCGATCACCCAAGTCAGCCCGTAGAAAGTCCCAAAGGGTGTTCCAGATCCCCATGGGTTGTAAAGTGTTGTTGGGAATCAAGATTAAATAGGTGGGAATAATTTTTTCTATGAACAAAGATAAACAAATAAATAAAAATCCAAATGAACAATAAAAATAGGCGCTCAGAGAGGAAATAAATAAAATTCTACAGATACCTCCATTTGACCTCATGGATCACCACTAAACCATGGTTGAAACATGCTAGGAGAGTGATATGAAATTGTGAGAATACTAAAATGAAATTATATTGTAGACATGAGCACTCAAATGCTCTGTAGGAATGCCAAATATGACTACAACAGATGCTGAACCTCTAAAATGAAATCCTTTCTTGTTGATTTGAAAATAAGATATATAAAAATATTTTTTGTCCACTCTTTAATCAAAATAGTTAATGAGATTTTACTTTTACCAAAAACAGCTTTATCATTTCATTTTTATAAATCAATTACCAATCACATAATTCATTATAGTGAATTCATTTAAAATCTAACTTTCACCAAAACAAGTTCTTTAATATAAAATGAAAAGTAAAAGTATAATGAGATAAAATAAAAAAATGTTCCACAAAATAAAGCCTACACTTACTAGTATTCAACCATGGGAATTTCCTAAACATAACTTGGATTATCCCGGACCATACTCGATTCAGAACAACCTGTCGGCGTATGGTGAAGCTCCTAAGTCTATAACCAAATGGATGCCCCCAACGGAATAATATAGTCAGACAACAAGTCTATCCTAAGAGAAAATCTAGGGGGTACCAACATATATAATTTAGTAAGATCAAAATCCATCACTAAACCCTCAAAAGACACCCATGATCCAATGGTTGTAATAGTAATGTTGTGTAAATCGGAGGTCCTTGCACACATTACTCACCTTACCTGTCATCACTGCACTTGACTAACCCAAAAGCGGATACCCTATATGATAACTCATAAAGGGATATCATTCCAATAGAGGTTACGACTAGATATATTGATATTTATAAACATGTACATGTCCTATCAACCAAGGTTCCAATCGGGCCATCACATCACATGAACTTTTAAACCATTTCACAAAGAACTTTATGTTCCCAACCATGTGTTCACACCTTCAAAGTGACATATGGTTCCATCCGGGACTTTATTACTATCATTACAATATGCAATAAAAAATTCCAAACCGAATTTACATCCCAAATCCATTTCCAATTCTAGGTTAAAAACACAAAACACACTTAATAAGTGCCAAACGGGATTTCATGTCATTGAATTGTCAAACAACACATCAAGGTGAAAAACATTTAAGGTTTTAAACAACACATTTAAGCAAAGAATTTTTGTTTCACAAAGTACACTTAAAAACTAGGAAACTATTAATAAACTATTCTAAAACACTGAGGAAAGCTTTATAATTAAAATCACCTTGTAAATGGGATTAGAAAAGTTATTAAAATTAATGGGAAACAAATCTCTAAGAGGTAAAATCCATTTCACCAAACACATATACATACATACATACATACATACATACATACATACATACATACATACATACATACATACATACATACATACATACATATATATATATAAATACCACATGAATAAGTAAACACAATTAAATAAATGGTAAGAAATCATGGAATTCAAATTAAAGGCGCGAGCATAGAAAACCAACCTCAAATGGGAAGTGGACCAAGCCCAGACACTTCGTCTGTTGATGCTTTTGACAAATATTTCCCACACCAGCACCCAAATTTAATCTCGTACAATTATATAAACCCTTAATCCAATGTATATATTCCTCATTCCATGAGGTAATTTGTTCATGGAAGATATATATACATATACACATATGTACAAAAGTGTGTGTGTGTGTGAACACAACAAAAGAGTCAAAAAAGTTTTAATTAATTAACAAAGATGGAAAAAATCATTTATATACCAAATAACTGTTTAAGAGAACATGGTTTTAAAAGAACACAATTTAAAAGTGTCATCTTAATTTGAGGGAACATTCATGTGTGCACCTCGTGCACCCATGGATGTTCTAAATTCCCACAACACACTCTAATATCCATGAAAACACTCAAAAAACATTTTCACAAAAAAAACATCTACATTCAAACCAAAACCTACAACTTACATAATTTGAAAAACATAGGAAATACCTTTAAAATCCAAGGGGGGCTCTCCAAAACACTTAAACACTTCTACCAAATTTTCATATTATCAAACTATACACATAAATCCAAATTCAAAATCAGATAAATTTTATAAAATATTTTCTTGGGAAAACACAATCCCAATAACCTAATTTTGTTATCAAAACATGATTATCATTTTATCAAAAACATATAGAATATAAACCCATGGGAATAAACAATAAAATACTTAAAAATATATTATTAGCTAACTAAACCATCAAGAAGACACAAAAATAATTCTACCAGGGGAGTTAACAAGATGCAGATCTTGTTTTAAAAATTAATTAACACACAAGGATAAAAATCAAATTTCAATATTTATTTGAAAAATGAAATTATTAACAAACTGTTCAAAAAAGAGGAAATGTGAATTCACCTGCCATAAACAAATGCGAACATGGTAAAACGTTAATAAAATAATTATTAGACCTCAGGAAGTAGTCCACACACCCTAAACAATAGAAAGAATGTTTCAACATGAACTCCAATGATTAAGGTTTGTTAAAATTGAAGAAAAACCCTAAAAACATGAAATGAAAAAGTAGTGGAGGAGAAGGTATGACTGCTAGAGAGGAAGATGTATGAGGATACCGTCAGTGAGGGAGAAGTTCACGGTGAGAGATAGGACTAGTGGTAAGGAGGTTTCCCGCCATAAGGATGGAGGGTTCCATAGGTAGGGGTGGTGCAAGGTGGAAGGCTACTGGGAGGAAAGAGTGTCGTAAAGAGGGTGTTCCATCAGGAATGAGAGATCTAGTGAGGGAGGAGTGCACACATAGAATGGACTGAGGGGGTTTTGGTGGTGGGGGTGGGGGGGTCATGAATTAGTTGGTGGAGGTGAAAATGAGGTTAAAATAACTTAATAATGTTCTAATAATAACAATAATATTAATAATGTTAATGATAATAAAAACATAATCATGATAATAATAATAATATATATAATATAGTAACAATAATTATAATAATTATAATAATCACATTAATAACATTTATTTAAATTATTTAAATAAAAATAATTTTAATAACAAATTTAAAAGTAATACTATTAATATCAATTTATAAATAATAATTTTACAACACTTAAATTATAATAATAATAATATTATGTACACAATAATGTTATTATTATTAAGGCATAAACATATATAAAATTTATTTATTTTATGAATTGGGTAGACACGCCATCCCCTAGGATGATCACTTGGTTACAGCTAACTAAGCGATGCCCATGCACCGGTCTGGGATCCACCAAAGTCAGCAATGTTCAAAAAATTAAAATCCGCACTCAACCTGAACCTCGAAGAGGCTAACCGAAGACAATAAATAATAAAAAAAATATTATTTTAAAGGTTGGGGTGTAAAAATTCTCTCCACCACAAAACATTCTGCCTCCTGAAAGTCACCATGCCAAAAGTTAGTCAAGAATTTAGTCCATTCCTGAATACAACCAGAAGAGACATGGAATTTAGGGGTGACTATTTATTATTCAAGTAAAATCTAGTTAATATAGACTAAAACACAACTCAAGATGAATATAGAATGTGAGGGGGGTCTCCCCACCATCAGGTTTAGACTAGAACAGAAACTAAAACTCAAAAGCACCACCCCAGTGGGGGGGGGGGGGCAAAGTGGAATCCCCAAATAGATCCCAACCAACTTCCATGACATGAGAAAAACACCAACACCATTAGAACTAGAATCTTATGACACACCAATTTAAACCCTATATTAATGGAATACTCTCTAAAAGAAAATCTAATCAAAACCCCTCAATGAACTAGATCCAATTTATACCTATCTCATAAAACCCAAAAATATCCATGAGAGCACAGCCGAAACCAAAACCAAAACCAACCAATTCAAGTAAAAAACACACGCTATGAAAAATAAATGGTTATAAAAGACACATTCAAAAAAAAAACAAGACCGATTGGATTATAATAGAACAAGTCAATGGTAACTTCACAATGAAACAATGAACTTATATCAATAGAAAAACATTAATAGTAGAAAATAATGAAAATGCATTAAATGTTACACTCCGAAAATGGAATAAAAAACATGGACTCAGGATTCACACCCTCAGAAACTCTTTACATTGCGTGAGATTAAATATGAGATCTTTGTTTGGAGCTCTGATAGATAAAGCATCTCCATCATCATAGTCAGGCACTGGAATCCCTTATTCACTAATAAGGATAGATTCTTATGGATAGGATCCACTGGAATATGCTCCTTGTCAGATGGGGAACCCTCACGAAAGCGGACCACCATTAACAATAACCCAAGAACTGTCCCCACTAAAAAAGCCCCATCCACCAACCTCTAGAAATAGTTTTCATTGGATGGGAGCAACTTTCCCATAATCTATGGGTGATAACTACAAAAAAAAAAGATAAATCAGCTCTTGTAAGTGGCCAATATATAATTTTACTGACCACTGACCCTACCGAACATCCCCCAACTCCGCTAACATTCTAAACATTACTTCATCAGGTATAACCCTTAGAGGGCGGTTACCTTGGAAATTTTATTTTTCACCCAGAATTTACATGATAATGAGATATCCAACATCCACTAATGAAAAATTGGACTCTCAAACAAAACCATGATGTCCCAAAATTTAACATCCTCAAGAATTCCCAACAACTGAGAGGAACAGTCTTCTTCCTTAAAATCCCTTCACTGCCTCTAATAATCCTCTATAACTTTGAAGAATTGGTCATACCCAAAAGGGATAGAAAATAGGCATGAATCAACAGTAATACATGGGACCTTTTTGGATGTCCTACTCTGAACAACAGAAGGAACAAAAAACTAGAATTGGATTAAAGCCAAAACACAATTGAAAATAACACCCTGAATGTAGACAATCGGTCTAGAATATTAAAAAATAATAACAAAACCAAATTCATAATTTTTAAAATCACCTTTTTTCATTTAATTTTAAAAAATACTTTATCCCAAGTCCATTTTTCAAAAACTAAAGTCACTTTTCATACATTAAAAATACACTCAATGAACCAATTTCCAAACCCTTTCAGTTTCGAAAAATCAACAATGGCACCGTATTAATCATCATAAGCGTTTAAATAAATTTTCATCCACATATTCCCTGAAGAAGTTCCTCAGACACTTTATATACATACCCACACACATGTGATCCTCCATATGGAATTCCACAGTTCACATCCTTTCAATCCTCATCAAAACCCATGAATATACAAACTTTTCAAACCAAAACACCTCCAATTTTAAAACTCACTTTACAGATTTAAAACTATTTTTGAAAAACAAAATTCATTTCAAAGTACACATTCAATTTCAAATTCACGCTTACACAAAAAAGACTCAAACAGAACAGAACTCACAAAAAACCAAGGGAATGAGGAACTAGCCGTTATTATTAACACAACGACATGGTATTGGTTCGTGCCCCAAGAAAGAATTAATAAGTAGGAGATTCTTGTGCTGTGTACTTGGACTCCACATGGGTCACCACTCCATGTGGTATCAGGACATAACACATGCTACCTCCATTGTTATTTCTTAATCCAAAACTAAGACAAAAGACTCAAACCCCAGACTCCCCTAGCAACTAGCGGTTTTTAAAGTACAAGGGTTCATGACGCCCTTGCTGTTCCAACCACCTGAGTCCCAATAGGACTAATATACATCCACCAGACACCCTAAATAACAAGGGCCTCCTATGATACTATTTTTTCATGAACCAACCAGGGTCTTTCCTGAACTGGTCGCCCAAGTCGACACGCAACAAGGACCAAAGGGTAGTCTCAATCCCCACAGGCTAACAACTAGTGTCAGACATCACGATTAAATATGTGGGAACAACTTTGTCCATGAAAAAGGATAATAAAATAAATAAAAATCAAACTGATCAAATGAAAATAATAACTCACAGAGGAAATAAATAAAATGATACATGTACCTCCATGTGACCTCATGGGTCACCACCAAACACTGATTGAAGCTCTCTCCTAGAGAGATATGAAACAGGGAAAAACTGAACATAAAAATATAGAGTAGGAATGAATACTAAAATGCTCAGTAAGAATTCCAAATTTGACCATGCTTGATTCCCCACCTCTAAAATGAATTTTTTTTTATAATTCGAAAATAACATATATAAAAAAGGGTTTCCACTCTTTTATCAAAACCAATAAAAATATTTTACCTTTAAGAAAACCACCTTTTTCATTCCATTTTTCTAAATCAATAACCAACAAATATAAGTCATTTCAATGAATTATATTAAAATCCAAATAGTACCAAAATAAGTTCATTAATATAAAAATCAATGAAATGTGTAACGATATCAAATAACCAAAATCAACACAAAATAAAGCAGCAACCTACAAGTATGAAACCATTGGAATTTCTTAAACTTCACTAGAGTGATACCAAAATCTACTTGGTCTGGAACCATCTGGCTCTGTATGGTAAAGCTCTTATGTATATAAACAACTGGCTTCCCTCAAACAACTAATATAGTGGCACAACTCGACTAACATGGTAGACAATATTTGTGTAAAAACCTGTCTAATTGGGATGACCAGAAACCATCATTCGACCCTCTAAAATATTAATAGTAACCCATGGCAGTAATAGTAATGTTGTGTAAGTAGGAGGCACTCGCACACGTGAGTCATGTTACTTACCGTCGCCGCACTTACCTACCATAAACGCAGACACCCTATAAAATAACCCATAAAGGGATATACCTCCTATAGATGTCCCCACTAGATATTTAGATATGTATAAACATGTACACATCATATCAACCTATTTTCTAACCAGGCCGTCACACCACATGAACTTTTAAACCATTTCAAAAAGAACTTTTAGTTTTCAACCGGGTGTTCAAAATATCAAAGTGACATAAGGTTCCAACTAGGGATGTAGTTATATCATTCAAATATACAATAAAAAATATTCAAAACCAAATTCACATCGCAAATCCATTTTCAATTCTAGGTTAAAAATACACAACCCACTTAAAAAGGGCCAAACGGGCAATCATGTCATTGAATTGTCAAACCACTTATCAAGGTGTCAAACAAGTAAGGATTTAAACAACACATTTAACCAAATCGTTTATAATTCACAAAATACCCTTCACAACTAAGAGAAGTTTAATAAATTACACTAAAACACTTAGGACACCATCATAATTAAAATCAATTTGTAAATGGGAATAGACAAGTTATAAAAATTAATGGGAAACTAATCTCTTATAGGTGAAATCAATTTTTCCAAACACATATAAATATATACAAATATAAATTCCACATGAATATGTAAGCACAATTTAAAAAAATTCTACAAAATCATGGTTTCCAAATAAAAGGTGTGGGCATGGAGGACCTACCTCAAAAGGGAAGTGGACCAAGACGAGATAATGCCGCTCTTGATAATTTTGATGAAAATCTCCCACACCAGAACACACATAAAATCTCATTTATATATATACCCTTAATACATTGTACATATTCCCATAACCATGAAGGAATATGTTCAAGGAAGATATATATACATATACGCATACATACATATGTATCTGTGTGTGTGCACCCCCAAAGTGACACCAAATATTTAATTAATTAACCCTGAGGGGCCATCAAAATTTACAAACCAAAAAACCATTTAAGTGACCAAGGATTTAAAATAACACCATTTTAATGTGTCATCTTCAATTAACAGAACATCCATTTGTGCACATCGTGCACCCTAGTTTGTGCCAACATCTAACAACACACTCTAATATCCATGAAAACACTCAAAATACATTTTCAACAAAACCCCATTTTCTTTCAAACTAAACCCAACAAATTACATAATTTAAAAAACATAGGTAATACCTTTAAAAACAATTGGGGCCCTTCCTAAACACTTAAAAACATCTACCATGTTCTCACATTAACAAAATATATTCATAAAAAAATAAAAATATAATTAATTTTATAAAATATTTCAATGGGAAAACATAATCTATATAACCAATTTTTTTTATAAAAACACCTTTTTCATTTTATCCAACTCATATAGAATATAAACATATGAGAATAAAAAATAAAATACTTCAAAAGATATTTCCAGAAAACCAAACCATCAAGAAAAGATCAAAATAATTCAACCAAGGGTGTTAACAAGAAGAGAATCATGTTTTAAAAATTAATTAATAACAAAGAAGAATTAAAAAAATTATAATTTATTTTAACAACATAAGTATTATCAAATTTATTCGTAAAATAAGAAACATGAATTCACCTACCCTAAATTTTTTTGAACATGATGAAACTTTAACAGAATGATGAGTACACCTCAGGAAGTAATCATAACACCATAAACATTGAGAAAACAAATCAACATTAACCCCACCAATTTGGGTTTGACCAAATTTTAGAAAACCCATAAAACACAAAAGGCAAACAAACTGTTGAAGAGAAGGTGTGGCCTCCGGAGAGGGAGATGACTAGAGATGTCACCAGTGAGGGAGGAGGTTGTAGATAGAGAGGGGGTTAGGAGAGAGGTGGTTCACGACCAGAGAGAAGGTGGTTGGTGAGAGGGGTCATAGTCAGAATGTTGGATGGATCTATAGGTAGGGGAAGTGTGAGGCGAAAGGCCACTGGGGAGGAGGGCGTATCGTCGAGAGGATGTCCCACTGGGAACATGATCACTAGAAAGGGAGGAGTGTGCACAAAGAACAGACCGAGTGGGGGGGGGGGGCTCCCTATCACACATTATAATAGGGGGTGGCGCCGTGAATGAGTAGGGGGAGGGTAAAACTACATTAAAAAAACACAATAATGTTATAATAATAAAAATGATGATAATTATAATGATAATGATAATAATATAATAATAATATAATTAATACAATAACAATAATTCTAATAATAATAATAATAATCACATTAATAAAGTTTATTTCATTTCTTAAACAAAAATAATATTAATAAAAAAATTTAAAAATAAAACTATTAATATCAATTTAGAAATAATATTACAACAACACTTTAATAATAAAAATAATATTATTATATAAAAAATAATTTTTTTATTATTAAGGTACAAATATTCCTCAAATTTATTTATTTTAGGAATTGGGCAGCCGCACGGTCTCCTGGGCCAACCACACAGTTACCGCTGACTTTATGGTGCCTCTACACCTGCCCAAAACCCACAGAAGTAATAAAACATTGATAATTTTAAACCAGCACTCAAATTGAACCCTGATGAGGCTAAACGAAGTAAAGAAAAAATAAAATAAAATAATATTAATGTTTAGTGTGTGATAATTAATATTTTATATAAATTAATATTCTTTCTTATATGGAACAGAATCATTAAGGTATACATGTATTTTTTTGGAACCTAATCGCATCAGTCATAGTATTTTTTCCCTTTATAATGTAAATTAGGAAAATCATTATCTTTAGGAATAAAATCATTCAATAAATTTATAATATCCTGGAAAATTTTTTCACTTCAACATAATTTCACCTTCCTGTTAATTAATCATAATATCAATGACAAAATCATAAATTATATAGAACATAGATAGAATGGTTTTTCAGCATTACCATATAGACGCTAAATTTTTTAGTTTTTTCTCAATTTCTTCAGATTCAATATCAAAAATCATTCCTTAAATTTCACTAGAGTTTTTATATTACAGTTTTTTGAGTCAATAATGATATCTAATGAATTCTCCATTCCTCAGGGTTTTATGTTTATAAAATCAAAAACATTTTTTTAAAAGATCTGTCTTTTCCCTAAGTTTTGTTTTTTTCTTAAGATCTGTAATTTTCACTCCATTATACTTATAGATGTATTATTATGTTCTGTTAGAGATTATTCATATCATTTTTATGATACCAATTCTGGTGTAAAAATGATTCCGTCTTTGTGGTACTGAATTTGGTGTATAAGTGATACCATCTTTGGGATACTGATTCCAGTGTATAAGTGATACTGTTTTTGTGTTACCGAATCCGCTATATAAGTGATTCCGTTTTTATGATACCAATTCTGGTGTATAAGTGATACCGTCTTTATGATACCAAATCTGGTGTATAAGTGATACTGTCTTTCTAATACTGAATCATGTGTATAAGTGATTCCGATTTAATGATTCCGATTCCAGAACAAATGAGATACTGATTTCAAAATCAGATTTAACTTTTCTAATGAACCCATTATTATTAGTAATGTTAGAGTTGTTTAATTTATCAGTCCAATGTTATCATATTACATGTTTTCTTACATAACTCTCATCTTTAACATAATATCATTTCTTATACTTGAAACAATGTTGTACAATCTGTTACAAACTAACCGTTTTATGTTTGACATGTGTTCAGGTCCCTCTGAAATTTGAGGAAAATATGACCGTTGGAGTGGATACAACTATTGGGAATCTTTTCCCATTAATACAATTTCATTTGAACTAGAAGAATATAATGTGGAGTGTGGATGAATGCAACACATGTGAAATATATGTGAAGTGATTTCTAGATAGAGGGAGGCCCTTTCAACTCTCAGTGCTTCATGCAGATGTCGTAAAAAAAATGTTCAGGTGTGAACAACTTTTTCAGGATTGCTTCATGCAGAATTTGATCATACTGATCGTGGGATTCCGGGTTTTGGAAGATAGAGTTTCTTATTTCCTTTTAAATCGAGGGCTTGTGGGGATAACAAGGCAGATATCTATTATCGAATTGAGGGATTACCTGGGATTGGGTAAGATAGACGTTCCTAAAAGTATAAATTAAAAAACGTGGTTCCAAGGTTGTAGGATACCCTTCTCTTTGGGTTAAAAGAAACTTTTGTTACTTGTTTTCTATTTCATGTTGTTTTAATTCAGCTGTAATCTTATCTTTGTGAAAGTTAGAAAGTATAACTCTCTTATACTTTCTAATTATGTTACTCTGACTATATTACAGATTCAATACGCTTTAAGGTAGAATCGTTCTTCCAAGAAAATTTTCTTATGTTTTTCTCTTAAGGTTGTAATGTTGGAGAAAAGTTTTCTTTAGGTGGTGTTATGAATGTCTGCTTAAACTTTGTTAAACTAAACTTTAAAGGTTCCAAAAAAATTTAAATTATACAATTCACTACCCCCTCTTGTATATTGAGAATCTATATTCATCATTTTGATCCTAAAATTGGTATCAAAGGAGGTCACTGAAATTATTATATCCACATATAATTTTTCTTGCTCATGTTGTTTTTATTATTTGATTATAAACTTTTACTTCTAACAATTTTTGTGGAATTAAATTCCTTTTAGCATTGAAGGAATTCATGTTGGATCCCTAGATAATATCAAAAATACTAGACCACCAATCTTAAATGGAAATGACTATGAGTACAGGAGAGACATAATGAATACCTTTGTGATAAACATAGGTGTAGACAACTACATTATGTTAACTGGAGATTATAAGATTACTGATAAGGAACATAGAACCTTTACTAATCTAGAAAAGGTAGAATACTAACTGAACATTAAGGTATGCAATATTTTTCTTTGTTCCATGACCAGAAATATATATACCCAAATTTCATCCTGTGATGCTGAAAATAGTATTTGGAAGAATCTTTAAGTAACTCACTTTGGAACTTCCAAATTTATCGAAACTAGAAGAGCTATGCTCATAGGTTAGTATCATGGTTTTTGCTTTCCTTATAGAAAAACCATATGTAAGGTACAACAAATATTCATGAATGTTGTCAACAGCTTCAAATCAATGAGTGAGAAAGGTTTAGATGATGAAACTCTTGTAGACAAGATTATAGAATTCATTCCTAACTAATGGCAATCCAAGAGAAATACTATAGATGAAAACAAAAAAGTTACTTAGATTTCTATTGACAAACTATTTGGAACCCTTCTTCAACATAAAACTAGAATTAAGAGAGATGCTGATAATATTAAGAAGAAGAATGGGAATGGAGTGTTTCTTTAACAACTACTTCAAAACACATGAAATCCAAGACTCCTAAGAGAGTTACAAGATCTAAATCCATGAAGGTTGTTGGTCAATTTGAATCTAGTGAAAGTGAAACTTTTGAAAATGAGTTAGCCAATCTTGATCTGAAGATGAATAGGATTGTTGGGAAGAAGAAATTTCAATATAAATACAAGAATAAATATGGAAAATATAAGAAAGATGGAAAAGATTAGAAATATGGAGAAGTGACATGCTATGAATGTAGAAGAACTGGTTATATTAGACCTGATTATCCCCTACTTAAGAAAAGAGACAAGAAGTAAAGGAATTCTAGGAGAAACAAGAAACGTTCTACAGATAAAAACTTAAGAAAGTCCTAAAATCTAATGAAACTTGGAGTTCCAGTGGTGGATATTCTTCTAACGATTCTTCAGAGTATGAATCTTCTAAGAAAAATAATATTAGTTTAATAGCATGAGCTCAATTTCAAAATTAATGTCTTATGGCTAAGGTACAAACTGCTGAATCCTTAACCAATATGTCTTTGAGTGAAAAGTTTCCTGATAAAGATTTTTCTTTAGATGAAGAAGCTTATTCATCAGATAATGATAATGATATTCTTTCTTATGATGAAGTTTCTAGGTTTCCTAAGTTTCTAGAGATATGAAATTGAAAAGTTTCTAAGAAACATTTGAAAGAAAATTCTTGAGAATTTATTTTAACAAAATAAATTTTCAATATTTCCAAATATATAGATAAGAAAAACTATGTTTTAGAAAATCTTTATAAGAAACTTAAGGAATCTCATTCTGAGAAGGATAAGCATTCTAAAGATCTTAAAAATCGGTTTTTTGAAAATGATGTTTTAGAGAATTAACATAATATTAAGTCTATTATTCCAGAAGATAGGAATTTAGTCCTAAAACTTAATTATGAATTTTTTTCATTGAATAATCTTCTTGAAAATTTAACTTTGGGTAAGTAAAATTTTGACAAGATGTAATCTCATATCTGACCTCATGGTAATAATCATTGACTAGGTTATTATCATGAAAAACATGGTTTTAGAAACAATTATTTTGTTCCTCCTAGAGCCCCTTTTATTACTAAATTTCAATGTGGTGGGCATTGGAAGAAAAACTATTATTTAAATAATGTTCAAACTCTTGGGTTTCATAAAGCCTGCTTTTCTAAACAAATGTGGACAACAAAAAATTTATTGTCTAACAATTCTGGATCCAAGCATGTTTGGATTCCGAAAACATAACTCTTCTTATATAGGTTAATGAAGGAGGTAACCACAAAATATGGTTCATGGATAGTGGATGTTCCCAGCACATGATAGGAAACAAAGACAATTTCAAAAAGATTTTATAGAATAATGGTGGATAATTAACCTTTTTAGATAGCTCTTAAGAAGAAATTGTCGGAATAGGTAACATTATTCTTCTTGGAAAATCATTAATTTTGAATGTTCTATTTTTTAAAGGTCTTAAACACAACCTCATCATCATCAGTCAATTATGCGATTAAGGATACCATGTGAATTTTAGGAAGGAGAAGTGCTTAGTACACAATTACAAGGATGAGTTTATTCTCTCATCCCATAGGCAAGAGAATGTATACACAATAAACCTAGAAGACCTTGTAAGTCAAGATATTCCTTTCCTCTGTGAAATTAAAGATTAATCTTGTCTTTGGCATAGGAGACAAGGACACTATAACTTAAGTAATATTAGAAAACTCTCTAAGAAATAACTTTCTAAGGATCTACCATATCTTAGGTTTGATTCGTCAAAACTCTATGATCCGGTTCAAATTGGGAAGAAACATAAATCTAACTTTAAATCTATTAGTTAAGTTACAACTTCTAATTCCTTATAGTATGGGCACATGGAATTATTTGGTCCAACAAAAATTGGAATTATTGGGGGAAAAAACTATGTGTTTGTCCTATTTGATGACTACACTAGATTTACTTTGGTCTATTTTCTCAAAAATAAATATGAATCTTTTTATTATTTCAAAATTTCCATAGCTCAAGTTAAAAATGTGAAAACCTTCCTTTGATAACTATTCATAGTGATTATGGAGGAGAATTTCAAAAGTGCGATTTTGAAACTTTTTGTAGCAAAAAAGGTATTACTCACAACATTTCAACTCCAAGAACTCCTCAAAGGAATGATGTTATTGAGAGAATATTCCAGATATGACTAGAACCATGTTGAGTGAATATTTTGTAGCTAAACATTTTTGGGTTGAAGATGTAAGTACTATCTGTTATACTATAAATCAAATTTTAATTAGAACCTTTCTTAATAAAACACCTTATGAGTTATGGACTGGTTGAAAACCAAGAGTCTCTTACTTTAAAGTTTTTGGTTGCAATGTATTTATCTTTAATAACAAGGATAACTTACATTAATTTTCACCCAAATCCGATGAAGGAATTTTCTTAGGATACTCTACTAACTTTAAGGCGTAACAAGTTTTTAATAAAAACACTTGAACTATAGAAGAAATAGTACATATTAATTTTGATGACAATAATCCTTTTGTTTTTAAACAAACTGAATTATTTCTGTAATATTTTATAAAACTAATCACTAACCTTTGATAGAAGATCTTTCAGTCAAGGATAATGTTCATGAAAATGTTTCTGAAACAATTACCCTGGATGATTTTCTACCCAATGTTGGTGATCATGCTTTTCAAAACCCAAATCAATTGTTACATAGAAATCATCATAGTGATAATATCATTTGAAATGTTAATCAACCAGTAAGAACTAGATGATCATTAAGGAATGAAATTGAACATGTTTTTTCCTTTCACAATATGAACCAAAGACTCCCGAAGAAGCCTCGGTTCATGAAGATTGAATAAAGTCTACACAAGATGAACTCACCGAATTTAAAAGGAATTAGGTTTGGACCTTGGTTGAAAAACATAAGGAAACTTCTGTTATTGGAGTAAAATGGGGTTTTAGAAACACATGCGATGAAAATGGAGTTATTGTTAGAAATAAAGCAAGATTAGTTGCCAAAGGCGATAACCAACAAGAAGGAAGAGACAGTGAAGGAATCTATGCTCCTGTATCAAGACTTAAATCTATTCGTATTCATCTATCCTTTACATCATTCTTTAATTTTAAACTTTATGAAATGGATGTAAAGTGTGATTTTTTAACGGTTATGTATAGGAGGATGTCTATGTAGATAAAACCCCGAGATTTGAAGATAATAAACATCCTAATCATTTTAATAAACCTACCAATTCTCTGTATGGACATAAACAAGCCCCTGGAGATTGGTATGATAGAATTTCAGGATTTTTGCTTCAAAATAACTATGTTAAGGGAACTGCTAACCCAACCCTTTTTATTAAGAAAAATAATAATGATGTTTAGATTGTCCAAATCTAGGTTGATGACATCATCTTCAGATCATCTAAACAATACATAACTAATTCCATTGTGAATCTTATGAAATCTGAGTTTGAGATGAGTATGATGGGTGAGTTAACCATTTTTCGTGGTTCTCAAATTTCTCAAAAACCAGACGGAACATACATATCTCAACATACGTATATCCAATATCTTCTTAATATGTTTAGTTATTATAATACTAAGAGCATAAGTTCTCCTATTGGAAGCTCAAATATTCTTGATATTGATGAGGCAGGGACACCTGTGGATCAAACATCTTATAGAGGTATGATGGGAAGTTTACATTACATAACAGTTGGTTGAACTGACTTAATGTTTTCAGTATTCTTATGTGCAAGATTCCATGAAAATCATAAATAATCTCATTTAAAGGCAGTAATAAAAAATTTTCACAACATAAAGGGGACTTTATATTTGGGACTTTTTTATTCCTCTTGAAGTAATTTTGAATATAATGGTTTTTCAGATGCTAACTTCAATGGTTGTAAAATGGATAGAAAAAGTATATATTTAAAACTTGTCACTTCTTAGGATATTCCGTGGTTTCTTGGTTATTCCAGAAACAACATTCTGTAGCACTTTCCACTGCTAAAGATGAATATGTATTAGCTGGATGTTGTTGTGCTCAAATGTTGTGGATGCAACACACACTCAAAGACTATGTTATGAGTTTTACTAAGACTCAAATAATATGTGATAACACAATTTCCATTTACCTAAGTAAAAACCCTGCACATCACTCTCTTTTAAAGCACATAGATATTAGACATCACTTTATTAGGGATCACTCACTGAAAGGAGATATTATTCTTCAATTCATCCGAATGTAAAAACTACTTACTGATATTTTTACAAAACCATTATATTCTGATAGATTTCAATATGTTAAACATAATCTAGGAATGATCTCTTTAAAGTAATCATTCAAATCTACTTCTTGTTTAAATCATCTCATAACATTAAAATTCTCCTTATTTTAGAGAGAGCACATATTTTTCCCCTTTTCTAAATATTTTTCTTCTTCTTAATGTTTTGTCTTTCCTTAAGTTTTTTTATCATAAAATTATATCCTATTTTATTAAAATATCGGTATTGGAAATTTATGTATTAGAAATTTCTGTAATAGAAATTTCAGTAATGGAAATTTAGTTATTGGAAATTTCAGTATTGAAAATTTCGTATTAGAAATTTCGGTATTGGAAATTTCGTATAGGAAATTTCGTTATTGGAAATTTTGGTTTTGATATCCCAAAATCTAAACTTCCAAGAAAATTCTTATAATACCGATAAACTCCTTAGAGTATTCCAAAAGGTAAATTTTCTTACACGTTATTTTATTATTTTTAGTTTAAATTGTAGGTATTTCAAAAATTTCAATTTCAGTTTATATTACTACAAAAGATCAGAATTCATATTTCCTATATCCATCCTCAACCATTAGATCAGACCAAGTTATGTTCAGTTGTTTGATTATCTTATGGAAGCTGAAAAGTTATAGCTATGTCTATATAAGGGGTGTCTCGATTATAAGCACTACACCATCCTTACTGATCTCAGTGTCGATGTTCTGTTTCCATCAAAGTCCTTGTTCCAATTCTTTTATCCCGAATTACTCCTGAATCATTAGCAGATCAGATGCTGATTTCCAAAGAAATAAAGGACTGGTCAATCTTTAGGGAAAGACTGGTATTCCCTAACTTATATGAAAAATATGACTCCCTTATCTCTAATGTGATAAGAACCAACAGATGGGAATGTGTTTGTGTGGCCAAGAAGAATAGTCAGAATCCGATTTTTCTTGACCTAGTTATTCAGTTCTACGAATATGTTATTTTCCACCAAAAGGATGATAAGGATCTGTTTAATTTCAAATGTTATGATAAGACTTATATTATTCCTTATAAGAAGGTTGAAAATGTTCTCAACATACCGTATTAATTGGAATCTATTCTGTTCTCTAAAAAAACTCCCTGAGAAATAAGGTTCTTACTAAGAAAGTCAAGTATTTGGATTATCTTGGTCTCAGGTATGTTAAGAATCCGAAGATTACGAATCTTATAACACACAACAAGATGGTATCTCTCTAGATTCAGGGCTTTATTATCCTAAGAAAAGTAGATAAGGACTCTCAAAAAATATGTGATATCTTTCTTTTAGACTTTCTCATCAACTTAAGGAAGATTAATTTGGTTATGTACATCTTCCTCACCGTACAAGCAATAAAAGGTGGATCCATCAGATCTCAAATTCTTATGTATTCTGCAACTATCTGAAAGATAATTGTTATGTGCCTTCAAGAGATGAATGTCCCATACCTATCAGTCTCAATGTCTTTTGAGATTTTTTTTGCTCAGTGATGAAACAATAATAAGGACGAAGATAGGGTTTTTATAGGAATCCAAAAGCTTTAAAGCAATGGTTGTCCAGAACAAGGGGTATTTTCTGGAATCTTCAAAATTGGTACCCATGAAAAGAAAAAAAAGATAAAACAGGCTTGATAGTACCAACTTCTGATGTCCCGGTATCATAACCTCCTCCTGCAAAGAAATTAAAAGCCTATTCCGATGCAACAGTTGAAAAATAGAGATAAATGGTGGCTACCAGAAAGGAAGGAGATCCTTCCATTGAATTAAATCATGCAGAGGCAAAGTCCTTGAAAATCAAGAAAGCTAAAAATCTTGAGAAATAAAAGAAGGAGGAGAAGTTAAATAAGAAATCCTTGGGAGCACAATTTTGTCAGCCTTTACTAAAAGTTGTAGAAAGGAAATCTGAAGAAGTGCCTAAACCACAAGTTATTCATAAGAATCTAGCTGTCACTCCAGAAATCCAGAAAGCCAATATTGTTCAATCTTTATCAGAAGCTGTTCAAGAAATATAAGATCATATTGCTCAAGAAGATTATGATGATGTTTTAAGGGAAGTGGACGACTACATTGGAACTCCCTCGAGTTCAGTCTCTAAATCCATTTCAAAAGAAAAAATCAAAGAACATGTTGAAGAAGAATTTGAGGAAGAAGTAGAAGTTGAGGAAGAAGGAGAAGTTAAGGAAGAAGTACAAGTCGAACAAGAATGACCAGTTTGAATTTAAGAGTAAGAAAAAGTGAAAGAAGATTTTGACCATCAAGGGGGTGAAGAAAAAGAGTTTCAAGAGGAAGAAGATGAATAAGTAGATCTTAATGTTATTCAATTACCTGATGAACAATCTATAGTTCGAAATCCTGTCAACGGTAAGAGTGTATTGGTTGCCTCATCCGAAAAGGAAACACCTCACAAGTCCTCTACGAAGATAGAAAAATCAGTTTTCTTAACTCCAAGAGGAGCTCAGAAAGGAAAAGTTGATTCAGGTTCAGAATCCTCATCATCTATTGGACATGACTTTTTCATGGTATCTTTAAGAACGTTTGTCAGCACTATTCTAGTTATTGAAAATATAGATTCCTGGAGTCAAATGATGTAAGAATATCTTAATAAAAAGATTGAATCAACCAATATGCTTATGTACATGGTGGTCAAGCAAGAAGCAACCTTTAGTAACCTTTTGATTGATTAGAAAGCTCAGTAGGTGACTTGTAAGAAAGTCTTTATCTACACAAAAACTATCATTAAAGAGCTGGGATAGTTCTGTGAATTTATGTATTCAACAAATGGAGCTTTAAATACTTGTAAAAACGAGTTCAACAAGGTCAAGGCATCAATCTCTGAGAAGGCTAGTCAACTAAATTTTGTTACCTGATCTGTAAGCAGTGAGAAGGAAGTCAGAGATGAATTAGAGAGAAAGGTGGCTACTCAAGAAGAAAGAATCTTGTCATTAGAAAAGAAGGATTAGGATTAGGAGATCTTGTTGAATAACTTTGAAGAAGATCATGAGGATGTGAAGAAATATAAAGCCTTGATAAAGAAAATGCTGTTTGAGAAGAAGAAATATGGATGATTTTTTTCCGATATTTTGTTGTAATATAAACATTATTTCCAAAATTTTCTTAAGAAGCTTCTTGCATAACTTTCTTTTGTTTTTGGATGTATGCTTGCTTAACCTTACAGGTAGATCTTATGCTTCTCTATTTTTTCCCCTTTTTTTGAAAATCACAAAGGGGGAGAATTTATTTAAAGGACGATTTTAATGAAGATCATGAAAGAGGAGAATCTATTGAGAAAGAATATGGTAAGAAAGGATGGTAAGAAAGGATAATGACCATGTAAGGGGGAGTTATCTTTTAAGAAGAGAGTTTTATCTAAGGGAGACATATTTTCTTAATAAAAAAACCATACACTAAAGATCAAGAATATGATCCTTGGGAAGCATAACCTAAGGGGGTGTTAGTCATATTCATCAGAAATATCATTCAAAGGGGGAGATAAGTTTTTCATACTTGTTGATCTAAGTCAATATATTCTTCCTTAGCAAATTTCTTTGTGCTTTCTATAAAAGAGGATATTATTGAGTCAATAAGGTTATCTTATGACTTCTCCATTCCGTAGGATTTTATGTTTTGAAAATCAATTTTTTTTAAAAGTTATATATTTTTCTTATGTTCTGTTTTTTTCTTAAGATCTGGAATGTTCATTCCATTATACTTACATATGTGTTATTAAGTTATGTTAGAGATTATTCATACCATTTTTATGAAATTTATTCCGGTGTATTAGTGATGTCGTCTTTGTGATACTAAATCCGGTGTGTAAGTGATACTGTCTTTGTGATAACGATTCTAGTGTATAAGTGATACCATTTTTATGATACCGAATCCAATGTGTAAGGGATACTGTTTTTATGATACCAATTCTGGAGTACAAGTGATACCATATTTATGATACCAAATATTGTGTATAAGTGATATCGCCTTTCTGATACCGAATTCGGTGTATAAGTGATTCTGATTTTATGATTCTGATTCTGGAACAAATGAGATACCAATTTCAAAATCCGATTTACTTTTCATATGAATCAATTTTTCTTTATAATGTTAGAGTTGTTTAATGTATCATTCTAATGTTATTGGATTCCATGTTTTCTTACATAACTCTCATCTTTAACTTAGTATCGTTTCTTATACTTGAAACAATGTCGTAGAATCTGTTACAAACTAACCATTGTATTTTTGAAACATGTCTAGGTCCCTATAGAATTTAAGGACAATATGACCGTTGGAGTGGAGCTGACCGTTGGGACGATTTGCCCATAAATACAAGTCCATTTGAACGAGAAGAATACAATGTGGAGAATGGATGAACTTGACACATGTGAAAAATATGTGAAGTGATTTCATGAGAGAGAAGATCTTTCAACCCTCAGTGCTTCGTGTGGATGTTGTGAATAACTTGTTCAGGTTTGAACAACAATTTTCAGACTTTATTCATGCAGATATTGAATGTGCTGATCATGGGCTTCCGGGTTTTGGAAGACAGAGGTTCTGATTTCCTTTTAAATTGAGGAATTTTAGGGGTAACAGGACAAATATTGATATTTGGATTGAGGGCTTACCTAGGTTTGGTTAAGATATACTTTATTGAAAGTATAAATCAAGGATCCTTTATCCATGGTTGTTGGACATCCTTCTCATTGGGTTAAAAGAATCGTGTTTTTACTTGTTTTCTATTTCAATTTGTTTTATTTCTACTATAATCTTAACTCTGTCAAAGATAGAAAGAATAACTTTCTTATACTTTCTAATTCCATTACTCTAACTATATTACAAATTCTACACTTTTTAAGGTAGAATCTTTCTTCTAAGAATATATTTCTTATGTTTTTATCATAAGGTTGTAATGTTTGAGAAATGGTTTCTTTAAGAGGTGTTGTGAATGTTTGTTTAAACTTTTTTAAACTAAAATTTAAAGGTTACAAAGTAATTTTTAATGTATACAATTCACCCTCGTCTTTTATATTGATCATTGTTTCCTCTGGAAATGAGGATGACCTTGTTTGTTTAAGGTTTAAACATTCCAATCGGTTTCTAACAAGTTTATTCGTAGAACCAGAAACATCCAAAGATTCTATAGCCATTTGGACATATTTTCCAAAGGTAGGTGATCATTAGTTGTGGACCAATGAGGCTTAAGAATTTTCACTGGTCGAGAGGATGGGAGGTCAGACTCATCACACCTTTTTGTGGGGGAATTATTGTCTACTCCAGGGCTCTCTTATAGATTTGAGTTAAGTTCGTGAATCCTTATTAATTTACCATGTATTAAAATGAGTTTTTTTAGATCTGACAATCAATAATTGATATGTATGAGATTTAGAGAATATTTTATATGTATTTGAGTTTTTTCATTGATAAATAATCATTTGTATTTATTAGAGATTCTTAGTCAATGGTATCCTTCAACACATTGTATATAAATCTATTGGTCATTATGATAACCATAATGGTTTAAAATACACTCAGTGGGGCACTTGATGTTTATTGTCATTCATAAGGACATTGATTATTTTAGAGTTGGGATCATACCTGCAGATGGGCTACCTACGTATCCTTGTTAGAAAAGGAATCAGAACCCACATAGTTCAAGTGAAGGAGTATGAGGTTTATACACAATTAATGGCACAAAGAGATATTTAAAAATTACTTCTACACTCTAAGCTCACGTGAGTCATGCTAAGAGTGAGAAACAAGAGTTATTAGTAAAACTTGATGATTTTCCCACGAAAGATGAAATCATAAGAAATAACGTGGGGCTTATGTATGCTTGACTACCAAAGGTAGATGAGGATTCAGATTTACATCAGGGAAGAAACCCAGGAACAAGGTCCATAAAGGTATATGTGCTTTACGGAGATTTGTAAACTTAACATAGGGCTTACTCCTGAGAAGGATTCCAAAATTAGAGGGGACATATGATTGGGTTTTATTCCGGAGAAGGAATGTCAAATAAAAAGAAATTATGATTGTGCATTACTCCTGAAAAGGAGGCCCAGGTTATGGCGTACTTGTGAATGGGGCTTACTCTTGAAAAGGAGGCACAGGTTAAGAGAAATTATTATTGGGGCTTATTCCTAAAGAAGATCCCAAAATTAGGGAACTTGGGGCTTACTCCAAAGGAGGATGCCCAGATTAGGGAACTTGGGGATCACTCCTAAAGAGGATGCCCAGATTAGGGAACTTGGGGCTTACTCCTAAGGATGATGCCCAGGTTAGGGAACTTCTCATCTTGAAGGATGAGGTTGAATGAAGGAAATATCTAACCTTCGTGACATAAAGATATGTAAATCACGAGGTTTTAAGAGTTATTCCATAGAATTCCTTTTAGATAAGGAATCCAACACATGAACCATGCCATAAATGGATTTGAATAGGGTTTTTAAGGCTAACTCTTGAAGAGGAGAGGTGGATTTGAAGAAAAGAGTTGAATAGGCAGGAGGGGCTCCCAAAAAGAGGCAGGCGCACAAGTCCTGGTCGCGCAAGTATACTTGCGCGACACAGGTGTAATTGGGAGATGATTAACCCATAGAGTAATACATAGGATAGAATTGGCTCAAGCCATTAGTATTATCCCTAATGGCTTCCAAAAGGGTTGCACACAAGTTCTGTTAATGTGATAAGGCGGCGCGCAAGTGTGGCCATTTCCCTTAAGGGCTTTTCATTTAGGCATGAAAGTGCTGATGAATTCCAACACTTATTCCTTATTCCACCTCTTTAGATCTTCCATTCTAGGAAAGAAATTACTTTAGAAGTGTTTGGAAGATATCAAGAAGAGACTAGGGCGCCAAGAGCTTATATCTGACTTTTTGATTTTTTTGTCCCCCAAATGGGGGTCCCACAAGGGGTATGTATAGGTCATTAAGGACCTTGGGTGAAAATAAAATAGGGCGCGCAAGTCACCTATGTGACCAATATGTGGCACACAAGTATACTTGCACGACCATGGTGAAACTTTCATGACCCATGCTTAATGAAATCCTTGTTCATGCCATTGTCAATTTTTGATGTTCTTCAAAGAATGAATCTCTTTGTGCTTAAGGTATTCCCCTTTTTCATTTTCTAGAATCTTTTATGGAAATGAGTGTCAACAAAAGTCCCCCCTCAGAGTTGGATCCAAAAAATGAAAGAGAATTTGACACTGAGGTAAAGGAGAAAACCATGGAATTTTGGGCGTGTAGTTTTTGAGCGCGCAGGTAGCAGCGCGCAGGTGTGAGCCACGTAGGGTGTGGCACGCAGGTAAAATAATTTTCCTATAAATATATGGCACCAATTCATGCAAATAACCTGACTTTGAATGCTTCTGATCTCGTGGCGCGCAGGTGAGAGCTGCGTAGGGTGTGGCACACAGGTAAACTGCTTCGCCTATAAATATGGGGAACCACTTCACGCAAAGAACCCGACTTTGAACGCTTCTGATCTCGCGGCGTGCAAGTAGCTTGGATTTTGCTCATTAATGTAGGTGCTGCTATCCACGGTTCATCGTTTCTTTGTGTCGTGCTTCTGCAGATGTATTTGGACTTGCACGGTGATACCTGTGCGCCCATACTTGCACGACCGGATTAGACTGGTGTGCCAACATGGTACTTTAGCGCCTTAATGCCTTATCCATTTTTACGAATTTCTTCACAAATTTTATGAAAAATCTACTCAATTAGGATTTAATTATTCTACCTTTGTGCAGATTTAATGGGTCCCACAAGAATGGGAATGGCTGATGAGCTGGCTAGCAAGTGAATTGATGACATGATGAACGTTGTCTTCCATGACTATTATAATATCTGCAATAGAACTCTCCAAGATTTGGGTAAGTACTTGAAGAAGTATCATCTTAATTTTCCTCAGAGAATTTACCTACCTTTATATGGTCGTGGTAATCATCAAGGAGTCAACATTCTAGAGCCAAAGAACTATCTCCCACTTTCATGGTTTCAAACTTACACCACCTTTTCTTGAACAAATGTCTCAATTGGTGGAACATTTGTAAATGGTGGAATAGTAGAGAAGGCATTTATAATACATCATAGACCATGTGCTCCAGATTTGAAACCTCACAAGCATGAGCTGCAACCGACTTGTAATCCCTTAATCTTCTGAATCTCTCAGATGGATCAATCCGAAGGTTTGAAGAATAGTTGGGGCTTGAATTTTGTTCAGAGTTCCCTTGTCTTTTGTGGGTAGTATAAAGTCATGTATGTCAGACATTATAAAGCTAATGTTTAAGGTTTAAATAGCTTTGAACGAATGAATTAAAATTGAATCAATTACTTATTAATTTATCTGAAAACATATTACCACATTCATGTATGGGGAAAACACATGTAAACTATGACTTAAAAGAATTTGAATCCGAGGGATGATATGAAAAAAGGGTTAAAGACATTTTAGGAAGTATTTCCTAAGAGTGATGTTACCATTATTTAACAAACTTGTTAGGGGGTTGAATTATGCAGGGCCACTTAAGGGCATTGGCTGCATAGTCAAATAATGGCATCTTTTGGCTGACAAGTCCATTATGTAGACTACTTATGCAAGTCCACCTAAGGGCACATGCTGCATAGTTAGGAAAAATAACTCTCAGAAATATTACTTTTCTATTGCTAAAAAGCCAGTGAAAGTTTATGGAGATTCAAATTTTCTAAAGCATTGAGTCTGCTATATAGAGAGAGGTACCAGAATATGGAGAGAATATTCCCAGTCATGATTGTCAAAGAATTGGATGAATCTCACTCCTACAAAGGTCTGACCAGAATGTAAGGAAGGGAAATATAAATCATAGACATAAATGCTTTTAGATCATGAAAATGAGTATGGGAAAAATATGTTAAGGATGGTTATTTTTGTAGATCCCTACATATTGTCATTAAGAAAAAAAAGAAAAAGAGTTTTTCCTCCCAAAAATGAAGATACCACTATTTAAAAAACCCGTTAGGGTATTGAATTATGCCGGGCCACTTAAGGGCATTGGCTACATAGTCAAATAATAGCATCTTTTGGCTGACAGTTCTGTTATGTAGACTCCTTATGCAAGGCCACCTAAGGGCACATGATGCATATTCAGGCAAAAGAATTCCCGGGAATCAGTTATTTTGTAACTAGAAGTCAATAAAAGGGTTATGGAGATCTGGAAATATTTAAGGTTAGGATTATGACACATGAAAATGGGTATTGTCCAATGCATGTAGGAGATACACAGACCAATGCTAACCATAATCATATTGTGGCTTGGTCCTGAATTGAGCTACTGGAATTCACTACATATCCCATAAGGATGGGAATAAAGCCATACATAGTTCTTGAAATACAGTTTAATGTCATGTGGGATGAGAGTGTAGGAGATCTTAGTTTTAGTGTCATAGAGCTCAGACCATAATGAGGAATACACACTGTGTGTTTTATAAACCTGATGAGAATGAAGACTAGGGTTTTCATTCCACATTCATGTTTTCACAGGGGGACTTTTTAGCCAAGGGACTGAAAGTGGAATTTCGGGCTAGGCCCAAATATTTGGGGATGGATTCAAGGGATGCTCAAACATTCCTACGTATCCCATAAGGATGGGAATTAAGACATACATAGTTCATGAAATACACTCTTTAAAAATTGGTTCGTAAAAGTGAAGGGTGAAAGTGGATTTAGTGCAATGATGGTTTGACCCAAGATTACTGGTTTAGGCATTTCTATGTATGCAAATAGTCTTTGAAATATGACATGATTGGAGATCAATGTCAATGATGATTTCCTCTCAGGAGAGGTACAATGGGGGACTGTTTAGTTTATCATCATATAGCAAGGACAATGGTGCTGCACATTTTAGCATCATGTAGCAGGAAAAAATGGGATGTACACAGTTTAACGTCATGTGGGATGAGGTGAACCAACATGAATATATTGGTTCTGGGTTGCTTCACGGATCAACATTGTATGAGACAGAGGTGAACTGACGTGAGGAGATTGGTTTTGGGCTTGAATCTCAAAAGGTTGCCTACGTACCCATCCTAGAAGGCAAGGATCAAAGTTCGTGTAGTTTGATTAAGAATGAATTGGCGATCGAGTTGTACATGAGAACAACGACCTAATAATAAAATAAAAAAATGGTGTTTGGACTTACACATGGTTAGCGGCCTAGAGAGGGTGTTATGGTTTAAGTTTTCTCTAAGCTCATGTGATTCATACTCGGTGTGAGAGACAAGAGGTAACAACAACCCTAACGATGCACAGTTTAATGTCATGTTGGACAAATTAGGGACTTTTACAGTTTAACGTCATGTAGGACAAGGATTTTCGGTTTAACGTCATATAGGACATAATTGAGGACTTTTTTTCATCAGTTTAATGTCATGTAGGACGAGAAGATATACAGTTTAATGTCATGTAGGACGTAGGGGGCTATACAGTTTAATGTTCTATAGTGAGGACTAAATATAGTTTAAGTTCATAATCATGGACCATTGCTGCACAGTTTAGCATCATTTAGCTAGGACGTATTGTATTTTAACGATTTTCAGGACATGTGCATAGTTTAACATCATATTGGACGAAAAAGGGTTTTGTACAGTTTCGAATCATGTAGCTAGGATGTATTGTAGTTTAACGTCTTGCAATACATGTGCACAGTTTAACTTCATGATGGATGACAAAGGGTACTGTACAACTTAGCGTCATGTAGCTATGACATATTGTAGTTTAATGTCTCGAAGGACATGTGCATAGTTTAATGTCATGTTGGACGACAAAGGGTGATATACAGTTTAGCATCAAGTAGCTAGGACGTATTGCAGTTTAACGTCTTGTAGGAAATGTGCACAGTAAAACTTCATGTTGGACAACAAAGGGTGTTGTACAATTTAGTGTCATGTATCTAGGACGTATTGTAGTTTAACTTCTTGTAGGAAATGTGAAAAGTTTAAATTCATGTTGGATGACAAAGGCTGATGTACAATATAGTGTCATGTAGCAAGGACATATTATAGTTTAACGTCTTGCAGGACATGTGCACAGTTTGACGTCATGTTGGACGACAAAGGGTGTTGTACAATTTAGTGTCATGTAGCTAAGAAATATTGTAGTTTAACGTCTTGTAGGACATGTGCACCATTTAACGTCACGTTGGACGACAAAGGGTGTGATACTGTTTAGCATCATGTAACTAAGACGTATTGTAGTTTAACGTCTTGCAGTACATGTGCATAGTTTAAATCTTGTTGGATGACAAAGGGTGCTATACAGTTTAGTGTCATGTATCTAGGACGTATTGTAGGTTAACGTCTTGCAGGAAATGTGCACAGTTTGACGTCTTGTTGAACGAAAAAGGGTGTTGTACAGCTTAGCATCATATAGTTAGGATGTATTGTAGTTTAACGTCTTACAGGACATGTGCATAGATTAACATCACGTTAGACGATAAAGGGCGTTGTACAGTTTAGCGTCATATAGCTATGACGTATTGTAGTTTAACATCTTGTAGGAAATGTGCACAGTTTAACGTCATTTTGGACGACAAAGGGTGCTGTACAGTTTAACGTCATGTAGCTAGGACGTATTGTAGTTTAATGTCTTGCAGGACGTGTGCACAGTTCAACATCATGTTGGACGACAAAGGGTGCTTTACAGTTTAGCATCATGTAGCTAGGAAGTATTATAGTTTAGCATCTCATTGGACATGTGCACAGTTTAACATCATGTTGGACAACAAAGGGTGCTTTATAGTTTAGCATCATGTATCTAGGACGTATTGTAGTTTAACATCTTTCAGGACATGTGCCCAGTTTAACGTCATGTTGGACGACAAAGGGTGTTGTATAGTTTAGCATCATGTAGCTAGGACGTATTGTAGTTTAACGTCTTTCAAGACATGTGCACACTTTAACGTCATGTTGGACAACAATGGGTGCTATACAGTTTAGCCTCATGTAGCTAGAACATATTGTAGTTTAACGTCTTGCTGGACATGTGCCTAGTTTAACGTCATGTTGGACGAAATAGGGTGATGTACAGTTTAGCATCATGTAGCTAGGACGTATTGTAGTTTAAAATCTTATAGGACATGTGCACAGTTTAACGTCATGTTGGATGACAAAGGGTGATGTAGAGTTTAGCGTCATGTACCTAGGATGTATTGTAGTTTAACGTCTTGCAGGGCATGTGCACAGTTTAACGTAATGTTAGATGATAAAGGGTGTTGCACAGTTTAGTGTCATGTAGCTAAGACGTATTGTAGTTTAATGTCTTTTAGGACATGTGCATAGTTTAACATCATGTTGGACGAAAAAGGGTGTCGTACAGTTTAGCGTCATGTAGCTAGAATGTATTGTAGTTTAACGTCTTGAAGGACATGTGCAAAGTCTAACGTGATGTTGGACGACAAAGGGTTTTGTACAGTTTAGCTTCATGTAGCTAGGATGTATTTTAGTTTAACGTCATGCAGGACATGTTCACAGTTTAATGTCATGTTAAATGACAAAGGGTGCTGTAAAGTTTAGCGTCATGTAGCTAGGACGTATTGTAGTTTAACTTCTTGCATGACATGTGCAGAGTTTAATGTCATGATGGATGGCAAAGGGTGGTGTACAGTTTTGCGTCATGTATCTAGAAAGTATTGTAGTTTAACATCTTGTAGTACATGTGCACAATTTAATGTCATGTTGGACGACAAAGGGTGCTGTACAATTTAGCGTCATGTCCCCAGGACGTATTGTAGTTTAACGTCTTGCAGGACATGTGCATAGTTTAATGTCATGATGGACGACAAAGGGTGTTGTACAACTTAGTGTCATGTAGCTAGGAAGTATTTTGTTTGTGTTACACAAAATAATTCTTCAATAATCTTGCATTGGTCGGAGCTGTAATGAGTTCTCCATCCATTGAGATAATAGAATAAGCTCCATTGCAGTAGACCTTTTGTATTGAGTAAGGTCCTTCCCACTTTGGCTCATGTTTTTTACGTTTCTTTCCTAGTATCATTGGATTTATGGGGACCAATACCAATTCTCTGTGAATGAATGAACGAAGATGAACTTTATTGTTGAAAGCCCATGCTATTCGATTCTGATAGACTTCTAAGTTGTGCAGGGTGAAAAATCTTTTTTCATCTAATCGTTCCAATTCATCCAATCACTTTTGACATTGTTCATCTGTAGATGACTGATCACAAATGGAAACTCTAAGAGAAGGTAATTAAGCCTCAATAGTCAAGCCTTCTTTTATTTCATATACCAATGAATATGGAGTTGACTGCATAACAGTGCAGGTGGTGGTTCGATAAGCCCATAAAGCATGAAAAAGTTTATAAGGCCATGATTTCTTATCTTTATCCACCATCTTTTGTAGTATGTTTGAAAGAGTCTTATTGAAGGCCTCTATTTGGCCATTGGATGCTGCATGATACTGAGAGGAATGGTTGGATTTGATGTTGTATTCTTGATACAACTTCCTTCCCTCGGATGAATAGAAGTTGGTGCCATTGTCTGTCAATTTGGTATGTGAGACACCAAATCTGGTAATGATTTTAGACTTGATGAACCAATCAATGCTTTTAGAACTAAATTCTTTGGGAGGTATTGCCTCTGCCCATTTGGAAAAAAAATCTGTATCAGTAAGAATATACTTAAACTTCTTTGATGTAGCTGAAGGGTAAGGTCCTACTACATCCATTACCCATATGGAAAATGGCCATGAGTATTTAGGTGTTTGAAGCAAATCTGGGGATTGATGAATGAAGTTGGAATATACTTGGAAAGAATGAAAATTCTTAGTGAAATGAACACAATCTTGTATCATTGAAGGCCAAAAGTATCCAACCCTTCCAATTTGATCAGACAGTCTGTGTCTAGACTGGTGGGCACCACAGACTATTGCATGTACTTCATTCATGACAATCATTGTCTCTTCACCATCAATACATCTGAAGATAATTCCATCAAAACCTCTTTTTAGATAATTTTTTCTAGATGATCAGGGCTATCATAAAGTGTAAAATTGACCACAGATCTCCGGACTTGTTCTTTCCCGGCTCTATTCGGTGGGAGTGTTTCATTTTGAAGGTATTCCCTGATAGGTGTCATCCATCATGTAGTATGACCATATGGTTCAGAAATGGGACTAATTTCATTGACTTCCACTATTCTGATTGGAACATAAGGTGAAGCTGTACGATGGTGGGCAATACTGATGATTGTTTCATCTTGATTTGGATCTTCCAGAGCCGTGTCTACATTAGCCAATGCACCAGCTTTGACATTTTGTGATCGCGGGACATAAGAAAATGTCGGTTCTGAAGGAAATTCCACCATTAACTCTCTGGAATAATCATTCAAAGGGATTAATTCATCTTTTCTGATGACATAATCCCCATTGACTTGTTTTATTACCAGGTCTGAATCACCTGTCACTTTTAAGTGACTCACTTGTGCCTGAAGCGCCAACTTCAATCCTATGATAAGAGCTTGATATTATGATTCATTGTTTGTACTGCCTTCCAACAATAAGAAGGAATAAGGTAGCACAACCTTTTCAAGGAAAATAAGCACAATTCCCAACCCAACATTGTTAAATTTAGGATCTTTCAATTTCTTTCCCTATTGGACTTTTAGAAGCACTATCAAAGTACATTTCCCATGTTTGAATATTATCTTGAATATAAAAGACTTCCTCATCAGGAAGTTTAATATCTAAAGATGTATCTGCTACTGAATGGTGTTTAGAAACGAAATCAACTAGAGATTGGCCCTTTATTGTCTTTTGAGACACATACTGGATATCAAAATTGCTTCAAAATAACTTCCCACCTTGCCAGACGTCCTCTAAGCATTAGACGGCTAAGGATAAATTTGAGCGGCTTATTCCAAGACACCAAATGGACCTCATGATGTTGCAGGTAGTGTCTCAATTTCTGAACAAAAAAGATTAACGCTACTCAGCACTTTTCAATACTCAAATATCGAGTTTCTGCCTCAAGCATAGTCTGACTAACATAGTAAAGGATGTTTTGATTCCCAGCATCATTCTTTTGAGAACGGAAGGCACCCAATGATTTCTCTAAAGCTGTCACATAAAGGATAAGTGGTCTTCCTTTAAGAGGTGGCTTTAATACCGGTGGAATCAATAGATATTTTTTGAGAATATTGAATACCTCTTGACATTCTTCAGTCCACTGGTAAGTGAATCCCTTCTTCCTCAATTTGGTGAAGGTTAAATAGTTTCCTGCCAAATTGGCGATGAAATGCCGAATATAGGCCAAGTGTCCTTGAAGTCCTCTCAATTCCTCAAATTTCGAGGAGGTGACATACCAAGGATTTATTTTGTCTTCTCAGGATCAAATTTGATACCATGATAGAGTACAGGGAAGCTGAGAAATGGTCATGAGGTTACCCCAAAAGCACATTTCAAGGGGTTAATCTTCAAATTGTGTTGTCAAAGTTTGTGGAATATGATGTCCAAATCAGCCAAGTGATTAGAACGTTGTCTAGATTTAACCACAAAATATTCCATATAACATTGAATTTTTTTCCCTAAAAACAGTTTGAAGATACGATGCATGGCACACTGATATGTTGCACCTACATTTTTTAGGCCAAACGGAATCACCCGAGAGCAAAACACACCCTGAGGGGCTCTGAAGGCTGAAAATTTTTCATCTTCTGGAGCCATTCGGATATAATTGTACACAGAATATCCATCCATGAAGAAAAGTGATTCATAGCCAGCTGTTGCATCAATTAACAGGTCTATGATCGGAACCCGAAAATCATCCTTAGAACAATGCCGATTAAGACCTATAAAGTAAATGCAAATTCTAATTTGTCCATTCTTCTTTTTTCACAGAGAAAATATTAGCCAACCATTTGGGATACTGAACTTCTCTGACGAAGTTAGCCTTGATAAGGTTATCCACCTTAGGTTGAATTTTGGGAGCATAAGTTTGGTGTGTTCTTCTTGCGGCTTGCTTGAATCCTCGATGTTCTTTTGGAAAACCCAAATTATGGGTAGCAACATCAGGATCAAGCCCTAGAATTTCTGTATATTTCCATGAAAATATATCTCAATTTTTATTTAAAAATGAAATATATATTTCTTTCTCTTCAAGAGTCATGGCCGCACTAATTAATGTGGGGAGTGGATATTATTTTGTACCCAGATTTATTTCTCTGAGTTCATCTAGAGTGGTAGAGATACCCTCTTCAAATACTGGTGGAGAATCTCTGAGATCTTCCTCTTCTTCTTCAACACATGTTATTTCTTCTCTTTCTACTTGCATAGTAGATGATGAAGCAGAATTTCCATGATCAAGAGAGATGTTAAAATTTGAACATCTTGAAGAAGAGGCTACCATTTCAGACCCTATTGATGATGAAGGGTCTTCCATGGGTAATAAAGTGGAGATGATGGATTGAGAATCGACAACATCATTCATTTCTGGAATTTCTATAACTTTTTCTGGCTTGGTTGATGAAGTATAGAATTGCTGGATTTCAGCGGATGAAATGAAGACATCTCCATTTGAGCTTTCATCAATTCTTGGTGAATCACCAATTTCTCCCATGTTGTCTGGCTTTATTGTCCTAATTGATATTATGGAAGATTACTAAATAGTATTTGGATTTGGGTCTATCCTGTCAATTTTACTGATAGAAAACACATAATATGTACTCACATGTATGAGTGGGTTTATTGGAATCTTTTCCAAACCATATGAAGAATTAATTTAGGTAACCTCCTTTGTCGTAGATACGTCTTTTCCCTCCATGTGACAGAATTGTGCCTCAATGTACTGAGATTCACATGTTTTTAATGGTGCTCTATCACCATACAATGTCCCAATTTGACCATTGAAACAATATTTGGGACATTGATGGTATGATGAAGGTAGAGCCGCATGTTGATATAGTCATGGTCTTCCAAGAAAAATGCTTAAGGCTATGTCATGACGAACAACCATGAAATCTGAATTGGATACAAGATCCCCAAACTAAGTTCTGAGTGTAATCTCGCTCAGAGGTTCTTGTTCATTTTTATCATATCCTTGCAACATCAAAGTAGAAGGTGATAAATCAGATTCGGTGAGTCCTAATCGACGAAGTGTCCGAATAGGGATGAGGTTGACTCCTGAACCATTATCAATGAAAACTCATAGGATGTCTATATCATTGACCTTTCCAGATAAAGACAAAAATCTAATATGTCCATGCAAAACATCATCTTCATCTTCATCTGTAAAAGATATCACTGCATGAAATTATTCAATATTATTCTCGACATGGTAGACTTCAGCCACACAAATTTCAGTTTCGAATTGCTAAGGACTTTAAAAATCCTCAATGAGTTCCTCCTGAAGATCCATTGATAGATTCAAGGCATCCAGAATTGATAACCTGGCCGGTACATGGGAAAAATGTTTCAATACATCATACTTTTCGTCCAAAGGTCTGTGTTTCCCAATAGGAACATGTGGTTTCGCAGGTGCCATAGAAGTTGATGCTTTGGAAGTAGTTGCATCTTGTATAGGGGTAGGAGTTGGAAATACTCATGGCTTTGGAAGACTTGACCAAATAGGTCTATTTATTTTCTGAGAGGAAGAAGGTGTAACCTCCAATCGATCTTCCAAAATAACTGTGCCAGGACTGAACCTGACTTGTTTGGAAGAACATTCTTATTATTATTGAGCTTGCTGAAGGGCTTTTCCATGAGTTTATGCTGCATATATAGTTCTAGCAGGGGTAGGATTGAAATAGTGGTTTCTGGAATATCCATGTCTTCCTCTATATCCTAGACCTCTGGAACTCCCTATAATTCCTCCGTTTGATACAGGGGACTCAGGCTCATCGAGATCGAAACTGTGACTGGCACAAGGATCTTTTATGTGAATCATGTTAACAGAACCAAAGATCAACTTTTCATCTAAGGAAGACTCTGCCTGATTAGCCAGTTTAGGTTGTGCTATTTGGTGGGGCGGTGCCCGTGGATTTGAAGTAGATGACATAAAATCTACCCGAGTCGAAGACAACTTGGGATTTGACACGAGATCATCATCTTCTGACTGCTCTTCTTTCATTTAATTATGCCGCTTCTTTGAGCTTCTGATGAAGGGGGTTTTTCTGTGGCATTCATAGCAGTAGTCATAATTGGTTTATTCAATTGCATTCGTAAAATGGAATGAGTTCGGTTTATCATTTTCCTAACCATCCATTCATCATTTTTCTGCGCATTTTTCTTTTGACTTATTGACACTCGCCTTCTTCCTTCGGATCTATAGGAGTAACACATGCTACATAGGATGAAGAACCTTTCAGTTTTACTTGTCCCGAGTCCACCATCTTTTGTAGGAGGTATTTGATGACAAAACACTCCTAAATGTGATGACCCAACATCTGATGAAATGGGAAATAGTTGGGGTGGTCTTCATCTCCTTCCTTATTCGGCATTTTAAGCCTTGGCAACTGAACAAAATTTTTCTCCAAAGCTAAAATGAAGTAACCAGGAACTTGTTCATTTCAGAAATATTAAACTTTGTTCTTTAACTCCAAAATTTTTTTCCATCATTGATTTTTTTGATCATCATGATGAAATGGATTCTGTTGTTGACGCTTAAGAGGTAGAGCCCTTCGATATGATGAAGGTCTTGAAGTGGAAGCAGGTATTCGTGCCGGTTGAAGTGTGACTGTAGCAGTCTCTGCTTTACCCATTCTCCTTCTTGGAGCTGATGGAATTACACGAGTTTTATCATTAGTCATTGTAAGAGAGTATTCGATCTACTGAGCGATTGAAGTAAGGTCTCGAAACCCTCCTGTGTATTTCACAGGGATCAATGGTGAGTGTAATTCATCACGCAAATTTTCCACACATATTGGAAACAATTCTTCTTGATGGAGTGCTAAGATTAAGAAATATGTTAATCCCTTCCAATGATCAATGAAATCCGAAACTCTTTCATTATCCCTTTTCTTACAATTTTTTAGATAAAAAAATATTTTATTTGGCAATGTTGAGCTAAATTTAAGAAGTAATCATTTACGAAGATCATCCCACCCGGTAATTAACCGGGATTGCAAGCTTGTATACTAGAAAAAGCAGGCCCTTGTAATGATTGTACAAAACACCTAAGATTAACTGCTGCTTGTTGTTGAGGAGTTCCCATAATAGGATCACAACGAGAAACAAAATGTGTTCAGTGTTTTTATGGGTGTCCGTAACCATTAAAAATTGGGAATGTGGTGCTTGAAAAATTTGATGGGGGAGGAATTTCATCCACCCATTTAGGGTAAGATCTCTTTTATGGTTTAATTTTTGCACCTTTCCCTCCATAGCTTCCAACCGAGGTGTTAATGACTCAATGGTAGTTATTGACTTATGAGAAACATTTGATCTTGGACCTGAGCAAGTGCAATAATTGGAGCTTGGACTGGTGTGGTGACTGGTACTACAACTGATGGTAGCACTACCAGTTTGTTTTATGCATGACCCATAGGATTAGACCTGTGAGGGTGTACTGGTAAAGTAGGATATTCTTGATCCATCTCCGTAGCTGCAACGAATTCCCCTAACTGGCTGACTCCAACATGCTTAATAGGAAGACAACCTTGAAATAGTTCTTCATTCAACCTCTTTAACACCTTCATTTCTTCCTCTTGTAGTGTGAACCTTTACTCTAGTGATAATTATTGGCCTTATCTAGAGTTAGGGTGGAATGTAACCTATCTTTTTTCATTTCCCCTTTCTAGACGCATTTCGGAGAGGGGGAAGTTGGTTATTTGAAAGAATACCTAGATTCTTGGTAAGACATTGATTTCTTGTATGCACACCTTCTTCATTTATTTCTGTGTGCACAGCCTCTTGAGCAGGAACTTCTTCATTTGATACCTCAGAGTGAGCTTCATGTTTTGGAGGATCAGTGAAAACAACATCGATAACATTTACTAATGCATAACGCATTGAATCCCTTATATCGACATTTCTGTGATACTGTCTTCTCCCATGTCCGTGATGAGACACTTCCTTTTGTTGATTTGATCCCTCAGGAACATCTTGATGAACCATAATTTAGAGGAAATATCCTAATAATTCATCCTTGAGTTCCTCTTGTGGCTTCTTCAATAATCGATAGAAGACTGAATTTCGCTGAGGAAGAGATTGAGGATATGAAAAAGTCCCCAGTCCGGTGGACTAGAGCTGTTCCTACTGTTCCTGCTCAAGTCCTCAAATCCTATTTGTTGATTCTGATGGTTGGTTTAAAATAGTCCCTAGTCTAGAAAGATGATGTGGTTCTTGGGATTCTATATCTAAGACTTTCTTAAAAGATCTCCTTATTTTTTGGTCATTAGTCCGAAAATTTGTTGGATGCATCCATCTACATCCACTCAAATCACCAGGTTCAAATAACCATTGGATGATTTCTGACACTTCTATCACCTAATGATGCGCATGATCTAAATGAGAAGCCTGTTCGATATTCTCATTTTCATGATGCAAGAGTAATTTGACAACTTGTTTTTTGTATGCCTGACTTTTGGAAGAACTAGTTGAGGCTTGTTCCTAAGAAAGCCTGTGATTGCATACAAAAACAATTGGCTATGGCTGACCATGGGAAATAACATAGCACGAAAACATTTTTGTACAGTTAAATGAAGTTCTCCATGAACACCCCATCCCTCGATATGAAAACTCGATGGAGCATTGGAAATTAATTGGCACAATCTTTTTAGTGTGCCATGGCATGAACACTAAAGGGAGCTCTGGTGCTTTTAAACCTTTGGATATTGGGAAACTAAGAGAGATGCCAAATCAATTTAGTGTTGTAACCCTTTTATTATCTTGACATGATTTTCATATTCATCATAAGATAATATTTTCCTTGTCAATTGACAACGAGTTTTTCACATGTTGAGACGAATATCGTGAATACAATCTTCCATCCAAATTTCAAGAATACCATAGTGAGAGTCAGCCAAAGGCCAAAACATTACTGGTACATTACCTTTCGCCAGTTGTTTTCTCATATTCAACACTTTCTCCTTATTATTCGATGAAGATTATTCTACCTGATTAGACCAAAGTTGGTACTTTTTTTTCTTCATCAGATTCAACAAGATTGGTAGAGAATTAATTTATCAAATTAGAATATGAATGACACAGTTGTGGTTCGAATAATAACCTACACCCCGTGATATCTTCTAATTGAGAAATTATTTCACCGGCTAGTGTTAAATCATCAGAAATGACTAGATTCACATTTTCAAGTGCCTCAAGATAAGAGGGATTTCTCATTACTGCATTGTCCTTTGAAGAATTTTCCCGGAAATGCGTATTACTACTGTAGAGAGGAATTTCATAGATAAATTCACCATTGAGGGGAGGACCCCTGTGGTGGGTTACATCAAAAGATGGAACCTTTTACTCCTTGATCTTCTGGCCACACAGAGGGTTATCGTGGCTCTCATATGAAGATGATACTTCCCGATCGACCGAACTATCATGAAGCAAGACATCATGAGGAAGTGTCTGATGAAGACCTTCAGAATTATTGTTCCCAATATTGGGTAATGAGAGAGTAGAATCTTGAGTTGTAACTGATAATTGTTTAAGGGCTTCAAGAACTCTAGCATCAAGCAAACGCCTTATTACAGATTGTCTCTTGATTTCTTGACTATGCTAGATGGGTCTTTTTCTTAGACGCCTTCTTACTCACTTTGGAAACCAATTGTTGACAAAAGTGGTTATTATGGGCAGGTGTATATGCATGATCAGGATAAATGGTCAGGTTAGGATGATTATCTCCATTCAAATCAGGTGTATGTGCCTGACTTGATTGTCCGTATGGCATGGGGGAGTATGCCCCAAAACCCTCTTGGACTGGGACAGAGGTGTGTATCTGCTCCGAGGTGACATGTTGATGATTCACTCCACTGGTAGTGATAGATTTGTGATTTCCTCCTAGTGATCCTGCTGAAGTTGTTATAATATTCTGACAGGTATCCAAAATATGAGTAGAGATTTTATTCTGCTCTTTCACCATTGTCAGAATGTGCTGGGTGACTTCAGCTGCTGGAATGAGAATATATGTCCATTCATTGTATGGAGTAGGTGTATGTGCCTACTCCTGTCCTCCTTTTCCTATTAATGGATATTAAGAGTACTTATTCATAGGGGCAGAGAGTTGAGTCTGCTCTAAATTTGTCATCAGAGCTTTCCGACTGACTTCTCTCGGTGCTACCAAATGAGACTGTTGGTAGGCTTGATGAAAATTGGTAGGTGTATGTGCCTGTTGTGTATTCTTCTTCAAGTATGGTTGATGATTTTCCTTCAATACTGGTAGATGAGACTATTGACATAATTTTTGATTGTAAACAAGTGTATGTTCCTGTTTATCAGTTGCCACCATATTAGATAGGCGAGCTTCTTTGGGTGTAGTCAGACAAGCCTGCTGACTAGCTGATGAATTATAAACAGGTGTATATGCCTGCCTATAGTACTCTGCCATAATTGCCTAGCAGGATTGGTGTGTTACTGCCAGATGAATCTACTGGGCAGTAACATCAGGACGGACGAGTGTATATGCTCGTTCGTTATTTTCCACCATGTTTGCTTTATAGACTTCTCCGGAGGGGGAAGAAGTAAAACCTTGCTCCCTATTGACCAGATTTCACCGTTGACGGTTCATCTTGTGGACTCAGGTCTGAGGAACCTGAGCATAACCCCTAACGGCGATACCCTCATCATGTTGAGGTTGCACTACCGCAAGAGTCTGTCAACGATTGTTGATGGGAGCCCCCAAGAAGGAATCATGTCTCTTTGAATTAAGGCCTTGAGTAACCTTATCATTCAAATCCCCATAATATGGGAGGGATTGGTGATTGTGTTCCAGGTATAACAACCCAAAACAGTTGGATACGATGGTTGGTACCACCTGCTTCTTGACCACTGGTCATCGCTGTCCGGACAACCAGGGTGAATTTTTAACTTGGAGGGATTATCGAGAATCCTCCAGAGTCAAATGGTACGGTATTGATGGTATTCATTAACCGGTGCATTTGAGACCCAGCGTTGAAGACGCTGAGTAGGTGATGTCATCCTCAGAGCGGACGAGGATCCAGCAGGAGTAGCAGTAGAGGCATTCATAGGTGTGAACTTTAGAGAAGCCATTTCTGTATCGTAGAGAGATCTTGGAAAAGAGTGCCTATTTGATATAATAGACATAATCAAGATATTTTCAGCCACTATATATTTTGGATGATCGCATATGTTATTTATTTCTTTGTTAGCCCTCACATTGAGTCAAATAGGGGCCTAACAAATAGGTAAAACATCATTTAACTTGGTTAAGGCTTCACGTTGAGTTCACCATTTTTGCTTCCTCTAGAAATGGGGATGACCTTGTTTGTTTAAGGTTCAAACATTCCAATCGGTTTCTAATGGGTTTATTCATAGAACCGGAAGCATCCCATGATTCATATATCCATTTGGACCTACTTTCATATGGTTGATGCTCATTTATTGTGGACATATGAGGCTTAAGAATTTTCATTGGTCGAGAGGATGAGAGGTCGGAATCATCACAAATTTTTTGGGGGAATTATTGTCTACTCTAGGACTCTCTTATAGATTTGAGTTATGTTCGTGAATCCTTAATAATTTACCAAGTATGGAAATGAGTTTTCCTTTAGATCTGACAATCAATGATTGATATGTAAGAGATTTAGAGAATATTTTATATGTATTTGAGGTTCTTCATCGATAGAGAATCATCTGTATTTATCAGAGATTCTTAGTCAATGGTATCCTTCAACACATTATATATAAATCTCTTGGTCATTATGATAACCATACTGGTTTTAAAGCCACTCAGTGGGGCACTTGAAGTTTATTGTCGTTCCGAAGGACATGGATTATTTTAGAGTTGGTATCAAACCCACAGATGGGCTACCTACATATCCTTGTTAGAAAAGGAATAAGAACCCACATAGTTTGATTGAAGGAGTATGAGTTTTAGACATGATTAATGGCCCATAGAGAGATGTCAAAATTACTTCTACACTCTAAGCTCACGTGAGTCATTCTTGGTGTGAGAAACAAGAGGTATTAGTAAAACCTGACGATTGTTCCATGAAAGATGCAATCATAAGAAATAATTTGGGGATTATATATGTATGACTGCCCAAGGTAGATGAGAATTGGGATTTACTTCCTGGAAGAGACCCGGGAATAAGGTCTATAAAGGTATATGTGCTTTATGGATATTTGGATACTTAACTTAGGGATTACTCCTGAGAAGGAAGCCCAAATTATAGGAGACTTATGATTGGGTTTTATTCCTAAGAAGGAAGCCCTAATAAAATGAAATTATGATTGGGAATTACTCCTAAAAAGGAGGCCCAGGTCATGGGGAACTTATGACTGGGGATTACACCTGAAAAGAAGGCCCAGGTGAAGAGAAATTATGATTGGGGCTTATTTCTAAGGAGGATTCCTAGATTAGGGAACTTGGGGCTTACTCGTAAGGAGGATTCCTAGATTGGGGAACATGGGGCATACTCCTAAGGAGGATGCCTGGATTAGGGAACTTGGGGATTACTCCTAAGGAGGATGCCCATGTTAGGGAACTTCTCATCTTGAAGGATGAGGTTGAACAAAAAAAATCTCTAACCTTCGTGACATAAAGATATGTAAATCATAAGGTTTTAATAGATATTCCACATAATTCCTTTCAGATAAGAAATCAAACAAAGGAACCATGCCATAAATGGCTATGAAGATGGGTTTGAAGGCTAAATCTTGAAGTGGAGAGGTGGATTTGAAGAAAAGAGTTGAATAGGCATAAGGGGAACCCAAAAAAAGGTAGCCGTGCAAGTCCTATTTGGGCGCGCAAGTCCTAGTTGTGTAAGTATACTTGCATGACATGGGTGTACTTGGGCGACAGTTAACCCATAGGGTAATACTTGGGTGATACTTGGCTCAAGCCCTTAGTATTATCCCTAAAGGCTTCCAAAAGGGTGGTGCACAAGTTCTGTTAATGGGATAAGGTGGAAAGTAAGTGTGGCCATTTCCCTTAAGGTCTGGAAATTTAGGCACACAAGTGTTGATGAATTCCAACACTTAGGCCTTATTCCACCTCTTTAGATCTTCCATTCTAGGTAAGAAATTACCTTAAAAGTGTTCAGAAGAATTCAAGCAGAGACTAGGGTGCCTGGAGCTTAAATATGACTTTTGGAATTTTTTGTCCCCCAAATGGGGTCCCATAAGGGGTATTTATATTCCATTAAAGACCTTGGGAGAAAATAAAATAGGGTGCACAAGTCACCTGCGTGACCAATATGTGGCGTGCAAGTATACTTGCGCGACCATGGTGAAACTTGCTCGACCCATGCTTAAAGAAATCCTTGTTCATGCCTTCGTCAATTTTTTATGTTCTTAAAAGGATGAATCTCTTTGTGCTTAAGGGATTCCCTTTTTTCATTCACTAGACTCTGTGATGAAAAGGAGTATCAACAATCATCTTCATTCATCATTTTAATCTTACACAAAGCTTTATCACCAATATATCCATAATTATTCCCTATTTCACCACACCAAATCCATGGTCTATAATTCTGATTAAAACCATGAAAAATTAAATGATCTTTTATATTTCTTATTTTCAATTTCCTCATATCTAAAATTTTTAAGAATTGATAGAAAACATGTCATTGTTTGGAACATTTCTTTTAGGAAATTCAAAAAAATCATGAACACCTTCCTCATATTCCTTACTTATTTGAAGTTCAATAATCCAACATTGACTCATTATTATCAACAAAAAATATCAAAAATAAATATATATTCAATATAATATATTGGTGATACAAGTGATAAAAAATTATTCAAGTCAAAATGGGTTTAAATTTATAACAATGATGTCATTATTTGAAAGTAATAAAACTTCAAAATTTTATAAAAATATATATTCATATTTTAAAATCATAATTATAGATAATATAAAATAATGGAATGTAAATTTAAATATAATTGGTAAATCATAAAAATCAATGGATGGAATTAATTTATAAAAAATAAATTTTTAGACTATTTGACCGTTTTTTATTTTCATATGAATGTAATTAGATAAAAATTTAAATTGAATATTATTTATTGGAATCCAAATCAAGTTCACATTTTCCATTTTGATTGAAATATTTATCATTGAATTTTTAAAAATATTTTTTTAATGAAAAACAAACAATTATTAGAAGAAACATTAATTCATTCTATAATATAATCATATAGTAGACTTCAAATAACACAATGATGAATTTTTAATGATGTACATTTATATATAAAAATTTAATATTATATATTATTTCTTCCAATTTTATTTTTCCAATTGTGAAAATATATTTAAAACAACAAATTGAAAATTTCTATTCTGTATTAATTAATAATGTCAACATTATAATGACATTAACTCCTTATATGTGGATTTTATATTTAATATATGATTTTATAAGATAATAATATAGTAAAATAAAATTATAAGTGTTGATATACATATAAAATAATTTTTTTGAATATATCATATTTTAATGTATGATAATTGAATTTTTTATATACAGTACATTTTAAAATTAACAAGCCACTAATAAATGAATAAAGATAATTGAAATTTTTCCATATATATGAAATCATATGCATAAATATTGATTGATTCAAAAAAATATCATCCAAACATACAAAATTTAGAAAATAAATAAATAAATTTAATATGATATGATATATAAAATATAATGAAGCAATTCGTTATAGCCACATAACATTAAAATATAATTAAATACATGAATTTTCAATTAAATCAATGGATATATATGGTATATGAAGATGATAATCTTAGTGTTTCTATGAGAATATATATATTGTTGGTCGGAGTGGATACTCAAGAGGTGGGGGGGGGGGGTGAATTGAGTTCCTATAAAAATTTATGTTATAATTATTTCTCTTAAAATACCCTAATTTAAAAACAAAGTTAAATTGTAGTGAATCTATACAGAGTGTAAATGTTCAATCAGTGTCTCAAAGATTGATTAGGTCTCAGTTGACTTAATCTGAAGATTAAAATAACTATTGAAACTAACTTAATGGTTTACAATAAGTATAAACACTTTCTAATTTAACTATAAAAGTGTCTTTAAAATAGTTTTGTATTTCAAAGTAATAGCAGTGGAATATGAAATAAGTATATAGTATATTTATAGACTTAAATTAAAATGCACAGCAATGTTAACCAAGAGGTTCAGTCTCAAGCCGAGACTTAGTCCTCTCAACAATTTATATAAATTGATCCACACCCTGGATTGGGGGTAAACAATAGTTCAATACTGTCGAGGTCCAAAGACATCTACCACAGTTCTTCGTGAAAAAAAAACAACATCACAAAGGCTGTTCAGGTCTTAATCGACCTCTACCACTCTCTATACTGGGAAACAAAGGGTTATGATGTTTGAGTGAGGATTTAAGAATCCTCCTGTTTAGCTTAGGAGATAGTGTGTGTGTAAAATAAACAGGGTACACAGATTTCTCAAAATGTAAAGATAGAATCACTAAGTGAAGTGAGAAAGAGTTTAGAAAATCTCTAGTGATTGGAAGTGCAGCTCCAGACTCGTTTGGTTGGTCAGAAAAACATCTGAGTCCATCTCTGGTTTCTGCTCAGAAAATAGTGTTGTTTTCCTCTTTGATTCTTGATCCAGCTTAGCGGCCTGAGTGCATGAAGTGTTTGTTGTAGTTCACTCAAGATGCAGCTTGTGTTCTCCTTGAAAAAGAGTAGCTTCGTGTAGGTCCAGTGTTCTTGGAGTATAGATTTTTCTTCCATCACAAATGCACCATGTTTTAATGATATTCAGCTCTTTTCTTTTTCACTAGTGTGCCTTCTTAGTTTCTTGATGCTTGTTGTATTCACACTCAGTATTCTCTACTTCTCCACTTTTCAGCTAGGTCTTTATCTTCCCTCTTTGTAGCTTTCAGCTCCGGAAAAAAGGATTGATTTGTTTTTTCATGGGTACTAGGTACGATTTCCTGACATGACAACATAATTCATTAAATATCATTAAATACATTAAATAAATCAAATGTAACCGTTAGCTTAATAAATAAATAGTATCGAGAGTATAGAGTTTGACTGGTTGGTCAATTAGTAGTTCGTGTTGGTAAATGTGTATGGTAGACTTTGTGTAACAGGTCCTTCCATCGGTTGCTCTTTGATCTTGCATCGGTTTCTCTATATATCAGTGACTTCGTTCCATCGGTTGCTCTAGTTCTATCGGTAGCACGATGTATCGGTGACTGTACTTGTATCATTAGACTTACTCTATCGGTAACTATCTGTGAACTGGCTCTATCGGTAGACTTCTGTCTATCGGTAGATCTTGTCTTTCGGTAGCTCTGGTGTGTTTGTTCATATCAGTCGCGTCTTTGTATCATTAGGCCATTCGGTAGCTCGTATCGGTAGATCTTAGTGTTCTGTATCGATAGACTGAATCTGTCGGTAGACTTGCTTACCGGTGGACTTATGCATATCGGTAGACTTGTTCTGTCAGTAGCTCGATTTCTTTCAGTAGTTCTGTACATATCAGTAACCTCAGCTTATCGGTGAATCTGTCTATCGGTAAACTAAGTCTATCAGTACACTGAGTACCGGTATCTCTATATCAGTAGCTACACCCAGATTAGTGGATTAACACTTGTCTGTCTTATGTAAAACTTATCTGAATGGTTTAGAAGAGCTTCATAACTCATATAAACATAGATAGACATGGATTAACATATTTCAGGGATTATTTTAATATTATTATCATCTTGATCACAGATTGAATGAATTAATATATAGAAAATCATTAGATTGATATTATCAATGTACATGAAAGCATAACTGGGATTATCAAAACAGGTGAGGTCAAAAATCTCCCCCTTTTTGATAATCACAACCTATGATATTATCATTTTAAAAATAGTGAGCAGTTGTAATAGAGGATATGTCATTAAATGAAATTCTCTCAAAGAAACAGTATGTTATAGAACATAAAGGATCAGAGGTGGAAGAAAATGTGATAGCATCTGAGATAAAATTAAATGCAATGACATCAAAAGTAAAGTTTAGTGGCATCAGAGAGTTAGAGAAAATGATCTCAGAGGATGAAATGTAACTGTATCAGAGGAGTAAAGCATGATAGATTTTCCTTAGATAAAATTTCTCCCCCTTTCATTAATATCTCTCCCCCTGGGTGAATATTCCTTCCTCTTTGATACTTAGAGAGTATTTCTCCCCCATTGTAAAATCTTTGTAAAATATTTCTCCCCCTTTATGATAATCAAAAAGTGCGAAACCAAAGAGATGGGGAATAAAAATAAAAATGAGAAAATAGATGAAAAACTAGTTTCATTTCATGTTCCAGATAAGGTACAAATAAATAAAAAAAATACAATGGATTCCTATAAAACAGTCAAGCCACTAGTTCAATCCACATCCTCAATGTGAGATTTTCCCTTGGGAGCAAAAGAGGATTCAGGGGAAGTGGAAGCAGGTGAGGGCTTAGGAATTCTAGAAATGATCAAAGGAGGCTGAGCCACAGAAACTATTCATGGTATGTACTGAGGAGTCCTTTGTGTGATCATAGGTGTGAGGCTTCGAATTGCTTGGGTAGGAGTCATCGGAACTGGAGAAGTAGTAGAGGAAGAGGTAGGAAAAGAAGGAGGGACAATTACTGGCCTAGCATCAACATGCAGAAAAGGCAGCAATAGATTTCTGAAATCCTTAATTATTCCTCATCCTCTCTCCATAGCGGATATAAAGTCATCCTTGTTCTCCATAAACTTGTCCAATTCTGGAGTCTATTCCCTTAGCCTGCTAACTTTTTCTCTAAAAGATTGATTGACAGGAGGCAGCTTCATATTTTCTAATAGAAGTTTGAAGTGATTTTTGAGTTGATTTTTGGTGAAAATATTAGAGAAATAGGAGTCCAACTTATCTTTCACTTCTTTATGAGAGGTAGATGCTGCTCTCATATAGTCTTGGACTATCTTGATTATTTCTCTAGCTGAATCTCTGGTAGAGATCACAACTCTGCTCAACTCGGATGAGTCCACAGAGCCACTGATTGAAGCTGAACCAAGCTCCACCTTCATCACAACTCGAAACAGATTCAAATATACAGAAGGTTTAGATGCAATTGAACCAACAGAGAAAGATACAGTCTCTTTGAAGCTTTGGTCAACCCACTGATAAGATTTTGAACTTGGGAATCCTGGATTTTAATATGATCTTTCATATAAGTTTTGAAACCTTCAAACACTGAAACCATCTGGCTTACCACACTCTTGACATAGGCTAAGTCCTTGTCTGATTGGGATTTTGAGCTCATGTAAGATTCCAAAGAGATAACCAATTTCTTTAAAGCTTCAAGATCTGCTTCAAGTCTAGAAACATGAGCCTGGAAGTCTTTAACTTCTTCCACTATTTCTTCCATTAAGGTTGACAAATTACACCCTAGAGAGAGTTCAAATGATCTTTACAACATCCTCATCTCTTCAGCAAAACAAAGCTTAATCTTAGTAACTGAGGCATTAAAAGATTATTTCATCTCATCCTTCATGGATTCCAGATCATCCCTTGTGATCATATCAGTAGGTGCAACTGTAGTGGGTAGTCTTTCAGATTCTAAATTGACCACTGAGTTAGTCATGATCGATTGAACTGAAGAGACCAGAGAAACTTCCATCTTCTTTACCTCTTCCACAAAACTTTCCTTAATATTTTTCTTTAAAGTATCCAATTCATGCATTCTGACCACATCTTCAGGAAATAACTCAGATTCAATATTATAAACAATCATTGGTCTATTGTGAGATGCCTCATTATCTGAATCAGGATAGTCTAAACCACAAACTATAAAACCTGGGTCTTCTACCCAATCTTCAATTCCCACACCCACTTTAACACTTCCAACATTGGTTTGATGCTCCCCATCAACGGGTGCATCCTCAATTAGGATAACAGCATTCTTATCAACTTTCTCAGCAGCATTCTCAGCAGGTCTTTCATCCTGAGAAGAATCTTCCACTATCAATTCTTCCTCTGAAACAACAAGAGGGACTTCTGGATTAGTTAAGGGTATGTCAACCTCATTTGCATCTGTTGCAGGCACTAAGGATTGTCCAATCACTGGACTCAGGATCAAATAAACTGGCAGCAATGCTTCACTTTCATGAACATCTTCTTCATTCTCTACAGCAACCACTTTAACATCCTCTAAAGCAGATTCTTCCTTATCTGATATATGTTGATCTAGATCTTTAGAAGCTATAGTAGGAGGTAAGTCAGGATCTCCTCCTTCATTATCAAAGGACTCTTCCTCTTCTGAATCGTCACTATATTCTGGCTCTTCTTCATCAGGTACCAGACCTGGATCCCTCACATCCTTTGGTCTTGAAGGATGATACACAGGATTGAATTTGTCATATACCGTCTGGCCATCACTGGCCCATTCTCATCTCCAAGGGTTCCAATTTATCCTCATGTATTTGCACACAGTAGAGGTGATACATAAGTTATTCTTCAGTACTACTGTCTCATCTTGAGACTCAGCTACCCCTATTACTTTAATCATCACAGAGATCAATTTAGCAAAGAATAGGGCATTTGTCTTTGATTTCAACCTCCTCATATCTTCCATTTGGATCATCAGAAATATATAAAAGTTAACCTTTAAACAATGTCTTAAGAGGTGTATAAGATAGATATCCTAATATCTCAAATTGGAAAAGTCTCCTCTCCTCGATATCAAGACATGTTGAACGAATTTGAACAGCAATCTGTTATCTCCATCCATTTCTGCAACAACTACTTGTCTTTGACTTCCATCACCAGTCAGCTCTTCCAAAGCAGTCTCATAGTAAAAAATGTCACTGGTAGGTGGCGTGGCTCTCGAGACATATCCTAATACACCTTCATGTGGAACTTTCAAGCACTCAGCCCATTCAAAAGATGAAAACAACATCTTCTTTCCATTCACAAAACATGTTACTCAATTTTCATTCTTAGATTTCTCAAAGGTTACAAAATCGTAAAATATTTTCACTAATTTTGGAAAGTAGGGACCATTGTTGTTCGAAAAACACTCTACCCATTTTTGATCTTCATGTAATTCACGCACTAAGGATTTTCTAGGTAGCAGCCATTCTACACACAACTCCATTTCAATCATAATAACTCGATTTTGCTGATGAGGATTCACTGTTCGTCTCCCTGACCTAGTTCTAGCAACACTACCACTACCACTTGCTTCTTGTTCAGTCTTCTGCATCTTTTTTTTGGCTCAATAGAGTCATCTTTGATGGTTGGAAGTTTGGTTTTTTCCATCGCTGGTTCAAAGGATTTAAGGTTCACTAAGGATTCGAGAGCTAAGGTTTGATGGTAAAGGTACGAGGCTCGATGGATTGAGAAGTAGATCTGACTTTAGTTTTATCATTTAGGAATCATAAAATAAATAAACAAAAAGGAATAAAGTAAAAATGATTTAGATTCTGGCCGCAGACAGAAGTTTTAAAACAGCGCACTAATCGGTAGGGTCTATTAGTGATAATTCCTATCAGAGAGGGTTACATCGGTGAGAATTTTACATCGGTGAGAATATCACATCGGTGAGAATTTCCAATCGGTGAGAATTTCACATCAGTGATAATTTTACATCAGTGAGAATTTCACATCGGTGAGATTAGCTACCGATCAAGGTTAAACATACCTAACTCATTTCTAACGTAACTTAACCTATCTAAACTCAAAGGTTTAGTGAAGATTTCAACTAATTGATGTTCAGTACTTATAAACTCAAGAATTATATCACCCTTTTGTTAATAATCTCTCAAGAAATGGTTCCTTACATCAATGTGTTTGGTCCAAGAGTGAGACAAAGGGTTATTTGAGATATTTATTGCACTAGTGTTGTCACAGTTGATTGAAACATGCTTAAAGTCATATCCATAGTCCAAAAGAGTGTGTTTCATCCACAGAATTTGTGCACAACAACTACCAGCAGCTATGTACTCTTCTTCAGTAGTGGATAATGCTACAGAATTCTGCTTTTTACTACACCAAGATACTAAGGATTTTACCAATAAGTGACATGTTCTTGATGTGCTTTTTTCTATCCATCTTGCAACCATCAAAATCAGCATGTGAATAACTCATTAACTCAAAGGGTTATCCTTTTGGGTAAAACAATCATAAGTTTACAGTATGTTTAAGATCCATAAAAATTCGTTTAACAGCAAGTAAATGAGATTATTTTGGATTATCTTGAAATCTTGCAAACATACACACACTAAACATAATATCTGGTCGACTAGAAGTCAGGTAATGTAAGCTTCCAATCATACCTCTGTAAATGGTTTGATCCACTAGTTTCCAAGTTTCATCTGCATCCAATTTACAAATAGTACTCATAAGAGTTTCACTTTCCATAATACTATCCAAACCAAAATGTTTTATGAGATCCTTTGTATATTTACTTTGATTCAAAATAATACCACCATTATTTTGGAAAACTTTAAATCCAAGAAAATATTTAAGTTCTCCCATTAAACTCATTTCAAAATCATTTTGAATACATTTTGAAAAAGCTATACATAAAGAGTGTTTGGAATATCCAAAAATAATATAATCAATATAGATTTGTACTATTAAAACATCTTTAGTAATTATTTTAATAAAAAGAGTTGGATCATAAATCCCTTTGGTAAAACCTTTTGAAATAAGAAAATTACTAAGCCTAGCATACCAAGCACTTGGAGCTTGTTTTAGACCATATAAAGCTTTAGAAAGTTTAAACACTTGATTTGGAAAATGAGGATTAGTAAATCCAGGTGGTTGTTCAACAAAAACATATTCAATTATAAAACCATTTAGAAAATCACTTTTGGCATCCATTTGATATAACTTGAAATTCAGATGAGCAACATAGGCAAGTAAGATCCTAATGGCTTGTAATATGGCTACAGGTGCAAAGGTTTCCTCATAGTCTATACCTTCCTATTGACTATATCCTTGTGCAACTAGCCTAGCTTTTTTTTCTAACTATGTTTCCAAACTCATCAACATTGTCTCTAAAAACCCATTTAGTGCCTATTATTACAGTGTCCTTAGGTCTGTCAACTAATTCCAAGACTTTGTTTCTTTCAAATTTATTTAACTCTTCTTGCATAGCCATTACCCAAAATTCATCATTGATAGCATCATTTACATTTTTAGGTTCTATCTGTGAAAGAAAGGCTTGATGTTCAACCTGATTTCTTAGAGAAGCTCTAGTTTGTGTCCCTCTATCAAGATTACCTGCAATAACATCCAAACGATGATTCTTTAGAATCCTTGTTGATATAGTAAAGGTAGGACTAGAAATTTTAGGTTCATCTCCAAGTTCGGGTTCTATACCATAAGATTTTGGAATATGTCTAGAACTAGATGTTTTTACAGCAGGTTCTTTAGATTTATCATTAAGGTCCACAACACTCAAATCCTCCTCAAGATTTTCAAGAGAGGTTTTAGGATCATGTGGATCAGTTTCATCAAAATTGATGTGAACAGATTCTTCCACACATTTGTTTCTTTAATTAAAGACTCTATAGGCTTTGCTAGTTAAAGAATAACCAAGAAAAATTCCTTCATCACTCTTAGAAGAAAACTTGTCCAGATTATCCTTTGTATAAAGAATAAAAACATTATAGCCAAAGATTCTAAAGTAACTAACTTTAGGTTTTCTATTATTCCACAACTCATATGGGGTCTTCTTAAGAACTAGTCTAATTAAGACTCTATTAATAATATAACAAACTGTATTCACAGCTTCATCCCTAAAAGTAAATAGGCAGGTCATATTCATTAAGCATGGTTCTTGCTATTTCTTAATGGGTTCTATTTCTTCTTTATACCACACCATTCTTCTGAGGTGTCCTAGGAGCAGAAAGGTTGTGACTATATCCATTGTGTGAGCAATAAGATTAAAACTCTTTATTTTCAAACTCACGACCATGATCACTTCTCAGGGTTTTAATCTTATGTCCACTATGATTTTATACAGATTTGGAGTATTTAACAAGGTAGGAACAAGCTTCACTTTTGTGAGCTAAGAAGTATACCCAAGTATATCTAGAAAAGTCATCTACTAGAACATAGACACAGTGATTCCCATTTAAAATAGAAACTCTTGAAGGTCCAAAAAATTCCATGTGAACCAACTATATAGGTTGAGAAGTTGAAACTTCTTTCTTTGATTTAAAATAAAATTTATGTTGCTTTCCCTTTTGACAGGGATTACAAACATTGTCATTTGGGAATTCAAGTTTAGGTAAATCTCTAACTAAGTTCTTCCTAGTTAATTTTCTAAGTGAATAGATGTTGTAGTGTCCTAATCTTTTGTGCCAAATCCAAGATTCTCTATGAAAATCATCTCAACAAGTAACATTTTTCTTTGCTAAAGAATTTAAATCAACTGCATAAACATTTTCATTTCTTAAATAATAAAATACTAAAGAATTTTGAGAATTAAAAACATTACAAGAATCATTTTCAAATTTCACATTAAATTCTTCATCACATAATTGAGAAATACTTAACAGGTTATAATTAATTCCATCAACAAATAAAACTTTAGAAACTAAAACTGAATTAGAGTTACCAATCTGGCCTAGGTTGATGATTTTTCATTTAGAATTATCACCAAAGGTGACATGGCCTCCATAAAACTTTTTTAATCTTTTGAAACATGAATAATCTCCAGAAATATGTCTTGAAAATCCATTGTCCAAGTACCATAACTTCTTGTGAGAACTCTTTAAGCATGTTTCCTACAAGACAGATTTAGATAGGAAATTATTTTGGTACCCAGATCTTCTTGGGTCCAGACAGGTTAGCAATCAAAGATTTTGGTACCCACATTTATCTTATGGGTTTCATACAAATTACAGAATCAGAAGATTTTGAATGATTAAATTTATTTGATCTATAACCATATGAGTAACTGGTTGAAGCATAGGGATTTCCAGAACTTGAACTGGCAGTATTCTGTCCAGATTCAGGAATGAATCTATTCTTAATAAGTTGTCTCTATCCAGGTTTGTAGCCTATTCGAGGAGTGTCTTTTGGTTCCACTTGCATTCCTAGCATTTGAGTTAGTGTATCCTTTCAATTTTTTAACTTCTCTAAGTATTTTCTAAGTTTCTCATTTGACATTTTTAGTTCTGTATTTTCCTTTAACAGTTGAGCATTCTTCTCTTTTTCAATAGTAAGTTCAGTTTTAATAGTAGTAGTGAGAGCATGATGTTTCTTCAATGATTTGTATTTATCCTTAAGTTAATTGCATGTCTCTTCAATCATATTACAATTTTCAAATAATTCCTCACTAGTCATGTTTTCAAAATTAGAATCAGAATCTGCATCATCTCCAGAATAATAGGAATTTAAAATAGGTGTATCTAAAGTTACCTTAGATGTGTTGGTTATGAAACACATGTTGGCATGATTCTTCTCAGAATCAGAAACATCAGATTCACTTGTGTTGTCCTCTGAATCACTCCAAGTTGCTTTCATAGCTATCTTGTACTTCTTGCCCTTATAATCATATTTCTTTTTGACTTTTAATATTGGACAGTCATCCTTGATGTGTCCTTTCCTTTTTTACTCATAGTAGACTATTTCATCATTCTTTTCAGCTTTCTTTCAATCCTTCTTCCACTGTCCCTTGTTATCATACATTCCTTTGTAGTTAGATTTCCTGAAGAATTTCTTCTTCCAATAAAACTTCTTGAATATCCTAGCTATTTGAGCCATCTCAGCAACACTATCAGAGTCTGAATCTTCACTTGTTGAACTTTCAGTTCGTATTTTGCATTTTCTCCTTGTCATTACTCTTAGAGGCAGTAGACTTGAAAGCTATAGATTCTCTCTTATGTTCCTCATCTTCCTCCTTATTCACCTTGTGTTCTTACTCATACATCATTAATTTACCTATAATATTTTTTACTGGTAGTGCTCCAATGTCACATGGCTCTTTGATTGAAACAGAAGTGCCCCTCCATCGTTCTGGCAGACATCTCAGTATCCTCATAATTTGTTCCTTAGCCAGAATAACTTTTCCAAGTGAACTCATTGTATTGAGTATCTCATTAAACCTGAGATACATATCAAAAATAGGTTCATCAGTTTTCATTTTAAAATTTTCATATTTAATAGTATAAGTATTCAATCACATTTCTTTAACATTGGTTGTTCCTGCATGAGTAACACCCAAAGTATCCCATATTTCATAAGCAGTTTTGCAAGAAGAAATTCTATTAAACTCTTCATCTCCAAAAGCACAGTACCAGGAATTCATGGTTTTATAGTTATTATTGTAAGTAGTCTTTGTAGGTTCACCCCAAGTTGTTCTTTCAGTTTCTGGAATTTTATACTGAGATTATATAGCAGTACAAATATCAAAACCCATGCTTTCTAAGTGAATTTTCATTTTCAGTTTCCACTGGGCATATTTTGCGCCATTGAAGAAAGGTGGCCAGTTAGTAGCAGCACTCTCTAGTCTGTTATCCATAGGTGGCCGGTTAAAATTATTTCTATTAAAATCCCCCAATTTAAAAACAAAGTTAAATTTTAGTTAATCTATACAGAGTGTAAATGTTCAATTAGTTTCTCAAAGATTGATTAGGTCTCAGTTGACATAATCTGAAGATTAAATTAACTTTTGAAACTAACTTACTGGTTTACAATAAGAATAAACACTTGATAATTTAACTATCAAAGTAGCTTTAAAATAGTTTTTTATTTCAAAGTAAAAGCAGCGGAATATGAAATAAATATATAGTATATTTATAGACTTAAATTAAAATGCACAACAAAGTTAACCAAGAGGTTCCGTCTCAAGCCAAGACTTAGTCCTCTCAACAATTTATATAAATTGATCCACACCCTGGATCGGGAGTAAACAACAGTACACCACTGTCGAGGTCCAAAGACATCTACCACAGTTCTTTGTGGAAAAAACAAACAACATCACATAGGCTGTTCAGGTCTTACTCGACCTCTACCACTATCCACAGTGGGAAACAAAGGGTTATGAAGTTTGAGTGAGGATTTAAGAATCCTCCAGTTTATATTAGGAGACAGTGTGTGTGTGTAAAATAAACAGGGTACAAACAATGCTCAAAATGTAAAGATAGAATCACTAAGGGAAGTGATAAAGAGTTTAGAAAATCTCTAGTGATTGGCAGTGCAGCTCCAGACTCGTTTGGTTTGTCAGAAAAACTTCTGAGTCCATCTCTGGTTTCTGCTCAGAAAATAGAGTGTCGTTTTCTTCTTTGATTCTTCATCCATTATAGCATCCTGAGTTCATGAAGTGTTTGTTGTAGTTCACTCAAGATGGAGCTTGTGTTATCCTTGAAAATGAGTAGCTTCGTGTATGTCTAGTGTTTTTGGAGTATAGATTTTTCATCCTTCACAAATGCACTACATTTGAATGATATTCAGGTCTTTTCTTTTTCAACAGTGTTCCTTCTTAGTTCTTTGATGCATGTTGTACGCACACTCAGTGTTATCTACTTCTCCACTTTTCAGCTAGGTCTTTATCTTCCCTTTTTGTAGCTTTCAGCTCCGGCAAAAAGGAATGATTAGTTTTTGCATGGGTACTAGGTACAGTTTCCTAACATGACAACAGAAATCATTAAATATCATTGAATGCATTAAAGATATCAAATGTAACCGTTGGCATAATAAATAAATAGTATTGAGAGTATATAGTTTGACTAGTTGGTCAATTAGTAGCTCGTGTTGGTAAATGTGTACGGTAGACTTTGTGTAGCAGGTCCTTCCATCGATAGCTCATTGATCTTGCATCAGCTGCTCTATATTCCAGTGACTTCGTTCCATCGGTTTCTCTAGTTCCATCGGTAGCTCGATGTATCGGTGACTGTACTTGTATCGGTAGACTTACTCTATCGGTAACTATCTGTGAACTGGCTCTATCGGTAGACTTCTGTCTGTCGGTAGCTTTTTTCTGTCGGTAGCTCTGGTGTGTCAGTTCATATCAGTTGCGTCTTTGTATCATTAGGCCGGTCGGTAACTCGTATCAGTAGCTCTTAGTGTTCTTTATCGGTAGACTGAATCTGTCGGTAGACTTGCTTACCGGTTGACTTATGCATATCAGTAGACTTGTTCTGTCGGTAGCACGATTTTTGTCAGTATCTATGTACATATCAGTAACCTTAGGTTATCGGTGACTCTGTCTATCGGTAGACTAAGTCTATCGGTAGACTGAGTACCAGTAGCTCTATATCAGTAGCTATACCCAGATTAGTGGCTTAACACTTGTCTGTCTTATGCAAAACTTATCAGAATGGGTTAGAAGAACTTCATAACTCATATAAACATTGATATACATATATTAACATATCTCAGGGATTATTTTAATATTATTATCATATTTATTATAGATTGGAAGAATTAATATATATAAAATCATTAGATTAAGATTATCAAAGTATATGAAAGCATAATTGGGATTACCAAAACAGTTGAGGTCAACATATATAAATATTGTAATGGTAGATTTTTGTAAATATAATTGAAAAATTAGAGTTAGGGCATCTGAGGATTTGAATGACCTAAAGTGATGATCAATGAGTGAGGCTTACATAAAATTTTAGAGATAAGAAGATCGAATTCCCTAAGAAATATTGAGGATTTATGAAGATGTGAAATCGATATTAGAGGCCACTAGATTGAATAAACAAGGCCAAGGCTTTCGCATGTGAGAGAAACAAGACATCTTTCACCTGATAAAATAACACTGAAATGGTTCAAAATTGAAATTCATAAAAGTTTAGATGATATATCATGTTGGTTATTATAGAATCATTTTCATAGATAAAATTTTATTTCTTTATAACATCAGTTATATAGTAACTAATGTAAAATATTAGATTTAACATGTTAGTTTTGATATAACTGAAGTAATAAAGCAATGATATTTTTTTTATCACGCCAGTTATTATATATAACTGTCATATAATTCTAATTTATCACATTAGTTAATATATAAACAAAATTATAAAGAGTAATACTTTTTTTCATGTTTATTACCAAATAACTGACATGAAAACGAAATATACATGGATTATTCATGTCTGTTATAAATAGCTGACGTGAAAAATAAAACATGATAAATACCTTCTGTATTAGTGTGACATACTCAAAATGAACAAAATAGATCTATTTTGTTTTTACAATTTATATAAATTAACTATAACTTATTTTTGATGAGTAGGAATCATCCTCAGGTAAATTTTATTCATGGTATTCATGGTTGGACTCAAAGTGTCCATTATCCATTTAAAATTGACATTAGGGTTAATAAATTATGTCACTTGCTGAAAACAAAGAAAAAATTGGAGATTGTGTTTATAATTTACTAAAATGATTCCTACGGATTGTTTTACATGTATAAATAATTCTCACATCAAACCGACCCAATATATGACCAGCATGACTCCATTTATGTGTTTCCAGTTTAGAATGACATTTTAGTAAAAAAATAGGTGACATACTCAAAACAAATAAAACAAATTTTTATTGTTTTATCAATTTTGGAAAATGGTACATAAGTCACTTGTGATGTTTAGGAATGCTATTTATTTATTTAAATCTCATAGGGATAATTATTTAAGAAGAAAATCAATAGGGGTTTTGTAAAATAATCAACCACAACTCAATTAATACAAAATGTTCCTAGTATGACTAAATGTTTAGTTAAAAATTAACAATTTTTGATTAATTTATTTTATAAATTATTTATAACATAATAGTTTTTTTCTTATACAATGTCATTATATTTATCTGACTATGGTGGTTCATTCAGTAATAACATGAGTGGGGGAAGGGGGATAAGGAAAAACAACTATGATGTTTTTAAATTTCTATGATAATGTGTACTTAATCATTTAATTTTATAAAAAAATGATTTAAATACCTATAATATTGTTTTTTCCTTGTATTTTTGTTGCAAATTTTATTTTATTTAAAACCTGCATTTTTACTATTTGTTCTGATGCCTTTTGCTACAATTTGTTATAAATATAACAGCACACTGTAGTATTCCCCATCATTAGTCGTACTAAATTGGCTGATAAAGGTTTCCTATATCATCTCTTTTGAAATCGCTGATAAAGGACTCCTTCATTAGTGCTAAGAAAAATGTTGATGAAGAGTTCCTTTATCAACCCTTTTTAGCACCGATAAAGGACCCACTTTATCAACAATTTTAGAAGTGTTGAAAAAGTACACCTTTATTAGTGCTGAATATGAGTGTTGATAAACCTGGTCCTTTATTACTGCTTCCAAAAGCACTGATAAAATCACAGGGATTTTAATTGCTATTCGATAGTCATATTTTTTTGGCATTTTTGATGGATAATTTTATCACTGTTAAAGGGTTGTTTTATAGTAGTGTTTATAAAAAATTTCACTCTATTAAACATGGAAATATTTGACAAAATATTTGCGATGTACTTATTGGAATAATTTTAGAGTATTAATGACTTCTATTCTTAGCAGGTTTTTTCACATCTCCCGATGGGATCTTTTATCTTTTTAAAGGTGAATGGGTCATGAATGTATTTACATCATGACCTATAAAATGAATAATTAGAACTATTTGTCATATGTTTTCTGTAGTAACCCTGTGGGAGGTTCATTTGGATGATAATATAGATCTTCATGTTGTAGTGGATCATTACCATGATTCCTTACCATAATGTTTCATTGGTCTACCATATAAAAAGTAAGGTTAATTCACTATCAATCTAAAACTAGGAATGAGTCCAATTTCTCTTCCTTCACAAAGGATAGAATGAATAGAACTTTTTCATTTGAAAATGTAGTTGGAAGAGTTATAATGTAAGGATTTTATAAGACCATGTACACCACCTTGCACCACTTAAATGTTATTTTTATATAAGGCGAATAATATTATTTAACTCTGTGTAAATTATCATAAACTAAATCCAGTTATGACAAAGAATTGATATCCAATACCTTTAATTGCTGATCTATTTGACCAATTAAAGGGAGCTGAGTGGTTCTCTAAAATTAAAATATTATCAGGGCACCGTTAACTTCATGCTTGAAGGATAATCTTCGGAATAAATATTTTTTAAAACCATTATGGATATTATGAGTACCTATAAATGAATTCAATATCTTTAAATCACTAACTATATTATTTTCATTGATGGACTATATATTATATAGGTATCTAGAATAATTTTTGGAATATTTTTTTCGACATCTTTATGTACTCTAGAATTAGAAGGGACCCAGAAGGGAACCTGAATATCATCGTGATCAAATTATTATATCACTATCTTTTTTAAAAAATTTACAAGTGTAATTTTTTGATACAATATGTTTAGTTCCTTAGAAATATAATTTCTAAGAGTTTCATATTAGTTGATCTTATGAAAATTTAGGTAATTATTTCTTGATATCCTCCTTTGAATGACTTTGAGTTATTCATTTTTCTAGGGTCACTAGGTTATTATCGTTTTTTTGTATGGGATTTATGAGGTTTAGACTATCCAATGATGGTATTAACAAGAAATTGGATTCTAGTCTATTGGATCCATGATTTCCAATAATATTTTTAAAATATTGACCTTATAATTACATAAGAACCTATTATTTTCCTTTAAGAAATAATAGATGTATATGTAGTCTATTATGATACATCTAGATATGGATTATGTTGTGTTCTTATATAGGGATACTAGTTCATAGTATATAGCTTACGACAACTTTGGAATCATGAAATTAACTACCCAACCAATGATATAGAATTATAAATAGTATTATTTCCACAAATAACATGGAACCATTATCTATTTTATGAGATATTTAATGTGTTCACTAATCATAAAATATCTAATAACATATTATCATAAAAATATTTGAACTGTTGAGTGTGAAATTTTATATAGTACCACTAAATATTAATCTGTGGCTAGGTTTATATAAATAATAAATGGAATTTTGTAGTTTATTGATTAAGTCATACATTTTATAACCAATTGGTAAAATAATCCTAAGAACAATGGAAAATAATTCATGAAATTATTTATATACATTTGGATTCTATAGAATATAATGATTCGATTGATTTATTTTTGGTCAACCTTATCCCCGATCTAGTGGATCAAGTCAACGAAGCTGAACATCATGACCCTTCTACCATAACATTAGGTCAAACGTCAATGCTGAAGTTACTACTGATATATTGATAAATGAATATATATATTTTTTTATTTTTGGTCTAGATTTTAGTTCCCCCTTCTTCTCAATAATAACTCAATTTTTTTTACCATAAATAAAAGTAGGTTTTCCCATCGGGTATTTAAAAAATATAAAAAAATAGAGGGCCATTTTTTGGCCCATTAATAAATCAAAATGTTGTTGATTCTATTAAAAATTGTCTAACCTATCAATAGGAAAAGGCTGAACATCAAAAAGTATCCATCATTTTAAAATCATTACCTATAGCCATATGAAAATTAGAGTAGATTTTTTTGACCTTGCCACCTGGTTACTAAGTATTCCCTAAATAAATAATTCCATTTGGGCAATTTTCAATAGATTTACTGAGTTATAACACCTTATTCTATCTATGAAATGAGTTTAGTTGATGATTTAGAAAATATAAATATCCTTACAGTGGTTCAACTAAATTGAGTACCCATTTTTTCTCTAACTGAGACATTAGATTCCTATGAGGATTTTGGAAGTCTTTACAACAAGCTCTATGATCCCAGTTGAGTATGATCATTGATTTCATTCCTCAAAATTATGTATAGTCAGAGAATATAACTGAAACGTTGAAAGACTTTCTCAGAGTACATGTTTTAGACTTTGTTGGTACATTTGAAGATAATTATACATTAGTGGAGTTTTCATATAATAATATTTATTGTTTCTTGATATTATTGGCTCTGTTTGCTGCATTGTATGACCATAAAAGTCAGTCTTCACATTTTTGGGTAGAGATCAGGTTATCATAACAGATTGGACCTAGCCTTGTCCATTTTCTTTATTGGGATCATGTTACAATTGGGTTGGATACTATATGAATTTACGACTTGATTCATATTTTGTATAGGCAATACAATATCTTGGGATGTAGACAAATAATGTTTGGTTTGGGTGTTATAGAATAATTTCCAAGAATATGAAGAAACTTGGGAACATGACAAGTTCTCCTAGGATCAATGGATATAGATTTTTGAAAACACTATCAATCTCTAACTTTAAATGGGTGGAATGAAAATAGGTTATGACTGAAACTCCCCCACGTTGGTCTAGTTTACTGTTTTTTGTATTATTATGTTATGGGGTTATTTTGGATCTATTATGGGATGTTTGAGAGGGTCACTTGATTCTAAAATTATGTTTTATCACCTTGGGATTCACCAAATACTAGTGATTATTTTATTGGAAACTTATTTCCGAGTCATGTTACTATTTGGGGTGATGTATAAAAGTTGTGTGAATGGTAGAAAATAGGGTTTTATACACCTATTTTTTTGGGTGTGGTACATAAAAGGGTTCCCTATATGTATCATGAAATCTAGCATACCATGTAGATGGACATAGTGCTCCTGTATCCACGGAAGGGCCAACCAAAAAGGAGTGTTGGTAATATAGAGAAACACTTCTACACATTGTCCTAAAAGTCATTGAATACTTAAATCAATGAACAAAATTACCCTATATTGTTGTTATCCTATGAATGTAGGTCAGGATTGGGGTCACCACTTTCATATTAAGGACCAAAACTCTGTGGTGATTGTTAGTTATTTATTTTCTAAATAGCTTAAATTATGACCAGATTTGTGGGGTAGATGTTCTCCATATAGGGAAACGTTTTATGGAATTTTGGGGATTATAAATTTGATTTTTCCCATTTACTTACTTAAAATTGTTTTTATTTCCTGTCCCCATTAGGGATCTCAAACCAAACACTCCTAGAGGTGATTTGGGAGATTTATATCTTTGGAGGGTTCTTCTTTTACATTCTATATAATAAGCATGTTTGAAGTATGTGGATTCTAGCACACGCTAATAGTTTTACAACATGAAGGATATGGGTCTTGGATGTTCTAAACGTATTCTTAGTTCCCCATTTCTATCAATTTTCCATCAACAAAGTTAATCAATGTTCTACTATGGTTGGAAATATGTTTTGAAAAAATGCATCAAATGTGGTAGGTTTTTTAAATAATGGTCTTTAGCACTTGTAAAAATTCCAATTGGAATGGGATGTTGTGTGTTCAGGATACAGTTTCCCCCATCATAGTTGCAGATTATACTTATTATATTCATTATTTTTCAATTATTTTTATAACAGTAAATATTTTATTATATCCTTGATCATTCTATATTATTGATAATGTTCATATAATTCTGGAAAAATTATTCGACTAACCACATGTAATATATTTATTTGAAGTAAATATAAATATTAATAATAATAAAAGTATTATTATTATTTTTATTAATGTATAATCAAATTATTTTACGAATAATATAATATTCAAAAATAACAAATTATTAATATTGAAATTTTAAAAACATAAGAGAAATAAAACCAACATATGTATATGTTCATAATTTATAAATAAAATTTTAAATATATGTGAATTAAATTATATTTTTATAACTACTATAATTATAATTTTAATTATATATATATTTTTGAAATTGGTTAGATTTTATATTGTATATTTCCTTGTAGTAAAATTAAATGTGTTTAATCTCTCAAAATTTTCAAAGAAAGATAATCATTTTTAGATATTAATGATTTCCTTACCCATAATAAAACATATTTTAGACCTCTGCCCATGTTCAATTTTTTAAAGGTACCACTTAAAAAAACCCAAATATTAATACAATTACACACACACACATATATAAGAAAAAATATATATAAATATATCATAATAAATATAAATATAAAATTATATGTAAATATGAATTTTTATATGTATATATATTGTTGTTATAGGGTGCGGGAGAGTTTTTAATCTTTAGTAGGAAGAGTTGTGTAAGTGTAAAAATTATGTTTGTTTTGATTTTGTTATAATTTATTTATTGGATTGAAAAATTTATATATTTATATAATAATATTATTATTAAAATTACTATTATGATTATAATTTTCGGGGAGAGTTTATATTCTTTCATAATAAGGGCTTTGTAAGTGAAAATATATATGTATGTCTGCTATTATTGATTAATTTTATTTATAATATACATATATATAATTTTATATAAACATGAATATAAATGATAAGATATATATAATTATAAATATATATGTAAATTTATATATTATTATACATATTAATATATACACAAACATAGATACATATATTTATTTACAAGAACATGCAAACAGATATATATATTAATATATATATATATATATATATATATACATTAAAGACCATTGTAATAAAATACAGTAATTGGGGGTTGGTTGGCCCTGGGGGTAGTGGCATAGTCCAATAAAATCCTTTTTGGGATGTTCATTCATATTATTATACAAAACATTAAACACTTTTATGTTTATTAGCATCATCATCACCATAACCATCAATGCCGCCATCATCATCATTGTTATTCAATCTATAAGATAATTTATATTCAATGAATTTCTGTCATTTTTGATCGAATCGTAATTTATTATTCTTGTCCAAAAGAATGATTAGGCTATTGATGCTAAATATTTTCTTCCCATTTTTCTAGGAAACACAATACCCAAAATCATATGTATGATTCTCATACTTGGACTGAGAATAATTGCTAATAAGACTAAATCAGTAAATAATTTTGGTTTCATTATTGTAATAAAACTCAAGAATATCAAGAAACTGGATGAAATATATGAAACAAATCCATTAGAGATTTGATCATGGAAACTTGGCCTTTAAATTGTATCTTTCAAAATTATTTGATACTATGAGATTGGACATCATTATTTTAAATATAAAAAGGTATGGCATATCCAATGAATTTATTAAAATAATTAGTCACTCCATTATACCTATATGATATAAATTATGTCTAATGCATCCAAAATAAATACTTTAAATGATAAATATACCTTAAGTATTATGACCCCCTCTCTGTATTTATTTTTGGAATGGTTGAAGATTAATTGATTAATTCTTTATGAAAGACTCTACATTTGGTTTCCTTTCTTTAATAAAGGTTATAAGGAATCTAAATTCAACCACACACCTCTTTTATATAGGTGATATATTCATATTTTTTTCAATGATAAGGCATTAAAATTTAATTAATCAAATATATTTCTAGGAATTATGAACGTTTCATTGGGGTAGTTATTAATTGGAATAAATCATCATATTTCTTTGGCAAGGGGTCAATATTACTAGACAAAATGACATCATTGAGATTTTAAATATAAAACAAAGAAGTGTTATTTTCAATTAACCAGGAGCCCACTTTTTCTTTTGATGATTTAAGGATATATATCTTAAGGGTATTTTTGTTATAATTTCTTCTCGGGTTGTCACATGGAAAGGATAAATCCTCTCCCAATAAGGTAAAAATTACCGTGTAAATTTTATTACTACATATTTATTTTCATATGAATTTAATATATGAAAATAATACTATAAAAAAGTAAAAAATATTAGAGAAAAATCATGAGCTTAATTTTAAATGGTTCAATCCATGAAAAGGATTTCATAAAAGGGTCTTAGAATAAATGGTTCAAGCCACCTAATCATGGTGGTATTGGTACTAAAAAAACAGAATTTTAGTTAATGTTTGTTTATATTTTTCATTTTAATTTTCTTGGAGATAAGAATATGAAATTAGTATCTTCAAGTATGGTTTATTAATAGAATCATGAAGGGAAACAAGTATTATCTTGGGTCTATAGTTTTGTCTTTAATTCGAGGAGTATGTGATGAAATCTTAATTCGTACACAATGGTTTCTATATATGCATTCAAATATTGAAATAAGTGATATAAAATGGATAAATTATGTATTTTAAATATTTAAAATTTCCCTAACGGAATGGGAAACCTATGTATTTTAAATTCCTTTTGTTAATGGGAAATAGTTGTGGATTATATACCTACAAGGACTTATCAAAACATGTAAGAATTCCATTTCTTTGAAAATGATATCAATGTCTAATCAAATTATCATATGGGATTAACCAGTGCCATGTTTTATTATTGATATCAATTTCTTATGAAATTATCACCTCTTAGATAGTTGAAACACCTTAGGAAGCCTTTCATTCATCTTTTCCTAATGACACTACTATAGAAAATCTAGCATTAGATAATTTCCACTCATGATAGGCTTCAAGAATCTAGTATAAAGGTTAGCTCAAAATTCCTATTTCTTTATTTAAGTTACCATTTTCATCCATTACTGAAACTAATTCTTTGGATGATTATAGTAAGATCAACCATATTTAAACCACTTGAATAATTTATAAACAAAATCTATACACTTTTCATTTCCATGATATCCAACCTATTTTTGGAAATAATTTCTGTATGATTCTATTCTATCTAGAATACTCAAAACACATTCATATTCAAAGATAAATTCATAACTATTTAGGTAATTTTCAATGTAATTATCAATATGGTAAAAATTTATGATTTGGGAGAAACTACTTTTATAAACAATGATATTTCATAACTGGTCATTACAAGATAACTTGGTGTTTATAGGACTCCAAGGTAGTCTTCTTTATAGTCACATCTTATATGGATTCAACCTTGTCCTAATTAGTTCATGATCAATATTGATAGAGTGGATATGGGTACAGTAAGGCCAAAGATATGTGGATGAATATTTAGAAAAAATAGGTGGATTTATCTAAGGTTTTTTATCCCAATTCCTTCGGAATATTATTACATATAAATTTAATCTTATGGATATTACACTAACTATTGAATATTCTAGGTAGCTATAATGGAATAACCTATGGATCGAATGCGAATATATAGGTACTATACATGTTATTGAATCCAATAAGCTCAATGTTAATTGGATTATTATAATGAATTGGATTGAATATCTAAATTATTTAGAGGGAATGAAAATTTTAATAAATCACATTTGCGGGGATGATAACTTTATTACTAAGAACCTTTCGAAGAAAGAAGTCAAAGAAAGTGTCTTAATTTTGTCTTTTTCTATTACCAAGGGAATCATGTACTATGATTATTAGAACATTATTTGAGATCTTTTCAACCATTTTCCTCACCCCTATGATATCCATTTTAAAATTTTAATTTAATTTTATGGGTAAGGGTCTTCTTGGACCTATGATCATATCATCTATGATGATGACAGTTATGTTGATTATATATAAAATTATAAATATAAAAATATAAATTATTATAGGAAAATTAATTAGTTTAATCCCTTTTTTATTCACTGATTTTGTTTCTCTTTTTTTGATTTAATTATTATTGTTATTACTACTACTGAGTGGATGAGGGGGTTTTTACTCTCACATATCAAGGGAAAACATTGTCTTGTTTTTATATAAGTAAATGTATATTATAATAATAATTATATATATAACATATATTTCTATTTTATATTTTTTTAAATTAATATTTCTAATACTTTTCTCTTAGTTTTAAATTTTGAGGTATGTATGTATTTAATATTATGTAGCCCCTCATGATTTGTAAGTGTAAAATTTTCCAACACCATTTACTAAAATTATATAAATAGTTTATATTTTAAAATTAAATTACTTATTATATTCAATTTTATAATTTATATATCTTAAATATATAACATAAATATTAGATATTACACATATAAGTTACATAATTTTTATTTTATGTTACATTTATTTAGTATATATTATCTTTATAAATAAAATAGTTATATAAAATTATTTATTATGCCTCTTTTTATTTAATTTAAGTGTTTTTGAAAAATTATATATTAGTTTTAGTTGAAATTATTTTATAAATATATGAATATGTAAATTAATAAAATAAAATAATGAAATTTATAAAAAACATAAAACATTTCTCACACAAGAATTTTTCCCCTTATATACAACATTTTGTTTAATACATATGAAATATATAAGACATCATATATATATATATATATATATTATTAAGTATATAATAAATATATTTCAAAAAACTAAATAAACCATTGGAATTTTTGATATATATTGTATTTTTTGTCTTTCATGAGTATGTTGTTATGAAATATGTTTGACACTATTTGTGAATTGCTTTATAACGATTAAGAATGCTTTGAGAATATCAGAGGAGATTTGGTGATTATTTTGTGAATTATAGAATTTTTGTAGTAAATCTACCAATGTATAGATTAGTATATACTATGTGTGTTCATACATAATATATGATTAATTTTGTGTGAAGGAAATAATATGTATGATATCATCCTTGATGGAGATAGCACATAAGATATATCTAAATACATAAGATATATTATGTACATAGGATGTTTCTTGCATAGTATGTTATAAATTAGAATAGGATAACATCTTATGAACAATATGAAAGATTCTCTATAGTATTGGAAGAAAGATAAAGGAAAAAATGTAAAGTATGATGTGTAATTTTATACGTAAAATGTTTGATTTAATATAATATATATTTTTTGTGAACACAGGTCTTGATTGAGAGGTATGGAGATGAAAATTTGAAAAAGAAGTGATATGTGAGATCTTTAGTCTATAAATATGATGTTTGGGAAGAGGTAATGGATAATAGGTAATATTTATTATCTTAAATATGAAATTTAAGATGTTTTTCTTGAGTTACTTAGTGTGTGGAAAAGGGAAACATCTTATATAAGATGTAATATTATTAGTGATTAGTTTGCAGATTTATAAAAAATTATACATCTTATGAAGATCCTACAGTGAAAAAAATATGGATTTCTAAAGTTAGATAATTTCCAAAATTCAATATTATATGGATTTAAATGAAATTAAATGAGGCAATATTTGATCATCAATTATTTAAAAATTATAATTATTCATTGGATTGTCGGAGTTGGTTCCAAAAAACCAAATTCTATTTACATTATGATAATCATGTGTTCATTATTTTGAATATTTATAAACTACTTATCACATTATTATTGTTCATCTGCATGACATAGTAATTGATAATTTCCTAAGAGTAGTTGTTTCACAAAATGTTCATCGTAGTTCCCCTCTATGAGGAGAACTTGGATGTTCTATGAAAGTATTCAGGAATATATTTTCTATAGTCGAATGATATCATTTGAGGGAACCAATTAAAATTGGATATTAGGGGTGGAGACTCATCGAACTTTGAGGCACATTGTCTTGGTGTATTCCCTTGGTAATATATAGTAGGATATTATGAAAGCAAGACCCATCGATAAGAAATAAATATTTACTTCTATCATTGGTTGTTCCTATCTGCAAACATTTTTATTGATCCTTATATAATAAGATTATTATTAATGGGTATTATGAGTCACACACAAATATGTATTGATGAAAACCAAGATGATTGATGTTCATGGTGGGGTAGGATACATTGGATTCATCATTTATAATATTTTATTAATTAATATTGTGAGAAAGTATTTGTCTCTTTTGTTCTTTAATGGAAGTGGATATCATAGGACCTTTGTTGGAAAAAATATAGACTAAATAAACCCAAGGCCACGGTTTCCTATAGTCATGTTCTATTTTTGGGAAGTCAAGGAAAGATATTTCAAGAAAATAGGTTGATGGCACCAGCATTCAACCTTCTTGGGTTGAGATATCAAGATAAATGGATATATTAAAAATTAATCATTTGGATGAGGTGACATGTCATTGAGGCATTATTTTATTTCTCTATGTGTGCCTTGCCATGTATCTAGATGTTATCCTTAGAATGTAGACCCCTTCTCATAATGCAACTAATAATGAGGCCTAGAAGGTCACACACTAAGTGTATATAGAATCTCAATAAAATAATTTATTATTATTTATTTATTAATAGGTTGAATAGATATTATTATCATATGTGGTATAATAAGTATTCATGTATTATTGATCGCATATAAATATTTATTTTCCAATTATTAAATATACGATTTATTTATTCATTGGAAAATAATGCATTTATATTTATTTAATAAATAAGTAGATATTAGTCCAGGTATGATAAATATTATGGAGGAATGGGGAAAATGATTTTAGGTCCTGTGAGAAATAATAAATATTTAATATTATTTGATTAAATAATATTTAATAATAAATTTAATGTTAACCCAATATCGATAAATAATGGAATTTTTATCGTTATTTGACATGGGGTTTCACTAGGATTAAATAAATAATTAATGACACATGTGCAATTATTTTATTTTAACCCTTGTGATATATAAATTTGGTTATGCTATTATCTCAACTGAAAATTCATTTTTCTTTGGCTTCTGCATAATGTAGTTGGATAATTCTATCAAGCCTAGAGATCTCCCTTCACCAAAAACACTCTTATGAATAGAGATCTATCCTCCTCTACAGGATAAAGGAGAATACTTTGGAAGCAGTTTTCAAAGTGATAAAAGGGGGTTGATGAAAGCATAAGGATCTACCATTCTAGAACATGGATTTTCTGTCAACAATGTCTAGTGATCCTTAAAGCACATGTGGTTCAGTGCTAGTGAGAATCTGTACTTGATTCCTACAAATCAACAATGTAGCAACACCTATCTGTTTTCTGATTCATCACGGAAGAAGAAATTCCATCAAAAAAAATTATTTAATTAATTAAATTAATTATAAATAATATGTGATGATCCCCACTTTGGTTATGATTTAATTTATATTTTCTGGTTCTTTTATTTAATTCCCTGGATAACGACATTCAACAATGTGTTAAATCTTAGATTAATCATTTTTCATGAAAAAATGTAGTTTTCGGTACAACCCATTGCATGCTTCTGCTATGCTTTGAAACTAAAAGTGGTATTAGAGGTATCACATAATTATTTATAATTTTTTAATTATGATTCTTGATTTACAAATTTTAATTTAGTTTTTGAATTCAAGTTTTAATCTTTATTTTGTTTTGATGTGTGAGATCAGTTTCTTCCACCTTGATTTCTCATATATCTAATCATGTTTTTTATTTTTATGATTAAAATAAAATGGAGAAATAATCTAGAGGTGCCAAGGTTTCTGGCCAAACAACACTAGACAACACACCGTGTAACAAGTGTTACATGTGGTGTAGTTACATTCAACACTTCAGAAATAATTCAGAAATTAATTCCGGATTTTTCATTGATTATTTTATAAATTACACAACTGATTAACTATATGTTGACTAGAATTTAATGGCGCCTGGTGAATGGGACTACACACTGTGTATCCCACATACACGGTGTGTAGTCCCTTTCAGTTAGAGATGGGTTGTGTATTCCATACACAACCTACATGACTAGTGATTCTATAACATAGAGTTCACACGGTGTGTATATCATTGGACACTCTGCTCACTCCAAACATTATGGGGAATTGATTACATACCAAGTCCCTAGTTGTGTGTCTCTAATAGAAGCTTATAGGTGAACATGATGTGTATATTTGATCTACATATTGTGTACTAATTCCAATTCAGATATATATATAAAATTTATTTATTTTACTTTGTAAACCTTAAGACATGTACTTGCATGTGGCCATAAAGATAGGACACACCATGTGATAGGTTTTACTATACATAAATATTTAAAATTTTAATTAATATCTATTTAATGTTCAGATTTACATATCATGTAAGAGTTGTATTACATGTTATTATTCTACAATCATTTATGCATAACAATTGACCAAAAAATAATGTAATTCAAGTAATCATCTACAATGTATACATTGTGAAAGTACATGTTAAGTCATTTATTTCAAGGTCAAAATAATAAAAACGTATATGAGTATAATACCTGTTGGGATGAATTGGATGGGTATTCAACATGTTTCCTTCAATGTATATTTATGTACAATGTTAATTTTAAGTTAGTTTATTTAATGTGTTTAAATTATAGTTGATAAGAATCTCAAAGAAATTCGGATGACAAGTGAGATTAAAGAATTGATTAATTAAAGAGAATAATTAATAGCTTCATGTGTGATTTATCCTGAATAATAATGATTAATAATTGAATTATATTTTTACTAAATGTGTAATTAATAGCGTTCATGTGGATGATCATGAGCTAGACCATACCTTTTTTATGATATTAGTTTCATTTAATTTGTTATTTAATTCAATTGTTGGACAATGTGACTTGTCTCCTTTCATTATGTGGGGATTGTATGCCCATAGTTTCTTTTATAAAAACCCTCTTTCCCCTCACCTTCATGTGAGTAAAATTCATATGTAATGGATTGAGCATTGTAGATAGTGGAGGCAGTTCAAGACTGGAGAAAAGGTGAAACTAATATGAGGATATACATATTTGGGAAGGTGAAAGATGCAACATGAACCTTAATTGGTTCAATAGTTTTCTCCTTGGTCAACATTTAGTTTATCAACAATTAGATAAAATAACCACTAGTACGATATCATGATCATACCAATTTTTTTAGTTGTTTGGTTATTTCATTAGGGATGACTTTTAACGATCACATAATTAAGGAATTAAAAATAATTTAAGATAAAAATAAAATAGACCATCTTATGCATAAATAATATCTAATACATGGTTAATCACTTAAGTAATTCTAATTTATGTTATCATGAATGTGATAAACATAATAATTGGAAATTTATGCAAAAACGATAAAATCATTCAATAAAATATAAAGTTCATATAGCATTCCATTACTTTGGTTAAAACAGAATCATAATTCAATGTTCTTGACCATAAAATTTGGGCTTCTTTAAATTATAAGGTAATTATAACCTTATGTTATGGGTTTAATTAACTTGTTTCAAATCAAGGTTTGACTTCCACAGCATGAAATTGTTTGACTGAGAGGCAAAGGTTAAGGAAATATAAATTATGTTTTTTAGGATTGGGGAGTCTAATTAGTAGATCAAGGAGCTATGATTTAGTGTATTTGTATTTTGGAATTCAAACCTAAGACCATTCATGTTTCTTGACCAAAATAATTTTTGTTAATGAAAAGAAAAATATGGATAATTTCTACTAGGATGTCAAAGTAACTTGATATTACAAATCTAATGGTTATGTCTATTGGGTATTGAGAAAATAGTAGGAAACTAATAAATATAATATTTATTTATTTTTTAAATTTATTTGATAAAGTACTAAAATTATGATTATATTATTTTTTTAATAAAAAAAAATTAAGACATATCATTGTAATCCATACATGAGAAGGGTAATATTCTTACAAGCAAAATTTTCCTAGAAAAGAAAATGTGATTACGTGTCATCCTTAACCATGAAAAGAAATTGTATGTTCTAGAAGAATATTCACCAATGTTTCCTAGAAATGGGGAAAGTGATGAAGATCTATCAACCTATGAGAAACATATTAATGATGCTGTAAATGTTCCCTACTTCATGATATCATTCATGTCCAATGGCATTCTAATGAAAAATGTGGATATGGATGCCTATAACATGATGTAGTACCTTCGGGATCTCTATCAAGAGAAGGAAATTCAAGAGAGTGATGATATCTCCAATGCATTGTTTACAACTATTCTTGGAGATTCAGCGTCACTTGGGCCTCATGTATTCAATCTTATAGGCTACATTTAATGCTTGGTCATCATATGGGATTAAATTTCTAGATGATCTATGTATATATCTCATACTTTCCTCACTTCCCAAGACCTTATCTATTTTTATTATTATGTAAAATATGAGAAATAATGAGATGATTATTTTAGAACTTCTTAAATTGATTCACTAAGTGGATAAATACATGTGGCGTGATAAACCTATGGTCCTTATGGTGAAGAAGAAAAGGAAGAACAATGAAAAGGGTCCAAGAATTATAAATAATCTAAAGCTCTCAAGCATTGTCCTTCTAAGAAGATGAAGATCCAAAGGCAGGGTAAGGAAAAGGAGGCAGTGTGTTTTTCATGTGGAAAGCCATGCTACTGATAGAGGAACTACACCCATAAGAAAGGGGAAGCTAAAGTTTCATTCATTATTGAGTGTAATATTTCAATTTCTACACATTAGGTATTAGATTCATCTTGTGTTGCTCACATTTGTATCTAATTGCAGAAACCAAGTAGATTCTTTATGATTTACAGAGTAGAGGTGGATCTATGAGCTACCAATGGCGTGAGGCAAGCTACTCTATCCATTAGTGACTACAACATTTTATTGATAATTAGAATAATTTTGATTTTAATATATTTTTATTATGTACCGATAGTTTCCAATAATAAAATTTATGTGTCATGTTTAGATACAGATAAGGTTATTTTTAAATTTGGAAATAAAAGTTATTTATTTTATAATGAAAACTTATGTTATGGTATGAAAAATTTAAATAATGCTATTTATGTATTGAAAAATGAAAGACAAGTGTTTTCAATTGATAACGAATCATTTTAACATAAACCATATAACACCTAGATATGGAATCAACATCTTTTTCATTAAATCAGAATCTTATGAAAAATATCAGTATGGTATTTTAGACTCATATAATCTAAAATCACTGGATATATTTCATTCTTGTTTACAAGGAAAAAAGACCAAACAAACATTCAGTGGATAGGGTGAAAGGGCCATATAAATTATAGGATTGGTACACACTGATGTGTGTGGACCATTTCCATTTGAAGCTATAAGTAGATATTCTTATGTCCAAACTTTTAATTATGACTTGAATATATATGGATATATATAGTTGATGAGGTATAAGTCCTTGTCATTTTAGTAATTCAAGGAATTAAAGAATAAAGTATACAATCATCTTGGTAGGAAGATAAAGATGCCTTGATCGGATCGAGGTGGTGGATTTCTTGACCAAGATTTTATCAACATTATATGGGAGTTTGGGATTCTATCTAAAATAAATCCACCTTATACACCATAGCTGAATGGTGTTTTTAAAAGGATTATCTATACCTTGTTATACATGGAAAAGTAAACGATGAGTCCTAAAAATATTCTTTTTTTCTTTTGAGGATATACATTAACAATTATAGTATACACATTAAACTTAGTAATAACAAATATAGAAAATAGAATTCCCTTAATGTTTTTGAGTGGAAAGAAACCCATTTTTTCACATATATATGTATGGGGTTGCGAGGAATTTGTTAAAGCCCTATCAGGAAATAAACTAGAACAAAGTGTTTGGAAATGTATCTTTATTGGGTATTCTATGGAAACAAAGGTATACCGCCTATAAAACCCATAAGAAAATAAAGTGGTTTTTTCCCAAACAATCCACATTTCATGAGAGGGGGAATATACTAAAAAGAATTGGAGTAGAAATGTTGAATTTGAGGAAATTGTTGCGCAAGATATGAAGGACTTTTTATAGGAATAGATTTCATAGGATTCCATAGAAGATATATATTTTGAAGCAGCATGATTTCAATAGTCCCTGACGTTTGAATTGGATTCCTTATATGGGATCTAATTTTGGGTTCTCGTTGATGTGCTTGATAATTTAATGACTGTTGAATGCAAATAGGAATTTAAGAGGAAACTGGACATGGAGTGTAAATTAAATATCTATAAAGAAAATATAGTGGATAAAGGGTTTTAACAACATCAAGGAATTAAATAAGATAAAACCATTTCACGAGTTTCAATTTTTAAATCAGTTAGAATTATACAAGCTTTAATAGCTTGCAGTTACTATTATATTTGACAGATGGGTGTGAAAACTATATTACTTAATGGGAACCTTTGGGATGTTGTCTATATGATAAAACTTGAAGGGTTTATGACTCCAAGTGATGCGAAAAATATTTTCATGTTTCTATGATTCATTTCTAGAATGAAGAAAACATCCATGTCAGGGAACATTTCATTTGGTGAATCCAAAAAAAAGAATTCCATTTCATTAAGAATGAATATGAGACACATGTTTATAAGATATTTAGTGGGAATGTGGTATTTATCCTAGTTTTATATACTGATGACATATTACTTATTAGAAATGACATACCAGTCCTAAAATCTATTATGTACAACTTAGAGAAGTGTTTCTCTATAAAAGGTATTAGTAGAAGCAACCTACATTCTAGGGATGAAGATCATTAATGATAGATTCAAGAGGCTAATTGGACAAAGTCAAAGTACATATACTGACCAGATATAGAAGATATTTAGTATGAAATAATCCAGGAGGGAATTGGTTCCAGTTTCACATGGTTTACATATTTTTGTGAAAATGTGTCTCTAAACACAATAGGAAAAAGATATAATGAACAAGATCCCATATGCCTCAAAAATATGATCAATCATTTATGAAACTTTATGTACTAGAATTGATATTTCATATGGATTGAGCATGGTAAAAAAATATCAAGCATGTATAGGAGAACATCATTTGCCTGTTGTTAAAGATAAACTTAAGTATCTAATAACAACTAAGGACATGCTCTTGGTTTATGGAGGAGATGAGAAGCTGGTGATCAATGGTTATACTGATGCAATTTTTCATATAGAGTATAATGATATATAGTTTCAATAATGATATGTTTTCTGTCTCAACAGAGGATTTGTGTGCTGGAAGAGTTTAAGGCTTCAAGTTGTCGTTGATTCTATAGAGGAGTTCGAGTATATATAGTATTTTGATGATGAAAATGAATCCATTTGGATTTGGAACTTTTTCTATGAGACTGATGTGGTACCTATTAGTAAAGACCCTATCACATTGTATTATGACAATACAATAGTGGTTTCTCTTGAAAAAGAGACAAGGTCACATCAACTGACAAAGAATGTACTCTATAAGTATCACCTCTTGAGGGATTTCTATCAAAGGAGGGATGTTGAAGTGAGAAAAGTACTCATGGAAGAGAAAATCATAGACTCCTTGACTAAAGGCCGATCTCATCAGAAACATGAGTATCATGTGAGAGCTAGATAACTGAATGTTGTTAGTAGTTGTCTCTAGTTAAAGTGGGAGTTTATTAGAGTTGGTTCCCTAGAACCAACTTCTATATACTTTATGATACATATGTATTCATTTTTTTAATATTAATAAACTATTTATCCAATCATGATTGTTTTTGTGTGTGACATAGTACGCGATAATGTACTAATATTATTTGTCCCACTAAATGGTAATAGAAGTCCCCCACTATGATGAGAACTCAGAATTTCTATTCCACCATTCTTGAATATATGTTCTATATCAGAATACATCATTTAAGGGAAAAAAAGATACATGATATCAGGGGTGGAGACTCACAAGACTTTGTGGAACCTTATCATGGAATACACTATTGGTAATATCCAGTAGGATATTATGAGAACAAAACATGCCATTAGGAAATCCCATTTAATTGTGTCATTCAATATTCCTATTTGTGAATGGTAGTTTTAATCCATAGATTTTATGAATATTATTAATGAGTATTTTGAGTTTCATACTTAGATATATTGATGAAAACCATGGTGGAAATTATTCATGGTGATGTATTATATATTGGGTCCATCACGTGTAATGTTGTATTAATGAATAATGCAAGAAAGGATTTGTACCTTATGTTCTTTAACAAAAGTTGATATCTCATGCCATTTGAAGGAAATGATATAGCCTAAACAAGTCCATGGACATGGTGTTCTATAATAAAGTTCTATTTTTGGTAAGTCAATGAAAGAGACATCGATCACACAGGTTGATGGAACCAGCATGCAACCTGGTTGATCTGAGATATCGAGATAAAGGAATTATATTACACAGTAAGCATCCACATGAGGTGACATGTAATTGTGGAATAAAAAAAATTCTCTATAGGTGCCTTGGAATGTTTCTAGATGTTAACATTGGACTTTAGGCTGCTTCACTTGATACCAATTGGAAAGAGGCTAAGAGGTTTACACACTAAGTGTATGTACAATCTCAGATAAATAATATATTATTATTTATTATTTAACAGGATGGATAAATATTATTTCATACATGGTTTAATAATTATTCATGTATTCTTGATTGAATATAAATATATATTTTCTATTTATTAAATATAATATTCATTTATTTATTGGATAATAATGTAGTAAAATTTATTCAATATATAAATAGACATTATTTAAGGTCTGATAAATATTATTTAGGAATGCTAGATCGAGATTTTAGGTCAGGTGAGAAATAAAAAATATTTAATATTATTTCATTGAATATTATTTAATTATAATTTCATGTTAAGCACATGTTGAGAAATAATTATATTATTATTATTATTATTATTTGACATCACATTTCTCTAGGATTAAAAAAATAATTATGTGCACTTGAGAAATTATTTTATTTTAACCCTAAAGATATATAAACCTTATTAAGTTACATTCTCAATTGACAATCCATCTATTAGGGTTGTGCATAACGTAATTGGAAATTCCATCAAGCCTAAATATATCCCTTATATAAGAATTCTCCCAAGAACAGAGAACAATTCTCCTCCACCAGATCAAGAAGAATGATTTGGAAGTGACATTCAAAGTGATAAATTGTGGAAAATGAAAGGGAGAGGATCTTACATGAAAACACCCAGAGGCTCCTTCATTGACATCCAGAGATTCTTGGATCACGTATGTATCACCATTACAGGGAATCTCTACTTGATTCCTACAAAGTAACGATGCATAAATGAAAATCTGTTTCCTGATTCATCAATGAGTAAATAATTCCAAAAAATATATTCCATTAAATAATTAAATAAATTATAAATATTATGTCGTGATCTTATCCATCATTACTGAATAATTTCTATCATTTGATTCTTTGATTTAATTTTTTTGATCATGCCATTCAATTTTGTGTCAAGTCTCAGATTAATCAATGATCATGGAAAAAATTAGAGTTTGGAACCACCCGTAGGATGCTTCCACAGATATATGAACCAACAAGGATACTGTGATTTAATTTGAGAATGAATAATCAATATATATGTGATTATATATTGAAATTTAGTTGCAACGTGAGTTGATATATCACACTGTGAAGCTGTTTACATTAATTTAGATATGGAAGGGGTTAAAATATTATGGATTATATATATATTTTTAAGAAGGAAATATTTTTACTCATATATATGATTGAATGAAAATATCAACTAATATTAAATATTAATTAAACTATAGGATATTATTGACCAATTATAAATTTGAGAAGATTATGCAGTCTTAAATTTTGGGAGGGTTCCATATTTGAAATGTGGAAAATATTTTTCATATATTCTTGTGAATATAAAAATAGGAAAATGAAAAATGTAATATAGTAATTTATAATTTATAATTTAGGTGTCGATGATTTTTTGAATTACATAATTTCTATATCAAATAGAGAGAAAAGAGAAGATCAAGCAGTGGTTGCTACATCTACAGTTTTTTGTGTTGAGGATATAAAATCATATTATTGATCAACTAAAGTATTATTTGTGAGGAGGAAAAAGATTGTGGTGTATATGGAATCTTGTGCACACCAAGATCAATTAGAAATATTAAAATGGAAGGCTAATGTGAATACTATCTAGGTGTTATTTTTTTTAGAATTCAATGATGTCACAAAAATAATAAATGTATATTCTGAATAGTAGTTGTTCTAGTACAAATAAAACCCAATTTTATTTGGGAATTGGAAAATAAATGATCATGGGATGTTGATAAAACATACACAACCATTATTTGTGATTAAAATTCACTTGAAAGAAATAAAATTTAAATATATATGTAATAAATGTCCCAAAAAATATAATAAAAAAGGATAATTTTCCAAAATAGAGGATAAATATTGTTTTTGGCTCCCAAATTTACCCATGTTAGGGTTGAAGTAATCTCTTGTAGTGTAGTTTTGGTTGTCAAATCCTCAGAGGCCAAAGAAGAAATCTACATACACATACACTACGTGGAGTGTTTTTTGGATACGAAGTGGAAAACATGGGTTTTATTTTAGTTGGTTATTAAAGTAAAAAAAATTAATTAAATTAATGGAAATTTGTCAAACCAAGGTGATACAAGTGGTGGATTAGATGAAATTAATTTTTAATGGTATCAATTTTGTATACTTCAGAGTGATTCATTTAATAAGGTAAAAACGAATTCATAACTTAATGGTTTTATATCAGAAAAAACCTAATTATGATAACCTATAAATAAGGAGGATTATTTTTATAATCACTCTAAGGTAAAGGAACATATTAGCAGTTGAAGTGTGTGGACTTAAAATTAAACTAGTATACAGAATGATTACAATCATCAAATAAAACTATTAATTAAAAGAAGATATTAAACATTTTTAGAGGTAGAAATAAAATCTAATCTATCCCATTTGTACTCTATTATATCAACCCATATGTGGGGTATCCTTCCATTAATTTTTTTCTCTTAATGGAAGATGTCCAGAATTTTCTATTTTTACTGGATTTTTGAAAATCGCTTTTTGGGTGAGCGGGAACCAGACCATACACTAGATACCAAATCACTGAAATCCAAAAACCATGTAGATGAAAATTCAAAATTCAAAATAGTTTATGGAAAAGAGAACAACTTTGGGACATGAATACATGAACAACCTCCTCGAACTGCACCCCCAAGCAATAATCGCCATCTTCCTAACAACAGAACACCAAACCATGGAAACCGATGCCATCACTGCCCATCACCTTATGGACAACGTCACATGCGCCAACCTAATCCTTTTTTCACCAACAACACCTTCACCTCATTCAATCACTGTCGTCACAATCATCAAAGAGTGGTCCCTTTCCGACACTTCTCCTACATTCGCTGCTAGTCTCCATCTCAAACCGCCTCCTCACTATCAGTGTTGTTCAAACATCCACCTAGAATGTCGAATCCGTCAATATCATCAAACCATCAGTACTATCTTGTCTTCTCGCCACCAACAGCAACACCAGAGAACGAAACCACCATTGTAGAACAAATCTTCTCTTCTTATTGGGTTTCCTAGATCACTAATGGAACATTTTCATTAGCAATAGAAATAATTTTATGAAATGTTACCCATTATTTTACCTATCTTCATTTCATATTTTAGCAACATTGGGATTTTATAATCTATGAAATAATCACTTATTCGTATTCTATCTAATTTACTTCACCCAAAGCATTTTGGGTTAAAGTCCAAATATGAGTTAATTATAAAGTGAAAATCCATGTTCTCGAGAAGAATGAGATATTCCTTAAAACATGTGTGACCTAATATTAAAATATGAAATTAATGTAAATTCTGTTGGGGGATTTACAGGTAGAATAAAAAATGTACCGAGTGTTAGTGGATTTGAGTAATAATTATGAACATGATATGATAAAAAGTTCAATGTGTAAAATACACTATTACCAGTATTTTTGAAGACATAAGAACATGAAAATAATAATAAAAAGAGTATATATTATCATATTTCAATGGATAATAAAAACACCAAAATTAGTTTTTCTATTACCACATAAAGTACCTCAAAAAGGTGAAATTTGAATTCCATTTTCGGAACACATTTTTTCCACAGCAATCAATAATAATTACTCAAATAAAATATCCTTAAAACCAGTCAAAGTCATTTATAATAAGATTGGTTCACTATAATATACCAAGACAAAGACCAATTAATTAACACATTTTTTCCAATTCCAATTAAACATGATGATCTATTTTGCATCAGAATAGTCATAGGGTTTCATTATATTCATGGATAAAAATATCAAAGCACTAGGTGGAATCAAATTTTAATATTATGATTAATATTCATTTTTAGTTTATTTATTAATTTTATTTTTTGATATTGTGTTTTGTTTTTTTAAATTTTCTAATGTTAATTGAAATTTCAATCAACTATGTAAACCCATGTAGTGAGATGTTACCAATGACTCCCTTGATCAAAGACCTTAGGGAACAAATTAATGGTCAAATACTCGATAATCATATCAAGTTAACTCAATAAAAAAAGAAAATCACTATAAATAGAGATAAACTGAATAACTATTGGCCAGATAACTATGAATTCATGAACCCCAAATAGAAAATCCACCCATTTTTCAATCTGCTACTTTATGTTAAAATATATCACTTTTTAATTGCATTTATTTGTTTTTTTGAATATTCATGTAAAAATTAAAATAGTCGCAAAAAATGTTCTATTTTTAGGTCACACGAAGAACAAAAACTAAAAACCCAAAATTGAGGAGACATTCATAGTGATATTCCAATTGAATTAGATGAAAATGTTAATTAGGAAAAACCTAATCGAAAAACCACAATTTCAGAAAATTAAACCCATGGGCACAAACTTTCATTAAATTCAAAGTCAAGGGATATGAAATTATTTTTAATTCTATTTTATAGTTTTAAATGTAATTTTGAACATGGAAGGTTAAATAAATTTATTTTCCATTGATGAAAATTTTTCATTTTATTTTTTTATATATAGTATTTGTTAAATAAATTAAACCTTTTCTTTTTTATGTAAAATAAATCATTATTTCACACAAAATAAAAATTTTCAATTCCATAAATACTAAAATATAATAGAAGAGACAATCTAAAAATGATATGAAATAGGGGGATACCGCAATTTGAAATGAAGTTAGGGAAAAATGTTAGCTAGTTTAAATATGAAGATGTAATAGTAAGAAATTCATCACTTTGGATTCATGTCTCATGTAGACTCCTTTAAGATTATTGAATGTTGGGTATAAAATCTAAAATAATGTTTTAAATTTATAATACTACCCTATATTAGAAAAAAAATCTCATACGAAATAAATATTAGAGCACACTAAAAACCCCAAGGGTTACCTCTCTAAAAAATTATTTGAAAACACACAAAATAATTTAAAATAAAATAAAATCAATTAAAAAACTGTGATGCCACTTTAAAAGTGTTTTGTTTATTATAATTAGATTAAATTCCCCCCCAACTAATCCAATACCATATTTATACATCATAATGATTTCATCCTCATTATAGAGATTTCAATTAAGATCATTCTTGGGTTGGGAGCATGGTTTTTAAATTTATTCAAGAACAATCATATAGGTCCTAGTGAATGGAATAATACTATGAATTTCAAAAATGGTTCATCCAATTAATTTACTAATATTTTTTAAGACATAAAGGATAATTGTCAATTTAATGGATTTTAGATATGATGAAATGAAAATATAATGTTATTTGATTTCCCCAATAAATATTCCTTAAGAGGGGTAGAATGGAACTTGAATTTGAGCTTGGAATGATTGAAATTTTAAAAATAAGATTCCCAATTATTATCAAAATAATTATTTCCCAAAAATTTAGAAATATTTGGTTCCTTTACAAAATACGTTTCAAACCAAAATTTTTTCATATTAGTATAAAGTTTTGGTAAAAAATTATTGTTAAGTATTTTACAAATTGACAAATGTTCCATAAATTGACTTTCAATATTCTCTATATAATTTACCTTAAAATATATCCATGATTGGTCATATTTTAAGGTTTTATTTTATGTATTATCCAAGTATTCTTAACCCTTTTATGGTTTGGGAATCAATGGTTCATATTATTTATTATTTCTCCCACTCTTGGAAATAATCACATCTATATGGTTTTCATTAGAGGATTTTGTGAAATAATATTTTCCCACTAGGATTATGGAATGGAAAACCTTTGTGGTAATGGATTCCATAACCATTTCAATGCTTTGTAGTTCAAATGTCCATTATGAAATATTCAAACCCATTTTACCCATTTGTTCAAAAAACATTTCAGGCAATGTTTTTGGAATTGATTGGACTTGAGGTTTTGATGGTTTGGATTGAAACTACGAATGGGTTACAAAATTTTGTGGATTTTTCATATTCAGGCTCTGTAGTTCTTTCGGTAGTTGATTATCCCAGCAATTGAATTTGGGATTCTCACTATACCTTATATTGATTTTTTAAATCATTTAGCATTTTGCGAATTTATATCATTGACTTACATTAATGGTCCTCCTTGAAGAACTTCCTTGAATGATTGAATGATAGGGAAATTATTGTAACACCTGGACCCCAGACCCCCAGAGTCGGTGCATTATTACATATCATTGGCATGATCACAAAAGATCAAGTCTCAAAAGAACGAATAGTTTAGTAGGATTGGAAGTACTGGATACATTCAAAAGGTTTACATTACATCATAAAATGGAAAACCACAACAACATTTTTTCCATAGACAACATAGAGATCTCATTGACTATCTCTATAGGTCAGTCATTATACACTTCTTCACATCCTGGGATAAATAAAACATAGAAAGGGGTGAGCTTAGATGCTCATTAAGGATAACAATAAAGCGAAAACATTCTTAAATAAGTATAAACATTTATGGCAATGTATAGTGTCACGACCCGCCCTCGGGGTCCGAGCCGTGACTACCCCAAGCCCGCCTTCCATAGGCCAGGGGCTGGCGACTAGCACCAAGGCGTAAATCCCGGTAAAAAGGGAAGGCATTGCCTTTGAAAAGTAACACACACCACAGAGTAAACAAGCGGAAGGTAAACACTAAGCAAGCAGAGTACGACTGAAAGTGCGGAAAGGTAAATGGGCCAGTATACAAACCCAAACTGAAAGTAAAGTACAACTCGAAAAGGGAAAAAAAACAGCAACTGTAAAGTAAAGGCCGCTACTCCGAGCTGTCCACTGGAAACCCCACCTGAAGGGTGGGTACAGATAGCTCCTCTGCTCCACGGGTCCCGTCGTCTGCTCCGTGCACGTCCCGCCCAGTGGTCCACCTCCGGGTACCGTCCCGCTGTGCAAGCCTCAGCTAAGGTCAACGCTGTCCGTCGTCTGCAACCAACACAACGTAGTGCGGGCGAAGCCCGTGTAGGGGTGAGTATAAGCTACTCAGTAGGGACCCCGAGACCCATGAAGGTCTCTCAAATCCACAAAGGATAAACCACGAAGAAAAGTACAAACACGAAGTAACAACTGACACAGCTTAGGTATATACCCATACATATACCTAAGTCATCAATTAAAATACACTCCAACCTCCGAGCCCAAGTACAACTCAGTCCACGCAGGAAAGTATACGTATTCCACATAGGAAAGCAAAATATAATCCACACAGGATTGCACAACACAATCCACACAGGAAAACAACAGGATTCAGCTCACACAGGTATACTTCTTCAAGGACGATAAAGATGATCACTGATCCATCTAAGTCGTCGGACCCACGAAGGATCGATAGGTAACTAACCCCCGCAGAAGACCCACACAGGATCGGGCTCACACAGAACCTGTAGGCGCTGGCTCACACAGAACCGCTGAGCGCAAGGACCCACACAGGATCGGGCTCACATAGAACCTGTAGCACTGATCCACGTAGGATCGCTGAGTGCTGTAGTCGTCGTCGTCGAATCCACACAGGATCTCTGTACTGTCGTCGTCCAATCCACACAGGATCTCTGTACTGTCGTCGTCAAATCCACACAGGATCTCTGTACTGTCGTCGTCAAATCCACACAGGATCTCTGTACTGTCGTCGTCGCAGTCACAGTAGCAGTCGTAGCAGTAGAACAGTCGCAGCCAGTACTAGGGTTCCCGCACACAGCAAGCTCGTTCGGAGGGTCCGCTCCACGAGCCGAGAGGCTGATACATCAACGGTCACGAAGACCGAAGTTGATGTATCCAAAAGTTCCGTATCGTCAACAGGAACTCAACGCAACAGACGGCGCGTCGATCGGACGCCCGGTCTGAGAGTTATTGGCATTTTCGTCTCCGGGGCCCGGTTGGTTTTTAAGGCAAAACCAACCCGACCGTACTCCACCTGCGTCCAAACCTCGGGCGGAGTATTCCAAAAGATCCGTCTCACTAAGAGGAACACTACGCGACTGACGGCACGTCAATCGGACGTCCGTAGCTCAAGATATGAGCGTTTCCGCTCCGAAGGCCCGGTTGGTTTCGTGAACGAACCAACCCGACCGAACTCAAAGTAAACCGAAACCTTGTGTGCGATATACCGAAACGACCGTCTCGATCCAAGGATCGCGTTGCCGCAGACGGTTCGTCATTCGGAGGTCCGAGGCTCAAGTTATGAGCCAAAAACCGAAACTGGTCCGTAACGGGGGGGTCCGGGTCCGGGCTGACCCGGCCCGACCCCCCCCCCCCCCCCCCCCCCCCCCCCCCCCGGGGCGGCGCGGCGGCCGGCGGCGGCGGTCGGCGGCGGCGGACGGCGGCGGACGGCGGCGGCGGGCGGCGGCGGCGGGCGGCGCGACGGCGGCGGCGGGCCGCGGTGGCGGCGGCGGCGGCGGCGGGCCGCAGCGGCGGTGCTGGGCGCCGCACGTGGTTGGCACGCGGGGCTATGCCCCGCGTTTTTCTTCAAGGCGGCACGGCCTTGAGCCGTGCCTTTGCCAAAAAAAAACGGCCCCCGCAAGTGGGGGTCGGCTTGATAAAACCGGGGGGCTGTTGCCCCCCCTCTTTAATTGAACCCCCCCCCCTCATTAAGAGGGGGGGTTTGTTGAACCGGCCGGGGGATTTATTCCCCTGGTTTTTTTGATATCCGGCCGGCCAGCTGGCCGGCCGGTTTTTACCAACGGGACCGGAATTTCCGGTCCCGCCCTCGACTTCCGACGCCGGCGGCCCGGCCGCCGGTCTCCTCTCCCGCCGCGGCCCGGAACCGGCCGCGGTCTTCTCGTCCCGCCGCGGCCCGGAACCGGCCGCGGTGTTCGTCGTCCGGCGCGGTGCGACGGCACCGCGCCCCTTTCGCCGTGCCATGAATCCTTCCAACACGGCGCGACGACGTCGCGTTCTTGAAGACTCTCCTCGGCGTAGCGCGGCGGCGTTGCGGAAAAAAATAAGCATGTTCATCCGCGTGGTGCGACGGCACCACGCCACTTGCTTCCACCCGCATGAATAAAACGAGAACTAAGGAGGGGGGGTTCGGCCGTGTTCATGCGGTCCGACCCCCCTCACGTTAAATAATAACATAACTAAAGAAAATCCAAAAGCCTCACGTTTAGTCATGCTAAAATCCATGATTCAAGAATGGAATAAAATAATCAATAAATAACATCCCCTACCTCTGGTTTGAGATTCAAAGAATCTTCTACGTTCCGCGGAAGACGGCGTCGCGGAAGTCGGGCGTCGCGGTCGTCGTTCGTCAAATCCGTTGACGAAGAGTTACGTCCGATGCGACACGTTGTTGGCGGATCTTCGTTTGCCGACAAAGAAGGCCCGAGGAGGATGCGGCGTTCCCTCTTGTTGACACCGAGGACGAAGAAGAGAGGCGTCGTTCTTCGTCGGAGTTTGAGCGTTCTTCGTCAAGATGAACGTTCTTCGTCAAGAAGAAGAAGATGGAGGAGGAGCTCTCAAATGAAATCCACACAAGTTGGCTAACAAAATAAAATAAGGTCTCTCCTTATTTTATTTACCAAGCCTAGGAATTCAAAACTTCAAAATTCAAACATAACACTTAATTAATTAACATGTCATGTGTAATTAATTTGATGTTAAGTTTACAAACAATTAAGAGGGAGAGAGGGGAGTTTAAGGGGGAAGTTGAGAGGTTTAGGTTCGTGTGGGTCCCACCACACTTAATCCTCTCAAAGTAGGTTAAGTGGGTGTGGGTCCCACCCCCAACTCCTTTTGAGAGGAGTTAACCTACAAAAGTGAAATAAAAAGAATCCACATTTTTTTATTCAACTTTTTATAATTCTCCCAAAAACTAACTTTCGTCCCGCAACAAACGCAACTCCCGAAAGGGTCTCTTTAAGAGAATATCGGCGCTGCGAGTTCATCGGTGCCCTCGGATTTCAATTCCGAGCACCGGATCAAAAGTTAGGAATTCCCGCTCGTTCGTTCACTGAACGTACCCGAGCCAAACTTCGGAAAATAATTCCGGGCACTCCGGGCCTCGGAATCAGGTGCCGTCTGAAACCGCGCTCTTGTAAAATTCTAAAGAAAATTAAGAAAAAATTTCCCTTGAATTTTACGGGTCTTTACATTACTCCCACCTCAGGGCTTTACGTCCCCGTAAAGCTACATCAATAACTAGGGAAACAAAAGAGGGTACTGAGCACGCATCTGAGCCTCCCGCTCCCATGTGCTCTCCTGGAGATTCCCGTGCCGCCATCTGTTGCGCACAAGAGGAATCGATCGCCCATGTAGGACCCGCTCCTGTCGATCCTCTATCTCCACCGGGACCTCCGTAAAAGTCGCCCCATCGTCAACGTCAAGGTCCACATGGTCAGGGATGTGCGTCGGGTCGTGCACGTATCTCCTCAGCTGAGATACGTGGTAGACGTCGTGCACCCAGTGCAACTGAGGTGGTAGAGCCAGGCGATAAGCCACCTCACCAACCCTGCTGAGGACCTGGAAGGGTCCGATGAAGCGCGGAGATAACTTGTCGCCTCGGCCAAATCTCCGAATACCACGTCGAGGTGAGACCCGCAAGAAGACGTGATCACCATCCTCGAACTCTAGTGGCCTCCGCCTCCTGTCAGCGTATGACTTCTGCCGGCTCTGTGTTGTCCTCATCCGCTCCTGGATGACGTGGACCTCCTCTGACGTGGCCCGGACCATCTCTGGTCCCATAAGAGCTGCGAGATTTCTTCTTTGCCGATAAGAGAAACCTGGTATCATCCCCTGGATGAACCACATTCTTTGCCTAAAACAGTCAATCCTAACATGGATGATACTAATCCATACTAAGGATGACGTCGTAAGGCCTCGACGCTACTACTAAGAGATTCAACCGTTACTCTCGCCTCCAAGGGTTGGGTCACACTGTCGGCATCAGTGTGTGGTAACTGGGTCTCCTCCAGTAGATGTCTCACAAGTGAGGGTCAAGTCAACAGCCAAAACTGGAACCTCTTAGTAACATTACGATAGAGGACAGGAACGAAAACATCACAAGGTATGCGTCTTTTATTAATGCAGCTCGTAAAACAAGACGCTACACAAAAGCAACAAGGAACCAGAAGTACAAAGGATGTATCCACTAGTTCTGCTCCTGTCCATCGGCTCCCAGGGCTCCATGATCGAAGGCCTCGGCTGCCTGAAGCTGAGCTCTCCCCTGCGGTCGGGGTGGACCTCCTGGTGGTGGTGGTGGTAGAACCTCAAAGCGTCGGCCACCACCAGCTGCTCGTCCAGCTCCTCTGCCTCGTCCGCCTCCTCCCTGCGGACCGCCACGGTCGAACCTCTGCCTCTGCCTAGGTGGTTCCTCAACCGTCTGCTGCTCCTCCGCATGGCGGGTCGGGCAGTCACGAGCCATGTGGCCTCGCCCGCCGCATGCATAGCACTGTCTTCCACTCGAAAGACTGGCTCCGCGTTGTGTGCCCTGCACTGCTGAGCCAGTGCCCTGAGGTCTGGTCTGTCTGGACCCCTGAGTCATTCGCCGACTGCCAGCTGCAGATGACTCTGCCACGTGCCGTCCTACGGTGGGTCTCTGTGCTGGTGTAGACTCAGCAAGGAAGCTCTCGATCAGAAGGGCCCGCTCCAGTACTCCTGTCTGAGTCGGTATGCTGAGGGAGATCAGCGATGCCCTGATCTCGTGTCTTAAACCCTGCTCGAAGGTCCGGGCCCGGAAGAATGGGTCCCGTACCATGTCGGTCGAGTAGCGCGAGAGATCGGTAAATCTCGCCGAGTACTAAGCGACCGTCATGCTGCCCTGCCGCAGCTGTAGAAGCTCCTGGATGCGCACCGCACGAAGGGTGGCTGGGACGAACTCCGAGCGGAAGATGCTCTCAAAGTCCGTCCAAAGAAGAGATGCCTCATCGTGCACCTGGAGCATCAAGCTCCACCATCGTCCTGCTGCTGCGTGTAGTAGGCTCGCAGCGAGGATCACCATGAGGTCTGCTGGTGTCCTCACTAGCCTAAACACTCGAACCACTGCCTCCAGCCAGTCCTCTGCTGCCTGGGGATCCGTCTCCCCGCGAAACCTGGGTGGTCGCTGGCGCTGAAACTCATGCAGTGCGCTGAGGCGACGTGCATCGTCAGCGGCTGCTGCTGGAAGCATCGGGGAATCGGCGGGTAAAGCTACCGCCGGTGCCACTGCTGACAAAGGGCCCTGCACCGAAGCCTCGTCGCTCGGTGGGCTGTCGTCTCGCTCGACTCTCGGAACCCTAGCTGGCTGCCGTCGTGGGGCCATCCTGAAAAGGAAACAGGTGCGCCACGGTTTGAACAGTATACCTGGTGAGTTGGCACAAGTAATCACAAGGAAAACTTGAGACTTTCATAAAGTAGATCAGTATACCCGGTGAGCTGACACAAGTAATCACAAAGAAAACTTGAAACACACACGCAATCAATGTTTTCATGCATTAAGTCGGAAATCAGAAGTCAGGGTCCTGGTGTACGGATACGTCGGCCGCCGCACCAACACTGGACTCCCTGGACTGATATCCACACTCAATACGCTAAACATTATTGCTTCACATAGAAAAGATTAGAGTTCGCGGTAGAACCGAACTACCTCTGATACCAATTTGTCACGACCCGCCCTCGGGGTCCGAGCCGTGACTACCCCAAGCCCGCCTTCCATAGGCCAGGGGCTGGCGACTAGCACCAAGGCGTAAATCCCGGTAAAAAGGGAAGGCATTGCCTTTGAAAAGTAACACACACCACAGAGTAAACAAGCGGAAGGTAAACACTAAGCAAGCAGAGTACGACTGAAAGTGCGGAAAGGTAAATGGGCCAGTATACAAACCCAAACTGAAAGTAAAGTACAACTCGAAAAGGGAAAAAAAACAGCAACTGTAAAGTAATGGCCGCTACTCCGAGCTGTCCACTGGAAACCCCACCTGAAGGGTGGGTACAGATAGCTCCTCTGCTCCACGGGTCCCGCCGTCTGCTCCGTGCACGTCCCGCCCAGTGGTCCACCTCCGGGTACCGTCCCGCTGTGCAAGCCTCAGCTAAGGTCAACGCTGTCCGTCGTCTGCAACCAACACAACGTAGTGCGGGCGAAGCCCGTGCAGGGGTGAGTATAAGCTACTCAGTAGGGACCCCGAGACCCCTGAAGGTCTCTCAAATCCACAAAGGATAAACCACGAAGAAAAGTACAAACACGAAGTAACAACTGACACAGCTTAGGTATATGCCCATACATATACCTAAGTCATCAATTAAAATACACTCCAACCTCCGAGCCCAAGTACAACTCAGTCCACGCAGGAAAGTGTACGTATTCCACATAGGAAAGCAAAATATAATCCACACAGGATTGCACAACACAATCCACACAGGAAAACAACAGGATTCAGCTCACACAGGTATACTTCTTCAAGGACGATAAAGATGATCACTGATCCATCTAAGTCGTCGGACCCACGAAGGATCGATAGGTAACTAACCCCCGCAGAAGACCCACACAGGATCGGGCTCACACAGAACCTGTAGGCGCTGGCTCACACAGAACCGCTGAGCGCAAAGACCCACACAGGATCGGGCTCACACAGAACCTGTAGCACTGATCCACGTAGGATCGCTGAGTGCTGTAGTCGTCGTCGTCGAATCCACACAGGATCTCTGTACTGTCGTCGTCAAATCCACACAGGACCTCTGTACTGTCGTCGTCAAATCCACACAGGATCTCTGTACTGTCGTCGTCAAATCCACACAGGATCTCTGTACTGTCGTCGTCGCAGTCACAGTAGCAGTCGTAGCAGTAGAACAGTCGCAGCCAGTACTAGGGTTCCCGCACACAGCAAGCTCGTTCGGAGGGTCCGCTCCACGAGCCGAGAGGCTGATACATCAACGGTCACGAATACCGAAGTTGATGTATCCAAAAGTTCCGTATCGTCAACAGGAACTCAACGCAACAGACGGCGCGTCGATCGGACGCCCGGTCTGAGAGTTATTGGCATTTTCGTCTCCGGGGCCCGGTTGGTTTTTAAGGCAAAACCAACCCGACCGTACTCCACCTGCGTCCAAACCTCGGGCGGAGTATGCCAAAAGATCCGTCTCACTAAGAGGAACACTACGCGACTGACGGCACGTCACTCGGACGTCCGTAGCTCAAGATATGAGCGTTTCCGCTCCGAAGGCCCGGTTGGTTTCGTGAACGAACCAACCCGACCGAACTCAAAGTAAACCGAAACCTTGAGTGCGATATACCGAAACGACCGTCTCGATCCAAGGATCGCGTTGCCGCAGACGGTTCGTCATTCGGAGGTCCGAGGCTCAAGTTATGAGCCAAAAACCGAAACTGGTCGTAACGGGGGGGTCCGGGTCCGGGCCGACCCGGCCCGACCCCCCCCCCCCCCCCCCCCCGGGGCGGCGCGGCGGCCGGCGGCGGCGGGCGGCGGCGGCGGGCGGCGCGGCGGCGGCGGCGGGCCGCGGTGGCGGCGGCGGCGGGCCGCGGCAGCGGCGGTGCTGGGCGCCGCACGTGGTTGGCACGCGGGGCTATGCCCCGCGTTTTTCTTCAAGGCGGCACGGCCTTGAGCCGTGCCTTTGCCAAAAAAAAAACGGCCCCCGCAAGTGGGGGCCGGCTTGATAAAACCGGGGGGCTGTTGCCCCCCCTCTTTAATTGAACCGCCCCCCCTCATTAAGAGGGGGGGTTTGTTGAACCGGCCGGGGGATTTATTCCCCCGGTTTTTATGATATCCGTCCGGCCAGCTGGCCGGCCGGTTTTTACCAACGGGACCGGAATTTCCGGTCCCGCCCTCGACTTCCGACGCCGGCGGCCCGGCCGCCGGTCTCCTCTCCCGCCGCGGCCCGAAACCGGCCGCGGTCTTCTCGTCCCGCCGCGGCCCGGAACCGGCCGCGGTGTTCGTCGTCCGGCGCGGTGCGACGGCACCGCGCCCCTTTCGCCGTGCCATGAATCCTTCCAACACGGCGCGACGGCGTCGCGTTCTTGAAGACTCTCCTCGGCGTAGCGCGGCGGCGTTGCGGAAAAAAATAAGCATGTTCATCCGCGTGGTGCGACGGCACCACGCCACTTGCTTCCACCCGCATGAATAAAACGAGAACTAAGGAGGGGGGGTTCGGCCGTGTTCATGCGGTCCGACCCCCCTCACGTTAAATAATAACATAACTAAAGAAAATCCAAAAGCCTCACGTTTAGTCATGCTAAAATCCATGATTCAAGAATGGAATAAAATAATCAATAAATAACATCCCCTACCTCTGGTTTGAGATTCAAAGAATCTTCTACGTTCCGCGGAAGACGGCGTCGCGGAAGTCGGGCGTCGCGGTCGTCGTTCGTCAAATCCGTTGACGAAGAGTTACGTCCGATGCGACACGTTGTTGGCGGATCTTCGTTTGCCGACGAAGAAGGCCCGAGGAGGATGCGGCGTTCCCTCTTGTTGACACCGAGGACGAAGACGAGAGGCGTCGTTCTTCGTCGGAGTTTGAGCGTTCTTCGTCAAGATGAACGTTCTTCGTCAAGATGAAGAAGATGGAGGAGGAGCTCTCAAATGAAATCCACACAAGTTGGCTAACAAAATAAAATAAGGTCTCTCCTTATTTTATTTACCAAGCCTAGGAATTCAAAACTTCAAAATTCAAACATAACACTTAATTAATTAACATGTCATGTGTAATTAATTTGATGTTAAGTTTACAAACAATTAAGAGGGAGAGAGGGGAGTTTAAGGGGGAAGTTGAGAGGTTTAGGTTCGTGTGGGTCCCACCACACTTAATCCTCTCAAAGTAGGTTAAGTGGGTGTGGGTCCCACCCCCAACTCCTTTTGAGAGGAGTTAACCTACAAAAGTGAAATAAAAAGAATCCACATTTTTTTTATTCAACTTTTTATAATTCTCCCAAAAACTAACTTTCGTCCCGCAACAAACGCAACTCCCGAAAGGGTCTCTTTAAGCGAATATCGGCGCTGCGAGTTCATCGGTGCCCTCGGATTTCAATTCCGAGCACCGGATCAAAAGTTAGGAATTCCCGCTCGTTCGTTCACTGAACGTACCCGAGCCAAACTTCGGAAAATAATACCGGGCACTCCAGGCCTCGGAATCAGGTGCCGTCTGAAACCGCGCTCTTGTAAAATTCTAAAGAAAATTAAGAAAAAATTTCCCTTGAATTTTACGGGTCTTTACATATAGGACTAAAAAAGCCTTTTAAACATGAACTTCAGCATAATATGGAAAAGATAAAATCAAATAATGTCATTTACTTAATCACATTGATATTCTACTAGTCAAATAATCACATGCAATATCAATAGCCACTTTCACAATCAATATGGGAAAAGGGCTTTTTGCCACATGCCTTTTGTGACGGGAATAAATCTCGTTGCAAAAGGTCTATCCAAGAGGTTATTTGCAACGGGGGTAACGACCCGTCACAAATAACCAACTATTTGCGATGCGATTTCGTCTCCCGTCGCAAATAGTTTGGCGCAGATAGCGCGCCAAACCGGACGAAGGTTATTTGCGACGGTGAGATACCGCCGCCGCAAATACTTTAGTATTTGCGATGGGCCCCGTCACAAATAACTGGTGGCGGTTTATAGCTTTTTGTGACGGGACACCTTTTGTGATAGGGCCCGTCGCAAATAACCGGCAGCAGTTTATAGCCTTTTGCGACGGGATGTCGCCCTGTCGCAAAAGGTGTGTCGGCAGAGACTATTTGCGACGGGTCCCGTCACAAATAACTTTTTAACCACTGACAGTAATTAATGCGGGCGTAGGTATTTGCGACGGGTCCCGTCGCAAATGATACTATTTTCGACGAGATACCTGTCGCAAAAAATCCCATCGCAAATAATCCCGTCGCAAATAATCTAACCTATATATATCCCCATCTGCTTTCCTCTCGTTCTCTCAAATTTTAGATCTTGTTTCCCTCTAAATTCAGATTTTAGAGAGAGAATTTTTCTAAGTTAATTTTTTTGATCACGAAGAAGTTGTGAAGCCGTCTACATCAATAGAAAATCAGTCTTAAAGGTATTTATGTTTTTTTTAATTTATTATTTATTTCATTTTTATGTTAAATTTTTTATTGTTGATTAGTTGTAATTAAATTAAATTTAAATTGTTTTTTCATTTGTATTTATTTATACTAATAAATTGAAATTTTAAGTATTAATTTTTAATAATTAGTAGTAATTAGTAATTATTAACGATAATTACTAATGTATATAATTAATTTATAGTAATTAATAATAATTGGTAATAAATATCAATAAATAGTAATAAATAGTAATAAATAAGAATAATTAGTAATAATTAAGAATAATTAGGAATAAATATTAATAATTAGTAATAATTAGTATTAATTAGTAATAAATTGTAATAATTAGTAATAAATATAAATAATTACTAATAATTACTAATAAATACTAATAATTATCAATAAATACTAATAATGAGGAATAATTGACAATAATTAGAAATAATTAGCAATAATTAGAAATAAATAGCAATAAATTTAAATAATTAGCAATAATTTGGAATAATTCGCAATAATTAAGAATAATTAGCAATAATTAGCAATAATTAGGAATAATTAGGAATAATTAAGAATAATTAGCAATAATTAGCAATAAATAGCAATAATTAGTAATAAATAGTAAAAAATAGGAATAATTAGTAATAAATAGGAATAATTAGTAATAATTAGGAATAATTAATAATAATTAGGAATAATTAATAATAATTAGTAATAAATTGTAATAGTAAGTAATAAATTGTAATAATTAGTAATAAATTAAAAAAATTAGTAATAAATACTAATAAATACTAATAATTAGCAATAATTAGGAATAATTTGGAAAATTTAGAAATAATTAGCAATAAATAGAAATAAATAGCAATAATTAGAAATAATTAGGAATAATTAGCAACAATTACCAATAATTAGCAAAAAATAGAAATAATTAGTAATAAATAACAATAAATATTGAAAAATAGGAATAATTGGTAATAAATAGGATTAATTATTAATAATTAGGAATAATTAATAATAATTAGTAATAAATTGTAATAGTTAGTAAAATATTGTAATAATTAGTAATAAATTTTAATAATTAGTAATAAATACGAATAATTACTAATAATTATTATTGAATACTAATAATTACAAATAATTAGCAACAATTAGGAATAATTATAAATAATTAGCAATAGATAGAAATAAATAGCAATAAATAGCAATAATTAGGAATAATTAGAAATAATTAGCAATAATTAGAAATAAATAGTAATAATTAGCATAAATAGCAATAATTAGTAATAATTAGCAATAATTTGAAAAAATTAGAAAATATTAGTAATAATTATCAATAATTAGCAATAATTAGCAATAATGTGAAATAAATAGAAAAAATTGCCAATAATTAGGAATAAATAGAAATATTTAGCAATAATTAGTAGTAATTAGTAATAAATCACAACAATTAGTAAAAAATAGCTATAAATATTAATAAATAATAATAATTAGGATTAATTAGGAATAATTAGTAATAATTAGGAATAAATAGTAATAATTAGGAATAATTTGTAATCATTTGGAATAAATAGTAATAAATACGAATAATTAGTAATAATTAGGAATAAATATTAATAATTAGTAATATTTATTAATAATTAGGAATAAATACGATTGATTAGTAATATTTAGCAATAATTACTAATATTTAGCAATAATTAGTAATAATTACCAATAATTAAGAATAATTAGCAATAATTAGTAAAAATTAGGTATAATTAATAATAATTACTAATAAATACTAATAATTAGTAATAATTAAGATTAATTAGGAATAATTAGGAATAATTAAGAATAATCAGCAATAATAAGAAAAAATTAGCAAAAATTAGCAAAAATTAGCAAAAATTAGCAAAAATTAGCAATAAAAAGGAATAAATTGTAATAATTAGCAATAATTACGAATAATTAGGAATAATTAGAACTAATTAGGAATAATTAGAAATAAAAAGGAATAATTAGGAATAATTAGGAATAATTAGCAAAAATTAGTAATAATTAGCAATAATTAGGAATAATTAGTAATAAATAGGAATAAATTGTAATAATTAGTAATAAATTGAAATAATTAGTAATAATTAGTAATAATTAGTAATAAATAGTAATAAATAGTAATAAATAGTAATAAAAAGTAATAAATATCAATAAATAGTAATAATTAGTAATAAATAGTAATAGTTTGTTATAAATAGTAATAGTTGGTAATAAATAGTAATATTTAGTTATGAATCTGAATAATTAGTAATAATTAGGAATAAATACTAATAATTAGGAATAAATATTAATAATTAGTAATATTTAGCAATAATTAGTAATATTTAGCAATAAGTAGTAATAATTAGCAATAATTCGGAATAATTAGCAATAATTAGGAATAATTAACAATAATTAGTAATAATCACTTATAAATACTAATTAATACTAATAAATACAAATAATTAGAAATTAATAGTAATAAATTGATATAATAAGATATAATTAGATATAATTTGTAATAATTTGTAGAAAATTAGAAATAATTAGGAATAATTAGGAATAATTAGTAATAATTAGTAATAATTAGATATAATTAGATATAATTAGATATAATTAGATATAATTAGATATAATTAGTAATAATTATTAGTAATTAGATATTATTAGATATAATTAGTATTAATAAGTAATAATTAGTAAAAATTATTAATAATTATTAATAATTAGTAATAATTAGATATAATTAGTAATAATTAGTAATAATTAGATATAATTAGTAATAATAAGATATAATAAGATATAATTAGATATAATTAGTAATAATTAGATATAATTAGATATAACTAGATATAATTACATATAATTAGATATAATTAGTAATAATTAGTTATAATTAGTCACAATTAGTCACAATTAGTCATAATTAGTCATAATTAGTCATAATTAGTAATAATTGGTCACAATTAGTCATAATTAGTAATAATTAGTCATAATTAGTAATAATTCATAATAATTAGTCATAATTAGTAATAATTAGATATAATTAGATATAATTGTCCTTTCTTGGTTGATCACCATGCAAGTAGTATCGCAATAGGATAACCCAAGTCATGCCCTTCTCATCTATAAGAATTATCACACATGACCCTTTACATAGACCATTATTCCTTGAAAATGTAAGCGAAAGATACTGATGTCCCCTCAAATTTTTAAGGAAGAATGATCTATGTAAAGGAACGAGATGATTATAGAGACGAGAACGACATTAAATTGGTCGTCCTATTGCAACACTACTTGCGACGTGATCAACCATGCGAGGACAATTATAGAGTTTACATTGGATATGGCTGAAACAAGCTTTTTATTGCGCATGACCTGATAATTGGCGACCCTTTGAGATTTGAACATGTTAAGAATAGAGCAAATCTTATTGTGAATATTGAAAATTTTAATATTTTATAAATTTTATATTATTTTAATAATATTAATATTGTTTTTTCATAAATATTTATTATATAAATTTTTTATTAGTAATAGTTAGATATAATTATAGTTAGTAAATGAAATCCTCTTGGATAATGAAGGGAAAAGTTTTAATCATTTTCACAACGATGATTACCAAATTTTCTTTCATTATTCAAGTAGTTTTCATTTTTCTATGTATTGCTAAGTATTTCTAAATTAGTAATAATTAGAAATAAATAGTAATAAATAGTAATAATTAGTATGGAAAAATTAGAAAGAAATTTTAATAAATTGTAATAAATTCCATGAACCTGACACAATTTCTAGTGGATTGACGACCCTCCTTTTGCTCGATGACTTTTCTCCTTTCAACTCTCACTAACTCAAAACAATATGAAAAATGTGTTGCTATATAGGCTTATTCAATCTCGTATACTTGAGACTGGATAAGCATTCGTTGGATCATATTTTTCATAATGTTTTTAGGTGGTGACAATTGGAAGAAGACGATTCATCAATGAAACATAATTTTATTAAATATATTTTTTCAGTATTATATTTTTTAATATTTGTTTATTTTAATAATAATAATAATAATATTTTATGATTTTTCTATATTTTTTTGTGAATATTGAGAATTTTAATATTTTTATTTTTTTATTATTTCAACAATATTAAAATTAATTTTTAAATATTCATTATAATATTTTATGATTTTTTATATTATTTTGTGAATATTGAAAATTTTAATATTTTTTATTTTTTTATTATTTTAATAATTTTAAAATTAATGTTTCAACAATCAAACTAATATTTTATGATTTTTTTTATATTTTTTGTGAATATTTTTTAATTTTTTCATTATTTTAATAATATTAAAATTAATTTTTATATAATCATACTTTTATGAAATTTATTTTTTTTAGAAAATTTATTTAGTTTTTGCGATGGGATCCGTTGTGACGGGATCACATCGCAAATAGTCTAAATAGTTTTTTCTTAAAAGAGGTATTTGCGATGGGATTACAGGACCACCACAAATAGTATTTGCGATGTGGCCTTCACCAAATAATGTTTTCAAAAAGCATTTGAGATTGGATTACGGGCCCGTCGCAAAAAAGTATTTCCGATGGGCCCGTTGCAAAAGAGATTATATATATATATATAAATTATATAATCATAGAATTATTTTCGATGATCCTGTCGCAAATAGTATTTTTTGTGACGACATTTTCTGCAACGAGATATTTGCGACGGGGCTCCGTCGCTAAAGTTTTTTACGACGGGAGACCGTATCAAATACCTTTAATTCTAGTAGTGAATGATGGAATACATAATTCTAAACTTCATAACCACATATTCATGGCCGTGTTCCAAGACTAGTATTAAGATTTTGACCAGCCCTTGTTCCAATACACCAGTTTGTCTCATGAGATCTACCGATACATTGAGAAGCTATAGCGGGCTCCACCTGTCACTTACTAAGTCCAATGAATTTCTGATAAGAAAAGTTTGAAACATAACATAAACAATGGTATTAAAACTAGCATATGAAATGTCAATACTTTATCCACAAACCATGAATGGTATAAAAATAGCACATCCATAGTCAAAAATATCTTCCTTCAATACAATATAGAAGATTGTATTGTAACAGATTAACCTGAATTGAGAATAATGAAGGATATTGACATAGATGAAAATAATTATCAAAACTATTTGAGAGAAATATCCCCCTTTTTCTTGATAACATTTAAATGTCTCACTATTTATCAAGATACCATTTAAAATATATATTTGAATCAATGTTTTCCATACCACTTTGAAAATTTAAAAAGGAATTTTAATTTTAAAACATTAATTTCCATATAACTAATACCTTAAAACCATTTTTAAAACGTGGACATTATGAGAATGATTTAGATGAATAAAATTTTAAAACATTAAAAATGATTTTTTAGTTATAGTTCCTAACCAAATGAGAGACGTTTGAATAAAAATAATTGAGGTAATCAAAACTTTATAATATCATGAGAATAAAAGGATTCATGATATACTATGTCAATGTACAATATATACACTAAACAAAAGTGAGTTGGCACACAACAACAAAGAAGTCTTAATGGAATGTAAGTTGAGATGAAATACCTTATATGGACTGTATCCTTAGGTAAAGGATAAATCAATGACATAATTTTGTGTGAAAAATATAAATACACTCAATATGATTGGATATTTATTGTAAATAAATCAGAGGAAATTCATTCATATTCTTGTGAAAACAACACCAATGACTTGGATGTTTAACTCAATGAATGAAAATTGAGTTAAGATCACGTTTATATCAATGACTTAAGAAATGATCAATGGAGTGATTATGTGTATAAAAAGTGTATCCACACAAAGGGGAGTGGAAATTACTACATAAATAAAAAAAATTATTCCACACATAATCTTGGAGTAAATTAATCAATGAAGTATGCGTAAATCCCACTATGTGAAAATTGAAAATTGGAATTCCTTTACCAATTTGGTAACTTATGAAACATAAACCCTATGAAATAAGGATCTTACCATTAATATGTAAATACTCATAAATTAAATTATATTACTCCAATACCACAATCATGGATAATATATACACCACACAAAAGGAAAAAATGGGCAATATTGCATGAATCTCACGGGAATAAAAAGTGATATGAAAAACCCTTACATTGTTGTAATGAATCGAGTCATATGACCAAAATCTAATAACCACCAAATGGATCACAAAATACATTGAATATAAAGAGAATCATAATAATATATATATCAAATGGTCGTACACAATACACCACATCCAATAAATAAGTGGCGAACAATAGAAATCTCACAGAATTAAAAGTGAGATAAGAAACCCCTTACCTTGTACTTTTAATAGGTCAAGAGTAAATTAATCGCATATATAATGGTGAAATACTTGTTATTAAATTATACAATAACCACATACATTAATATGATATCATATAAGATCTTTTAATATTGATATTTTAGTAATATCATTGTTTTGGTTGTCAACTAACTCATTCTCCTTTATATGATTGGTTACATAAGACATGTTTGTTATGGATGGGAAGTATATTATTAATATTTACAATTATAATAATTATTTAAAAAATATTTTTAATCATCAAATTAAAATTATTCTTGCATGGATATGATGGGGAATTAATCTCATCGCGTTCGTGGAGACGGTAATACGTAAGTACGCACGAGCGAAAATATCATTATTTTGATATTAAAATCATATATAATTTGATGGTATATAATATATAAAGAATCATTATCATTTTATATTTATTATCTACACCAATTATACATCATTATTATACCCATACAAATAATAATGTATTGAATAACAACTACACCACGATGTGGAGATGGTGAGCCGTACGTACGCACGTATGGTGACAAGTCATTCAAAGGATGGATAGAATAATGAATATGGTTGTATCATTTTTATAATAAAATAATAGTATATAGAAGATTGTGGAATTATTATTTTATAACTGAAACAAAAAAGAAAGAGGAAGTGGAAGAAGAAAGGAACTAGAAAGAGGTGATGACATATTTACCTCTTCTTCGGGTTCTTCTTTTTGATTTGATCAAAAGGGATCCTGAGGTTGGCTTTCTGACTATAGTAAGGCCTCTATCAGGAAGGTAGGAGAGTTGGGAGGATATTTGGGTAGGGTTTGGCAGATCCTAATGGCTTTGAATGTGTGAATTAGAGAGAAGGCGGAGTTCCCTTTTATAAGAGGGGTGAGGGGCACCTTATGAAAAGCTAGAAATATTATTTTATAACAAAATAATTTTCCATTCCTAACAGCAAAAAAATAAATTTTTTAAAGGATATGTTGGAGATGGGTCAAAAACAACTCAACCAATAGGTTTTATACTGGTTTGGTTCACTATATTAACCTTATCTCTTAGATTTAACTCTTAGTTGAATAGTTTGACATTTACCATGTCTCTTTGTATGTTTATATTATATGGTTAATAAAATTACTATATAATTATAAGTGAACCCCAAGTGGTTAATTAATGATAAAAATATCATTATATAAGTCTTTGGATGAACCATATATTTTTATGAATAGAATATCAATTAATAATATAATATTTGTTTTAAAAACTCTTTTATGCGAATTTTTACCCTATTATGTATTTTGTTTTTGATAAATTCATAAAAGAATTATTACTTAGGTAAAAATTTATCAATCCAAACATAACATGTCATATTAACTTAGAAAATTAGTGCAATTCATAAAAAGGAGAAAAATAAAATTATTTAGATATTTATAATATCAATTACATTAATTTTCCATTAACTAGGTAATTACTACATCATCATTGTGTCATAAATAATTAAAATTATTTAATCCCAAAAAATATAAATAATCTACCATTATGTAGGAAATATTTTTATATTTCTAATGAATATTTATAGTCGAATTTGTCTTATGTGTAACTATATATTAAAAATGTTTTAGTTATTAATCTTTGAAGTTAACACTTTTAACTCTTCTTTGAATTAAATAATAATAAATGTCATAATCTAATCCATGTGGACCTAAAGGATCATATTTTATTTCTAAGGTTGTTTTTGGCCTAATTAAACTTATCCAATAGAATTAGGACATGTGTTAGGATAATAATAATTTCATTTTTACCCTTAATTACCCTATTTAATTTTAACCGTGTTAAATAAAAGTAAAATGTTACTATTCATCAAAAAGTATTTTCATCTTATTGAACCACATTTTATGAACTGATATCAACCGTGTCTCTTTTATTTTTGAAATTCAACACACAGAAGCAGTAAAATTATGTTTTATGTAAATTTGCAAGTGCTCCTAGGAGGTGGGTAAAAGATAGTAAAAAGTTCAATAAAATTTTATACATCTAATTTTATTATAAAATGACACCGATGAATTATTTTGAACTTATATAGGTATTATATATATATTTTGACTTAAGATAAATTTAAATAAAATAAATAATTATTTAAATAAAAAGTCGGTTTTAAACTATAACACATTGTTTTTCACTATTAATAAAATATTGAATGTTTTCAGAAAAATACCAAAAATTTACCCTAAGATAATTTTGATATTCCAAATTCAAAAATGAATTCTATTTTACCAAATTCTAAACATAGAAGTTTCATTAATAAATTTCAAATTAATTTACATTGTCAAACTAAAAAGTAGGTTTTAAAAAAGTAGACACTATCAAAAGATTGACTTGTGTTTATATCAAATTTTAAGGTGAAATTACATATAATCAACTATATTGTATTAAAGGACAAAAATATAATATAATTATACTTAAAAACCATTCAAATACGTAATTTACCTCTATTAATTATTTCAACTAAAAAACATGTTTTCAATTAAAATTTAGTATTTTTCAGTATTCATCAAAATATATGTTATTAGAAAAGTACCCAAAATTTATCCAAAATAAAATTTTATGCCCCGATTCTAAAGAAGAAATTAATTTAATAAAATTGAATATATAAAATGTCAAATATTGTTTTTTAAAAACAGTTTCCCACTAAAAGGTTGTAAAATTGATTTTTTTTTGAAAAATACTTCCTTTATCTGAAAAAAATGAATAAGTTCTTATATTATTTATATGAAACACATAATTTGGATTATAAAATTATAGGGAGTATATATAATTCAAAATTCAATTAATACTATTCATAACTGCTTTTGAACTGCTAGTTTGGTAAGTCGTGGTGTGCTCGAACTCGATCTTGTGTGTAGTACAAGCTATTGAATTTAAGAAAATAACCTACTATGAAATATTGGGGTGTTTCATTCTTCCCCCAAATTCAAAATTTTGTCCTCGCAATTCTAAAATTGGGCTTGTGAACATCATTGAAAGTCCCACATCGGAAAAAGTGTCAATATAACTATCTCTTTAATAGAAAGAAAGATAATTACAAAGGTCAACCAAGATAACCCACACTAGGATTCCATGTAGAAAAATAGGGATATAGAAGATAAAATAAGTGTCAAGTTCTTGTGGAGAGTGATAGAAAGCAAGATTATCAGAAAGTTAACAACAAGAAAAACACAAACTTGTGATGAGATAAACATTCATTAGTTTCCTAGTAGAAAATGTAAATGGATAACATTTTTTATTTTAAGTACCATTTCCTAAAGTTTAGGAATTTATTTATGAGAATGACTCAGAACATAAAGAGATATACTTAAATTTTAAGAAGAGTTTCATAATGTAATAAATTTCTACCACTAACGCATCTTTTTTTCAAACGATGAGTATTCAAGATGAATTGGTCATACCTGAAGCACTAGAATCAACTTCTAGAGAATCACATAATCCACAAAGGATAAACTATATATATTTACATTGTCTTTAGAGATTAACCCAAACCAAAATGGTTAGTACAAGATCAGATGATCCCCAAAAAGAATAATCCTTTAGAAAAAGAAATAATTATCTTAATTTCTAAAATTAAACCAACAATGCCCGATGTTCAATAAATACAATTCAATAAAAAATTGTACTTAAAATCCATCAATATAATTCAAACTAATATTGAAACCCAAAACATAGAAGAAATTAATTACACAGTCTTCCCAGTTAAATTGAATTTAATAATAACATCGACTACTCTTAAAGTCACATACTTAAAATTAATTAACCTAATCACATATTCCCTATGATAGGTTAAAATTTTTCATAAATAACCCAAATCACTATAAATTCACAATAAAAACATAGATAAAAATCCACCATTACATCTCAAATGAAATCCCATAGTATTCTATTTTCTTTAGGCATATAGTATTCCCAAAAGAGTGGACATCTTCCAAAAGAACATTTATCGCCTAATCCCCAAATCATGTTCCTACACTAAGTATTTCCATTTGATAAGAAATAATATCCCAAATAAACTTATTAGTGATCAATAAAATCATGTAACTAAAAGGAATTAGTTACAATAACCATGGAATTCACATAGTCCAGTGGTAGGTGATAAATCTTAATCGCACTGTGGTTGTGGGTTCGATTCTTGCAGCTTTTTCTGACGCGACCGGTTGTCACATGGTCTGCATGTTGTCCTTTTTCAAAAAAAAAACTATATTTTATAATGTTCCCAAAATGATATAAATTCCTCTAAATAACTATAACATAATTTCACCACAAATGTTATCTAATACCTCACTTTTTCATCCAAAAATTTAATAACAAGTAATTGCCTCATATTCAAGGATCATATAAACCCAAATGGTTATTTATAAGTATATAAAAAATAGAAAACACAATTCTTACTAAAATAGCATTTTCACATAATAAACTGCAGGTTTACACATAAGGGAAAAGTCTTCCAAAGATATCCAATAGGAAAAAAGCACTAATACTTTTAAACATTTTAACATCAATTTATTTCCACATAAGTTCTTCCTTGACCAAGGGGTTATCCTATATAATAGACCATGCACTCGAGTAATGCCTAAGTCCCCTACATTTACAGAAAATGACAGTAACTGGATTCTTAGGATCATTTTTATTTTCATCCGTAGAAATCTTCATTTTTACTCAGTAATTCTTTACTTTATGTCCTTCTTTCCCACAAATAAAGAATTTATGTGTTCCATTAAGGCAATTTCCTTGGTGTCCCCTTCCACATTTCCCGCATGATGGAATTTGAGCTTTCTTTTCTCCATGGTCTCCACTACTGGAGCTCTTATCATTCACCGCCTTTCTCTTCTTTGTTGAGTCCAGGAGTTGGTTAATACATATGTTGTTGATCATATTTTTGGAATACTGATTTGGCATGAAAAAGATATCTTTTACACCTATCAACATTCCATTTTGTTGCTCATTTACTCTACCATGCCCACCTAGTACATCATGTTCAATGTTACTATGACTTTCTTGGAATCCAATCATAGACTAACACATGAAAGCATAGTGCGAGTCATAAAATCATTTAGAGAATATCATAACACCTTATTTTCAATCTAAAAAACCTTATGATTAACGACGATTATTTATTATCATCTTATTTCAAAATCCTTCCAATCTGTTTGTGAAGAGAATGGGAATTATCCTAAGCATATCCCCCGAGAGTGTCGTAACCAAGAGTGCAGCAAGGCCCATTGTCATATACCAAGATACCCCGTGTCAAGCCCGAAACTCCTTTCAAGAGTTTTCACTCCTAGGTACATCTGTGCCAGAGCCACCTCTACCTACTAATGTCCAGAAAAGGATGCATTGTTTAGAAAACCCACATAATCTCTACAATACCAAAATACTAGAAAGTTATTCTATACTAATCCTCAAAGTCTATCTTAGGGTAATGTGCTCTAATCAGAGTTTATATAAATTTATATTCCAATGTTTGTACTAAAATTCTTCTAATACCAACTATAACGCCCTGACCTAAGAAGCCCAGAGTTAGTGCATTGTTACATATCATTGGCATGATAGCAAAAGATCATGTCTCAAAAGACCAATTAGTTGAGTAGCCTTGGAATTACAAGCTACATTCATAAGGTTTACATTACATCCTAAAATGGAAAACTAAAAAAACATTGTTTCCATAGAAAAAACTGAGATCATATAGACTATCCCACCAAGTCATTCATAAGTTACTTCTTTTCATCCTGGGTTAAATAAAACATAGAAAGGGGTGAGCTCAGATGCTCATTAAGGATAAAAATAAAGTGGAACCTTTCATAAATAAGCATAATCATTTAAGGAAATGTATAATACTAAAACAAAATCCATTTAAACACAAACTTATACATAATATGGCATAGATAAAATCAAATGATTCCATTTACTTATTCACATGGATATTATACTAGTCGAATAATCACATGCAATATCAATAGACACTTTCATAATGATGGAATGCATAATTCCAGATTTCATAACCACATAGTCAGGGCCTTGTTCCAAGGATACAAATAAGATTTTGTCAATGCCTTTTTACAAGACAATAGTTTGTCTCATGATACCTACCGATTCATCTAGGAGCTATAGTAGGCTCCACCCATCACTTTCTATGTCCAATTCATTCCTCATATGAAAAGTTTGAAATATAACATAAACATTAATTTTAAAACTAGCATACGAAATGTCAATACTTTATCCACAAACCATGAATGGTATAAAATAGCACATCCACAATAAAAAATAACTCATTCATCAAAATATGGAAGATTTTATTGTAGCAGTTTAGCCTCAATAAAGAATAATGAAGGATATTGACAGAGATGAAAATAATCATCCAAACTATTGGAGAGAAATATCAACTTTTTTCTTGAAAACATTTAAAAGTCTAAATATTTATCAAGAATCCATTTAAAATAGATTTTTGAATCAAAGTGTCCCATACCACTTTTTAACTTATAAAATGAATTCTAATTTTAAAACATTAATGTCCATATAAATAAAACTATAAAACCATTTTTATAACATGGATATTAATGAGAAAGATTTAGAAAAATAAAATTTTAAAACATTAAAAATGGTATTTTAGTTAGAGTTTTTTAAAAAATGGGAGATGTTTGAAAAAAAATAATTGATGTAATCAAAACTTCATAATATCAGGAGAATAAAGGGATTCATGATAAAATATGTCAATTTATAGTATATATGTTAAACAAAAGTGAGTAGGTGCACAACAACAAAGAAGACTCAATGGAATATAAGTTAAGATGAAAATATTTATAAGAACCTTATCCTTAGGTAAAGGATAAATCAATGAAATAATTATGTGTGACAAATATAAATACACTCAACATGATTGGATATTTAGTGTAAATCAATTAGAGGACATTCACACATATTTTTGTAAAAACAACACCAATGACTTGGATGTTTAACTCAATGAATGGAAATTGAGTTATAATCAAGTTTATATAAATGACTTGAGAAATTATCAATAGAGTTATTATGTGTATCAAAATTATATCCCCACAAATGGGTGTGAAAATTACTACATAAATAATAAATAGTGACTCCACACATAATCTTGGAGTAAAATAATCAATGAAGTATGTGTAAATCCCACTGAGTGGAAATTGAAATCAGAAATTCCCTTACCGATTTGGTAACTTATGAAACATACAACCCATGAAAGGAGGATCATACAATGAAGATTGAAATACTCAAAAATTAAAGTATATTAAACCCAGAATACAATCACCGATAGTACATAGGCCGCACAAAAGGTGTTTTTAGCCAATATAGCATGAATCTCACGGGAATAAAAAGTGAGATGAAAACCCTTACTTTATTGTAATCAATCGAGTCATATGACCAAATGTTAATAACCAACAAATGGATATCATAATACTCTGAATACATTGTGAATCATGATAATATATATATATATATATATATATATATATCAATTGGTAGTACACAATACACCACATCCAATAAATAAGTGGTGAATAATAGAAATATCACATAATTAAAAGTGAGATAAGTATCCCCTTACTGTTGGATCTGAATCTACGGATTACACACAAGAGGGGGGGGGGTGAATTGTGTCTTTTCAAAATTATTACAATCTCTTCAATTTAGACAAATTCTGTCCACTATGCTTTAGCACGATTAAATATGCAGCGGAAAAAGTAAAAGCATGAACACACGGATGTATAGTGGTTCGGGGAACAGAAGGCCCCTAGTCCACTCCACCAACGCTCAAATCCACGAGCTTGGCGATTTTCACTATCTGGTCCTCGTTTCCTCAGACCTGTTCACAACTGAGTACAGGTAGTTGACACCTTTACAAGTTTCAGGCAAACACAGCCTTCCTGGTTCAAACACGAACCCACACAGCTTAGAACGAGAAGCTGATCACTCAAAAATAAAAAGGGTTTCGATAAAGAAAACACTTCTCCAGTTGTTCTTCACAATTGCAACAGAATGCAATTGACAGTAGATAGATCGTCGTCTTCAGAAAATAAAGATCTGTAATCAAAACAGTTCTGAGTCGATCCAGATGCAATAGATATTACAAGAAACTTCACAACTTCAGCAGCAGTAGATTCACAACAGATAGTCGATGTAGAACACGTGAATCTGCTATCAAGATCTTCCTTCGTTAATAAAGGTTTTACACTTCTTCTCGATCACCAGAAAAGAACGCCTTCACACAGTCTCTGTTTCTAGCTCGTTAAAATATCAATCTATATATTTCATACACTTTCCTGTGTATATATATATCCGAAGTTTCCAAGATAAAACATATATATTCAAATCTGAGAAAATCTTCCGCATAAATAGATCCATGAAAATCTCCTTTAGATTCGCGATATTAAATGAAATAACAGAGCCGTTGTAACTCCCCTAAAGAATCGGCATAAAAAGCTCCGTTTAAATCAATCATTAATCCGTTGAAAATCATCTTTGATTCAGTCAAAGTCGTACTTAAGAATCGGCTCGAAATCGGCTTAATAATCCGCCTGTTTGACCAATGCAAAAGGAAATATCGTCTGTCAAAAATATCCCGACGCCAAACGTAGGGTTGATGACGTGGCTCCAAACGTAGGGTTCAAAAACGTAAGGTTCACAAACGTAAGGTTCAGAACGTAAGGTTCAGAACGTAAGATTGAACATACATACTTTCTCTTCAGCATTCAAACGTAGGGTTGATCATCCATACTTTGTCTTGCTTCAACTCTCCAAAGAACGTACGGTTGATTATAAAAGTAAGGTTGATGATCCATACTTTTGAGAAACAAACTCAACACTGAAAACTAACGTACGGTTTCTCTTCAGTACTTGTTCAACAACAAAAACGTAAGGTTCCTTCCAAACGTAATGTTCTTCTTCCATACTTTTCAACAACGTAAGGTTCATTAACCATACGTTTCAAAATAACGTAAAAAGTAAACTTTTCATCCATACGTTACGTTCATCAATGTAGGGTATAAACAGTGATTCCAGTACGCGCTAAAATTGATCTCACGCTACAGTGATTCCAGAACGCGCTAAAATTGATCTCGCGCTACAGTGATTCCAGAACGCGCTAAAATTGATCTTGGAATAAGTGAAGTATGAAATATCGTTATATGAAATAAATAAATAATATAAATTCCTGCAAAATACTCAACGAAATAATTAGTAAATAATTAAGGGTATTTGTGAGCATCAAAATCATCATAAAGAGATAGAGTATTATTTAAAATAATCTCCCCCTTTAAAAAACATTATTTTGAATTGTTTGAAAACAATACATTGCTCAACAATATCCCCCTTTTTGATGATCACAAAACCCATAAAATAATAGAACTAATTTAATTGCAATCTTTATTGAAAAATTAGTTTTATAAAATTTTAGAATTTTGAAAGGATTAAAACAATATTTAACTATAATAAAATTTCTCCCCATAAAAATAAATTTTCAGCTAAAAATAGATAAAAGATAAATGTCGTATATATCCAAATTCTCCCATATATCCAAATTTCTTCATAGAAAACAAATGAATTTAAATGTTGTGTTTATCCAAATTCTCCCCCTTTTTGTGATATCAAAAAGAATGAAAAATTACGGATTTGAACACATTCAATATTGCACTGAACTATAAGTAAATGCTATAATTAACTGTGTATGAATAAGTGAATTTGTTATACTGGCTAACTTAATCATAAATCAATAAACAACAAAACAAAAAAGAAGTAAGAAAAGAATTTTCATTCACAAGCTGTTATATATAAACGATTGTGATATACAGAGGAATCAAGGTTCATAGAAAAGACAGGGAAAAAAGGTGTCTATCTCCTTTGAATCGCGGTATTTATCTCTGTAAACTGTTCTCTGAGCCTCTTCATCATCCCATCTCCTAACTTGATGATAAGATCTCTATTCTCTTGAGTCATATGAATATCTTCAATCAAATTAACTCTGAAAAACTCATGCATTCTTTCTTCTTTTTCAACAAAAAGAGCCAGTTTCTCTGATAACTGATTCAAAAGAATTCTAATTGGTTGCTCTCCAGATGTCAATTGATCCACTAAAAATCTCTGATTATCTAGAAACACTGACAAAGTGGCACTATTACACTGAAGATCGTGTAATCTGTCACTCATATTGCTCATTGCTGTAGTAATTTCTTGAAATCTCCGAATCAAATCAGGTGAAGAGCCTGATCCACTCAAAGCACTATTTGCAACAGACTCAAATTTATTCTCCATGTACATCTTCAACTCAGACAAATCATCTTTCTTTACCATCTCTGATTTTAACTGATCAACAGCATGCAGCATATCAGTCTTAAACAAATCTACTTCCTGTCTTGAAACAGTACATTCTTTCAGCTTCTGAAACTTCAACTGCTCTAAGTTCAGAGAATTTCTGAGACTAACATTCTCAGATTCTAACTGAGAGATACGCTTGTACAACTCAACAACTTCTTCTTTTCTCGAATCAGGGGCACCCTGTGCTCGATTCTCATGTCCAAAATTAGGTTGATGAAGAAGGGCAAGTGGTAAGGAATCTGCATCTGACTGTTCTTTGTCCTTGTCCTGACAAGGTTGATCCACTGAACTATCTTTTGAAGCCTGAAACTCTTCCACTGAAAAATCTTCCTGAAGTACTTCTGTATTAGCTTCAGAAGTATGTTCATCACGAACAGTAGTCTCTCTGACTTCTACTGATTGGTCAAGAACATTATCTTCATGTAAATCTTGAGGTCGGGCCACTTCTTCACCAGGCACTGCCTCCATAAGTTGTTCTTGTTGAATTACTTTTTCAACAGCCACAGCAGCAGATTGAGGTTCTTTTTGAGTTTCTGTTTGAGCTGTTGGTTCCTCTATCGGTGCAGTCTGCTCCACAACAGCTTCTCTCACAAATGAATAAGAAATTAACGGGTCAGAGGATTTCAAGGCAGGAGAGATAATTTCTTCATCAATTGACCTCTTCCTTCTAGATTGAAGTCCTTCTTGACTTCTCTCTTCCTCAACTTCCTCCATCTCAAAACGAATTCTCCTTTCCACTGTACAAACTCTTGATTCTGCTTGTCCCTCCTTGGACTTAGCCGGTTGAGTCTGAGCACTCTCCGAGTTTTCCTCAGCTCCAACAGGTAAGAGTTTTCCTTTAATTGTGCTCCAGAAGTATCCTACTTTCCTCAAAGTTCCAGCATTAAAAACATTACTGTGGTGACATTTCACCCCAGCATCTACCAATCTGATCATTCCTCTTTTAAACAAAAACAAAGAAATGAACCTTCCATAAGGGAAAAAGGTCATTCTTGCTTCACTCTGACAACAGTAACTCAGATATCTTATCATAAACCGAGGAAAATTAAACTTAATATCACACATCAGAAGATACATTATGTACATGTCAGGGTATAGGATTTTCTCCATCTCAGCCATTCTTGGTGCTAAACCAGTCTGAACAAATTTTACCAAAATTTTCTGATCGGGCTCCAAATCCTTAATAAACATTTTATTTATCACTCTGGTTCCAAACAGAAAAGACATAATGTCTTCAGACTTATGTACAGAATCTCCAATATTCCGTAAATCGAAATGAAAAACTCCTTCATGAGGGCAGTTAAGAATTTGACTTATCTCTACAGATGATATCGAAAAGTCCTTATCCTCTATTTGAGCCAATAAACTATCTTCTATATCTCCAAGGCTAAACTGAACAGTTCTAAAGAAATGTCTCATTTCTGCCTCATATAGAAACTCAGAATTTTCACTATTAAAAGCTTGCTCAAGGCTTTGAAACGACAACGCTTGCTTCAACAGTAAATTAGTTTCAAACAGCCACTCTAAATCTATGAGTTTACCTTGCAGTATTTTCCGACCAACTACCTTAGGTTTCTTTGCAGCACTGCTCTCGGCTTCATCTGGACGCTTAGTCTTTGCCATTCCAACAACGATTTCTGAAGGTTCATAAGTTTAGGGTTTGAAGATTCAGAAAAGGGTTTTGGAGCAGATGTGCGGTTTTAGGTTTTCGAAAGGGTTTCCGAAAAAGAGGTGAAGCAGTTTAGAAGGTGAAAAGGTTCTGACAGCCTTGATTCCTATGTAATAACTAAGCATTACTTTTATTTAAAACAAAATAAAATTACTTATAGAGGGAAACATAAATTAAGCAGAATTCAAAAACAGAATAAGATTTTTAAAAAAAAAACTATTTAAAATTAAATAAACCTAACTCCCCCTTAATAAATTCAAACCTTGCCGTGGGAAGTGGTTTAGTAAAAATATCTGCTAATTGATTTTCTGTATTTATAAATTCTAAAAATATATCCTTTTTAAACACATGATCTCTTAAAAAGTGATGTCTTATATCAATGTGCTTAGTTCTAGAATGACTAATAGGATTTTTTGAAATATTAATTGCACTAGTATTATCACATAAAATAGGTGTATTATTGAAATTTAATCCAAAGTCCATAAGAGTGTTTTTCATCCACAACACCTGTGCACAGCAACTACCTGCAGACATATATTCTGCTTCGGCTGTTGACAGGGCAACTGAGTGTTGTTTCTTACTAGACCATGATACTAAAGACTTCCCTAAAAAGTGACATGTTCCTGAAGTACTCTTCCTATCTAATCTACAGCTTCCAAAGTCAGCATCTGAATATGAGATTAAATTAAAATCAGAGGTTTTTGGATAAAGCAAAGATTGATAAATAGTACCTTTTAAATATCTAAAATTCTTTTAACAGCAGTTAAGTGGGATTCTTTGGGATTTGATTGAAATCAAGCATAAAGACATACTGAATACATTATATCTGGTCTACTAGCAGTAAGATATAACAAACTACCAATCATACCTCTATATAACTTGTTGTCCACTGATTTTCTAGTTTCATCCAAATCAAGTTTTATATTAGTACACATAGGAGTTGTAAATGGCTTGCTGTTTTCAAGTCCGAATTTCTTATGTAAATCAGTAATGTATTTGCATTGATTTAAAACATTTCCAAAATCTTTTTGAAATATTTGAAGACCCAAAAAAAAATTTAATTCTCCCATCATACTCATTTCAAATTCTTTTTGCATTAATTCTGAAAATTCATGACAAAGAATTTTATTAGTTGATCCAAAAATTACATCATCAACATAAATTTGAACCAACAAAACATTATTTTTCACAGTTTTCTTAAAGAGTGTTGGATCTGCCAGTCCAACAGTAAAATCATTTTTCAAAAGAAAAGAACTTAGTATTTCATACCAAGCTCTAGGTGCTTGTTTAAGGCCATAAAGAGCTTTAGTAAGTTTGAAAACAGAATCTGGTTTTTGAGAATTTTCAAAACCAGGAGGTTGCTCAACATAAACTTCCTCCATTAAATAACCATTTAAAAAGGCAGATTTAACATCCATCTGAAATAATTTAAAATTCATATAAGATGCATAGGCTAAAAGGATTCTAATGGCTTCTAACCTGGCTACAGGTGCAAAGGTCTCATCATAATCTATTCCTTCTTCTTGATTATATCCTTTAGCTACTAATCTTGCTTTATTTCTAGTTATTATCCCTTGATCATCCTGTTTATTCCTAAAGACCCATTTAGTTCCTATTACTGGATAATCATGTGGTCTTTCAACTAATTCCCAAACCATATTTCTCTTGAACTGGTTCAATTCATCCTGCATTGCTACTACCCAGCTCTCATCATCTAAGGCTTCTTCTATGGTCTTAGGTTCTTGTTGGGATAGGAAAGCAGAGAATTCAACTATGTTTCCAAGGTTTCTTCTAGTTTGAATACCAGTCTCTAAGTCACCTATCACAGATTCTAAAGGGTGATTCTTTAAGGTTCTAGACTGTCTAGGCATTACATTCAAAGGTTCTTCAGTGTCATGTTCTTCTGAACTGGACTGAATTTCTTTTATATCATTTTCAAAATCATTCTTTAAATTCTCAAGTCTCATGTTTTCATTAGAATCAGGTTTATCTATTTGTTCTATCCTTTTCTCAAAAGGATCAGATTCATCAAATTTCACATGAACTGATTCTTCAACAATCCTTGACTTTTTATTATAGACTCTATAAGCTTTGGAGGTTGCAGAATATCCTAAGAAAATACCTTTATCAGATTTTGGATCAAATTTACCAAGATTATCTTTGGTATTCAAGATGTAAACCTTGCATCCAAAAACATTAAAGTAATTTACTTTAGGTTTTCTGTTATTCCATAGTTCATAGGGTGTCTTTTTCAAAATAGGTCTTATTAAAATTCTATTCATTATATAACAAGCTGTATTAACAGCTTCTGCCCAGAAATATATAGGTAGACTATATTCATTTAACATAGTTCTAGCCATTTCTTGAATAGTTCTATTTCTTCTTTCTACAATCCCGTTCTGTTGAGGTGTTCTTGGAGCAGAGAAGGTGTGTTTAATACCCATGTTTGAGCAAAAGGAATTAAATTCATGGTTCTCAAATTCTCCACCATGATCACTTCTCAATGAGATTACATTAAAACCTTTTTCATTTTGAATAGATTTACAAAAACCATCAAATAAACTAAAATCTTCACTTTTAAATTTCAAAAAGAAAATCCAAGTAAATCTAGAATAATCATCAACTAATACATAAACATATAATTTACCAGCTAAACTTGCTACTCTTGAAGGTCCAAACAAATCCATATGGATAAGTTCTAGAGGTTTAGTTGTAGAAACTTTATTAACAGATTTGAATGATGATTTGTGTTGCTTGCCAAGCTGACATGCATCACAGAATCTGTCATTTTCAAATTTGAGACTAGGCAAATCAGAAACTAGATGTTTCTTAGATAATTTATGTAAAGAATATATATTGCAATGACCAAGTCCTCTATGCCGGATCCAAGATTCACTTATATTAGCAGTTAAGCAGTTTACTTGTTGTTTACACAAGGAATACAAATCCAAAGTATAAACATTATCAGTTCTGGGTGCTCTAAACTTAAACAGTTTATCTTTAGAAACAGTACAACTATTGTTAGTAAAATCAACAGTGTATCCATCATCACAGAGTTGAGAGATACTTATCAGATTGTGTTTTAACCCTTGTACATAAAGTACTTTGTTGATTGAGACTGTCTCTGGATCTCCAACTATTCCAATACCAATAATCTTTCCTTTGGCATTGTCACCAAAGGTGACAAGTCCTCCTTCCTTTCGAGTAAGAGAAGAGAAATTAGCTGAAGTTCCACTCATGTGTCTTGAGCAGCCACTGTCCATATACCATATTTCTTTCTTTCTTTGGTGTCCTGCTACCTCATCAGTTTCAGCCATGAAACACATATTTGCTTTTAAATTGGCTTCCTCCTTCTCTGAGCTTGATTCAGAAGAATTACTTGAGTCTTCAGAAACACTCCAAGTAGCTTTCATAGCTTTCTTGTCTTTCTGCTCATAATCATCTATTTTGAAGAATTTCTTCTTCTTTTCATTTTTCAATTTTGGGCAATCCGGTCTGATATGTCCCATCTTTTTGCATTCATAACATCTCACTTCCTTGCTATCCTTCTTGAAGGATTTCTTGAAGTCTTTCTTCTTACTGTAGAACTTTCTGAATTTTCTGGCTAGCTGAGCCAGTTCTTCATCCGAATTTGAAGAATCAAAGCTTTCTGATTTAGCACTTACTTCTCTGTTCTTCATCTTTCTATCCTTTTGTTGAGAAGTCACTTTCAAAGCAGTATTTTCCCTTTTTATGTAGACTTTATGCTCATTTTCCTCATCTTGCATTTCAGCCTCGTACATCATCAATGTACCAATCAACTCTCTCATAGTTAGATCTTTAACAGAAGTTGATTGTCTGATTGCTGCAGAGATTCCATTCCATCGAGTAGGAAGTACTCTCAGTACCTTTAACGCTTGATCAGCCTGTTTGATTGGTTCTCCTAGAGAGGTTATATTATTGACAATTTCTGTCAATCTTCCATTCATCTGAGTGATGCTCTCTCCTTCAATCATTCTGAAAGTATCGAATTTTAACTTACCAGTTGCATATCTCATCTGTCTTACATTATCTGTTCCTTCATAAGCAACAGCTATTGTTTGCCACATTTCATATGCAGTCGGGCATTGAGATACTCTGTTAAATTCATCCGGTCCTAGACCACAGATGATTTCATTCATAGCTTTTGAATTCATGTCATACTCAGCCTCTGTAGCAGCACTCCATGTATCGGGATTTTCAGGAATTTCATAGGGAGTCAGAATCTTTGAATAGACTTTGTAACCAAGATTTTTCAGATAAATAATCATACGTGATTTCCAGCAGCCATAATTATCTCCATTAAAGTAAGGTGCTCTGACCATTGACATTCCCTCTCTCGTATCAGCCATGATACACTATGTATAATCTTTAAATACTTCTAGCTTGATAAGACTTTAAAAATAAGAAGCTCCTCCTCTGATACCAATTGTTGGATCTGAATCTACGGATTACACACAAGAGGGGGGGTGAATTGTGTCTTTTCAAAATTATTACAATCTCTTCAATTTAGACAAATTCTGTCCACTATGCTTTAGCACGATTAAATATGCAGCGGAAAAAGTAAAAGCATGAACACACGGATGTATAGTGGTTCGGGGAACAGAAGGCCCCTAGTCCACTCCACCAACGCTCAAATCCACGAGCTTAGCGATTTTCACTATCTGGTCCTCGTTTCCACAGACCTGTTCACAACTGAGTACAGGCAGTTGACACCTTTACAAGTTTCAGGCAAACACAGCCTTCCTGGTTCAAACACGAACCCACACAGCTTAGAACGAGAAGCTGATCACTCAAAAATAAAAAGGGTTTCGATAAAGAAAACACTTCTCCAGTTGTTCTTCACAATTGCAACAGAATGCAATTGACAGTAGATAGATCGTCGTCTTCAGAAAATAAAGATCTGTAATCAAAACAGTTCTGAGTCGATCCAGTTGCAATAGATATTACAAGAAACTTCACAACTTCAGCAGTAGTAGATTCACAACAGATAGTCGATGTAGAACACATGAATCTGCTATCAAGATCTTCCTTCGGTAATAAAGGTTTTACACTTCTTCTCGATCACCAGAAAAGAACGCCTTCACACAGTCTCTATTTCTTGCTCGTTAAAAGATCAATCTATATATTTTATACACTTTCCTGTGTATATATATATCCGAAGTTTCCAAGATAGAACATATATATTCAAATCTGAGAAAATCTTCCGCATATATAGATCCCTGAAAATCTCCTTTAGATTCGCGATATTAAATGAAATAACAGAGCCGTTGTAACTACCCTGAAGAATCGGCATAAAAAGCTCCATTTAAATCAATCATTAATCCGTTGAAAATCGTCTTTGATTCAGTCAAATTCGTACTTAAGAATCGGCTCGAAATCCGCTTAATAATACGCCTGTTTGACCAATGCAAAAGGAAATATCGTCTGTCAAAAATATCCCGACGCCAAACGTAGGGTTGATGACGTGGCTCCAAACGTAGGGTTCACAAACGTAAGGTTCACAAACGTAAGGTTCAGAACGTAAGGTTCAGAACGTAAGATTGAACATACATACTTTCTCTTCAGCATTCAAACGTAGGGTTGATCATCCATACTTTGTCTTGCTTCAACTCCCCAAATAACGTACGGTTGATTATAAAAGTAAGGTTGATGATCCATACTTTTGAGAAACAAACTCAACACTGAAAACTAACATACGGTTTCTCTTCCATACTTGTTCAACAACAAAAACGTAAGGTTCCTTCCAAACGTAATGTTCTTCTTCCATACTTTTCAACAACGTAAGGTTCATTAACCATACGTTTCAAAATAACGTAAAAAGTAAACTTTTCATCCATACGTTACGTTCATCAACGTAGGGTATGAACAGTGATTCCAGTACGCGCTAAAATTGATCTCGCGCTACAGTGATTCCAGAACGTGCTAAAATTGATCTCGCGCTACAGTGATTCCAGAACGCGCTAAAATTGATCTTGGAATAAGTGAAGTATGAAATCTCGTTATATGAAATAAATAAATAAAATAAATTCCTGCAAAATACTCAACGAAATAATTAGTAAATAATTAAGGGTATTTGTGAGCATCAAAATCATCATAAAGAGACAGAGTATTATTTAAAATAATCTCCCCCTTTAAAAAACATTATTTTGAATTGTTTGAAAACAATACATCGCTCAACACTTACCTTGTACATTTCTTGGGTCGGGGGTACGATAATATCATATATTATGGTGAAATAATTGTTATCAAATTATACAGTAACCATATACATTAATATGATATCATATATGATCTTCTAATATTGATATTTTAGTATTATTGTCATTTCAGGTGTCAACTGATTCGTTCTCATTTATATGCTCTGTTATGTAAGACATGTTTGTTATGGATTATATGTATCATATTAATATTAAGAATGATATTAAGTCTTTAAACATTATTTTTAATCATAAAATGAAAATTATTCTTGAATGTATACGATGAGGAATGAATCTCATAGCATTCATGGGGACGGTAATCCATACGTACGCACAAGCGACAATATAATTCTTTCGATATTAAAATTATATATAATTATATGGTATATCATATATACAGAATAATTACCATGTTATATTTATTATTTACACCAATTATACATCATTATTATACCCATCCAAATAATAATGTATTGAATAACAGCTACACCATGACGTGGAGACGGTGTGTCGTACGTACGCATGTATGGTGAAATGTCATTCAAAAGATGGATAGAATAATGAATATGGTTGTTCCATATTTATAATAACATCACAATATTTAGAAGAAATATTATTTTATAATTAAATAATTTTCAGTTTCTAATGGCTCCAAAATGAATTATTTAAAGGATAAAGTGGGTTTGGGTCGTAAAACACTCAATAAATTGGTTTTATCTAGGTTTGGGTCACTATATTAACCTTATCGTTTAGATTTAACTCTTTATTTAATAGTTTGACATTTACCATGTCTCTTTGTATTTTTATATTATATGGTTAATAAACATACTATATACTTCCAAGAGTACCCCAAGAGGTTCATTAATGATAATATTATCATTATATAAGTCTTTTTTCCTATCATTAAATTTTTATAAATAGAATATCAATTAATAATATAATATTTTGTTAAAAACTCTTTTATGTCAATTTTGACACTATTTGGTATTTTGTTTTTTCTAAATTTATAACTGCATTATTACTTCAAAAAAAACTCATATAACAAACCTAAAATGTCATATTAACCTTTAAAATTAGCAAAATTCAAAAAAAGTCTCAAATTACATTTATTTGGATATTTATAATATCAATTATTTTAATATTTCATTGATTAGGTAATTACTGCATCATCATTGTGTCATAAATAAATTAGATTATTTAATGTCTAAAAAATATAAATAAACTACCATTATGTATGAAATCCTTTTCTCATTATAATGAATATTTATAGTCGAATTTATCTTATGTGTAACCCTATATTAAAAATGTTTCAGTTATTAAACATTTAATTTAACACTTGTAACTCTTCTTTGAATTAAATAATATTAAATTTCCTAATGTAATAAAAGTGGTCCTAAAGGATCATATTTCATTCCTAAGGATGTTTTTGGTCGAATTAAACTCATCCAATTGAATTAGGACATGTGTTAGGGTAATAATAATAATATCATTTTTACCCTTAATTACCCTATTTACTTTTAACTGTAGTAAATAAAAGTAAAACGTTACTATTCAACCAAAATTATTTTCATCTTAATGAACCTCATTTTACTTAATGATATCAACCATTTCTCTCAAATTTTTGAAATTAAACTCATAGAAGTGGTAAAATTATGTTTTTTGTAAATTTGCAAATGCTTCTAGGAGGTGGGTAAAAGACGGAAAAAAGTTCAATAAACTTTTATACATATAATATTATTATGAAATAACTCCAATGAATTATATTAAACTCATATAGGTATTATATATCTATTCTGACTTAAAATAAAGTTTAATAAAATAAATAATTATTTAAATAAAATGTCGGTTTTAAACTATAACACCTTATTTTTCACTATTCTTAAAAAATGGAATGTTTTCAGAAAAATACCAAACATTTACCATAAGTTAATTTTGATATTCCAAAATTAAAAATTTATTCTCTTTTACTAAATTAGAAACATAGAAGTTTCATTAATTAATTTATAATTAATTCCCATTGTCAAACCGAAAAGTGGGTTTTTAAAAAGTTAAAACTATCAAAATAATGACCTGTGTTTATGTCTAATTTTAACGCAAAATTACTTATAATCACCTAAATTTTATAAAATGATAAAACTATAATATAATTATACTTCCAAAAATTCAAATACATAATTTAACAATATAAGTTATTTTGATTAAAAAGGATGTTTTCAATTAAAATTTAGTATTTTTCAGTATTCATCAAAATATAAAAGTTTTTAGAAAAGTACCAAATATTTATCCAAAATAATTTTTTAGGTCCCAAATCTAATGAAGAATTTAATTTCATTAAATTTAATATATAAAAGTTTCAAATATTGGTTTTAAAAAGGTTTTCCATTAAAAGGTGGTAAAATTTCATTTTTTGAAAAATACTACTTTTATGTGAAAAAAATGAATTTGTTCTTATATTAAGTCAAATAAAAACATAATATGGATTCTAAAATTATATGGAGTATATAAAATTCAATATTCAGTTAATAATTTTCATAAATGCTTTTGAACGGCTAGTTTGGTAAGTCATAGTGTGGTCAAACTCGGTGTTGCATATAACACATGCTATTGAATTACGGAAAATAACATACTATGATATATTAGGGTGTACCAATTATTAGTATTATGGTCATGTTTATCACAGATTTCACAAACAAGGTCAATAGTTTGAACTTCAAGGAATCTACTATGTTAAATTAATTGGACATTCCTAGACAAGGCTTCAATATTAGCAGAAATTGTTCTATAATCACTAAGTATTTGGAACTTTCCATTTGTTGTGTGGTAAATAATTGTTTAATCAATGAAATTATAAAATTTCTGGGATTTCTCATTTAGATTTACCATTTGATTCGTTCCCTGGTTTAAGGTAGGGTAATATTGAAGGTACACTATTAGCGGAGACTGCAACTTTTATTTTTAGGCTTTAAGAACATTAGGATCTAAAGTAAATGGTCTCATAGGATTATATTATATCCCTCCCCTAGTATTATAAACCTAACTAAGTATTTTGGTATATCAAGGGTGTAAAAGTTCATGCATTGATAGAAAGTGTGGAATAATAAGAGAAATGGGGGTGAGAATAAAGATTTTTGGTTGGTCATGGGAGAGTGGACGTTTCTAGCATAGACTAAAAATCCAGCCGACTTGAATCCACCAAGAATAAGGACTGAAATGGGATTCTAGATGGATGAATGTCGGTACAATGTGGAGGAATAAATATAATTCATATATTTACTATAAAATATTTAAACTGTTTCCCATTTCCCCCATATCTATGGATTTATGAACAAAATTTTGGGTTGGTATTCTAGGAAACCAACTCTGGCATAGAATTTTATATTTTTCATGGGATTCCTAGATCTCCCATGAAACATCAAAATTAGATATGGAAATAGTTTAATGAAAATTTATCAGTGGTGTTATGCATACTTAGTTCATATTACATAGTTATTAAAGTTTAATTTTTTCTTCTACAATTATTTTATTTGAATGTTATCTGGTTCACTTTGCCAAAAATTATGTGTATATCATAGTGATCCAGAATAATTAAATATTACCCAAGACATGTGTAAACTGCCAATGAAATATTTAATTCAAAAATTGACAAGTGATATTTTTTCATGGAGATGAAATAATGTTCCATTTTTTGGTGCATTTGGGTAATATTTAAAAACATGATGTGAAAATAAGTTTAATGTGTAAAATTCACTAATAATGATATTGATAAATAATTAATAACAATATAATGATAATATAAATTGAATATTATCCAATTTTTGTGGACAATTAATTATAAATAGTCCCTATATCTTGTGTATCTTTATATCACAATTGAATACATGTGAGAGAATGCTTAAAAGAAGGGTGGAACATGAACATAATAAGTCAGAAAGGATTATCTATAAAATAAATTACTAAAACCCACACATTTTTTTGACCATAATCTTAGTGGTGTATCAATGTACCATACCACTTCAAGTGTTATATTTTAAAACCAGATTTCTTCTAAGATCCAACTTTATCAAAGGTGAAGTATGAAGAATCTGAATTCTAACAATGGAAGGGGTGTTTCGATCCTTGATGGTAATAAGTTTCATTGTTAGAAGAACATGATTCTTACCCATATTCTAACACATAATCTTAATGTTGGTGATGGTATTATAGTATATTTTATACCATGTCCAAGAGATGCACTAACGATATTTGTAGAAAATACAAATATGGAGTCATATAGAATAGAAAAAATGCTATACTATTATCATTGTCTAATAAGGTGCACAAAAAATTTATGATTCTAAAATTATCCAAGGATAGGTGGGATATATTGAAAACCTGATTTAGAGGAATATTAATGTAAATTAGGTCAATAAAACCTAAAGATATAGTTTTTAAGATATTGGATGGGATGATGATGAGATACTTGATGAGTATATCACTATAGTTAATGAAATGCTGAGTCATATTAGGGGACTTGGTGATACTTTTGGATGATTTTAAAATGGTCAAGATGCTAGTAATAAACTTTTCTTGATATATTTTATCAAAATATAATATTCTTAAAATAAAAAAAGACGTATATATGGATTAGTTGAATAATAATCTCCTCAACTGTGAGTTGATAAAAGGATCATGTATTCAATAAGAAAGTCAAGGTGGAGATGACATTAAAAAAGTGGGACTAACTCAATTCCAAGTAAGAGGAAGTCGATTCCATTGGGGAATTATATTCAAGGGAGGTAAATGATAAATAATAAAACTAAATTATAGACCTTATATCTAAAATCATTAAAAATGTAAAGGGTAAATAAAATGGATATCTTCTACATAAAATATTTAAGTGTGGAGAAATTATAAACGTTATAACATATTTATCATCAATTAGTTTATAATTCAAATATTAATAGAAAAGTGTATGAACATATATAAATAAATCTAGAAAAGGTTCTAAAGAAACAAAAAAGACTAGTGAGAGTATGGAAAAGTTTTAATGTGGAAAAATAATAAGTTTCCTAATAAATAATGTGGATGACTACATGACATCAAGTAAACATTATAAAGTGTACTTACTTGTAAGAGTCAATAAATTAATGTAATATGTATAGAGACAATAAAAAATCTTATTAAGTGGGTAATATAGAGATCAGATATACACTAAACACATGTTATAAACTAATCGTGAAGTGTGTCTTGAGAGGAAAACCAAACATTAGAAAGGAATAAAACCCATGAAGTAAGAGTAAGTGAATCTAAGAAGACTTAATAATGAATTTTTAAATAAATATGATGATTATATTTATGAAATTAAACAACTAAAGTAAAAGTGGATATGAAAGAGAGAACTATAAAGAATCCTATGAGTAAAGTGGATACTAAATAAAAAAAGCTAAATATAGAAGAATCATGGTATTTTAAAGACTAAAAGAACCTTGGAAGAATGAAAAATTATTATGATAAGGATATTAAAATAAAGGATGATTCATCTCAAGATACATATAAATACTATATTAAACCTCAGGTAAGCACTAATCTCATTTTACCCAAAACTATTAAATATATTTTTTCTAATATTTCAGGTTCTTAATGATAATCTAGGAAACCCTTTGTTAATTAAAACTATAAAAAACATTTGAAAATTATATAAAGATAAATATAGTTTAAAAAGAATATACTCCATAAATATAAGGTAAGAGGAGTATACAAATTTTTATATATGAAATTTATTATTCCAAGAAAGACTCAATAGTTTCAAGGGAGAATAGGTTTTAAGGGATATTGTTCATACTATAGGGATTTTTGGAATAAAAAATATGTTTTTATTGGTAAAAAATTTCTATTTATTTGAATATGAGATGGTGGGAATTGAGGTGGATCTATACTAATATGTGAAGAAGAAAATCCAAATGTAAATAGACTAAAAAATGAGATTCACCACAATTACTTATCCAAAGCATATTTTATTAACTTGAGTAAATATATGGAAGGATTAATTAGAAAGGTCACAATGTTGAGGAATCTAGGATCATTATTTCAAGATAATCTTAATAAATTGTTAGTGAAAATAAGACTTTGAGATGAAGTAAATTTGAAAACTTATTTCATATTTATGTATCACTCAATGCATGAAAGAGAAGAAAAACATGGATTCATGATAGTGGTTTCTCATCACCGATGAAAAAATATATTAGGATCATAATTAATATTCAAGTAAACAATGTTAGTGTTTTAATGTTTGTTAATTAGTTTTCCTTTATGATCATGGAATCGGGTATCCTGAAATTGAACCTCAAATGTTGAAATATGAAGATGTATTGTCTGTGGATGGCATCAAACACAACCTATTGATGGTGAGTTAGCTATATATTAATTTAAATGAGGTTATTTTCAATAGAATCGTATTACTCACCAATATAACCAAATATAATAGTATTATCACTAAATTTGAAACAAAAAGTTGTAATCTTTTTCGTATTGGTGATCCAAGTAATTCATGTTAACTCAATAAGAAAGAAGAAAATAAATTTTAGCACAAGCGAATTTACCATCATTGTTAGAAGAGATGAAGAAAAAAATTAAATAGAATATAATTTTAGGAATCTATCCCAACTAATAATTTAAGAAGATATTTTTTTACATATTATCAAAATGGGATGATGATATAGGGGAAACATAAATGAATAGAAATAAAATCAACCAGGATACATGAGTTAATCCACTCTATTTTATTTTAACTTATGAGTCGCCAATATAGAAAAATTTACCTCTGTTTCATTACATTTATTAATGATTTCTATTGAATTAATAATGAAATATTTATATAACATAATTCATAAAAAATAGGGATGTTCAATATTTTCAGAAGAGAAGTTGAGAGACAGATGTTGGCCACTGTCCAAAAGTTAAGGATATATTATTTAATGAAATTTCATACATTCTTTTGAATAATATCATTATAAATATGGGATTGACCAATAAAATAATCCTTATAACCTTTAGAAAAAAGTTATTTTTGAAATAATGAATGAAACTTTTGTTGAAATGGGATAAACTATACTTGCATAGTATAATTGGTCAATTTGTTTTGGAAGAGAAGCTATATGAATGTATATAAATTTTTAGAACATGTGTTTATTAATACCAAATATATAAATTAATTCTCATGAGATGTGATATAAAAGGTGAAAAATGTTCAACTACTTCAGAATCTTTGGAAGCCCCTCTTTGATTAAAAAATCTAAGAAATTTTGATGGGAATTCAAAGCAAGGTATCATTCTAGGTGAATTTACTGTTGTAAAAGGATAAAGTTCATGGAATAATAGGATTAATGAGTTTGATTAATTTTATGATGTAAATATCTATAAAAATATACCAAATATTAAAATTCTTTTTGGAGGAGTTTTTAAATACTTAGATACAGATAATGATCAGATTTTTGAGAAAATCAGTGAGGAACAGTTTGGAATTGGACCATATGTTGTTGATATTAAATTTTATAATAATAACAATTATGTAGAAGATATTGAATTAAAAAATTATAAGTACCATAAGATGAATAACAATGTGGATGTAGAGAATATAATTGAAAATCCGAATAATCATGTTCGAATAATTAGAAGATTGAGGATTGACAACTAAACTGCTCTTATCAGTAATATAAATCCACATTTGGTTTCATATGATGGAAAATAAAATTCATTGGTCAATTTTATTAATTATGAAATAATAAATATTAAAAAAAATTCCACTTGGGATCTATTAACAAGACTAGAGGAAAAAATATCATTGGTTCTTTGTGGTTATTCAGATACAAGTTGAATAATAAAGGATAAGTCCCATGGAATAAGGAAATAATTTTATAAAATGGTTATTAATAGGACAAAAGAGTTAATTTTTATGATACTGTTACACCTATTGTAAGACCAGAATCTATAAGGATACTCTAAGGATATGAAGCTCAATGTTAGTGAAGAATATAACAAATGGATGTAAAAGTTACCTTCATAAGTGGAGACATGGAAGATGATGTTTATATTGAGTATACTAGTATATTTATTCTTAAAAATGATGGAAAAAAGGATTTAAAGTTTAATAATCTTCCCAATGGGCTATACTATTCCCCCAATGCCTAGTTTTGAAATCCAAATGGATGTATGAAAGATATAAATTTCTGTAAAGGAATGATTGAAAATAACCATTATGTGATGATTTTTTGAGAAGGTAATCTTATTGTTACCATTAATATTGATATTATTATTTCTATAGGTGACAAATAAATTTCTTGGATAGAATATTACAAATAGATTAAAAATTATTTTTAGATGTCTATATTTGAAGATTGTATATATTTTATTAGATTGGATGTGTTGTGAAATGAAGATTATATTTTTCATTCCAAAGACAATTATCAAAGAGATATATTAAAAAAGATTGGAATAGAAAACACAAAAGTAGTATCCACCCCCATAAATGTTGGGATAATGAATGGAATTGATGTTTAAGGGGTTTTTTGAGTCAAAATATGTTTAGAAGTCAGATGGTTGTCAAAGTGATCCTTTGGAATAAATTTTAATTTCTACCAAAATAGATCTCTATTACCAACATGGAATCTTAGTCTTTAGGTTAATGTAGAAAAGCGGTGAGCAACTAAATTTTTCTTGATTTACATATATAAACTTTAATGTGATTATAATGAAAGGAATTATACTTTGGTTGAGATATTTCTTTTTGAACAAATCAAGGTTTTCTGGAAAAATAATAAATTGAAACTTGTTACAATAAATACTATAGATTCTAAATATGTGGTTGATAGAAGTGACATTACTCCCACGATATGTATGAGAAAAATTTAAATACTTGAGGGTGAATATTAGAATCCATTAATAATTTCATGTGACGATCAAGGTGAAATTAATATTTATTAAAATTTATTGTTACACTGTAGATGCAAGAGATTTGATATTATATTTCAATTCACCAAAGAAAAGGTTTCAAAAAGAGATATAGAGTTGGGTTAATTCCAAAAAGAGATCAAAATGAGGATAAACTAACTAATCCTATACCCAAGGGATGGTTTGATACATTTATTTTGAACAAGAATATTTATATATTCCCTCTCATTTGAGGGGATTTCGAGAGACTCCCACTATAATTCAGATTATATTTTCAAAGTGGGAGAACAAGAACACAACCCTAATGGGAGATAAGTAAACTATTCTATTTAACTAACTTTTATCTAAATCATGGGATATTTCTAAAAGGGGTAGAATATATTTAATGAGTTCTTGGATTGATGTTGATATCATTTAATCACTTAGCTAGAAGTTTCTTGTCATCGTGGGATATAATTCTCTAAAAAAACTACTTTATCTTATAGTATATTGTAAATATGATTCTATTTGAGAAAGTATAATTTTCTATTTTTTATAGTGAGTTATTTAGGCTAAGAATAAATATAAATGGGGAGACTGAAACACCGATTAGAATTGTTGAAGAATATTGTATTTGATATCAACTATGTGTAAGATCTTGGGAATAATGTTTCACAATATTTTGGAGTTGTTTTATAATGCTTGGGAATGATTTGAGAAATTTGTTGTAGGTTCAATGGTTTTTTTATCAATTCAATAATATATATTGTAAAACATCCTTATTCTAGATTGATATATATGATGTGTGTTCATAAGTAAGATATGATCATTTTTCTGAGTTTGAAAATGAGATGATATATTTTAATCTAGTGATGGTAAATAAGTTATTTATTGGTATATAAGATGTTTTCGGGGTTTATCACATTTCTCAAAGAGGTCCATATAAATCATTAAAGGATAATATCTTATGAATGATGTATAAGATACTCTCTAGTATTCGAACAAGGTTGAATAAAAAAGTTGAAGACCATGCGTAAGATCATATGTTAGACATTTGATTTGAAATGTTATATGATATTTTACACATGAATGATGTTTTTGATATATGAGGATAAAAAATTAAAAATGTGGTGATACTTAGGATGTTTTTACCCCATGAAAGATGTTAAAAAAGGGAAACTGAATAATTTTTAAATCTATAATATTAAATATGGAAGATAATAATTAATTATTTTTTATTTTGAGTAGGGAAAATCGAATAATCTAATGTATAACCTAATATAATATCTTATCACTTTGTAGATATGTATGTTTTTATAAATTTTATGTAATAACCTATAGTTATTAAAAATAATTGTTTCTGGAGTTAGAGAATTTTTAGATTTAAATACTCTATGAATGAAATGAAGACAGACAATGAAAGATAAGTTCATTAAGGGTTTAAATATCATATTGGTTCAAGTGAGATTTTGATTCAATATATGGGTTATGTATTACAAAATTTGATATTAAAGAGAATTTAGATAATTTTGTGAGTCTAGATGTCATTATATGAAGCTCTATTAATAAAAACATTCATTCAAATGTGGAATAATTTAAAAATATCTCATATTTCATAGTGGTTTATAATAATGAAATATTAAAAGTATAATGTAATTTATAATTATTTTTTACTAGTATTAAATTTTAATTAATCCAATGGTTGTTATTGACCAGATTAAAATTTTCAAAGATCACACTTATATAAATCATTAGAGGTTTATAAATTTAAAATATGGGGAATATTGTTTATATGTTCCTATGAGTATTTATGGAATAAAATAAAGAAAATAATATTTTAATTTAAAATTTAGAATTCAAGTGTCAATACATTTCATAATTGTATAAATACAATATCAATAAGAAAAATAAGAGATTTTCCATTGGTTCATTATATTACAATTGATAGTTAGGGTCAAGAAAAGGTGATTATGTTAATGACCATCGAAAGGATTATTTGTGAGGAAGAAGAAGACTAAGGTGTATGTGTGTGCTCTCATGAAAACTATGGTCACCATAAGAGATTAAGGATGAAAATAAACTATATATCAATAATTTTCATTTTTTTAGTAGATTAAGTCCTTATAAAAATAGATTATATTACTCTTTAGTTTGGTAACATCTGATAATGAGACAAAGATCTTATTTAACTCAAATATTTTATTAAATTAATGAAGATTTTTGTTTCAATTATTATGAATTCCTAGTAATATTCATGAATTTAATGATACCTTCCCAAATATTGTGTGTGATTCAAATGCAATTATTATCAATAAAATAGAAATCATTATATAATCTGTGTCTCCAAATATCCGAAACAAAACAAGTATTTGGTTTACTATTTGGATCCAAAATTTGTAAAAAAATAAATGTATGTTTTGCATCACCATAATACAATTATATATTGGTGGGAGAGTGTCTAAAATAATATTAGATAATTATATTAATAATTCACTGAGCTTTGTTTCAGAAATAAATTCTAAATAACCTAAATAATTGATTCACACCCCTTTTAGTGGTGGGTGAAATTTCCTGGAATCATGATAAATATTTTTTATATTATGTTTATTACATTATTTATTTTATACATTAGTAACTACATATTATATATTTCATATTAAATAAATATAATTTTATATCTAATGTAAAAACAATTACAAATAAAAAAAAGAAAAACATAAATTTTTATATGTATGTAACCCCATCCGTAAGTGTAAATTTTACATTCCACCTTGTTTTCACTTACACATATCACCATTTATGAATAAATAAATATATCAAAAATTCAAACACACACCCACACACATGCACACACTCCCTCCCTCCCCCTCCCTATTTCTATATCCTATATGGGCCTTATAATTTTTTATACATATCCCACATCAAAACAATCCACAGCCACTATGTACTTTTATTAATATAATGTATATTATGTTTTTATGTGTGTATGTTACGTTATTTACGATTATTGTAAATTTTTAAATATATATATATATAAGGTTTTCGTTTTAAATTAATTTATAGACATTTTTTCAAATAATATGAATTAATAAATTAATAACAATAAATATGAAATTTAAACTTATGTATCCCATAAATAAATAAGAGTGGAAATCGCATACAATTTTTCCACTTTCACAAAAATTAATTTCATTACTTAAATAAATAAATTAAAATTAAATATTCCTTCAATGATTTTCATTGTATCACTTATGTAACACCTCACACTCTAATACAATACGTCACACAATTTTTCTAACATATACTCATCACTGCATACTCACCCAAAAACACATACACAATCAATCCACCCAACCTTAATATATAAAAAAAATAAAAATGATTTTTTTTAGAATTTGCTTATATTTTTATGAAATTTACAGTTTTATTTACATCATTTTTATTAACATTTGATAATTATTTAAAAAAATGTGTTAATGGATTTTAAACATATTTTTTAAATTATTTTCACAAAAACGATTAATCATATTTTTTTAGATTTTATAAAACATTTATCTTATTTAATAAAATATTGATGATAATTTTTTGTAATTTTTAAATTTTCTTAGAGTTTTGTTATCTTTTTTTTTAAAAATATATATAATTATCTTTTAGGTAGTATTTTTAAATTTTGATAAATTTTTTTCAAAATATTAAATAATTTTAAATACTATAAAAAATTAGTGAATATTATTTATCTTTTAAACATCACCATACCTCTTAAAAATCATGAACATGACTTACAAAAAAGTGTCTTAAAAGGTAAAATTATGAACATTACAAAAAAGTATGAACATATATCATAAAAAAGGATGAGTATGTACCATTAAAAGATAAAATTATTGGATAATGTAAAAAAATTAATATGATTCCTAAAATGATTCAAAATATCCTCTAAAAATCAAAACTCCTTCTAACAAGTAAGATCATAAAAATAATTATTATATAAGAGCATGAACATTCTTCATTTTATTAATTTATCAGCCTCTTGCATATTTTCATGCATGATGTAATTATAACATCAAAATTTATCTTTATCTATTTATAACATCAGATATATTAATTGTTATTATTTTACAATCAATGATGTGGGTATAAAAACTTTTCACTGATTATGTATAATACTAAATTTTATTTCTATATATATTTAATCATGTTAAAACATATGGTTAATTTTCTGAATTAATTTATTAAAAATTTAAATTTTAGGTGTCCAAATTACTCTAAGACTAAATGGTTTGAATGAAAAATGAAGCACAATCTCTTCATTATGTTATTACCACTAAAATATCAAAGACAGACTCAAGTGGTTATGTATCTATTTGTAGTTATGTGTGATTGTGTTTATATCTTTAAAAGTATAGATATTGGTATAATATAAATATCTAGTGCAAATATCAAAATGAAAAACATTCAATACAAATTGTTAAGAAAATATGTGAATGTGTGTGATGTCTGGTTGTTATTGGTAAAAAATGAATAATAGAACCATGCACCATCCATAGATAAAGTGGTGCATCTATATGTAATGTGATTATCAGATAATTAAAATTAATTAGTGGTAGATATATCAAAAAACAATGTGACAACATGTGATATTCTATCAATACTGAATATTAAAAAAGAGAAAATTTGGTTTTTCTTAGAAACAGTATACAATTCTTGTGTGAAATATAAAATGATTGTTAAAGTAGGTAAAACTCTAATAATATATATACATATATATATTATCAGTTAAAAATATGATTTTATGTAATGTAAAAATGATTCCACTAATGAGTTTATAGAATTATTCATTTATGAATAAAACTATGATGTCATCTTCTAACATGTTTTATGTTACCATATAAACATGAAATTATAATATACATCAATAAAATTCAATCTATATTTATCAATAACTACTAAGAAATGTACATTTATAAATTCTAAATTATATAGTATAATGGGTTCCATTAAAGGTGATGATAAAAACAAATTATTTTTATTAGTGCAACATCTGGTGCAGATAAGGGTTCATTTATGGATACAAATTCTAAAAAACACCGAACCCAAAAATCAGAAACAAAATATCAACAATATAAAATATTAAACATGTGGAAGTAAATGATGTATGTGAAGAAGATAATACATAGATTAAAAATAATGTTAGAACCTGATAATGAATGTTTAAATAGATGAATTATTTCCTCTAATTCATATTAATATCTACTATAAGACAATTATTACATAAACAATGAAAAAAGTTTAGATTCCAAATTTAAACTTTTTCCAAATAATTGTCCAATAGATACCTAGTATTTCAATAATGCTAAATACATAATTTTTCTAAATTTTATTTCATCCTAAAAAAATGATGTTTTTCGTTATTTATTTATTGGTGTTAATCCCATAGATATTTCTATTGATTTAATGAATAGATATAAATATTATTTTTAGAGTTTTGGTAGTGTGTTTGATGTGAAATTTGTTATTGGGAATTAATTTTTTTACTTTTATCAGTGATTTCTGATAATTTATAATAAAAGTGAATAAAACCCTACTTTTTATTAGTTATTTTTATAACCTAATAAAAGATGGCTATTTTATAATTTTTCTTTAAAAAAATTAATAAAAGGGCATTTTCACCAACTTTTTTAGTAGTGGATGCTGGAGTTTGTGCCCTAGAACCAACAGAAAATTGAATACCAAAATATTTAATGACTAAAATATTAAAAAATAAAAAATAAAATATTAATTGTTCTTTTTAATAAAACTATTTTCATAATCTCCATATATTATATATTTCATCATAAGATATTAACAGTTCCCCACAATAATGAGAACCTTATAATGTTATGATAATATTCATAAAACATATATCTTACTGTCTAGATAACATCTATCTAATAGGACACAGATAATGTTGGACTATTTTGTGATGGGGGATCATAAGTCATTGAAACTACTTCTCATTAACATGGTATATGGTAATCTTCAATAACAAACATTATGATAACTATCCCACTAATGGGAATTCGACATGTAATATATGTACTTGGATGTTCATCTCTATGAAAGTGTGTATTGGTATTTAGAGTTGGTAATATTTTTAACGTATATTATGAATCAAATACTTTATGTATTGGTGAAAATCATGTATACATATGATCGTGGTGAGGTATGATAAATTGTATGTGTCATATGTGATATGACATTAATTGATTATGTAAATAAAGGATTTTTCTATTTCAAGTTATAAATGATGATATCTCAAGCCCTTTGATTGAAATGGAAATTTATGATTAAATAAAGATCCCGGGTAGTTCATCAAAAGGATCATTTTTGTGATTCAAATAAATATAAATCAATTATATAGGTGAAATACATAAATTATACAGTATTCTCGATGAGATATCAAGACAAATGGATTATATTACAAAGTAAGTGTTCATATGAGGTTGTTGTCATTATAATATCATCTTGTCTCTCAATGGGATCCTTGACTTGTTGTTAGACACCAATATTATACTATTGACAAGTTAACTAAATTCCAATAAGAAAGAGTCCTATAGGATTACACACTATGTGTATCCAAAAACTCAGTAAAATTCTATTTGAAATTAATATTATGTGTAAATATTATTCTAATATTGAGGTTTAATAATTATTAAATTTAGGTTGACGACATAAATTAAGTCACCTGATATATTAAATTTTAGTATATGTGATTTGAATATTAAATAAATATTATTTTTTAGGTAGAGACTATAATATATATTTACTTCTTTTTTATTATTTGTCGGGTAATAAATACGTATCTATACACCATTTAGTGAATAGATAAAAATAAATATTTATTCAATTCCACTAACATTAAAATAAATATTAATACAAATTTTTTTTTGAATATAATAAATATTTATTTATTTAATGAATAATATTATGATATTTAATTGTTTAAATAAATATTTATTATTTTTGTTTTGATAAATTCTACGGAGAATTAATGGGGTGAGTTAAGATTTAATTGAAAAATCATATATTTTTTTAAAAATCATTTAATTAAATATTTTGGTTTGTGAATTATTATTTATAAATCTGTGAGTTAGTGCATTTTAAGTAATATAATAATAAAATTATTATTATTTTACATTTTTAATATTTTAACAAGAGTATTGAGTGAATGTCCTCAGTGTAATTATAAAATCATTAACCCAAATAATATATTCCATTTTTTATAATATTTTTCTTGGGTGATGTAAATAGCATGAAAAACGTTCCCTCTAAATAGAATTCTCTCAAGAATATGATATCCTATAAATAATTATCTTAATAATGAGAGAAAATTTTCACCCTCCCGCTCCTGGATATGAGAAAAAAAGATAAATTCTTTCAAGTCATATGAGTTTTTTGTTACAATCAACATTTAACGAATGAAATAATTTGGTTCCTCTATTTTAGTATATGAAATACCAATAATGATGTTATGGTATCCATTGATCATGTGTGGAGACCTCTTGCGGAATTTTGTTTTGGATTATTTACTCAAATAAAGATATGCTTAGATATGTATCTAGATTGATAATCAATAAGGGGAATTATCAAGTCTTGGTAATTGTTTCACTAAAATAACTATAAATTAAATGAGAAAATATCATCTCGATAGAGATTTATAGATTTTTTATGTTAATTTAATCTAATTTATCAATTTAAATCAATGAAGTACATTTTGGGGTATGGTTCAGACTACTTACATTGTTCCCCATAACCTTCATGTTGTGTAATAGTTGTCAAATTATAATTGAAAACTATTTTTTATTTCATTTATCTTTTTTTGGGTTTTGTTATAGTTATTTAATTTTTGGTTTTTCACAATTAATCCAAAATGAAATATAATGTTTTTTAATTCACATGAATAAGAACATGCTAAGAACATATTAATAACACTCAAATATCCCATCGAGATGTTTTTAGAAGGATGGAAAAACTAGAAAGTTAAATGGTTTGTAACTGAGAAGTACACACAATAGACACTTGGTGAAACACATATGAACATGCTATGATAATCTTGATAAAACATGTGGGGGTTGGTACATAGAGTGTAAATACACACAATATAATGAAAACCAATTTGAACATGGTATGGTAGAGACTACACGACATGTAGAGGATGCAGACACTTTTTAAATCACATAGTTTCGTACTCATGAGAATTTTAGAATCTATATAGTAAAAGTATAAAAAATTTAACTAAAAAACACCACATATTGACTACCATCCAAGAGAAACTACATCACATGTAGTACAAATTTTTTTGCTATCTGTGCATTCTACATAATACTCAATAATAAATCTGATATACATGTTGGTTCTGAAGAAATGTAGTATGGGTGGCCAGAAATGAATTACATAGCATTTATCTGGTTGTACGTGTCATTGAAGTGCCCAGATCAGTGTGAATCACTGAGAGGGGGAGGGGGTGAATCAGTGATCCCTTAAAACTTTTTACTAATTGATTCCTTATCAATTAAACCTCTATGGCTGGTTAAAGCCTCGATCCACTCTTCTTGTATCTCTCAACCTTTCCCGGATAATGCAGTAATGAAAAGGCACAGGACACAAGGATTTACAAGGTTCGGCACCAAAGGCCTACATCCTTGCCATGCTCTCCCAGCATGGATTCTCCCATTATAATCTGTTAGTATTACAATGGTCGATACAGCTTCCCACCGTATCTCTCCTGAGTCCCACAGGAGGGTCTTTATACTGTGTCCCACAGTGTTACCAGAGTCCCACTGGCCTGCTCCAGAATCCCACTGAAGACTTCTTCTCCCTGAGTCCCACAGGGTCTTCTCCTGGCTCCTCGAGTCACACGAGTAGCTCTTCTTCACATTAAGTTCTTCAAGTAACTTCAGCAGCCTGGGATAAAGGCTGCTGGCCTTGCTCGGTACCTCTGATCACTTGAGTTGATCAGGTCTTCTCGTCTTGCTCGGGCTTTATCACCTTCTTCTAAGGATGACCCAGCTTCTCTCCAATTACTGAATACTCAGACAATTGATGTCTTTAACTTCAGTCTGGTCCAGTCTCAGTTCAAATCAACTTCATGCACTAAGTGCATGGCCTTCTCAAATATCTTCAAGATCTTCAAGTCTTGGACTCCTCAGATGCACACCACTGATTTAACTTTCTTCACGTGTGCACGTGCATGCATGCATGCATGCACTCCTTCTTTCTTCTTCTTGGTGCAGTAAACCCACAAAGGGTGTAGTATCTTTAAGCACACACCTTCACTGAACTTCACACACTTAATTCAATTTTCTTACACACTTGAATGTGTGTTATACAATAGTGTGAGTGTCCTCTTCTCCTTCTTCTAAGTGTGTACACACTTCACTTAGTGCACACACATAGGTTCGGCCTTCACTTGCTTTGCACACACAATTTATTCTTCATTTTGCACACACTTAAGCTTGGCCTACTTCACTTGCAAAGCACACATACTTCCTTGTTCTTTTAATTTCCTTCAAAGTGTGCACTCCTCTTATGCACCCACTTGGTACTTCATTTTGCACACATAAGGGCTACGACCTCCACTTGTATTTTTCTTTTGCACAAACTTCCTCTCGGCCTTCAACTTTTACTTTGCACACACAAGAGGCAAAGCCTCGGCTCTTCATGCTTTGCACACCTACTGCCCGTAGGGTGTTCTTGGTGTAGCAAGCACACAGGGTGCGAGGTGCAAGGGCCTCCTCCTCTTCTTTCCCACTATCGCGCAAGTCCTCAAGCACTTGAGTGCAAGGAGGCTCGGGTGCGCAAGTGCCACTGCCACAAGGGCGTGCAAGTGTGCACTGGCACAGGGGCGCGCAAGACCTCCTACCCGCGGGGCGCGCAAGTGCAACACCCGCGGGGTCTTCCTCCTGCCGCGTAAGGGTGCGGGCAGAGAGGGAACAAGCCTCGGGCGCGCAAAGTGTTGCGGCCATGAGCTCTTCCTACCGCGCAAAGGATTAGCGCGCAGGGGACTTCAGCCGCGCAAATCTTTGCGTGGGGGCTTCTTCTTCGCGAGGCAGAGGCACTCACGGATCAACAGGTCTTCAACAAAAACATCAGCAAACTGCACAGAGGGCTCGACCTCATTTTTATAGGCAGAGGAGAGGCGGTTCTATCCGCGTGAAATAACTTCAAACACCCGAGATCTTCGGATCTTTAAAAATCTTTTCAAATCTTGTTTTTCATTCTCGGTTTGACGCGAGTTCTCTCATTTTTCTTTCCTCTTCGTGCATGCGACTCATAACGCATGCACAGCCTTCGGTTTAGGCTCATCCCATGCAAAAAACACCAACCACATGGCCTCGGCAGCTTCTCTTGCCTCGGCCTCAAACGAAATTCTCATTTGTCGCATGCAAGTCTATTTTTGTGCTTGGTTCTGTTCAGTGTGGCCAGACGAGCCGAATGGAGGTCTCAGTTTCGGCAATGGTGGCCGGGAACTCGAAATAGGTCGTCGGGATGCCTCTGGTTCGTCGACGGTCGTCGGGTGGCCTTGGCATGGCCTCGACACGAGCTCGAGGTAGGAGACGCCTCGGAGCCGTCGGATCAGGTCTTTGGACGGCCTGGATTTGATCGCTAGTGGCGTGATTAGATGGGCGGCTCGGATCTGGCGCGCGATGAGACGGACGGCCAGGATCTCTTCCGCGGAAAAAATCCGCGTCCCACATCGAATCCTCGCCCGGTTTTCTCGCGGCTTATTAACATGCCGCTGCCGCAACACCCCAATTGAACTTCCTCCCTCCCGGTGCCGCCCCGCACCGGGTTCTCTCTGCGGGCGCGCTCTGCGCCCACCTTGCTCCCTGCGGGCGCGCTTCTGGCGCCCACTATGCTCTCCGGGTGCGCGGGTTTCACCACCGCGTGCCCTTGGGGGCTTACACACGGCCCCTGCCTCTGCCGCCCGGGCTGGCCACATGGGATCCCCCCTTGGGCGTGGCGCCATAGGCCCACATGTGCCTTGGGGGTTGAACCCTTAAGGCTGGCCTTGGCTGGCCAATTTTTTTTGGCAAAGTAACAAATAAGACTTTGTCAAAAACAAAGTTCTCCATGAAAAATACCAATTCTAAATGCCAAATGCCTAGCCACTTTAAGCCTTTCTTCCTCTTCTCCATTTCTTCCATTTCTTCATTTCTTCTTCATAAGAATTCTTCCAATCTCCACAACATATATTCATTACTTAGGAGGGAAATTCTTGAAGGTACTTCTTCTTCAACCGAACTCCTGAATCACTTAAATTCTTCAATGTGCTTCATTGATCTAATCAGAGATCAATTGGAACACTTCCAATTCACATGCACTAAGAGTTAGTACATGGACTTCTTTAAATCCACTTCATCCACTCAGTGGTTGTGGATGGATCATCTTGATTCTTCAACTCCTCATGCATTGTCACTACAATGCATGGTCTTCTAATCATGTTGTGACATTGTATCGAGTTGATACAAGTTCTTGGAACTTTAAGAACAGCTCAACAATCGTCAGATTTTCTTAGAGAATGTTTCAAACCATCATCTCCTATGTCACTTAGTGAATCTCCTAAGTGACATGCATCTTAGTACATGGTCATTCTCCATTCCTCACCAACACCATCACAACCTTTGGCATTCACATCTTGACATTCCTTGACTTCCATTCATTCCAAGACAACTTCATGCCTCATTGACAACAAATGCAACATAATGCACTTCAATCTCCCCCTTTGTATTTGTTGTCAATACACTTCAGCACATATGAATGGGTCAATATGTGTGCCAATATTTCTCCCCCTTATTGGCAATCAAATGCAAAGGTGTGGTGTGGTTCACTTTCAAAAAAAAATCTTCCTCCCTTAGAATAGTATTTTCTTGAAAAACACTGAGAGAGGGATGATGTCACATGTTCTCTTTAGCAAAGAACCTTTAGTAAATCAGCTCTAAGTCTACTTGGGCTAACCCGGTGTAGAAAACAAGAGTGATATGACCAAGGAATTCAAAGCTGTCCAAAATTCACTGTACATGTGAGATCATGCTTCAGGGGTTTGAAATTTTTCAGATATATCAATGAATTGCTAAATCCTGCACAACTTCACAAAACTCATTAAAAAGATCAGGTGCAAAGATAAAGCTCCCCCTTTCATCCATTTGTCTTCAATCCATACTCCCCATTAATTGACAAGATAAACTCAATTAAGAAACAAGGGATGAAAGTATAATTGGAATACCTTCACTTTTCTCATGATGGTATTAATCTCAGAATCCCATCTTCTTCAGATTGGCTCCCCCTCAAGGGGTGCACTCCATTCTGTCCAAACCACTCTCCAGATGAGAATGATCATCATCTTCAATTCCCTGCAATGTTAGCACATGTAAATACCAATAGTATAAGGGAATAAGATGGAACCTCCTTGGTTCATCAATGTGAACAACAAGGTTGAGAAGATTCTCTCAACCGAGATGTCCCATTTTCACCAGTCTTCACACTTGCACATTTGATCTTCATTGATGATTGTGCTGGTGTGGATCTCAAAACATCTTCATGGGAAATGTTCTTCTTCCCTTTTGCCTTAGCAATTGCCAGAACTTCATCTTCAGCTCTCTGTAGATCTTTGGCAAGTTGCAACTGATTTGGCCATATGACTAGTAAGTCACTTGAAAGTGTGGCCTCAGTTCTGGACATTCCACATGGTTCCTTTGATTCTGTCAAGCTACCTCTCTTAGGCAACTTGTTTTCAATCAATCCCTTCTGCTTCTTTTGGATTGATTGTCTGTTTGAGTTCAGTTGGCTTCTATTGATTTCCATGGCTTCTTTACAAAGATCCATGGTATGACCATTCCTTCCACAGTAGAAGCACTTCTTCTTGGTGGTCCTTCTGGATGACTCACCCTTCTTGGATTTAGAATCCAAGGACTTCTCTTCATTTCTCAATCTCTTCTTGGGAGCATTTTCAATTTTCTTCTTGCTTCCCAAGGATTCTTTCTGAGCCAGGTTCTGTGATCTTTTCTTCTTTTGAGCTCTGGATACAGTTGGAGATTGACATGTATCTTTTTGACCACTTTTTCAATCATCCCAGATGTTGTCAAGTAATCCAAATCTGTTAGCAGTAAACAGATGTCTCTGGACCTGTGGATGTTGCTTCTTTTCTTCTGGCTTGCTCCCCCTTGGCCTGGGCTTCCTCTGTGCTTTGGCATTCAGTGGATTGTACCAACAATCCTTTGCACAATGCCCAAACTTGTTACAACACCAGCATTGTCCCATGAATCTTGACCTCTTCAGTCCTTCTGATTGTAGGGTACTTTTCTTGACCTGTTGTGCTGTTTCAGGAGAGCTCTGCTTTTTCACCTTCCTCATCCAGATGGATGGAACCTTCTTCTTAGAAGATGTTGCACTTTCATTAGAGGATGTCTTTCTCTTAGAATCATCCTGCTCAAAGCATACTTGGGTAGCAACATGTCTTCTACCAGCTGACTGGGAGGTTTCAGCTTTGGGTGATTGCAGATTTGTCAATATCACCTCTAGTTCTAAGCACTTCATGTTAAGGGAGTTCTTCTCATCCTCAACAACTCTTAGCTTTCCTTCCCAACTTTCTTTCAGCTGATTCATCTGGTCATCATGCACTGTCTTCAATTCAAGCAATGAATTGTCAAGCTCCTTCACCCTTTTTGCTTTGTCTTCAAGTTGAGCATCTTTGACAACCATTGAACCTCTGTGCCTCTTTTCCAGTGCACGAAAAACATCTTTGATCATTATCAAAAATATTTCTTTCTCAGAAGAGCTCCTTTGCAATTCTTCACAGGTATCTTCATATCTTTCATTGCAAAGGGAAACAGTTTCATCTTTGGCCTTCACCAGCTTTCTGAGAGTGTTGGTTATGCCAACCCTTTTTGCCAATTGGACTTTGAGAGAATTGGCTTCATCTTCTAGCTGTAATTTTTCTTCTTGAAGATCAAGGAGGCCTGTAGCTATACACATTTCAACTTCCTTGGGGACTCTCTTCTGAAGATATTTGATTGCATTTAGAAGATCATTTCTTCCATCTTCATCACAGCTAGAGCAGGCTTCATCAGAAGAATGATAAAAGGAATTGTCATCTGATGTGACTTTCACATTTCTTTCCATAGAAGGAGTTTCTCTGATTGCACCAGCCTTCTTCTTCATCTTCTTTGCCTGTTTCTTCATTCTGTTTTTCTGAGTCTTGGCAGATATCTCCATTTGAGGCTGGTCACTCATTTCCTCAAATCTGCACTCCATATAGACTCTCTTGGATCTTTTAGAGGTAACCTGGCTCTGATACCAATTGAAGTGCCCAGATCAGTGTGAATCATTGAGAGGGGGAGGGGGTGAATCAGTGATCCCTTAAAACTTTTTACTAATTGATTCCTTATCAATTAAACCTCTATGGCTGGTTAAAGCCTCGATCCACTCTTCTTGTATCTCTCAACCTTTCCCGGATAATGCAGTAATGAAAAGGCACAGGACACAAGGATTTACAAGGTTCGGCACCAAAGGCCTACATCCTTGCCATGCTCTCCCAGCATGGATTCTCCCATTATAATCTGTTAGTATTACAATGGTCGATACAGCTTCCCACCGTATCTCTCCTGAGTCCCACAGGAGGGTCTTTATACTGCGTCCCACAGTGTTACCAGAGTCCCACTGGCCTGCTCCAGAATCCCACTGAAGACTTCTTCTCCCTGAGTCCCACAGGGTCTTCTCCTGGCTCCTCGAGTCACACGAGTAGCTCTTCTTCACTTTAAGTTCTTCAAGTAACTTCAGCAGCCTGGGATAAAGGCTGCTGGCCTTGCTCGGTACCTCTGATCACTTGAGTTGATCAGGTCTTCTCGTCTTGCTCGGGCTTTATCACCTTCTTCTAAGGATGACCCGGCTTCTCTCCAATTACTGAATACTCAGACAATTGATGTCTTTAACTTCAGTCTGGTCCAGTCTCAGTTCAAATCAACTTCATGCACTAAGTGCATGGCCTTCTCAAATCTCTTCAAGATCTTCAAGTCTTGGACTCCTCAGATGCACACCAATGATTTAACTTTCTTCACGTGTGCACGTGCATGCATGCATGCATGCACTCCTTCTTTCTTCTTCTTGGTGCAGTAAACCCACAAAGGGTGTAGTATCTTTAAGCACACACCTTCACTGAACTTCACACACTTAATTCAATTTTCTTACACACTTGAATGTGTGTTATACAATAGTGTGAGTGTCCTCTTCTCCTTCTTCTAAGTGTGTACACACTTCACTTAGTGCACACACATAGGTTTGGCCTTCACTTGCTTTGCACACACAATTTATTCTTCATTTTGCACACACTTAAGCTTGGCCTACTTCACTTGCAAAGCACACATACTTCCTTGTTCTTTTAATTTCCTTCAAAGTGTGCACTCCTCTTATGCACCCACTTGGTACTTCATTTTGCACACACAAGGGCTACGGCCTCCACTTGTATTTTTCTTTTGCACAAACTTCCTCTCAGCCTTCAACTTTTACTTTGCACACACAAGAGGCAAAGCCTCGGCTCTTCTTGCTTTGCACACCTACTGCCCGTAGGGTGTTCTTGGTGTAGCAAGCACACATGGTGTGAGGTGCAAGGGCCTCCTCCTCTTCTTTCCCACTATCGCGCAAGTCCTCAAGCACTTGAGTGCAAGGAGGCTCGGGTGCGCAAGTGCCACTGCCACAAGGGCGTGCAAGTGTGCACTGGCACAGGGGCGCACAAGACCTCCAACCCGCGGGGCGCGCAAGTGCAACACCCGCGGGGTCTTCCTCCTGCCGCACAAGGGTGCGGGCAGAGAGGGAACAAGCCTCGGGTGTGCAAAGTGTTGCGGCCACGAGCTCTTCCTGCCGCGCAAAGGATTAGCGCGCAGGGGACTTCAGCCGCGCAAATCTTTGCACGGGGGCTTCTTCTTCGCGAGGCAGAGGCACTCACGGATCAACAGGTCTTCAACAAAAACATCAGCAAACTGCACAGAGGGCTCGGCCTCATTTTTATAGGCAGAGGAGAGGTGGTTCTATCCGCGTGAAATAACTTCAAACACCCGAGATCTTCGGATCTTTAAAAATCTTTTCAAATCTTGTTTTTCATTCTCGGTTTGACGCGGGTTCTCTCATTTTTCTTTCCTCTTCGTGCATGCGACTCATAACGCATGCACAGCCTTCGGTTTAGGCTCATCCCATGCAAAAACACCAACCACATGGCCTCGACAGCTTCTCTTGCCTCGGCCTCAAACGAAATTCTCATTTGTCGCATGCAAGTCTATTTTTGTGCATGGTTGTGTTCAGTGTGGCCAGACGAGCCGAATGGAGGTCTCGGTTTCGGCAATGGTGGCCGGGAACTCGAAATAGGTCGTCGGGATGCCTCTGGTTCGTCGGCGGTCGTCGGGTGGCCTTGGCATGGCCTCGGCATGAGCTCGAGGTAGGAGACGCCTCGGAGCCGTCGGATCAGGTCTTTGGACGGCCTGGATTTGATCGCTAGTGGCACGATTAGATGGGAGGCTCGGATCTGGCGCGCGATGAGACGGACGGCCAGGATCTCTTCCGCGGGAAAAATCCGCGTCCCACATCGAATCCCCGCCCGGTTTTCTCGCAGCTTATTAACATGCCACTGCCGCAACACCCCAATTGAACTTCCTCCCTCCCGGTGCCACCCCGCACCGGGTTCTCTCTGCGGGCGCGCTCTGCGCCCACCTTGCTCCCTGCGGGCGCGCTTCTGGCGCCCACTATGCTCTCCGGGTGCGCGGGTTTCACCACCGCGTGCCCTCGGGGGCTTACACACGGCCCCTGCCTCTGCCGCCCGGGCTGGCCACATGGGATCCCCCCTTGGGCGTGGCGCCTTAGGCCCACATGTGCCTTGGGGGTTGAACCCTTAAGGCTGGCCTTGGCTGGCCAATTTTTTTGGCAAAGTAACAAATAAGACTTTGTCAAAAACAAAGTTCTCCATGAAAAATACCAATTCTAAATGCCAAATGCCTAGACACTTTAAGCCTTTCTTCCTCTTCTCCATTTCTTCCATTTCTTCATTTCTTCTTCATAAGAATTCTTCCAATCTCCACAACATATATTCATTACTTAGGAGGGAAATTCTTGAAGGTACTTCTTCTTCAACCGAACTCCTGAATCACTTAAATTCTTCAATGTGCTTCATTGATCTAATCAGAGATCAATTGGAACACTTCCAATTCACATGCACTAAGAGTTAGTACATGGACTTCTTTAAATCCACTTCATCCACTCAGTGGTTGTGGATGGATCATCTTGCTTCTTCAACTCCTCATGCATTGTCACTACAATGCATGGTCTTCTAATCATGTTGTGACATTGTATCGAGTTGATACAAGTTCTTGGAACTTTAAGAACAGCTCAACAATCGTCAGATTTTCTTAGAGAATGTTTCAAACCATCATCTCCTATGTCACTTAGTGAATCTCCTAAGTGACATGCATCTTAGTACATGGTCATTCTCCATTCCTCACCAACACCATCACAACCTTTGGCATTCACATCTTGACATTCCTTGACTTCCATTCATTCCAAGACAACTTCATGCCTCATTGACAAAAAATGCAACAAAATGCACTTCAGTCATTTAACATGGGTCAAATCATGAAAAATACATGGATATAGGTAATCCGTATAAGTCAAACACATTAGAAATTTAAAGGTAAATTGAATGAATGACCTGAAGTCTATCTGGTGTACACACGCCATGCGAAAGGGGTTTCTGAAAAATTACACAATGAGTGAATTCGGATGGAAATGTGTTTTTAAATTATTTAATAAATATTTTTCATATAATTAATTAATTATACAACTTTCATGGCCGTCAAACACCTTGTGTACATCACATGTATCACCAGTGGTGCACACTGTATATTCAAGGCATGTCATGTGGTTATATATGTTATAAAAATTATATAGTTTGACCTATGAAAAAAATATTATGTGATATCCGAACACCATGTAGGCATACATTCTATATAATTACAAAGAGCATGAAAAGGGTTATACATAGAATAATTCACACACTATATTGAGCGATAGTACAAATTATATATGTATTAAACTCCATAAATAGGTTTAACTAGATGTAGAAGGTCACAATTGATGATTCCTCTAGTGTATGACATGTATATTAATTGTGTGAATTAATTTCAGTATGACTAGGATGGTACATGCTTCATACCCAGTTAGTACATGTCGTGTACAAATTAATTTTAAATTAAAAAAATCAATTTTATTTATAGAGGATTGAAATCTCTGAAAATGTTTGTATTATTAATTAATGTTGATTAATTTATTAATTTTATCGATTTTATCTTAATAAAGAACAAATTAATATGGATGCTATCATTTCAAGATGCATAGTTGTTTCACATGGTGAAATATCATGTTCTTGACTGACCTATGTATGTGTTGGGATTCTATTTAAATTAATTATTTATTGCATGTGTATTGTGATAAATTGTATTATTAAATAAAATATTATATTCTTTGAATCTTACCATACAAAATTTTTATATTTCTGCCTGAAAGTATAAGGTTTACTTTATTTAACCCAAAAATCCTGATCCACCTAACTTGTGAGTGAGTAAAACACAATAAAATATGGATCTCTAATAGATAAGAGATAGTTCCCGAACCATAACAAGTTGAAACCAATCTAAGAGATACAGATGATAATTGTGGAATACTACAACTTAATTCGTTTATCAGACAAAGAATTTTTCCCCCAGGGTTAATTTTAGTTTATTTTCCTCTCAATAGACTAACTAGTACTTAAAATCTCATGATCATATCACTTATTTATTTTATTCATTAGTTTTAGGGTTATTTATTTGTGTAATTAATGTTTATTTTTATGTGTAAATTATTTTATCATATAGTATTAATTAATTATGTAAAATCCATAAATTATTAATAATAACGTGAAATAAAAACTAAATAAATTTATTTTTATATTAAATAAAATCCCTTAATGAAAATATTAATCCAAACATATCATTTTATCAATTGATTTAGAATAAAACCACAGTTTGAAGTAATAGTATATAAAATATCAATGTTCTTTCAAGTATTGGGGAGTTATAATAAAATTATTGGATAGACATAAGCTTCTTAGAATCATTGGTCTATTTATTATCAAATAAATAGAGTAAATTAGAGGAAAAAATTATGCAAATCCATGTTTATAATTTCAGGATTGGGGAGTCCACTCTAAAGATCAAGGAACTATGAGTTAATACAATTTGAAAGACTGCCAACCAAAATCATTTAAAACAGTTTGATCGAAGTAAAAATTATTAATAGGGGAATATATATGGATTAAAATTTAATATTCATGTGATAAGATATTCTTAATCTTATAGTTAGTTTCATATATATTCTATAAATTAATCAGAGGATAATAGAAACTAATTTGTTATATCACACATTGTAATCAAGATAAAATACTAAAAAATATTATCATTTATTCCATTAAAATAAAATTTAAATACATGAAACCAATTATTCAATTCCTTAAAAATGAAGATGTACTAACAAAGGAAAATTTCCAATAGTGGTATAGTTGTTTATATGATTCTATATTAACTAATATTCATACTATATTCTAGAATCACATATTCTTGATCAGCCACTCTTTTAATAAGTGAAGGTGATAAGGATACCAATTTATGTTATGTGGATGATTATTCAAATGTTTTTTGCATCATGTTATCATATATATCTAAATATATAAATATGAAACATAATGTAATTGATTTATATACCATAATAACCAATCTTATATCTCTTGAAAAATAGAAATAAATTCTAAAAAAATAGAGATTGTCACTACACTATTCAAGTGTCAACTATAAAATGGGTACCTAGATATTGGTCTCACATTCAAGATATTAATGTACATTGACCAGTCAGTGAATTTTTTCTTCCATATAGATAATACATTATCCATTAATCTAATATTTTCATCCTTCCTAAATATTTTGTTTTTTCATCTAGATTTACTTAATAAATAGTATGAATAATATGTTTATGAATACTATATCTCTACTTAATTAGGTAAAGAGTGATTTTGGGACATGGGTACTTTGGTATTATAGTGAACAAAGTGAAATACATGGTTTACAATCTTAGTTAAAAATCCATGTTCATTAATCTATTAAAATATCATTCAAGGTGGAAAATTATTTTGATGGAGGGAAATTTATAACATCCCCGACCCAGGAGCCACTAAATCAGTGCTCCAAGTTAGTAGTTACATGACATCAAGCATGACTCACCATATTCCAGAGGTTGCCGACTTATTGTGAGGGTCTAATATGTCACGTGCGAAGAATATACCCTCATTATAAAAGTAACCCCAATAGATAATAACTTTAATAATGGAGAAAAAGAGACCAATAAAATAACATGCATAAATAACCAATTCCAAAAACTAGGTACAACCTTGTGCAACAATAAATATGTCATGCCATTATACAATGTGAAGTGAACAAAACCCAAATAATGTAAGTAGTATTATTCCCAAAATATTCTAGACTCCCTGTCTTGAACCTCACCCAACCTTGTCCCATGGCCAACTCATCTCCATAGCATAGGGCCCTTCCCCTTGTCCCAACCTACAAGCATGAAATATGCTCGGATACCCAATAGAGACACGAGTAGGGTGTGAGTATAACTTAGTAGCCCACCACCAACGCTGTCTAAAAAATATATAGTAAGGAAGATAGTGCATGAAATTTCTAGATGAAGACAAGTATGGTTAAATAGTTTATTGGGACATTCTAGACTATGTTCATTTAGTTTATACTACCATTGAATCTGGGTTCACTACATAGGAATTTCATGATTTAATCTACCTTTTTCATGTGTTCTATGGATTATGCATATTTAGTGTTCTCAATCATATGGGAATATAATCAATCTATATCTCACTAGGAATAACATTATAAATAACCCATAGTCTTCATCTCAAAGCCTCAGTCCGGGTAGAATGTATCTGTTAGGGGAATAGAATATCATCACCTTCCCAAATCCATGAATTTTTAGGAGGAGCTAGAACCTCAATCCAACTCCACTCGGGGGAATAAAACCTCAAGTCAATACCCCACTCATCCAAGCCAGGTGCACATGCTTATTTATCATTCACCACAATTAACAACATCATAACATCATATGCAATATCATATACAACATCACAATAATATCATTAAATGAGAAATTAACATTTTCCTCAATATAGTAACACATTCATCATTTATTACTTAAACCGTTTAGCTCAATTTCCCATTTTCTAGGCCTATATCCCTAAGCATATGCAAGTATAAAGATTATCCCCTATAATTTTTTGGTTAATCGATTTAAACTATTTTTAAGACAATAAAACTACTTATTAGGGCATTAACCAACCTATGTGTATTACTAAAACCCCAATTGCATGGCCATTAATCATATTAACATATTCATAAAGGGATCTACGTTCATTCACAACAACCTACACTTACTTATATAACTCTATGTATGGGGAAATATTGGCACACCCCTTGGGTGGTGCTAAATTGGTTGAGACATCTTCCATGCATCCCATGGAGATGAAGAGGGTTCAATTAACCAGTTAGACACCACTACACCACATCATGTCAAAGTAACCAAGAACTCTACAAAAGATCACAAGAACAAGACACTACATGCACAAATATACACAAAACCCAAGGGATATAACTTCTGGACCACCTACGTTGAATCTACTGGACAACACTCTTCTAATTGAAGCCTTGGATCATGATTTGACCAAAACATGAAGCTTTACCCTAAAACACACCAAAAAGGTTTGATTTGATGGTTTATTATGGAAAGGGTTAAGAAATAGAAACTATAAACCAAAATGAAAGGGAATAGGGAGACTGGCCTTACTCGGATCTTCAATCTACAACCGACGGTGCTCCAAAGAGATTAGAATCATAAGACATTGATCCATAGGATCTCATGGTCCATTTTGTTCATTCCTAGGGTTACAAGAGAGGAGTATGTGGAAAATATTGACTATGTTATAAAATCATGGATTTTCTTGTTTGTAATTGTTTAAACATTTCTTGGCTGCACAGTTTCCCCACATGGTTTTCCAAACTGTGCACGAATTGTACATATGATTCTATCCCAAAATATCCCCCTGACATGGTTTTATCACATGGTTTGGAATACTATGTGAAAACCGTGAAGAGGCTACTATCTGAAAAACATCCTCTTGTGCGGTTTTCCTGGGCTGCCATCACTGTTAGTACTAACCATGCGCAGACCATGTGTCTAGCCCAAAAAACTCATTTTAACCCTTTTTCTGTGCCCCGAACTGCCGAAACACCCCAATATTTATCATAGAATGTGGGGAGATCATTATTAACTAAAATAATGGGATTAAACTGAAACATAATTAAAAAAAACCTTACGGTGTAATCTGGGATCCTAAAACATCTCCACATTATAGCGACTCATCCCCGAGCTGCTCTTCTAGATCATCATTGAGTTTATAAAGAATAGAGACTATGCCAATGGAACTACATATCAGATTCCCGCTCCTATGTTTCCTCCTAAATGTTTTCATGTTACCATAGAACATGAACCAGGGGAATACATTTTCCCCGCAAAACATTCTCACTATGATCTACTATAAGAACTTGGTGCTCCTCAAGGGACGCATTGGCCTCAACCTCAACATCCTTGGAATTTATCAGATGAGATGAGTCTGGGTGATACTGTCAGAGTTTTGAAACATGGAAAATTTCATGAATTCCACTATACCACTGTGGAAGATCCAATCGGCAAGCCTTCGATCTGATCCTCTCCACAATCTCAAATGGCCCCACATATCTAGGTGCGAAATTGCCCTGTTTCTGAATTCAATGGTGACATAACCATGGTGACACACGAAGAAACACAATGTCACCACCATGAAATCAAGAGATCTATGACACTGATATGCATATGAATTTTTCCAACTCTGAGATATTTCCATATGCTTTTGAATTAAACAAAACTTCTCTGATGTATCCTACATGTGACTCGACCCTAACAACATAGACTCTCCAGCCTCTAACCAACAAAAATGTGATCTACATGGTCTCTAATAAAGTGCCTAAAAAGTTTCCTTCAGGGATGTTGCCTGAAAAATGTTGGTATACACAAACTAAACAAGTGTAAAATTCTTTTCCCACAAACCACTGAAATCCAGAACACATGCTCTCAACATGTCTTCTTATACCAGAATTGTATGCTCTGACTGCCCATCAGTTTGTGGGTGATAAGCTGTACCTAGAAACACCTGGGTACCAAGTTCCGTTTTTAGTCCCTTATTGATTAATGAGAAGAAACACATATCACAATATGAAACTATGATTCATGGAACAATATTCAACCATACTATTTCCCGAACATATAACTTCCCTAACTGGATGATTATATAGGTCTCTAAGATTGGCATGAAATGGGCCACATTGGTCATCCGATCTACCCCCAACCAAATGGAATAAATCTTCTGAGGCATCCATAGAATACCCACTGAAACGTACATCGTGACGTTATACCACTTCCAATATAGAGTAGGAAACGATTACAAAAACCCACATGGGCACTGATGTTCATTGATCACCTGCTGACTGGTAAGGCATCAGGATAAATAACTCTCCACTTCCTTCTTCGTTCCCATCCACCAAAACTGAATATGTAGGTCGTTGTCCGTCTTAGTCAATCCTTGATGCACTACCCATTTTTATGCATGGAACTCATGCATAAACTCTTCATGTTCATCTTCCGACACCCCTACATGACCATGAGTATAAGACTCTCCATCAGTCCCGAAGATCCAGCCAAAAGTCGATTCTTCTCTTTTAAGACTTTCCTTTAGAGCCAAAAATTTTATATCTAAAAACTATCTCTATTTAAATTGAATCAAAATCACATAATCAAATACTATAGATTCCAGGGTCATCTGTTGGTTCCCCTCCTGTTCCTCCAAATGCATCTCTGCAAACATGGCAATCATCTCCAAATCTGAACAAGATTCGTGAAATACTTGATTCTGAGTCTTTTAGCATAGAGCTGCAGTGACACTATTCCCTTTCCCTAGTGTGTAAACCAATTCAAAATCATAAGACTCCAGGTACTCGAGCCACCATCATTGTCGAAGATTCAAATCCCATTGAGAGAAGATATATTTGAGACATTAATGGTCTGTAAACACTGTGAGGGGTTCTCCCAAAAAATAATTCCTCCAACACATTAAGGCATGAACCAAAAAATCTAGATCCCAGACATGATTAGGATAATTACTTTCATGTGGCCTCAAATTCATTGACCCATAAGCTATAACTCGATCATACCGCATCCACAATGCCCCTAGTCCAACAACAAATGCATCTTAGAACAAGGTGTACCTCTTAACTAGTTCAGGTAAGATCAAAATATGTGTGGTGGTCAAATGCTTCTTTAGTTCCTAGAAAAACTCCTCACAAGCATATGACCAATAGAACATAACCCCAACTTGGTTAGGCATGTGATCAGTGCTTCCAAACAAGAGAAATATCTAATTAACCTTCAGTAATAACCACCAAAACCCAGGAAACTCTAAATATCAGAGACGATCTTGGGATGTTCCCAAGACACCATAGCCTGCACCTTTTTTGGATTCGCTGATATGCCCGACTCAGATATTTAATGTCCCAAAATGTGCAGATCATCAATCCAAAACTGAAATTTTGATATCTTTTCATAAATCCTATGCTCTCATAGTGTACTCAAAATGATTTCATGGTGTTTGGCATGATATTCATGAGTTCTGGAGTACACAAAGATGTCATTAATGAAAACAAGTAAAAGTTAATCTAGATATGGGTGGAATATTTAGTTCATCAAGGCCATGAACATAGCTAGTGCATTTCTCAAACCAAATGAATTACCATAAATTCATACAACCGGCAACTTCTACGGAAGGCTGTTCAGTGTATGTCAAAAGGTCTCACCCTCTAATGATGGTTCCCATATCTCAAATAGATCTTAAAAAATAATTATACACCTCTGAGATGAACAAAAAGGTCATCAATTCAAGGCAGAGGGTATCTGTTCTTAAGATTCATCTGGTTCAGCCTCCTATAATCAACACATAGCCTTAGTGATCTACTAATATTCTCATAAAACAACACAAGAGATCCCAATGGTGATGTACCTGGGCATATAAACCCCTTACACACCATTTCCTCTAACTGAACCTTCAGTTCTTGGATCTCTGATGGCACCATTTTCTAAGGTGGAATGGAATCTGGCTCTGCTCTAGGATACAATTCAATTGTAAACTCAACATTTCTCTCAAGTGGCAACCCCGAGAAGTGTTATGTAAATAGGTACTGAAACTAGTCCACACAAAAAGGAATAACTGAATGTCCTGTCTCACCATCATCAATCATAAGGCATGCCACTTGGGTTGTGAGCTCTCCCATCGGATTGTGTAGCGGTCATGTGTGGCCCACTCGAGTATCCCACTCACCTTGAAGGATTGGAGGGCTCCCATCGAGAGATGTAAATATTACCCGACATCGGTAACAATTGATTTGGGCTTGATATGACACAAACCAATCCATTCCCATGATTAGGTCAAAAACTGACATATCTAGGACAAATAGATCCCACCGAAAATGATACCCACCAACCCTTAGAGAAAAAACCTTACACTTCTTGATGTCCTCGACTCGCAACCCTAGCATAGTATCAAACAAAATTACCCCACATGCAATTTGAATGGTTAGGCCCAATACAACTACAACCTCAGCATAAATGAAGGAATGCGTAGCACCAGTATCATGTAAAATAACTAAAAAGTGTTGAAGATACAAGAATCATTCCAAGAATAGTAGACGATGCTTCATAACCACCCTTAGGTGTAGCCTAAACTGCATGGAGATGACCTGGTCCTTTACCCTGGGCCCTAACCAGAGTATCTTGCACGGTATTACTCTGTTAGATGGGTGATGCCTCCCTAGAGTTCCACGTCCACCTCCCCTACCAGTATGACCCGTGGATCTACAACTTCCATCCTGTTATGGGGTAACCGACCCCCTGCCTACACTCAACATCAGCCTCTAACCTTCATCATTCCCCAACTACTACTATTTCTTGTAGATCTCTACACATCGCTGAGACCACCACACACTCTGCACACAACTGGTGGGTAGGGACACTGGTCACGCTTATGCCCCGGCCTGCCACACTAGAAACAGAAGACCTGGTCACCACCCTATGAAGCTTATCCCTATTCTGACTACTCTACATTCTTCCCCCCTTATTGTAAGGTTCCAAAGTGGAAATTCCTTCTATCTGAAGCCACACCACTTTCTCGCCCAGTTGGCCCCACAAATTCACTGCATGAAGCTCCCTTTTAGTTTCCTATAGATATAAGGGATTGATTTACCACTTCAGAAAACCGTTTTAGACAAAAATATATTCACATGGGATCTGATCTCATGTCTCAGACCATCCTGGAAGCATTTCACTTCAGCTACCTCATCTCGCATCAATGTCAGAACGAAGGGTCTCTAATTAGTTAAATGACTTGCATAGACCACTACCGACATTGTCCCCTGAGTCAAGCTCATAAAATCTATATCTTTCTTCTACCTCAATGTTTCTAGATAGATGTTCTAATGATAATTCTTTTAAAAATATTTCCACATCATCCCCTCAGTATGATCTGTTTAAACCATAATATCCCACCAACAATTTTCTCTCCCCCTCATCATATAGGCTGCAAACCTGGATCACTTCTCAAGAGGAGTCTCTATATGGCCGAGAATAGTTTGTATGTAATCAATGCAGAAATCTTCTACTTCTAGACCACCCACTCTGGTAAAGGTTGTAGGGTGCTGCTGTTGAAATTTCCTAGTCATCTCAAACAAGCTCGATGCAACCCACCCTGGGTCTCATTCCTTTATCAGCATAAAACGAGAAAATTTCTTGTGGAACTAATCTTCCCTATATCCTTGGATCACAACATTCTCATGCTCCACTACTAGAGGAGCGTTCTTGTAAATGTCCTCATTTCACCCAACTGACACATGTCGTCAAGGTGGAATTTCTCTATAATTCCCAACATGAACTTTAGAACACAACCATAAATCTTTTATGAGAATGAAGAGATATAGATAGCCTCTTAACTTGTAATAACCAAACCGGTTCGTATACACTACCCAAAAGATCATACTCACGACCGGGTCACTTCGCTCAGCCATCTCCCTAAGTCTATGGTCATCAAAGTATCTAATTATCATGGTCAAAGACCGTATATTTTACTCCCATTCAAACCATTTTCATATTCCGATTCACCTTTATAATAAATTATTCCACTTTTACTTCTTTATCAAGAACCATTTTCTATTTACTACTTGAAAATTGCACTTCCCCTTTCTACTCATTCATACCTTCTTATTAGGAATAATTCATTATTTTAAGAGAACATATGCATCCTAACCTTTACATCCTACACACCCATCTCATGTGTGTGTGTGTGCTTATCATGATGCATGTCACTTACTACATAGGTGCATGAAATGATTCATGAATGCACAACCTCATAACTTTTCATCCACAAGAGAAATATCACAAAAAATTAAATCACACTACAAGTGCATCACCCTATGGTGAAATATCATCAAATGTAACAACACCCAACTAGAACAACAATCCCCTCCTAGGGTGAAATTGGTTTCCCCCCGTACAAGGGTTAGTTACTCCCAAGAACATGCTCATTACAAAGGCCTAACATATTCCTAATATCTTTTATAAGATCCCTAAATTTTATAAAATAGAAAATAACTCATCTGATCCCACTTTTTAATGTCCCCGATCAGGGAGCCACTAAACTGGTGATCTATGCTGGGTAGTTACATAAATTAAAGCATCCCCCCATACGTTAGAGGTTTCCAACTAGTAGCAAGGGTCTAATAGGTCATGTGGGGAGACTATACCCTCATTATCAGATTAATAAAAAATAGATAATAACATAAATAACAAAAAAAAAAGATTACAATCAATAACATTCATAAGTAACCAATTTCCAAAACTGGGTACAACCATGTGCAATAATAAATATGCCATGTGATGATACAATGTCAAGTGAACAAAACCCTAAATTAAAGGAAATTGTAAAATCCCAAAAATGTAATGGAATCCATGTATAAAACCTCAACCAAACATATCCCGTGCCATACTCATATCCCTATCATTGGTCCCTTTCCCTTGTTCTGATCTGCAAGCATGAAATCTGCTTGTGTACCCAAAGACCGCCCAAAAAGAGAATGATTATAACGTATTAGGCCACCACCGATGTTATCTACAAAATATCATGCATGTAATATAGTTCATGCAACTGATAAATGATGACAAGTAAGGATAAACTGTTCATTATTCCATTCGAGACTATGATCATTTAGTTTAAACTACCATTGAAACACGGTTCACATCTTAGAAATTTTATGATTTAATCTACCTTTTTCAGGTGTTCAATGGATTTGGAATATTCAGTGTTCTCAATCATATGGGAATAAAATAAATCTCTATCTCACAGGGCATCAAATTATAACAAACCCATGATCCTCACATAGAAGACTCAGTTTTGTTGGAATGATACCGTTTGGGGAATCAAACTCTATCCCCTTCTCTAACCCGTGAATTTATATGAGGAGCTAGAACATCGGTCCAACTCGACCCATGTGTGTAGAATGCCAATTCAATACCCCACTTAGCCAATCCATGTACACATACTTATTTATCATTAAACACAATTAACTACATCATAAAAACATAACAAATATCATTTACAACATCACAAAAATATCATTAAACAGAAAATTTACATTTTTCCTCAAACTATTAACACATTCATCATTTATTACTTAACCCCTTTATCCCCATTTAGCATTTTCCATGCCTATCTCACTATGAATATTCAAGTATAAATCTAGTCCCCTAGCACTTTCCTGTTAATCCATTAAAACCCTTTAAGGACAAACAAATGACTTTTTAGGCCATTACCCAACCAAATTATATTACTAAAACCCCAATTGAATTTCCTTTATGAATATTAACATATTAATCAGGGGATATATGTTCTTGCACAATAACCTACACTTACTTAGCTAACTCTAAGTTCGGGGAAATATTGGCATTCCCATCAGGTGTCTCTAAATTGGTCCAATCATCCTCTATGCATCCCATGGGGATGAAGAGGGTTAAATTAACCATTTATACAACACTACAACACATCACATAAAAGGAACCAAGAACTCTTCAAAAGAGGGAAAGAAGAAAACCCTACATTCAAAAATCTATGCTAAACCCAATGAACATAACTTGTATGCTACATACATTGAATCTGTTGGCGAACACACTCCTAATTGAACCCTTAGAGCCCGATTCAACCAACCCTTGAAGATTTACCCAGAAACTCACAAAAAAGGTGGGGTTTGAGAGCTTTAGATGGAGATGGGAAGAAAATTGAAACCCTCAATCAAATAGAAAGGAAAGTGGGAGTCTAGCCTTACCTAGATCATCAATCCACAACTAACGGCACTCCAAATGGCTTAGAATCAAAGGAGATTGATCCTTGGGAATTCTTGGTCCCTTTGGTTAGTTACTAGGGTAGCAAGAGAGGAAAAGGAAGAGAATCCTAAGTGGTTTATAAAATGTTAGGGCTGGATTTTTTTATATTTTTAATGGTTTCTAGGCCACACGGTTTACCCACACAGTTTTCCAAACCATGCACAAATCGTGCAGATGCTTCTATCTCAAAAGAGCCCCCTCTTACGGTTTTCACACATGGTTTCCCAAACCATGTGGGAAACATGTGGAGGCTACTATCTGAAAATCTTACCCTTGCATGGTTTTCCTAGGCTGACCATATGGTGACCAGTAACCATTTGAAAACCATGAAACTGTCCGAGACAACTAATTTTCTCCCTTTTTCCATGCCACAATGCCCTGAAACACCCCTGATCCTTCTCAAGGACAATGGAGAGAACTTAATGAACAAAAATAAATGGCTTAAACTAAAACATATGAAAAACATACATTAAAGATAAATCTGAGATCTTACAAAATGAATAGGAGGATATCTTATAAACATGTGGAAATAATGATCACTCGAAGGGGAACAATAAGTAATTGATGAAGATTAAAGTAGAAGTTTCCAGTATAGGTATATTCATTATTATATAGGATATTTCTATTTCACTTATTATGTGTTAAATACCATTTGTAACTCAAATTTGTTTATTTAAGAACATGAACCAAGTACAATTAAAAATATTCTATGTAAGAAGAATTATCTATATAACTGAAGGAAGGTGATTACTGTGTTAGCAGATAGAATGACACAAATAATCCTTATGAAGTGGATTAATTTTCATATAACTATTTTTATGGATTTAATATCACCAATTAAATCTATGTGTCCATTTTTAAACATGATGAGATATTATTATATACTATAAAAGATTATTTTATTGTATTTCATACATAATAGTTTGGTAATACGTGAATAACATATATATAATATTATTAATTAATGATGAATATAAAATAAAAAACTCATACCAAGTTGTGGCATGATAATTCATTATCAAGTAAAACTAAAGGTAATTGTTAAGTTTATACACAAAAGGGTGTTTCTTTTTTGGGCTAGAACTCTAATGTTTTTTAATTATTTAATCTATATGTTTTTATGACAAAACATTTGGAGATAAAGTTATATCCACAATACATCTAGGGTTAAATAAAGAAACACATTATTTATTCAAAGGATAAGTTAATGGTAAATTTTTATATTCCCTGATATTAATTTCAGATATTTTATGAATGTAAAATGGATGTAATGAATACACTTAGTAAAAGATATAGGTTCCAAAAACTAGGAAACTCAGAGAATATCTTAACCATGTATTCATCGATCATTTAAATATATAGTGGATATTCTCTTGAAATAAAATTAACTTATACACATTAATGAGTATGTTGTTATGCTACAGGGATTGATAAAGAGTATTATATGTATCAAAGTCTTCCATAGATCCTTTTGAGACATATTTTTCAAATAGAATCATAAAAAATAACCATATTCTAACTGTAATGACTAATAGATATCATATCAGTTTTATTATGATTGAAAGTCATTATGTGATAGCTTTATTTGTTTTGATGGGAGTTGTTTTAAGTGAAAAAACATATATAAAATATAATACAAAGTGTATATTATTTAATTAACATATATCTACGCATGAAATTATAATACTTAATATATAATGGTATTTTTCTTGATCAACTATATCTCTAAAGTGGGAAGTACATCTCTTTTAATATAGTGGGACCAAATTATACTTCAATGAAGTCAAGGATCCATATGTACATGACATAATATAACAACACGAACCTGCCAAGTCCAAATGAGAGGAGTTATCCCAGAGAAATGTACTCTGTTTAAAAAATTAAAACATAAGACATTGATTATATTCACTAAGATATCTAATATATTATTTGATAAGAATAGTCACTTCTATAAAGAAATAGTAACAGATAATTTAATATGATTAGAAGGTTCATATAAATTCAGAGATAGATGCCATTTACCAATATATAATTTTTTGTTTTTCTAGTTTCTCTAGATAATGTAAAAACCATTGGTGGGTATTTTAGAATAACATGTACATGGATTGTAATATATAGAACTAATAAGGCCTGTAATGTTTTGGATGTTTTTAAGGATGCCTCACCACATTCTATGAAAAATCCTTCCACTAATCATCATGCTAGAATCTATTTGAATTCCACTTTTCATAAAACCCCTATATTATTATGTAATTTAGAATATAGAAGTAAAGACCACATTTTTTTAAGGAAGCCCAATTGATTAAGTCTATACAAAGCAACTAGAATTGTTGGTGACAATAAATAAATCCAATATGGTATATGAGATAGAGGAATTCATTATTATATTGAACCAAGCATGATGATTACTTATTTTTTTGATGAATCTATAAGATTTTGGTTTCATTTAGATGGAAAGTGTTCCATGTTTTTATAATATTTTAATGGGAGTTTTATAGTTTTCTAATACAAATATATTCATATTATATGAAAATTGGATTTTCGATCTTAAAATTTGTTAAGACAATGGAAAATATATTTCACTAATAATTACATAATGTATAAAACTATGTTATATTGAACCACATATTATTGATTTATAGGGTTTCTTTGATCTAGTCACAATATATATGTTAAAAACTATTTTGAAAAAATCAGGACTGAATTGTTGAAAATGTGACATGGTGTGAAATCTCTCCCTGAAGGGAGAAGATTGTTATAATAAATATAATCATAAATTATTAAATTGTTTGAAATTATCATAGATTATATGATATGTTGTACTATTTTATATTTCATATGTTTAAAATAATAGATTGAAAATTGAACAACCCTAAATCTATTAGTCTGGAGATAGTGGTTACTTTATTACATGTGTACAGGATAAAAAGAATATGATCTCAAAGGATCAAAAAATTTAGTAGTATTGAACAAATAAATAGATACACATAACCCTTATAACAATATTAAATAAAAATATAATATAATAAAATAATGTATCCTTTATTCTTTAACTCATTAAAATATTTCTTCTTCATATCCAGGGGAAAAGAGTCATAACAAGGGAGATGTTAAATACTTAGTAAGGGAGGACGTACAACATAATCTTTCACGAAACAGTATTAAATGAAACATAATCTTTATTGAATGTTAAATAACTAACAAACATTCAATTTAATCAATAAATTATATTTTATGAGAATATAATGAATAATAATTATGGAAATGAAAATAATTGGAATCAAATTCCATTTTATCAATAACTTATGAACAATATAAATAATTGGTTTATATCACAGTGAAATTAATATGGAGTATAATAACTGAGTTATTGAGGGAATCACATAATATCATAAGGCATGATCTCATACATCATTGAATCTATACTTTCAAGACCTTTCATAAGTATGTTTCATGATTACGGGTAAAACCCATTTAATTTTTCAAACTGATTTTTTCTCATAAGACCTACTAATCCATTGAGGGGCTATATAATTCCTTGACCCACCCATCACTGTATATCCAAATCATTAAAAATGTATCTAGCCATCAATATAATTCAACAATAGTATTCCTTATCAACAAATATCAACATCGATTATGTTAAATATATTGATCAATATTTCCATAGTTAATAAAATATGTTTTAAATTAAACCCCATATGTAAAAATAGTATATTTTTTAGTCTCTAATCATACCCATGAAATAAGAATGTATATATTTAAAATAATTGTAATATCCAATGATCACAAGAAAGTTAATTTTTAAAAGTATGGTATCCATAAATCATATACGTAATTGTAAATAAGTAAAATAAATGGTAGTTATCTTTGGTGAATAAAATTATTATAAATATATCACTGAAAATATTTTTGAGGAAAATATATTTTTCATTTGAAATTAAATTTTAAAAAATCACTATGAAAATATTAAGGAAAATATTTTATTTGAAAATAAAATGTATAAATTTTAATGGATGATTCAAATCATTAACGAATAATTTGGCAGGAAAATATTCCCATTCCATATAAGATAAAAACCATTCCTTTCTTAATTTTTTTCAAAAAATTCATTATATACCTCATTTGGAAATCGAAAAACTATTCCATTAAAACTATTTATTGAAAAGTAAATAGTTTTTAAAATGAATTTTTAAAATTATAGGAGAATATTAAAAAAATTGAATATACTTTTATTAAACAAGGACATTGAAGATAAATATTCCCTTGTGAGGACATAAACATAAACAATCTTGAATAATAAAGAGATTTCCAAAAAAACCCTTAATGCTTTGGTAGAATACTTATAACACAACCCATGTAAGAATAACATAAAAATGAAAATTAAAAATACTTAATATAATTGTTTTTATGATATAACGTTTCAAAGGGTATTATATAGACCACACAAAATAAACCCATTGTTAAAATACTGTAAGCCTCCTAGAAATAAAAGTGAAGTTAAAAATCCTTTACTTTTCACTTTCCATAGTTGATCGTGATTTAACCTATTGTATAATAGTTTAAATAATGTTATTAATTTATTATATAAAAATACTAATATTTATTATATCATATATAACAAATATATTATATTTTACCATCCATTATTTAATAATATTTCATTTTTACCATTGTTTTGGGTGTTGACTACTTTATTTTCTTCCATACATTTTTTTCACATAAGTACCATTTCATGTTTATGGGATATAGATTCATCATAAAAATAATTATATTAATGATTTAGGTGATAATATTTAAATATTTAATAAATTCAAATAACCATTATTGGATTTTGGATATGAAAAATGAGCTGCAATGCTTCCTGGAGACAGTACATCGTATGAATGCACGAGCGATAGTATTATTCCATTATTGGTGAATGTGTAGGAAAATTGATCATATATTAATTTTAGAGAATAAAAACACATTATAATTATCATATAATATCCATTATTTCAGTAATTATAACCATCCATTTAATGCGGTGATGGAAAACAACATACAACATTGTGTGGAGATGGTAAGTCATATGTACGCATGTATGATACTTTTTATTTTAAAAGGAAAGTTAAATGGTTGAATATGGTTGTATAATAATCATAATAAAAGATAATTATATATATTATGGAATATGTGTTAATTTATGAATCAAATTTCACCTAAATAAGATGTATACTATGAAATAAACTGGAATGAGTCTGTAAGGATTATTACATATTCCTCAATGTACTTCATTTAGATCACCTTTTAAGGGATGTACGGTTGGTATTTTAAAAAATTGAGAACATATATAAATTGTATAAGGATTTTTAGAATTTTAATGGTCATAATATGGTTGATATAGATGGCTCAAAAAGGTTTAAATAAGTGCAGGAAGTTATTATCTTTTATAATTGAGGTGAGGGACACATTTGGCAGTTCTCCAAATGTTAAAATATAATAAGGCTATTATATAGAAAATTTATTTGAAATGACCTATAAAAGAATAGGGTCTGAATATTTATACTATATTTTATACCCTTTTTTATTATTTTAGATATTTATGATTTTTAATGAATTTAATAAAATATTAATCTAGTAAAATATCATTATTATCAATTTTGATACTATTTGTTACTTTGACCTTAAGAATATCAAGAACATTTAAATTTAAAACATATATTGAATTATACAATAAAAATGTAATGGAAATCTAGAAAATTGTTTTATCACCTTAAATATATCAAAATATGTTAATTTTAATATTTTATTATTATTTATATTATTATTTCATTAATGAAATAATTACTTCTTCAACGTTGTGTTAGAATTTAAGTTAATTTTTTCACGACTGAAAATTTAAAATAAATTACCATGATAAAGAAAAATATTTTATATTTAAAAATACTATATATAGGAAAAAATATCCTTTATGTTATACCATATTAAAAATATCAAATTTATTGAAAAAAAATCTGAGAGTTTTACTTTTCAATAAATAAAATACTATTAAGTCATAATCTTTTTCATGTGGCCCCAAAAGTCATATATTAGACCAAAATATTATTATGGTTGAGATTAAATAGCCAATAAAATTTAGTAAACTTTTTGAGGTCATTTTTATGATTCTCATCATTTTATTTTGAACCTAAAAGAGGTAATTTTGTGAATCTCATAATTTTATTTTAAACCAAAATTACAGGATTTACTATTTATCATGGTAATATAATTACTAAGTTTACTATTAATATTGACCAAAAATAAATGGGAAATATTTAAAAACTTTTAAATAATGTTTTTTAAATATGAAATGAATTTTTCAATACTCAACTCATAGAAGTGACTAAAATTAATTTAAATCCAATCCTCCAAAAAGACATGAAAATATTTTTCATGGAAAATGATTTTTTAAGCCAAAAAATGTACTCATATCATAATATGTTATAAGGATTATTAATGTATAATTAAATAAATTACATTAAACTAAAAATTACATAATCTTATTTCAGATAAAATTCCTATTACAAAGGATCTTTTTTAATTTAATGAAAATGATAGTTTTATAAAAAATCTTTATTTTTAATATTCACAAGAAAATAAATCTTTTCTAAAAAACCTAAAAGTTTAACCTAAGATAATTTTAATATGATTATTTAAAAAATTATATTATTTTTAAAATTTAAAACCATAATTTCTCGTTAAATTAATTATAATACTCACTCATATAAATCATATAAAAATTTTTTGAAGAAAAAATATTTTTAACTAATAAATTGTCGTTATTTAAAATATAGTACTTTTTGAAAAATCATAATGATTAAGACAGTTATATATTTAATGATTCAGTTTATAAATTTCATTATCACCAATTTAATAGAAAGGTTATAATGATCACATAATAATATTTCCTAATTCATTTTAGTTGTGTGTTATGTATATTTTACGCTATCAAACATAGTGATAATTTAAAATATATGGGTGTTAAATTATCCCCTCATTCAATAAATTATGTTCTCACAATTTGATCATGACATTTTTAATAAATTAGTGTATATTTAAAAATACCATTTATCTAATCCCACATCATAAAAAGGTCAATAAAACACCAACTTGAAACGAGAGAATGGGAAGAATGAAGGTCATCTAGAATAAAACATAATATGTTTTTGCATTGAAGAAGATAAGTGGGAAGTCAAAAAATAGATATAGAAGATGAAAATAACACACAAGAACTGATGGATAGTGATAGAGATCATGGCCCAAAGAAATTTATCCCTCATAAATGTATAAATCAATGATGGGTTAAAGGCGATTGATTTCTCCATAAAAAAGTAACCAAATAAAATTATATTTTAAAATACATTTCCTCGAGTTGAGGAATTATTTTAATGCCTATAGTATAAAAATAATAAAATATAATTAAAATTCATATAGAGTTTCATCCTTTAATTAATTTCCACCACAAAATAATAATATCCTCTAATGATAAGTATGACTTCCTTTATGATTTAATCACTAGAATAGATATTTATAAATCAAAAAACCCACAAAAGATAAATAATATTTCTTAATATCATTATAAATTTTATTACTACTACCATAAAACCTTTTTATTTTATTGTAAAGTATAATAGTATATAAATATCTCAAAAAAGAGCATAAAAACACAAAAATTTTCCCTTAACATGGAAGTTTGAAAACGTGGAGACCCATATCATCTTCTCTCACAAACTTGATCCCCACTTAATTTTTGGAAGACTAATTTAATCTCCACAAATTCAATAGTAATAAAAATAATTAAAATTAGATCAACCAATAAATATTCATCCTTAAAAGTACTAAAAAATATTACTATATAATATTTAAACCCAAAAAATTAGACGTGCTTGATCACAAAGTGTTCCGAGATAAATTTATTATTTATATAAAAAAATTTATTCACTAGTAATTCAATATCCAATATCAAATAAAAATTTCTATAAATAATCCTAATCACAATAAATACACAGGTAATACATATATCTTTTAAAATACAATTCATCTTTTATTCATAAATTAAAATCTCATAATATTCTATTTAACATGATCATATAGGGTTCCCAAAATAGTGGTCATATTAAGAATAATATAAATCACATAACCTTGAATCAATTTTCAGTCCCATGGTTATCTATATGATCAAATATTAGTTACCAAAATAAACTTATCCATTATCTTTCATATTTTAAAATTAATAAAAAAACCATCATAATAAGCAAGAAATTATGTAGGCTGGTAGTCGGAGATGTACACTTTTCTACCTGCATTTGTGTGTTTAAGCCTCACAGCCATTCTAGACATAATAGGTTATCACCTGACCTATGGGTTATACTTTTTCTAAATCAATTTTAATATAACTCCTACAACATTACCTAATTATAATAACCCATAATTACCTCGTCATCAAGGATATGTTAAACCTTAAATGATCACATTGCCCTTAAATTTATGTCTATAAAATGGCAAGACAATATTCATTAAATTATATTTTCACTATAACAATGGGTTTTATTAGGACCAATGTATCGAAAAATACAATTAATCTTGATTAAATAATATAACATAAAACTAAAAAATGGTATTTGAGAATTTAATAATATGACCAATATTAAAATAAAAAAATAATTATGGTTTCTATAAGTCCTATGTTAATGAATACATAAATGCTTCCAAAATAAAGATAATACTTAGATGTTATATGATTATTATAACAGAAAAATCATCAGTATAATAATTATAAAAAATTATTCTTGTATATTAATAAAACATAGTTCCCAAATTCCACTTCAATGATTAGAAAGTAAAACAAAAACATAAACACCTCCTTAATATAATAGTTAACCTTTAGAATGGTTAATTAACTAGGATAGTTCCCATGTTCCCCCAAATTAAGACAATTAACTATAAATTCATCCTTAGTATAGAATTTATTTCCTTCTATCAAACTCTTCATTTTCCTTAACAATTTAATTATTTATGTCCTTCTTTCCCACAATTAAATATTTTCCAATTAGGTTGAGACATTATCCAAGGTGTCATCTTCCACATTTCTAACATTAGGGAAATTGAGACTTCATTCCCCCATACCTCCACTACTTCATATCTCAAAAAACTTTATCCTTACTTTCATTGTTGAGTCTGAGAGTCGGTTGAAGTTTAAGTTGTTAGTCAAATATCTCAATAACTAACTAAGGATAATAATAATATCCTTCAATCCTATAATTGTTCCACTTAGTTTCTCAATATCACCACATTGTATATCACATTTGATGTTAATAGGGTTCCTTTTGGTTCCATCCATTTGTAAAAATAGAAAAGAAATGTGTAGCTATAAAAATATAAAAATCATATTGAGTAATCAAATTATCATAAAAAATTAATTAATTTATGTCTAAATCATGACACACTATTCATAATCTAGGAGTCCTTTGTTTGATGTAGGTTATTCTAGGTCATTATCAAATGTATATGTTGTTATCCTATCCTTATACTTATCCTCAATGTAATTCACTGGGTTATATTTTCAAATATATGTTTTTCTAAATCTAGTTACAAAGTTTTCAACTAGACTCCATCCAATACAAACCGTAACATCCCCAACTTGAGTAGATTAGAGTTGGTGGTTACTTTATTACATTAGCACTAGATACAAGGAATCACATATGGAAAGATCGAATTATTTTTTAGTCTTGAATATATAGATATATACATGGTAACCTTATTATATTTTTAATTAATTATAAAAAAGGGAAGTAATCTCCATTATTGAACTCATCCAAATATTCATTTTTGACATTGGAGGAAAAGAAACAAAATTAGGGTGAGATCAAATTCTCAGTAATGGAATGTGTAAAATGAAAGCTATCATGAATAAATAATAAATGGAAAATTTTCAATATAGAAATTTATATAACTGATAACACATTCCTTTTAACCAATACCTTGTCTATCATGAGAATATAAAGAATAATAATTATCAAAAGGAAAATAATTTGGAAAAAAATTTATTCAATCAAAAACTTGTGAATAATCAGATTTCACAGATAATATCATAGTAGAAATATCATGGAATGTAATTACAAAATTCTTAATTATGAAAACACATAATATTGGATTCCATGTTATCATATTTCATAGTATCTATACTATAGATATCATTCACCATAAATTTAATTTTTTTTTTGTAAAACCCCATTTAATTGGGCCATATAATTTTCCTCATGAGACATAATGATGTATGAGGGGGATATATAATTCTGGACACCACCCAACAACATAAGTCCAAATTATTCCTCATAAATATAACAATATATTTAATTAATAAATTTTTTCCCTTATTTTCAAATATAATCATTTTTGAAAGAATAAAAATTTAATAATATTTCCCCATTTAGTCAAATAATATTCAAAGTAAACACCATATATAAAAAATATAGACAAATTTGGCACTAATAATGTCCATGATATAAGAAGAAGAATATAAATTAGAAATAAAAAATCAAATTATCACAAATAATTGAATGATTCAATAGATGGTATCATTAAATAATATACCCTATGGTTAATAATTAAAATATATGGATTTTATAATTGATTAGAAAATATACAGAATAAATATCATTAAATACAATTTTGAGGAAAATATATTTTTCATATTGAAATTATATTTTGAAAAATAAATTTGAAAATACAAAGGATTTTTACTAAAGTAAAATTGAATTTTTTTAAATTAAGACTCAAGTTATTAAACGTTTTTGATGGTTGGAATATCCATTCATGTTTTACAAGTTAATAAATATCACTTCTATTTTTTATTCATAAAATTCTCAAAGTAAATTGTTAATAAAATGAAAAACAATTCCATTAGAACCATTTTATAAAAAGTTAAAAGTTATTAAAATATATTTAACAAATTTTAGGAAAATAGTAAAATCTATTTTTTAAAACACTTTTAGAAAACATGTACACTAAAGAGAAATATTCCCTAGTAAGGACATAAAATACAATCCCAAAAAATGATGTGATTGTGAAATAAACCATTACCTCTATGGTAATATTCGAATCATAAGTACCTTGAATGTATAACTTGAAAAATAAATATCACTATCATTAATATAATGTGTTTCATGAAAATAAATTTTAAATTTAATTATATACACCACAAAAATGAAATGAGCAGTAAATATGGCATAAGTCTCCATGAAATAAAAGTGAAACTAAAAATCCCTTACACCGCACTTCCTTTAGCTGAATGTGCTTTTAAATCTTGAATAATGTATTAAAGTATGTTATTAATTTATAACAAAACCATATTAATATTTATTATATCAAATATATTCCTTTTTTAATATCTTTCCACTCATTTGTTAATAATATTTCATTATTATGATTGTTTTGGGTGTTAAATGCTTCATTTTTCAAATGCATCTTTTGTCATGTAATTTCTAGTTAGTATTCATGGGATATAGATTCATAAAATCCTATTTTTTTAATTATATAAGAATCATATTTAATTATTTAATAAAATTTTATAACCACTCTTGAATATTGGATAAGTAAAATGAGTCAAATCACTTCGTGGAGACGGTAGCTCATATGTACGAACAAGTGACAATATCATTCATTTAATAGTGAATGGGAAGGGAAATGGATGATATTTTAATTTTCAATAATAAATATCTTTTAATAAGTATCATATATCTCCATTATTTACATAATTACCACCATCCAAATAATGTGGTGTTGGGAAAAAAATTACACTGCAATGCGGAGATTGTAAGACGTACGTATGCAAACATGGTGATTTTTTCATAGGATAGATAAAAGGTGAAATATGATTTTATGGTAATAATAATTAAATTTATGTATATATATCATACTAAATTTATTAATTTATGGTTAAAACAACATATTAAGATATGTTAATGAATAAATAAACATTAAATATGTTGTGTGGTCGATTTCCTTCAATAAGGAGGACTTCCTTTAGATCTCTTCTTAAGAGATCTAGACGTACATTTTTTGAAGGAAAAAAACTTCTAGAACCTGGATAAGGATATTAATAAGAGGAATGAGAATTGTGTTTTCTATCTATATGACTCAAAGTTGTGTAAATAAGTGAAGGTAGGGGTTCCCTTATATAATTAATGTGAGGGCTACTTTTGAAATTTCTCAAAATACTAAAATATAATAAGACTATTCTATATAAAATTACTAAAAATGGATTATAAATGAATAGAAGATCAAATTTTACACCATATATTATCCCCTTTGTTATTATTTAATATATTTATGATTTTTTAAATAATTTTATAAAATATTAATCCCATAAAATACCATGATTGTCAACATTGATATTATTTCTTACCTTTAATTAAAAAACATCAAGACAAATAATAACATTTGAAAATAATTTATCATTATATAAAAAACATGTCATGTTCATCTATAAATTTATTTTATCACCAATAATACATCAAATTATATTATTTTAATATTTTTATTATATTTAATTTGACAATTTGATTAATGAAATAATTACTACATCGAAGTTGGGTAAGAATTTAAGTTAATTATTCCTTAAGTAAAAATAAAAATAATTCCATAATTATGATAAATCTTATATATTTCAAAAAAATATTTATAGTTTAAAAAATGTTGTGTATAACACCATATTAAAAATATTACCCTTATTAAAAACAAGAGTGTGACTTGATTGACTTTAAATTAAATTAAATAATATAATGGTATCAATCTTATACAAGTGGCCCCAAAATTTCATAAATTATACTCTTATTTGATTATGGTAGATTTCTAACAAAAATATAATATTTAGGAAAGTTTATAGGTCATTTTAAGGTTCTTAAAATTTCATATTTATCATAAATTACTCAGTTTACCGTTTTCCATGGTAATAAAATTTCTAATTTTCTATTCATATTGAAAAAAATAAAAGGGTCCTATTGACCCAATTTCTACCCATTTATAAAAAAATTTAATACATTTTTCGTAATTCAACTCCCATAGGTTGTAGATTGTAATTATAAATTAATCGCATAAAATACAATGAAATATAGTTTTCATTCAAAATGAATTTTAAGCCCAAAATGGTAGTCGTACCAAAATAACGTATAATGATAATTAAAATTTAATAACTTAGATTATATATATATATTAAAATAGTAATTAATTTTCTTTGTGATAATATTAAAATAATAAACGGATTTTATTAATATAAATAAAATGACTATTTTATAAAAATTAGTATTTTCACAACTCACTGAAAAATAAATGTTTTCATAAAATTACCAAAAAATCACTATAATATAATTTTAATATGATAATTTCAAAAAATATATTATTTTTATAAAATAAAACCATAAATTTCAATAAATTTATTATATTAATAACTTATATAAAAATAAAGAAAACTATTTTTGAATAAAACATATTATTAAATAATAAAATGTATTTACTAAAAATCATGTGGTTATTCAAAAATCATAATGAGTAGAAAAATTATATATTCAACAATGTGGTTATTAATATTATTTATTTTACATTTAATGGTTACATTTTAATGATCATATAAACATATTTCTTTCTTCATTTAAGTTGGGTGTTGTGTTTAATGTACACTATTAAAAATATTGTTATTTTAAAATACCAGGTTGTTAAATTCCCAAATAATTCAAAAAACTACATCCTCATTACTTTATCTTGTGATTGGTAATCATGTTTTTTCTATTTTATAATTACTTTGTTGAAATTCCAAATCGTAATAAGGGCCAATAAAACATCTACATGAAAAGTGAGAAAGGGTAGTTTAAGTGTCATCTAGAAGAAAATGTAGCAGATTTCCATATAGGATAAAATTATTGTGAAGTGAAAATGGATATAAAAGATAAAAATAAATCTCAATTGCTGATTTATAGTGATATATATCATGGTTACAAGAAAGGTAACCATCAAATAACCAAAAATATTTGATGGGTTAAAAGGCTATTCATTTCTAAGTTAAAAAAAAGTAAATAGATAAAGTTATTGTTCAAAAATACTTTTCATTGATTTTATGAATTATTTCACCACCTAGAGTAAACAAATTATAAAATATACTTACTTGAAAATCATATCTTCATCCTTTAATCAATTTCCACAAAAAACATATCTTTTCCCCAAATATTGTGTATGATGTTTTTTATGATTGAAGTAATAGAATTTACATTTATAATTCTCAAAATACAGAAATGAAAAAAGTAAATTCCTCCAATCTTTAGACATTAACCAAACCCATTAAAATTAATACTATATAAGATAATTCCAAAAAATAGAAATACTCTAGGTGAGGATAACTAATTTAATCTCACAAAATTCCATAGTAATACCCGAAATTCCAATTAGATCATTCAATTAATAAATATTTGTAAAAGGTATTTAAAAATATTCCTACCAGTTATTGAAGTCAAGAAAATTAGAAATAATTGATCACATATTCTTCCAAGATAAATTTAATATTTATCTATAAAAATATGTATTCCCTAAACATGTAATCTCAATGACACAATCACCATTTATATAAATATCCCAAATCACTATAAATATATAATGAAATCATAAGTTTCTCCAAAATACCATACAACCTTTATTCCTCAAATAAACATTCAAAATATTCTATTTAACTTTAAGATATAGGTTTTGAAAAATAGCGAGTGTCATCCAAAATAGCTCAAATAACTTAACACCAAATAAATTTTTAATCTAATTCATATCTATATGATAAAAAAATTTCTCCCAAAATGAAATTCTAGATTATATCTCATATAATTTAAATAATTAAAAACTATTTCATATTAACCAAGGCATCACTTAGGCCATTGGAAGGTGATGCACCCATATCTCCCTTCGATTGTGGGTTCAAGCCTCATAGAGTTTCTAGATGTGATGGGTTGTTACCCAACTTGTGGGTTTCCTTTTATAAATCTATGTTTATATAATTCCTAAATCATTTCCTAAATGTAATAACCCATTATTAACGGAATATTAAAGTTAAGATAAAAATTAAAGTCTAACATTACCTTAAAACTTATGTTCATAAAATTTAATGGAATTATTCCGTAAATAACTTTTCTAACAAAAGATGCACTACACCAATTGGTTTTGTTGCAACAAATGTCTCTCCCAAAATATCATTAATCTTTATTAACTCCCATAACCTAAAATAAAAAAAATTTAGAATGTAAACTTATGATCAACATTGAACTCATAAACCCAAGATAGTGTCAATAAATCTCATGATAACGAAGACTTATTTTCCTCCAAAATAAACATAATCCTTGTACATTACATGATTCATATGACCAAAATACCATTGCTTTAATACTTATACAACACAATTCTTGAATCACAATACATATAATTTCTGTAATTCAACATTAATGATTGGAAAATAAAAAAAACTTAAACACATATTGGTCTAGTAATTAACCTTTAGAAGATGGGATTGACTCAAATAATTCCTAAGTCTCCCACATTTTCGAAAATGAAATATAAATTCACCCCAAGGATGAAATTTATTTCCTTCCATTGTAATCATAATTTTTCCTCACCAATTTGATTCTTCGTGTCATTACTAACCACACATAAATAATTTTACCATTATTATGACATATTATTATAAGTTTATATTTCCACAATTCTAACATGAGGGAAATTGTTCCTTATATCCCCCATGGAATACACTACCCAAGATCTTAGAAAAATATAAATTTATTTTATTTGGTGATTCAAAGAGTTGGTTAATTTTTAGGTATAATTAAAATATCTTTATAACTAACTAGGAATAAACACATTTCCTTTCACTCCCATTATTATTCCATTTGGATTCTCAAGATCACAACATTTTCCTTAACAATTTATGTTAATATGGTTTCATCTGGTTTTAGCCATTGCCTTGAACCAAAAAGTAATGTGTAGGCATAAATCTATAATAATAAAAATTAGTTATCAACTGATCATGAAATATTATTCAAATGATGTATTAATCAGGAAAAATTCTTCTCAATCTATGATACCTCATGTTTGACATAGGTTTTCCATGGTCATTATCAAAACTGTAAAATGTTAACCAAAACAAAGAATTATTGTTAGTGTAAATCATAGGGTTATATTTTATATTCTATGTTTTTCCTATATGTTGTTTACGAGGTTTCTACTAATCTTCCTTTGATACCAATTGAAATTTACCAAACTCTAGTAGCCTAGAGTTGGGGGTTACTTTATTACAATATCACTATATACATATAATCACATCATGAAGGATCGAATAGTTTAGTAGTACTAAAAAACAATATACATACATGGTACCAATATTACGTAGGTAATTAAACATAGAATATAAAAAAATAAAATAATATCCAGTCATAAACTCATTAAAATATTACTTCTTGATATCCCATAGAAAGGTAACAGAATAAGGGAGGGATAAAATTCTTAGTAAGGGAATGTGTATAGTGGAATCTATCTTGGATCAATAATAAATGAAACACAATAAATATAGAAAGGTATATAATATAAAATATGTGAAATTTAATCAATAACATGTCTGACAAGTGAATAGAAGGCATACTAGTTATAGTAATGTAAATAATTGGAAATATATTTCATCTAATCGATAACTTGTATACAATTATAATCCAGGGATAATATCATAGTCCAAATCTTATGGTGAATAATTACAAGAATTCTTAATGATGAAAACACTTCATATTAGATGTAATGATCTCAGACATCATAGGATCTATAATGTCAAGACCTTTTATAGGAAAATTTAATCATTACGAGTAAAACCCAAATTAATTTAACCAAATTATTTGTCTCATAAGGCATACAAATTCATTAACGAGATATATAATTCTAGACCCCACAAATCACTATAGCTACAAAGAATCCCTTATATATCAAAGAATGAATTTAATTCAGGAAAAATATTCATTACAATCAAATATAATACCTCAATAATGAAATTGAAATTATTAATATGTCCCCTATAAAACAAATAAATTTCAAAGTAAACACTATATGTAAAAAATGGTATATGTTTTTAGCATAAATGGTATGCATGATACAAGAATATGGATATTTAAAATAAATGCAGTATCCAATGATCACAAGTTAGTGAATGATTCAATATATAGTATCATTAAATCATATACCTAGTTTTGGATAAATAAAATAAGGGGTTTTTTCTATGATCAAAAAAGAACCATAAAATATCAATAAAAACCTTTCTAACAAAAATGTCATTTTCACTTTGAAATTTACTTTTAAAAAAATACTATGAAAATATGATGGAAAAAATATTTCTTTGAAAATATCCTTGTAATCATATAAAGGCATATTCAAAGTATTATGGTTTCAGGATGACAGGGAAATATGCTCAAGTATTATAACTTAAAATGTTTCCTTTTATATTTTTGACAAAAAAATATACAATGTACCTCATTTTTAAAATGAAAAAAGATTAATTTCAATCCATTTTTTTAAAATTCAAACATGGTTAAATTGAATTTAAAAAATTACTATAAAATATTAAAGACCTTTAAAAAAACTTTTAGAAAACATGGACATGGAAGTAAAATATTCCCCAAAGTGGAATTAAACATAAAAAATCATAATTGTTGAATATTTTCTAATTCTCATAGTAGTAAAAGTGAGACTAACAATCAATTACCGTGCACTTTAATTTAGTTGAACATTCTTTAACCTCCTCTATATTGGTTTAAATAATTTTATTAATTTATATCATAACCATATAGATATTATATCATATATAATCCTTATATAACATCTCACCAACCATTCATTTATAATATTTCATTATTACCATTTCTTCAGGTGTGAACTACAACATTTTTTTCCATGCGTGTTTTTCTTCAATGTTCCTGTTCATGATCATGGGATATGTCCATAATCTCCATAATTTTATTAATGATATAATTATCAAATTTATTTATTTAATAATTTCTAACCAGTATTTAATGTTCGATATGGAAAATGATTCTCATCACTTCGTGGAGAGGGTAGGTCTTACGTACGCAGTTGTTTTGGTATCATTTCTTTAATGGTAAATGGGTATGGAAATGAATGATATATTAATTTTATAGAATAAATATCTTGTAATAATTATAATATATATATTATTTAAAAAATCATAACCATCAATGTAATTTTGTTATGGAAAAAAAATTAAACAACTGCGTGGATAGGGTATGTTGTACATACACATGCATGGTGCTTTCAATTTGGAAATTGAGTTGAGGGGCACCTTTTGAATTTCTCAAAATATTAAAATATAATAAGACTATTTTAGAGATATTTTTTTTCAAATGTCCTATAAATTTATATGGGAGAACATTATAGACTGTATATTATCTAATTTGTAGTTATTTTAGATTTTTATCAGTTTTAAATAATTTAATAAATTATTAATCACATAAAATATTATTTTTATCTATTTTTATAGTACTTCTTAGTTTTACATAAAAAACATAAATACTATAAGAAAAATTAGAATCAAATATTTTATTTTATCTTACACATGTTATGGTCTTATATAGAAATCATGGATTATCCTAAATATCTCAAATTTTGTTACTTGTAATATTTTGAATATGATTTATAGAATTATTCCATTAATGAATTAGGTACGACATCAGCATAGTGTAAGAATTTATATCAATTATTTCTTGAATGAAATTTAAAAATATTTAACAAGATAAATATAAATATTTTATATTTAAAAATAAAATTCATATTCTGAAAAATCTGTTGGATAACACCATAATAAGAATATTAAACTTATTAAAAACAAGAGTGAGGCATGTTTGACTTTTTAATAAAAGAAATAAAATAATGGTCATAATCTTATCCAAGTTTCCCTAGAATGAAATAAATATGACCCTTGAATGAATAAGGACAATATAGAAAAATAAAATAAGATTTATTTAAATGTTTGGTTCATTTTTTTGTTCATATAATTTTATTTTTAACCAAAATTTTCTAATTTACCCTTTACTAGGGTAAAAAATTACTATGTTTAATATTTTTATTAGAAAAATTATTGGTACCGATTTGAAAATTTTCTCATGATTAATTAAAATATGGAATCAATTTTTCACGATTCAACTGAAAGAATTTTTGGTATTTAATTTAAAATTAATCTTGCAAAACCCAAGGAAAAATAGTTTTCTTTGAAAATATATTTCTAAGCCTAGAAATGTACTCATATTGAAATCAGGTATTTGAATAATTAAGATGTAATTTATTATATTATATATAAAAAATTATTAGTTATTTTAATTTTATATACAATTATAATAATAAAGTTACTTTTTTAAATATATGGAATATGATACTTCTATACATATTGGTATTTTCACTATTCCCTGGAAAATCAAACCTTTTAGAAAATTCCAAAAACCTCAGCCTAATGTAAATGTAATATGATGATTTCAAATAATATATTTCTTTTTATAAAAATTTTAAAAATTCTTGATATTGGTTTTAATTTTATCTAACAAAAAAAGATAAAAATATTTAATGAAAATGTATTTTTGAAGAATAAAACATGTTTTCAAAAATCAAGATCTTATTCACAAAAAACAATTAGTATGAAAATTATATGTTTAATAATGTGGTTAATAATATTTTTTATCCCCAATATAATTTCTTGTTTATAAATATCACATTATAATATTTCATTATTCATTTATGCTTTGGTGGTGGGTATATTTTATGCTATCAAATATTTTGTTCCTTTAACATCTAAGGGTGTAAAAAAAATAACAATTTTGTAACAACTCAAGACAACCTTGGGGGGGGGGGGGTCATGGTGTTTCTAAATTTAAACATTTTTTTATTTATCTGTAATCCCTTTAGGTTCTTTTTTCTATATTGGTAAGAATTTTGTTTAACCTGTCACTCTTATAGACACTCTAACTGAGACGTGCACAAATATAAAGGAATGTACAAAAATAAACATTATAGGGGGATTTCACATGGTTCCACAATAAGGGATAATCCAAGGATCACAAACATAGATGTGTGATGGTTTAATAGAATACACTATGTAACTAGTTTAGTAGATAAAAGTTCGGTCATGGTCACTGCATTATAGGGATAATTTATATTATATGTTTTAGTTTATATCACTCATCCCCGAAGGAACACTAATACTAATTGATTCTAGAAATCCACACAGGTGATACAGGGGTCACTCCATCTCATTATCCTACATGAGCTATTTTGTATATGGGTTTCAAATGTTTTATAAACATGAGGGTATTTCCATGATCTGTATTAAAATCATTAATCCATGCATCTTTAACTACACATATTTGTTATGTTGATATCCATGTTAAATTCACTATCCATATTCAAACTGGATGAGAGTATCTTCTATCTATTTTGAATTTCTCAAGGTATTCCCCAAAATATTGTATCAACACATCTCTAATAGATTAGGATAAATACACACTACATTATCAAGTTTCAATCCATCTCCAATGAACAGAAATAGTTGGGGAACTAATCATTCCTTTAATCATTCCCTCTCAAAATAAACCATAACTATTAATAGTAATATTCAATGTATAGATTCTTTATTTACATCTCCGAAATATATTCCACACTATTTTCTTTTTCTTTTTATAGATATGTCAATGACACCATCTTCCTAAAATATAAATTATTTTATAGTAGTATCTTCCATGTTCTATGTTTTTATTCTCTTCTTATTCTTATATATTAATAGAATGTCTATGAGAAAAATATTAAGTCATTCAAATAATGGAATCTTTTTATAATATCTATTTTCTGATTACTCTCCGTTAAGGTCCTAAAATTATCAGTCTTAATATATTTTCTATATTTTAAATTTGGAAACATAGATAAATCATTTCCTTTTATTTACCCATGTTCATATTTTAAATATTTATTATTTCATGATATGAATAATCCATAATTATCACAAGGAATTTTTATTCATATCCAAGTTAAGTATACTCATTGAATTCTCTAACTTTCCTTTGTAAAAAAATAGCACTTGAATAACATGCACTATTAACTTAACTCACCCATGCATCCAGAAATGGATATCTTGATCTTAAACTGGTTGAGATATTCCAGAAATGATAAATGTTGTGACCTATATAAATTATTCCATTGGAATAGTGATTTATCATATAAACCACCCTAAATAATCATACATTTCATCCTAGTTACCGTTATACATCATCCAAATCACCCATTAAAAACAAACTGATAACTATTAGAAATTACACAATTCACTCACACATAACCAGTTTATCTAAAGGGGCGACTCTTCTAAATCCTATTGTGATACTTATACCGAATCTTTATTACTTTTATGTATCATCCCATCTTCTCTTATATTTTTTTTAATTCTATAAATTCATTGTCTCTCGACCTTGTTGCCTTTATAAATTGATCTATATGATTTTTTAGTCCCAAAAGAGGTAAATATCATGATATGATGGTGAATATGGGTATACCATTATTTTCCATTTGATGCTCACCAACAATATTGTTCTATTTTTATTAGGATCTTGTACTCCCTTAAACTGAATATGAACTGATAACCCACATTAGAGAGGGACACCAATGTTTAACATGGTTCACCAAGACTAGTTAATCTAAGGACTATAGACTAGGGGTGTAATGATATACTGGAACACTAAGATTTTTTTTTTACTTTGAGAGGCCTCATTGATCCTCCAAGTTTATATCCCTTACAAATTATTTCGAAATAAAATTTACCCTTTATGGTGTCCTTCATCCTATAATGTAACACGACACATTTACAAAGTGGAATGGCCTTGTGTGACCCACTACTACTTCATTCCACATCACCCAAAAGTCCATGGACAGCTTTTCCAGAAATAGGCACGACTTCATCGAGTTTTTGGAATTTCCCATGACAAAACATGTAAATCATCCCTTTACACCACTTAGTTTGTTATATATATATATATATATATATATATATTTACATAATTTCAATTCATATTTCAATAAAGGGACTTTAGTAAATGATTTATATATCAATAAGAATAATGTTTCACCACCAAGTACATTATATAAAAATATCATAAAGATGTCTATCATTATAGGCTATCATAATCGAGTAAAAAAATAAATTACTATATAATTTACCACCACAAACATTTTATTTAATATTATCCATCATTATTTTCCTTATATGAAGTGATTAATCATAAAATCAAAAAATTAAACAAGAATAAATTTTTCGTTTTTGAATAATATTTATCTATGTTATTTTATATACTTCATCATTCACAAATAAAAAATATATACTTTATCCATATAAACCTAGATGTGATTGAATGTATAGAGACACTTGCATCAATTCCATGATAAACGTAAGTCTTAATTTCCAACAATGATCATAACTGAACAATAATCAATTTTTATTCTTCTTTACTCAATAATTGGAAACAATATTTAATCATCAAGATTTTAGTTCTTTGAGAAAATGGAGAAAAATATATAATATGGAAGGATTTGCACTTGATGTTGAAAAATAAACCCTTAATATTGAACACCTAATTTCTCCCACTATTAAATTTTTAACTCTGACCATAAATTCCCATTAATTTATCTATACCTTCCCATTAATACCCATATTGTAATCCTCATTAACCCATATTTTAAAATTACCATCTTAAAGTGTAATCCCCATAATTATTATGAACCAACACCTATAATATTTCCACATCATCTACAACACATATAAATACATTTCTTTCCATTTTATTTATATTATAAACAAAATACATCAATATATGAATTACTTAATTAAATAAATAGTAATTATATTCTACCACCATATGAAATCTATGAGAAAAATGAACAATCTTATAAAATAAAAAAATTTACACTAAAGGGTAATGTTTTATTTCCCCAATCAAATGACACTGAAAATTCCATTTCAAGGCCAGAAGAATTACTATTTTACACTTCTTATATAAAAATAATCATAAATTTGATAAACACCCAAATTCAAATTTATGAGTCTCTATATTATATACCTCTCAGGTTATTATAATCTCTAATAATCAATACAATGATATGAAATTAAAAATTCTAAAATTTTAACCCTGAAAGTTACTTCTCAAACATGAATCTCAACAACACAAAGGCTCAAAAAAATATGAAGTGAAAATATATTTTAGTTTTAACCATAAAAACATAATTATTCATCAAAACAGAACAACTGAAACTTAAAACAATTAATATGTATGCATATACATGAATCAAATAGCAATGTTATTTCTTCTACACCACCATTACTCCAATGAACATGCACCAAGAGAATTAAATGACCACTCAAAATAAAATCATGCTGTGTTCCTAAATTTCCTCTAGATGCCCAATACAATTAATATCCTCTAATATATTCGCATCTTTTAAATTAATTACATTAAATTATTTGATTATTAATTCTATAAATAAGAAACATGTAACACATAGTGAAAATTTTCAATCCATGAATGTACAGAAAATAGATAAGATAGCTATTCTCCATATTGAACTACTTAAATGGTTTGAAACATTTGAGTATTAGCTCTCATCATTTTTCATAACATTTTTTAATGTTTTGATAAAACTTTTAGGAAAAAGTGATGCTTACTGCAAAAAAATCGGCCACCTCCTTTGATCCATATAAGATTTTGGTATACTTCGGGTTATCCCTGTGTGATCCAAAATAACATTAACATAGATGATCTCATCCTGAAAAATATCATGATTGACTATTGTGGATAAAAAAATACTCACAAAAAAATAGTGCTAAACAACAAGGTTGTCCATATAAATCCTAAGATTCCATACCAATGGAGAAATTTTGAATGTTATTAAAACTAAATTCAACTATTGATAAAAGATACACCCATAATCCACTAAAATACAAAAAAGGTATCCATTACAAAACATACAATGTCCAAATCATCTTCTTAAAACCCCATTATTATTTATCACCTTCAAAAGATAACAATCATCAAATATTAACATGATGTTGGTTCCTTATTTTGTAAGAAACAAGAAGACTTCGTCAACTAATCCATAACAAACCAAATAAAATAATAAAAATTCAAGATATGAGTAAATCATGTAACATGAAAAATAAAATTATATACTTCCACAACCATTGAGAAATATATAATCAGATACTATAATACTACCAGAAAAAAAATTCTAGTATATATTAGATTACATAAATAACACCAAGAACGAACTCAGCTAGTTTCATCATTATTTTTCCACTATTACTACATATAGAAATCATGATATATATTTCAAACTTTTGGATTCACTGCCATGGATTAAAAAATAGAACTATCACTATAACACTTCCGAGATACACTATGGTAAAAAAAAACTAAAAAGGGAAAATAACTCTATATTACACTCTATTAATCCAACCATCTAAAGCATTTCCATTCACAATCCAATAACACAATAATTCTACCTTAGGATCTCTCTACTAAGACTCCTTTTTCCATCCAAACAATGTTGATGACACCATACCTTAATAAATAAATTCTTCCACATCAAAATCCTTATTTCCATGATAAATATATGTTAATGACTCCATTACTTTCCGCTCCTCACTCATTCACTGATTATTCACATCATAATATATCCGACTCAAAGTGTCTGCCACCTATAACCACCTCAATATTTACGGGGTCCACTATTACACCATGCATTAAACAACATAACTGAGAAAATGAACATCATGTGTTTAGAGTTATCACGTAAAAATATTCCTTGACAATTTACACTCCTTGATAAATTCTAACACCATCCTTAAATTCACTACATGATTCCTATATTCTTTAGAGTAAGCCGATATATTTTCTATAAATACTTCCAAAACTTCATGATGATATGGGCTAAACATATTATTCATCTATCCCATAAATAAAAATGGATAATTCATAAATCAAATTTTTTTTATTAAAAACATAAAATACCAATACCATATTCAATAACACGGCTTTACAATATCTTCACCCTTAACCATCTTATAGTATCATCGATATCATAAAAGAATCATATAAATTAACTATTTATTTTGATGTAATCAAATATATAATATATCCTAAGAGCAAGAAAACATAAACTCAGGGATTCACTATCGTTGAATCTAACTACCACAAATCTAAAGAAACTTAAGGTTTTATCTTACCTAATTGTAAACTTTATTGGAGAATCCCATAGAGAAATACTGTTCTAAATAAAACCTCATTGTAATAACCCATCAATATGAATTCAAATTTTTTTGATATCTATAAATTCAACATGATAAAATACCATTGAAATATAATCAAAACCTGGATATTATTTAATACCATTCTCAATCTCTCTCCTGATATCCAAACATGCGACCACTTCTTATAATAAATCAAAATAATATCTCAAACTTAAAAGAACCTCACCACATGCACACTATCTAAGTCGAGAAAATAAATATCCACAAATATTAATCAATACATTAATTTGGTTTTCACAACAAAATCCATCGCATTGATAAAATAATTCGATAACATCTATTTAAATACAATATTTTCATAGAATAAATCTCTTTCTATTAATATTTCACAACGAAACATTTTATCTGACCTAATATAACCTACACTTATTAAACAGTCATGAATTAAAGTATTTCTCTATTAAATATTCCTCCTCCTCATCTATTCTATGCACATGTACTTTCTATTTTGTTATCTTTATAAAAATAACTTCTAAGATATTATATTCTTACACCTACCAATAATGGTTATCTCAATGGTTATATATCCCTATACTACATAATAGATTTTTGAAACTGACATGGTTGTTTAAAAATCATCAAACTCCACTCAAATATCCTTTAAATTATCTAAAAAGAGGGATATATAAATAATAATGGTCCATTACACTATAAGAGAAAAAATATATCCTTGAGTCATAATAGATGGTTGAATACTCCCACATCATAGAATTGAGATTGCATGGGTAACCAACCCCCATATTCTCATATAAACACAAATTAATTAAAAAATAGATAAATTTAAATCGTAATTTTAGAGTGAACAAATCCTAATTAGGTATCCCTTAGAATATATCCCGAACATTATCAGTAAATCCTCTTTCATGTCAAACTTTTCTAATAAACACTAAACCTCATTACTAAAAATAAATCCCCCACACTTTAACTTGTTATCCCAATTTTGCTACCACACATACCAAGGTTCTAAAAAATATAACCACAACATATATCTACATCACAATCCAAAATTTCAATAACCACTACTTCAAAAAAAGTGTTATAATGCTAAATATGAGGTATCAGTAGCCTTTTTTTACATAACTGGTACCCATTTTATCTCATAGTACTTTTCATGTCCTTTAAACCCATATCATCTAGGAATTTCTATAATGGTTCATAGGTCCATTAATCATCATCTAATGGATTGTGTATATATGGAATATATTATCCATTAGTATGCCACATGCATACCATTCTTCAATCTATATCACACACAAATATCATGGCCTAAATCTGTATGATGTAAGTTTATACCTAATTTATGTTTCCCTTATATAGTATACCATAACATAAAATAATTTATTGAAATACAAGGTCATTATATTGGAATATATCAGTTTCCAACATCCTTCACTGGGTTTTTTGTCTATTTTTGTAACGTCCCAGATTTGGGTACCACTCAACAGGTGCACCAAAACCGGTTGGTCACATCACCTCAAACACATTTTCCAAAATGCCAGAGGCTTCCGACTAGCAGTAAGGGACCAAGTATGATAGTGGAAAAACTATGCCCTCATTTTTCAATGTGTAGTGTAGTGGAATAAAATATACAAACATACAACAGCGGAAGCAGTAGACAATATACAACTGAAAAGGAAAACTGAAATAGAAGAGAACCAGTAGTCATATATATAAAGATTCAGCATGTCACTAATTCTATGAAAGCAGCCAGAACAGGATACACTGAAGTACATTTCAATACAAAACAACTCAAGGTACATGGTACAACCAAACACAACAAGGCAGAGTAAACAGAACGCAGCAGCATCGCAAGCCGAAGCTTGGTCCCCTGATCCCCCGCTTCTTTTCTACAATCAGGTACCTATATAGGGACCCTTTCCCTTATCCACACCTGAAAAAATTTAATCTCTTTGAGCCGAAGACATGAACTAAAAATGGTGTGAGAAATAAATCCTATTAGGCAACCACCCAAGTCCTGTGCCAAAATGTTAGGGAGAATGAGAAACAACAGTGTGCAAAAGTAAATGCAGTAAACTATAAAGTACTCAAAAGTAACTATTACTACCAATTTAATGTCCATTTAAACTTTTACTTATCAATTCAATATAATTGAAGTATATTAAAATGCACTGTGACCTCAGGATAATCAAGAACCTTCCCTCAGGCCATTCAGAACCTTGCCATCAGGCCTTTCCCTCAGGCGAAATAGTACCTTGCCCTCAGTCCTTCCCCTAAGGTGAAATAAACCTTACCCTCAGGCCTTTCCCTCAAGGGAAATAGAACCTTGCCCTCAATCCTTGCCCTTAGGTGAAATAGTAACTTGCCCTCAGGCCTTTCCCTGAGGCGAAATAGATCCTTTCCCTCAAGCCTTGCCTTTAGGTGAAATAGTGCGTTGCCCTTTGGCCTTGCCATCCGGAAAAATAGAACCTTTCCCTCAGGCCTTTCCCTCAGGCGAAGTAGTACCCCGCCCTTGAGTTGTGCCCTCAGGTGACACAGAATCAAGTAACCGGGGATATCCACTAACATAGTAAGCATTTATATAAATTTTTTCTCATGAAAAAGCAATGCACAACATAATTCATGGCATACCCTCGGGTATCCTGGCCAAATAGCTAAATAGAGGAATGCACCCCAGGGGTGGTCCAGGATCCAAGCAGTGATCCCAATAAACAGTTATACATATTAATTTAACTACCTATTCTATTCTAGGTATTTAATTATGCATGGACTCATCCATACGACACCCCCAAACATGGGCGTGTATAATAGTGGTACACAAAACACAGAACAGTTGGAATTTAAACACCAAACCACCTACCTTGATCATCTCTAATAAAAAACGAAAACGACACCTCCCGTATCATCGAAGAACGACGTAGATCTGGGATAAAATAATTCTCATTCATACATAAATAACATAACTTAGAGAAATTATTGGTAATAACAGTGTAAGGCGAAGGCAGGGCTTACCCGTACGGTCCCAATGAGATCGACGGAAGCGGAAACAGATTCCTAGTGCGCTGTCGGGAGATATCCGAAACTCTAGCCATCCTCCCAAGCTCCTATGATGTTCTAATCTTACTCTATGAAAAGGGGAGGATACTGTCCATTTTAAGTGAAAAAAACTACACGGCGTGTACTCTAAAGTACACGACATGTACTCTTTATTTTATTAACTGTTCCTCTGGCGGCTTCATTCCACCATGGCACTGTTCATCTGTCGACAAGAGTACATGACATGTATTCCTAATTACATAGCATGTACTGTCACTCCACTGGCGGCTGCCTCCACCGCCTCACTATTCACCTTCCAACTGAATACACGGGGTGTAAATACCCTATACATAGAGTGTAGTCAATTTTTAAACCCTTCATTTCCGACAGGCCTATATGCACTGTGTACTCATCCCACACAGCCAAAGTACACGATGTGTGGAATAGTACACAGCGTGTAGTAATTTTTTTTTGGATTTTCCCCTATTTTCCTTATTTGTTTTCTCAAAACCACCTATGGAAAAGGGAACAGAAGAAACTTGTAACTCAAATATATGAACCGGGTTCTTAAAAACTTCCCCCCTTAAAGCAATTCTTCCTCGAATTTCCCTTCTGAGGGTGGTGAAGATAAAGTTTAGAATAACTCTGGCCACTGAGCACGTACATCGGTCTCCCATTCCTAGGTTTCATCCTCCACTCGGTAGTGCTGCCATAAAACCCATACGAGAGGAATTGACCGACCGTGGAGAAAATTTGTGCTCCTATCAACGATACGAATCTGATGCTCCTCAAAGGACACATCGATCTGAAGCTCAACCTCCTCGGGCTGAAAGACGTGACATGGGTCTGAATGATAACGGTGCAACTGAGATACATGGAAGAGGTAGTGCATGGCCTGGTACCTCTATGGTAACTAAAACCAATAGGCAACCGGCCCAAGTCTCTCCAGAAACTCAAATGGCCCCACATACCTCGATGAATGTTTACCCTGTCTCCTGATCCTTCTGTGTCCCAACCCTAGAAAAAAACATAAGAAAACCTGATCCATGACCATGAACTATGAGGGTTTTCTATAGTGATCAGCATAAGATTTTTGATGAGACTGTGTGGTATCCATCTGCTTCGGAATCAACTGGATCTCCTCAGAAGTCTCCTCCACAAGACATGGTCTCAGCAAAGCTGCCTCACCTGCCTCCAACTATAACAAAGGTGATCAGTTTGGACTAACATATAAATCCTCCTATGGTTCCATCTTAATAGTTGCATGAAAACTGTTATTGTAGGCAAACTTGACTAGGGGTATATTCTTTTACCAAGAGACCAAAATGTCCAGGACGCATGCACGTAGAATTTCCTCTAGCACCTGTAACGTACGATCTGATTGGACATCAGTCTGAGGGTGGTATGTTGTGCTCAGAAGCACCTGTGTACCCAGTTCCCTATGGAAACTCTGCCAGAAACGAGACATAAAACATGCGTCCCTTTCCTAAATGATAGAACGTGGGACCCCATGAAGATGTACTACCTCTCAGATATACAACATACCGAGCTCGTCAACACCGAAGGTCTCCTTGAGCGGCAAAAAGTGAGCTACCTTAGTGAGTCTGTCCACAACAACCCACATGACGTCATTTCCTCGAGGTGACATCGGCGACCCAGTCACGATTTCTATCATGACATCATCCCATTTCCACTCCAAAATTGGTAAATGCTATAACATCCCAGCTAGCCTTTGATTCTCTGCCTTCACCGGCTGACAGGTGGAACATCTTGTAACAAAACCAGCTACCTCTCTCTTCATACCCGACCACTAGTACTGACGTCTTAAGTCACAATACATTTTTGGTAACTATGGGATGCACTGTGCATGCTGAAGCATGAAATTCCTGCATCAGATCCTTGTGTATGTCCCATGGAACCCACACTCGTCCATTGATATGTAGTACCTCGTCATCGCCTATCGTCCATCCAGGAGGAGGGTCCCCACTGGACACCGACTCCTATAGAACTAGGCCTTCTAAATCAGATAGTTGTCTCATACTCACTCAATCTAAAAGGGTAGAAGTCACTTCTAGGGATGAAAGATAGGTTTTCCCTTGACTATCGTGCTGCTCCAAATGCATCTCATTGAACAAAGCCACAAGCTTCCACTCACCATTGGACTCATGAACTGCATGTGTCTGAGTCTTCCTGCTCAGTGAATCAAAAACTGTGTTACCTTTCCTAGTATTATAGGCAAGCTCAAAGTTGAAAGACTGAAGTTATTCAACCCACCTTCATTGTGTCAAATTCAGGTCCCACTGGGTAATGATATATTTGAGACTTTTGTGGGTGGTGAAAACCACAAAATTTTCTCCCAAGAGATAATGTCCCCAACATTGTAACGCTTGAACAACTGCAGCCAACTCGAAATCATGTATCAGGTAATTACTCTCATGTGGCCTCAACTGCCGAGACCCGTATGCAACAACTCAATCGCCCGACATCAACTCAGCTCCCAACCCAATACCTGATGAATCACAGTAAACTGTATAGCTCTTCCCCTGCTCGGGAAGAATCAGAACTAGTGCTGATGTCAACCTTCCCTTCAACTCTTGAAAGGCTTTATCGAAAGATTTTGACCAAAAGAACATCAAACCTTTCTTATTCAAACCAATCAATGGTGCTGCTATGTGGGAGAAGTCTTGTATAAAGGTCTTGTAGTAACCAGCCAGCCCCAAAAAACTTCTTATCTCAAACACGTTCTTAGGTTTCTCCCAGGAAACTATTTTTCTCACTTTCTCTAGGTCCACCGCAACTCCTACATCTGAGATGATATGACCCAGGAAGTGTATCTGGTCCATCCAGAAGTGGCACTTTGAGAGATTTGCACACAATTGATGCTCTCTCAGTGTACTCATAATAATCTCATGATGGGTAGCATGGTCGTGTTGAGTGTGAGAGTACACCCAGATGTCCTCCACGAAAAATACCACAAAAGATTCCAGATAAGGGTGGAACACATGATTCATTAGATCCATAAAAACTGATGGCGTGTTCAGGAGTCAAAACAGAATAACCAAGTACTCATATAGACCACATCTTCTCCGAATAGTTGTGAGCGGTATATCCGATAGTCTAATGCGTAACTGATGACATACGGATCTCATTTCAATCTTCAAGAACACTCGTTCTCGTCAAAGTTGATCAAAAAGATCATCAATCCTAAGTAAGGGATATCAATTATTTACTGTCAACTAGTTTCGCTTCAGATAATCCACACAATGTCTGATGGTACCGTCCACTTTCTTTGCAAAAGGGACGGGAGAACCCCAAGGAGAAGTACCGGGTCAGATGAAGCATTATGCCTGTAACTCCTCTTTCTATCTCTTGAGCTCCTTCAACTCTGGTGTAGCTATCAAATAAGGAGGAATGGACACCGGTGCTGCCCTTGGCACAATCTCAATAGAGAAATCCACCTCTCACTCTAGATGTAGACCCGAAAAGTCGCCCGGGAAGACATCCCTGAAATGATCAACCACTGGAGGGAAATCCTTCTGACAAGTCCCCTGGTCATCCAGATATAAACTTACAATATGGGCTATCACACCACCTCGCCCACAATGCTCAGGTCCAACTCAGCTCACCTGGACATCTCATTCACCTTTGCATAGAAACTCTCCACCCTCTGGTGATGTGAAAGTCACCCTATGGTGATAGAAATCCACAGAGGCTCGGAATGGAACGAACCAGTCCATCCTAAGAATGAAATCATAGCTCGTCATCTCTAGGACATAGAGGTCCCATAGAAAGTGACACCCACCAAACTCTAGGTGCAGTCCTTGAATTGATGCACACCTACCGTCCGAGCTCCCAACAGAGTGTCTAGCATCATGATATCAGTAGAAGAAGAAACACAGATCCCAAGGCTCCCCACAATGGGCACATATATAAAGCTATGTGTAACACCCATATCGAAAAGTACAGAAGACAAAATAGAAGAAACAAGAACAGTACCTTTGACAGAAGATGGTCCGAGATCCTACTCTAGTTGGGTCTGTTTCACTACATATGCCTGCCCAGTGTCGCGGCCCTGCGACATAGTCTTGCTTCCCTGAGCTGACCCGCCCTGCTGTATCTGAGATCTTGGTGTCAAGATACCATGTCCATGACCACCACCTCTGCCTGTACATCCTGACGCATCCCAATTTCCTGTCTGGTAATAATCTGTTGGCCGTACTTGTGTCTACGGAGTCTGCAAAGAACCCCTCTCACTAGCCACTAGTAGGATCTCCCTACAGAAACATTACAGATGACCCATTTTGCCACATGCTTGGAACCCCTTTGGGTCACGTGGACACTACGGTCTCTTGTGCCCCTCTCTACCACACTGGTAGCACATTACCGGACCACCTTTAGAAATCCTCTGACTAGTACTGCCACCGTGAGAGAAATCCATCTGTCTCTTCCTCTTACCGATAGAAATAGTACCAGAAACTGATGTGGAACTGCCCTGTCCCGCACCACTAGCTTCCCACAAGTCCCTCTTAGTAATAAGTGCCTGGTTCACAATATCATGTACTGTAGGAAACCTGAAAACATTCACCAGTGCTCGGATGTCATACTGAATACCATCCTCAAAGTGTTGAGCCCTCAGCATCACATCTCCCACCAGAACAGGTGAAAAACGCTGATGCTCGGTGAAGCGGATAGAATAGTCCATCACTGACATAGCTCCATGCTATAGATTCATGAACTTTCGAGCTTGATCTGCCCGTAGCATCTCAGGAAAGAAAAATTCATAGAGGAATACCTGAAAATATTTCCACGCCATATCTTTGTGATGCTCTGACTGGGTGGTAACATCCCACCACCTCTTGGTGGAATCACACAGCATGTAAGTTGCGAGCTTGACCCTCTGCCCTGGAGGCGTCTCTAGATGCTCGAAAATAGTCTGCATAGAATCTAGCCATGACTCCGTAGGCTGTGGTCCTCCATGCCCTGAAAACATAGGTAGATGCTGATGCTAGAAGATACGAGTTAGATCTGCCATAGATGTGGTGGCCAGTGATGCTCCCTGGAAGGTCTGCATAAACCGCATGGAGCCTTCACGGAACTGTGCCTCCGTGCCTGTGTCTAGTATAACGGCTGGCACTGCATCTGGCTCTGATAGAGGATCCATTGGTAGCCAAGGGCCTACCATATCTAGAGTATACTCGTTGTCGCTCTCCTAGAGAACAACTCGAGGTCATCTCAGTGGCATGACTCTACAAGGTCAAACTCACACCTTAGATCAAGATTTCTCATGGACTGAAAACAAGGAGTGTAAGAAGGGAACAAGGAAGGAAAACTTTAAAGTATTACAAAACTTTACTACCCAGCGTGTATAATAACTACATGAGATGTTTTTTGAAGTCTTTCACATGGGCATGTACTCAAGGTAAAATTGGTCATGTAACACCCCAAAACACACGACATGTTGTCCACACACACGACATGTACAAGAATTTTCCTCCCTGCCTGAGTCCCTCTACACGGCTAAGACATACAGCTCTCCTTTAAACGACATGTAAAAGATATACCCGGCTTGTACTGGATGATCTTCATCGACCTGTGATTTCCCTCACACGGCCGGGTACACAGCTCAGACTACACAACGTGTTCCAGAGAGACACAACATGTACAATTTAAATTCCAACTGCCCGTGTCGTTAGTGACACGGCTGACTACTCGACTGACACTACACGACGTGTTACACCCGCACACTGCTTGTACACCACCAATCCATCTTCCCAACCACATGACTAGGTCTACACGGTCTTTCCCAGTTTAATACTAAACGGCATGTCCCATAGGTACACAGTGTGTTCAAGAAGAGGTAACTCCAACCCCTGTTTCTTAGCTACACATTCGGGTCCCTAGGATACACTACATGGCGTGTTCATCATTGACACGACGTGTACAAGAAAAGATTTCCTTCATCCATGTTTTCAGTTACACAGGTGGACACATGGTCTACACAACACGGTGTTTGAAATAACTACACGGCCTGTGCCCTCTAGAACTTCCCCATCCTGTGTTTCTGCTCACACGGCCTATGACACGACTAGCTACTACACGGCGTGTTCTTAGGGTACACGGTGCATACTCAAAACTTTTTATCTTCCTCCTGAACATAAGAATACACGACATGTGTCTATATAACTACACAACATGTATGCTACGTTTTCCAGACAGTATGCCTCAGAAACTAGTTCAGAACCAATAAAATACTTAATCAAACACTTTAGTGCCAACTTCCGAACCATGAGGGCCCATACTCCCCGAGAATCAAAGCATGGCATCTTAAACATGTTATAACTAAGTAAACACATTAATGATCCACCAATATCTGGTCATTGAGGGCCCATACACCTTAAGAACCATTGTTTGGCGTTCATTTTAGTAGCCTCACACAAAATTACACTATCAAATAGAGGGTATTTACCAAAGCAGGTGTCACAACAGAATGATTTTCTAGCACAAAAACTATCACAACAACATGCAATTTCTAATGCACCTACATGGCATGGAAGAATGAAAGACATGTGATTTCTAGCATGTGCCTAAATGATACATGAGATGGGATAACCTCATCTCCTTGGGTTGTGACTAAATAGAACCCATGTATAAAATATAAACAACACACCACAAGTGTGTCACCCAATGGTGAAAATCAAATCAACCGTAAAATTGAGAAATCATAAAAATTTCAATAACCAAGGTAGACTGGATTTTCCCTGTACATGGGTTAACTACTCCTGGGAACAACTTATTACCAACTACCATTTCGTTCCAATCACTTTCTAAGGATCCAAAAAGCAAGTCAATGAGAATAATCCCTCTAATACCACTTTGTAACATCCCGGATCCAGGTGCCACTCAACGGGTGCCGCAAACCTGGTTGGTCACATAGCCTCAAACACATTTCCCCAAACGGCAGAGGCTGCCGACTAGCAGCGAGGGCCCAGGTCTGATAGTGGGGAAACTATTCCCTCATTTGTCAAAGTGTAGAGTACCAGAATAAAATATAAAAAATACAATAACGAATGAAGTAAACAATATAAAACTGAAAAGGACATCTAAAATAGAAGAGAACCAGTAGTCATATATATAACGATGCAACATGTCACTAATTCTCTGAAAGCATCCGTAATAGGATACACTGTAGTAAATTTCAATATAATAAAACTCTACGTACGAGGTACAACCAAACACAACAAAGCAGAGTAAACATAACGCATCACCATCGCAAGCCGAATGTCAGTCCCATGCTCTCCCACTTCTCTGCTACAATCAGGTACATGTATAGGGACCCTTGCCCTTATCCACACCTGCAAAAATGTAATCTGTTTGGGCCGAATACATGACCCAAATAGGATGTGGGAAATAAATCCCAGTAGTCAACCACACATGGCCTGTGCCCAACTATCAGTGAGAATGTACAATAAAAGTGTGCAAAATAAAATACAGTAAACTAGTAAGTACTCAAAAGTTACTATTAATACTAGTTTCACTGCCATTTAAATTATTAAATATCAATTCAATATAATTAAATTATATTATAATGAATCGTTCCCTCAGGCTAAACATGAACTTTCCCTCAGGCCATTCAGAACCTTGCCCTCCGGCCTTTCCCTCAGACGAAATAATACCCTGCCCCCAGGCCTTCCCCTCACGCAAAATAGATCCATGCCCTCAGGCCATACCCTCAGGTGAAATAGAACCTTTCCCTCAGGACATTCCCTCATGAGAAATAGTACCTTGCCCTCAGAACTTTACCTCAAGAGAAATAGAACCATTCCCTTAGGCCTTGCCCTTAGGCGAAATAGTACCTTCCCTCAGGCCTTACCCTCAGGCAAAATAGAACCTTTCCCTCAAGCCTTGCCATCAAGAAAAATAGTACCTTGCCCTCTTCCCTTTCCCTCAGGTGAAACAGAATCAAGTAACCGGGCCAAGCCTAACACATAACAAGCATTTATATAAATTTTCTCTCAAAAAAAGGCAATGCACAACATAATTCATGGCATACCCTCAGGTATCCTGGCCAAATGGCTAAATAGAGGAACACACCCCAGGGGTGGTCCTGGATCCATGTAGTGATCTCAATAAATAGTTATACATATTCATTAAACTACCTATGAAATTCTAGGTATTTAATTACGCAAGTCCTTGACCATGCGATACCCCCAAACATGGTCGCGTATCACAGTGTTACACAAAACACACAATAGTTGGAATTTAAACACCAGACCACCTACCTTGATCATCTCTAATCATTATACATGAACGATGCCTCCCGAATTGTCCAAGAACGACGTAGATCTTGGATAAAATAATTCCTGTTGAAACAGAAATAACATATCTTAGAGGAAGAATTGGTAAGAACAGCACAAGGAGAAGGGAGGGCTTACTCGCACAGTCCCAACATGATCGATGGAAGCGGAAACAGATTCCTGGTGCGTTGTCTAGAGATCTATGAATCTTCGACCGTACTCCCGAGCTCCACCGACGTTCTAAGATTCCTCTATGAAAAGTGGAGGCTACTGCCCGTTTTACGCAAAAAAAAAATAAACTACACGGCGTGTACTCCCAAGTACATGGCGTGTACTTTTCATTTTTAACCGTTTCTCTGGCGACTTATTTCCACCGCGACACTGTTCATCCATCGACATGAGTACATGGCATGTATTCCTTATTACATGGTGTGTACTGTCTCTCTGCTGGCATCTACCACCACCACCTCACTATTTACCTACCGACTAAATACACTGCATGTAAATACCCTATACATGGTGTGTAGTCATTTTTTACTCCCTTCATTGCCGACAGGCCTACACGCCCTATGTACTCATCCCACACAGCCAAAGTACATAGCGTGTGGAAAAGTGCACGATGTGTAGTTAGAAATTTTGTTATTTTCCCACATTTTCCATATTTTCTCTCAAAAACACCTAAGGAAAAGGGAAAAAAAGAAACCCATACCTCAAATATAATAACTAAAATCTTACAATTTTCTACCCCATATTGTGATAAACTATTCAGTACCAATCCAAAAAGTCCTAAGTAGCTCATAATTAAAATTCTATCACAATAAAACTCACTCTTATACAATTCAATCATCACCCGACCCCGATGGGAATCCTCATGATTCGGTAACAAGTTAATGTATGATCCCCTTGACAACATCTAATAAGAATGGTGTGACAACTTAAAATTTCATGTGAGAATTTTAGATCCTAGGTTCTTGATTATCATAAGTATTTGGTCATGTCTTAGTTATAGAATGGATCAGTGGAATGTAGGAAGATGTGTTTGATGTTTTAGATGGGTCTTAGTATGAAATATTACAAATTATTTATGGTTATTACCCAACTATTGGAATTATAGGGTAAAAAGTATGTATTTAAGACTAAATATAAATAATGGTTTCCAATTGTGTCATGTCCAAGGTCATTACGGTGTGGTGGGTGGTTGTGTAAGATTATAAATTTATATAGTAAGATTAAACTCCATGGTTTGGTAGTTTATCATTTTATAATATGTGAGGGTCGTTTCACGAAGCACTAGCCATGTGGAGTATTGAAATGTGATGAAGATGATAATCCTGTATCATGGACATGGAAACAAAGGATATGTTTCTAGGTTGTATTTAGGTGAGATACAATGTGTTCTCATCTGAAAGTCCATGGCATAATGGGTCATCAATATTGGAATTATGCCATGATCAATGAGGCTACACCCCAATAAAAAAATTGAGTAACATTTTTAGTTTTAATTAATTGTTTAAATTAGTCATTAAAAGATGGATTATGCTTATTTTTTACTATTATAAAAGGGATCTCACCTCATTTTTCCTCTCTCTAATCTCCCACCCTTCCAAGATGGGATTTAGTTTGATTTTTGTACATTCTCCAGGAAACATGTCAAAAGAATTTACCGTGGATAAGATTCAACTTAAATCATATTCTAGTTCTATTTTTAAAAAATTTGGTAGTGATTTTTGAATAAACTCATTATTTGGGTTGGGGGATTCTTTAGTTTCATGATTTATTCGTCATAGATTAAAATTGGATAATGATATTAAATTTCATGGATCAAGAATTCACAAGGTAAGTGGTTCATCAATATTCCCATTTTTATACTTGTGTTCATGCATCGTGCAATTTGCAAGTGTGGATAGAACCATTTGTGAGTCTGATAACTAAAGTGATTTTGGTTTTAATTATTCATGTGATATATCATGGGGCATTCTAATTTGGGAAATGAAAGGTTATGCCATGTGTGTATCTGATTCTTGATTAATGGATTCAAAGAATTTTTTGAAAGTCAAAGTGCATATTAATATGATAATTATTTTGATGTATTTTATGACACGAATCCTTAGAAACATTATCAGAAATTATTTCATAGCAATAGAAAAACAAGGTCTACTAATGTAATGTGGGTGGTGAAGTCCACTAGTACTGTTGTTTATTTAGGTTCATCATATGAGTTTGGTATTTGATAATTTATATTTTGATGGTATCATTCTCAGACAAATATCTTTGGGTGATAGTGAAAACCATCAAATCATAGTTGATAATTCCATATATTTACATGAGAAATGTTGTGTGATTGAGATCAATAGTTTAGAGGGAAGGCCTACAATACATGTGGGATATATTTGGGGTTGATGGACTGCGCGTGGTAAAGGAATTATTTCAATCATGTATATAATTTTATAGACAATAAATTTAGTATGTGTGGACATATATATGAACATGATATGAAATTGTCTAATTAATTGGATGGTTAGTATCATGGTGGTGATGTGTTAGTTGGTTATGAGATTAGAGGTGATGAATATTTATCCATCTTGGTTTTTTCGTACTATACATACATCATCCCATGTTGGCACTATGCAAAGTACGAAATGTGATAATAGTAATTGGAAAATAATTGGTGATATGGGTTATATTTAAAAATTCTAATGTCATATGTTTCCCTTTTAATAAAATTATGTACATGTGGATATTAACTTTGGTAACCTTTCCAAATTCCCTACGGAGTTCATACTGACACCCATCATGGTCCATATGTGATGTGTGAAGACTCCATTACATATAAATTAGTAAATGGATAAGACCCAATATCTATAGATTAATGGCGAGTGTCATATTGGATTTACAAATGGGGAATTGATGGATTTCTTAGATGAACTAGATTGACCCTTGATGATAATTATGAGTATTATTTTGGTATCTTTGGGACATGTATTTGTTGGATTGATGTATGGGTCATGTATTTAGTTGTGGTATGTTGTGTCTGCAATTGTAGTTTTTTTATAAAATGTGATGAATTTTTGGATTTTATTTATGAGTAATCAACTGTGATTTATAGTTTTTATTATAGAAGTTATAGTCTCCCAACTATCACCTCTAAGACCCTCCATGCTAGTTAGTAGCCTCTGTTTTATGGTGAGGAGTGGCTGAGATATATATAACTCTATCATATGTGTCATTCATATGATCTAGGCCAGTCATGATGTAAAGTGATATCAAAATGTGTAGGATATGTTAACTAACTGTGATACATAGTGAGTTTTCATTTTTTGGTTAATGGTTTCTAGAGTTTTGGGATATTTCAATACTTGGGACATATATCATATCGTGTGAATGAATAACATAGGTACAAAATGAAATCCACAACACTAAGGGAACCAATATTTAATTATTTTCTATCTTGATTACCATTGAGTTATTTTATTTGGATAAATATGATATTTCATATTATTGATTTATTAAATTTAATTTTTCCCCAAAGATTCAAATCATGGATTCTCATACGTCATGGTAGGCATGTATGAATAAAATGACATGAGTATTCATAAAATTGGATACTATTATAGATCTAGAGGTGGTGTGGTTGTAAAATTTGTGAACAGAACATTACGTCAAAATTAACAATAAACATCCATGCTCCCATATCAACCATCTCACAACAAAACATGCATGAAAAAACAAACCAATATTAGGTTCTCACATATACATATCGTGAATCACATGACAAACAATTAGCCTAAAAAGGTACTGATCCTCACTTAGAATTCACATATGATACTGTCCCCTTAAAATCATGATATCATATATTAACATATACAAAACCATCACCTTATGATGATGTATACTATGTAAACAATAGTGATGTGGTTCATTTAATAATAATTACAACACTATGATATATGAGAAAAAATCATATTGGTTTTTTTCTGACACATTAAATAACCAAAGTTATTTTTCTAATACCCCATGATGTGTTTATCATGAAGGCCTTAATTTAAAAAATTAACCTTCCAAGGTTCAATATTAATGCCTTCCTAGAGGGTCTATATAGTTTTAATCATCAATGATCTCCTCACAATAAGATATCCATGATATTTCAACAGATTAAAATATATCATGGTCCACCTGAGTAGAATTACACTGATATGTATAATGGGAAAACACTACAAAAGTTGTTGTTGACAATTTAAATTGCTGAACCTCTAACATAGGTAATATAAATCTAACAGGAATATGAATGTCATGAGAATCCTATGTGTTGAATATTATGCATGTAATGGTACAAATTTATTCTAAATGCTAAAATGTTAAAATTAATAAATATAAGTATCAAATACACACATCATAGTTGAATAAATATATCAACTATAAAAATGAAGATTCAGAACAATAGTCACATACTTGGGTAACCTTGACTTCCCCTAGGAAAGGTGTTTGCAACACTCCAAAAGGAGGTCCATTACAAAATCTCACACATTCATATATCACTTTTCTACCATATCCCCAAATATCAAGAAAAAATAAAAAACACTATGATACACCATGGAGTATTAGTAATATAACAATATGATAAAACTTTGTTACACCCTCATCCTAATTTACTCTGAATAGTAACCATACTATTTTTCCACAGCACATCTGGTATACCTCCACATATTCTAGATGGTTTAAACTAGTAAAAAGGCTCAAGGATCGTAACATGGGGAGAGTATTCCACCACATAACAGTATTAATAGCAATCAAAATTAACCAGTAATATCGTAAAAATATAAAACTTTTTACATAGAAAAATTAATAGAAACCATAAAAAATAAATGAATGTGACTCATGAAGACTCAGAGTCATTCCAGTAAACATCAACTAATTTCACACCATTATGACCATATATATAAAAATAAATAAGTAAAAAAATTAAAAATAGTATACACTTATATCTCTGAGCTCACCTTATCCCAACCTCCAATGTTTGTTTGAGTTATCCTGCTCGATCATGAAACAGTATGCCTCCACTCTATATGAACCTGCAACTAGTGTGGTTCTGCTTGGGTACCCAAGTTCCATTAACAGACAAGAAAAGTATCATTATAACTCAGTAGGAAACAACTAAATTGGTCCTTATAATAACTTGTAAATAATAAAATGATAGTTTAGTATACCTATATAATAAATAAAATTACCGAGTAATCATAAATAAATAATCCTTATTGATCCGCAAGTTCTAACAAGACACTTAGGATAGACCATTTCCACTTTGGATAGTACCAGAGTGTCTCTGATCAAGTCACATTTCCTCGGGGGGATACGAGTCCAACCTCATGATCACTTGAACACACCTAAACAAATGGTATAAACCATATATCCTAACTATTATCATAGACATCACATAATATCACATCAAATGTCAAATCCTATGAATCAAGATCTCAGTCATTCCGGAAAACTTATATTCCAACAAGCACACTTTATGATCATTATAATCCTAGGAATCTTCTATCATATAAGGTAAAATAGCTAGATACTTGTGTCCAAACATCATAGATAATATCCAGCATCATTGGATCCTATAATATTGATATATAACTAGGCATAACATCTAAATCCTGGGGATTCTTAAAATAAAATATATTAAAATAAATTCTTCCCTATATCCTAGTAATCACTATAAATCTCAATAAGTATCATTGTTAGATATCCTTCAAAATATGATCATCATAGCATTATCTCAAAACATGATGAAAACTATTGTTTGATGTAGTCATCCAAGGTATCTAATGTATCATTAGGTGTAAAAACTGGATCCTAAAAATCACTAGGTAATGCATCAAATAATCAGGCATAAAAAAATCATAAGAATCACTTGGAATCTATCCCAAAAATATAAGTCACATAAATTAGATCCTAAGGATGTAATCCATAAAATATTTCACCATTGGATAGCTATGGATTTTAGGGATTTAATCCTTGACCTTCCAAATGAACATCTTGGGGGGATTAATCCAATTGGTAAATCGAAAAAGAAATGATAAGGGCTAGATATCCCTCTAAACTCATCACACATAACTAGGGTCATCCAACCATATTATAGTAATATCCTCTCTACTACAACCATATTAGGCTAACACCATTAATTTTTTCTTCAATGTGACTCAAAAAATAATCTATACCCATTTCTATATGCACCCTCTCCTGGAAAATATATCTTTAGGATTATTACTATTCCTCTTAGGTCTCAACAAGAACTAAGACCCCATGTGAGTTCCATGACCCCATTCATTCATATTTGGTTAAAACCCATGACTGTGAGGGTAGTTTTTCCGTGATAATTGACATAATCAAAACCCAACCTCACTGGACATATAGGAATATCTTCACTAGCATCATTATCAAGAGAAATAACATTTCCCATATCGTCTCATAGGTTGTATTAGGTTTTTATTATCACACAACATACCCATAGTCTACTAATGTAATACCTACCCTAGTGATATCATATTTGTGGGGAAAGAAAACTCACCCCTCTCTCATATAAACTAACCCAAAGGATTGAAGTCATGTCATGAATTCCACGTATCGAAACCCTTGTCCATCCATCCTGAATTCAGTAATCACCCCTACCTGGACGTCACTAAGGGAACATATCATGAGGACCGCAATATCTCATTCATATAATTTATACCCTTTTCATGTTTATGTACGAAATGAAACATTATTATAATCACATACTTGAAAATTAGAATATGAGGCATCAGCTACTATTAAAGTGTCTATCGTAGACCATGAAACATCATTCTGTGCACTCAAAGTATAAAAAAATTAAATATAAGGTAAATCTCCCTCTATAGAGATAATAAATATCACATTCATATAAATAAAGGGAATTTAACAAAAGGTAATACTCAATGATGACCTACCTTAATGGAGTTACCATTTTTTAAGTAGATCATGGCCACTATCCTCTAAGATCATACGAGGCTCATCCATATCCAATCAACCATCTCTAACCCACACGAGGCCCTAAATCATGCTAACAAATCCATTTAAATGTAATTAAATCTATTTTAAATTAATTATTCAATTAAATTATATAGACATAAATTCTCAATCATCAATGAGTGACCTCATCATACCAGAACCAAGACTAAACTCACTCGGAAGGCTTGTGGAATACCCTAGAAAATATCTTATTAAAAAATATCTCTTTTGACTCTAATTGAATAAATAATTTATTTTAATTTAAGAAAATACCTTTTGTATAGTTTATCGGGTGACACACCTCCTTGAAAATACCATGTGATGATCTGTGTTCATCATATCATTAAATCTTATCATGGATCCATGTTGAACCCCTATCATATAAATTTATTTACAATATTATCTATTTGAGTTCATCCCCAAACCATAATAAAAAAATATTAAATAAGAGTTACAAAAAGGGGGTAATAAAAGAAATAGTAAAGAAATAATCACCCCAAATCATAGAAAAATTCCATTAATTCTCTCTATTTAATATAGAAATAAAAGGGGAATTGTAGGAAGACCCCCTAATGATCAGTCCTATACATGGGTGGATGAGATGATGGAGACTAATTAATTGTTTACCAGATATTTTCAATATTTTAATGCTTTTAATGAAAAATATTAGGCCAAACTATTTTCTAAATCATGTGCCAACTATTCTGTTTTCACTACATATACATGAAACCTCACAAGGTTTAGCAACATTATTTAAAAACTCATTCTCAACCAATAAAAATTAATAATTAAAATATTATATGGTTTTCATGGTTCCATTGAAATTGTGCCCCAACCACGTGCCCCACCCCATGAAAAAAAAACCTCACAGGTTTCCCTCTAAGATCTTCTTGGAAATACCTTAACCATGTTCTATATTTTAAAGAAAAATGAAAAACAAATATATTAAAAAGAGTAATTAAAAAATTTCCCCTAACATATATGACCCAAATATTACACTAGGGTAAAAACCCTTTGAAAAACTCTTACTTTGACATGAATCTCTTAATACTAACATAAGAAACACAGACACAACTTTTCCCATGTTCCATGTGTAAACATTACTTTTTAGAATTTCTAAACTATGAGTATTTTGTTCCAAATTCAAATTTCTAAATCAAAAAATTCTATAGAAATAAAAAATTTACATTCCCACTAAATTTGAAACCTTTTCAATATATAGGGTATTTTATGCTAGAATAAAATTTTATTGAACGTGTAATATATATCACTAGGAAGAAGCAATCAGAGACCCCCCTCTATAGTGTATACATGGGTATATATGAATTAGTTGATGCTTCGGTAAGATTCCAATAGTTTTCATGGTATGCTACTATCTCTCAATAAAATAGGGTGTGTGAGATAAATATATTCAAGGGAGAGAGTGATTTATCCATAGTCTAACCAAATGTTTTCACACCATCATAATGGTATTATTCCTTTATATATCCCTTTGTATATTATAGTGTGTTCATACTAGGTGTGGACTTCCCATTGTGTCTTATAAACCTCCTTAGGCAGTCTAAATAGTATCTATCCTATGTAAACATTTTACTAAATTCTTGATACCTCTTTTAGGTTTCAAAGACCTTGATTGCATACTCAATGAAACATTGTTAATATTTATAGCTCTTAGTTACTTCTTCTAGTTTTAACTTTTACCCACTTATACTGTAATTATAGAACTAGAACATGTATATCAAATTCCCTAGTTCATCTATCCTTAGTGTTTTGAGAAATTAAGGTAAAATATTATTTACTTCATTCATATTTTTGTGACAATCGAAATGTTGATTTGAAAAATAATTTCATATCCATAATAATCCTCAAATGATATCATCAGTCTCAAAATGTCATTGTTATAATCAATATTATTTATTATATGAGTGGAGAAGAAATTTCCTTAGGCCATTTTCAATTTAATTATTAAGTGAATTATTCAATGATTCACATAAGTATCTATATTCACCTTTTGAATAACTTCAACTTTTGGTTACTCTATAATATGTATTTCCCAATCCCATATAATTTGTATTCTTTTCTTAATAACAATTCTTATATTTCGAACCAGTCAAATAATCCTTTTATATTTTTCTTCGTCATTAAAATAACTATTCTCATAGACAAGTTATATGATGAGTATTCTATCTACATATAATAAAAACAATCATATAATGAGTATTATGTTATAAATTCATTTAATAAGAACTTTTATTAATGTTTATCACTCTAAAATGATGACCCATATTAAAATTCAACCTACCATCTAGTGGGAAAAGATAAAAATTTCATTATTAACTTTCTAAATAAAATTCCTAAGATAATTGTTTTCTATATCTCGTAAAAAATCAGGTCGTTCATATTTATATGACTTTAATATAGTTTAGTGGGTAACAATATAACCTAATCCACCAGAACAATTAATTTAAATTGATTCTTCTGGTATCCTAGTATTCATGGTTTCCAAGATATGGGTTACAAAAATAATAATCTTATAATGTGGAAGCTAATGTTTGTGGCCACTATAGTACTTTCCTTACTTATAAAAGGTAATTAATGGGAACCTTATAGGTAGGCTCACTGATAATGAATGAATAAGGTACTGAAAAGTGTTTTATTCGGAATAAATCTAACACATAGTATTTTAAAGGGGGTTTTAATCTCACCATATTACCTTATGTTATTACTTTAACATGTATTCATTATTCTAATGGTTTATTTTTTAATTTTATTTCCTACACTGAATCAACATGATCAACCATATTGATGTGAGATCCTTTATAGATCTCATTGCTTTTGTTACTAACCGTAATTAAAAAGAAACTATATTTATTCACATCTAAATGAATCGCATGAATAAGTATCATAAAAGCCATTACTGTAATGTATTTGAATCATATGTAACCAAAAATCCCCATAATAGTAATCTCCGAATAGTAGATAGTAAACCACCATTGTTCTAGATAAGACTTAAGCATCTAGGAAAGTGAACATTCTAAACGAAATTACCTCAACACAAGGATATAGTTAAACAAGTGAGACTTTAATTTTATAATTATTCAAACACCTAGAATGTATGAACATTATTAAACTTCTTAATTCAATATCATGACTCAATATAATCCAAATTCATTGAAAAATAAAACTAAATCAATTATCATACCTAACATGTAACTCCTTAAATAAAAATGTATCAATTTATAGATGTAATTTAACACTTTAAACTAAATCACACACTCATTCATAACATGATCAATCTATATATTTTAATAAATCTTAGAATAAACTAAAAAATGAACAACTCATATATTTAAACATGATATAAACTATTTCTGAACATTTAATAAAAAACATTAAAAATTGGTAATTTAGCCATATATTATGCATATTCCACAATTAAATAATTATAAATAATTTATATTTATTTAAAATAAGAACAGTTAATATTATTCATTTCATAAAGGTTACATTAAAATGGGATATTGAATTAATTATAAAAATTATATATTCCAATTAAAATTTTAAACAATTAAATTAATATTAATATTGAATATTTAATATCATTTAAACCAAGATTGCATGAATCCTGAAGACTAATTTTGATATGGTTAAAATAAAAATTCAATTAAGGCATTTAATTTTAACCATTAAAATTTAAAATTTATGGATGATTATTTATTTGAAATATAAACTACATTATTCTTTTTTCTAGATTTTGAAATTGTTATGAACTATAAATTACACCTATAATTTTTGTATAAAATTTTTATATTTAAATTATTAGTCATTCTAAATAAACAAAGAAATTATTATAATATTAGAAATAACTAATTTTTATATTTATTTAATAAATGATTCATAAACGTTGATTAATTAATCTTTAAAAAATTATAATAAATAATTCATAAAATAAATTATAAATGAAATCAATATCCTAAAATATATTTTTCCATAATTTATAAACAGTTTTAAAATTATGTAATTCAATCCCTAATTAAAAATCAGAAAAATTAAAATCTTCCTCATATATTGTTTTTTTATGATATATACATACCATAATAAATGATTGACAAATGTACAATGAAACTAACCATTTTAAGCATTATAAATCATAAATTATGACTCATAAAGAATTTCTTGTATGATAAAACCTATGTAGGCATTTGTAGGATTAACCAAAAACATCTGAAAATCATGGATTATGATATAACATTACCACAAGATAAAACAAAATACACAATGACTTGCATGAGAGTAACTCACATTTCTTGGTATATTATTTATTAATAATATTATATGAAATAGTAAACCCTTTAGTTCCTAGGTTTCATATCTTATGATATGTATCATGTTGTAAGGGTGATACATTACTCTATTTTCTAAAAACATCGATCGATGTTTTCACCCCATTAAATATCCCCTATCTTAAGTTATGAAACATGTGAAACCGGTGGAATTAAATGTGTCATATTCAAGGAAATCACACTATATAAAAAATTATTATTAATAATATTCAAATCCCATGTCATATATATTTCCACAGTTGTAATTCCTTGCCATATCTTTGGAGATGCATTATTACATCAATACAATATACAATTTAACATTATAAAACATAATTTTTAAAATCATAAAGCATAGAGAATCTCTAATGGCATTGATGGGTTTCCATTGATTGATTAACAATAAATAAAAATTGAAGAAATAAAAAACTTAAAATCTACAGCTCAACTAGGCATGAAACTGAAAACATGTATATGGATAAAATGAAGAACTCATGTACCATTTACCATAGATGGAACTAATAAAAATTTTCTATTAAATTACTTCTAAATATCTATATGAGGAAACAATTAGAATCTTACCTTTATTGAATATCCATGGATTTATATGAATCACTCGATACTTAGAAGGGATCCCCATAACTCCCATGGTATGTTAGTACCTCTCAATGGAAAATGGAGTTGGATGTAGAGAGTCTGTAGGGAGAGAGTTATTCAACCATAAGCTTACTCAAGGTTGAAACACCATTTCAAGGTATGTAAACCTATATATAAACAATGAGATATTCATAATTTTTTATTCATTAGCTTATAAAGTACATATCACATGAGTTAATTATTTATTCATTCATGCATTCATCATATGAATTCACCATTCAACCTCCCATGTGTTTCATAGCAGGAATCACCAAACAAATGATATGCTCATGTGTACAATTTTTGAATGTTAACTATTATTGTTTGAAATCCTTATAAATCATAAAATATGATTGATAAAATGTTTCATGATATCACATATGAATCCTTATTTTTTCCCTAATTATATGAACATTTTATTTATAGTCTTTCATGAATTGAATACTCTAGTAGATGTATATATTGTACAATACTATAAATCCAAAACAATATAATGGATTAATGGCATATCTAATTTAATTTATACGTTACATAGTTATGGGATTTAAGTTTAAATTATTATAATTTAATAAAATATAACTAAAACTATAAAATTCAGTTATGTGTAAGACTAAATAAATAAAATGTAACTAAAAATCATATGAAGTTACAACACTACATGTGAGATTAAAATAAATTAATGAATACGAAGATGAAAAAAATAATAAATAAGGAGTTGCTTATAATTCCTAAACCATAGTATGGTAGGTTCCCAAAGACCTTATACAATTGTATAAAATCATTCATAATTAAAATATATTTTTAAAAAAATTAATTTAGAAACCACATTGATTGAGATTTTATGAACTTATTTATAGCGAAAAGGATGAGCATATTTCCCTCAAATTACATACTATATTTTTCCTTGATTATATGAGCATGAATAAAGTATTATATCAAAAAATATTATTATAAAAATACATATGTATCATAAATCCCCAACCAAAAATTGAATTTTCTATTGAACTCTTGTAGAAAATGATATAACTATTTTTTTGAACTATGTGATGTTATCTTAGATGCATCTATTTGTATTTTTGGCATAACTAAAAACACAATTTTGATGATTAGTATTGACACTTATAAATAAATAAATATTTAATTAGTTATTTCCCCATGATATTACATTTATATATCTGAAATTTATTTCTTTTTAGAATTTTAATTTTGTAAATATTATCTAATTAGTGACATGTGGTCCACAAAGTGAGAGAATTTATCAATATTTATTTCAAAATTTAGTTATACACAAAAAATGACTTGGGGATAAAAATTTATACTATATTTATTATCTTATATTAAGTTAACTAACATAAATTTTTATGACCTTTAATAATTTTTATTGTTCCATGAAACCATAATTTTGCAACTAGTTCATCCCATTGGGACAAACAATTATGGCTTTTTGGATTATAAATTTTTTCGTCCAAGTTATAAAACTAAACAATAATATAGTTGTAATATATATAAATATATATATATATATAATGAGACAAAATAATAATAATTTCAAATTTTATCACTAAAAATAATGTTATAATGGAAATATCAAAAATATTAAAAAATAAGTTCATTTATTTAATGTGATTAAATGATGTCAAATATAAAGCAGTAAAAAAATTTATAAAATTTTAATTTTTTACTGAAAAATAAATAAGGATGATAATTTAAAAATTATTGATTTTTTATAGGAAGATGGATTAAATCCCATACAATGATACAAAATTTTAGGAACCATTTTATTTTATTTGATCGTGGAATGAGAGTATGTTTGTAAGTACCCATACCTTATTCTACATAAATGATGAAATAAGATTGAAAAAACTATTTGATATAGAGTTAATTGAGTAGAAATAATTTTTATATAAGGTTAGAATGTACTTTATCTTTACAAAAAATTTATATTAAATTAATATCCCTTTTTGAAGATGATTCATATTTGTATTCCCAAACCTGTTTACATTAATAAAATGCTTAACATGAGTTTAGATCTTAATGAAATATTTTTAATGTATGGTTTAATAAAAAATTTACTATTAGAGAATTTCCTTTATAAATAATACATGGAATCATCTTATTTAATAATAAAATTTAATCATCTATGAAATAACTAATTAAATAGACATAATATTAATTTATGGAAGATATGTTTTGTATTGAACTGAATCGAACTATCATCATTAATTTATGAATTATCCCAATAGGTTATTTTAGCATCCATTAAAATTGATAATTAATTTCTCAGTTTCTATTTATAATGACAAAAAATAAATAAGTTTACAGGATTATAATGATATAACCAAATTTAAAAAATGATAATAAGTTAAAAACACAATTTTAGGATGAAATTTAAAGGTAAGAGAGTAAATTTATCCTTCTAGAAATTAAACTATTTTATTTACATGAAAATAAAACTATAATAGTTATTTGAAACTAATATTTGATAAAAATATTTCATTAACAGTTAAATGAAATTATAAAAACATTTACACGATAAAAATAAATTAAAGAAGAAGGTGATGGTGAAAAGGCATGGTATTAATAATTCAAATTATATTATTGAAGGTCTTACCAAACGTATTTAAGGATTTATCAATAAAATACAATCCCATAGAATTCTAATATATAAACTCATTGACTGATATTGTGTTAATATATTTATATCCAAAAGGGTGAGCATATTTCCCTCTAATTTGTATCCTTTAAGATTGAATGGATATTTAACAATGAATATATGATTATAATAACAATATTATTCTAATTTTTTTTCCATATGTCTCTTATCTCTCCACCAACCAATTTTTTTTTTAATTTTTAATTTTTTTACAATATATATGGATATTTTTTGAAACATATACATTTGTATTTGAAGATTTTTTCTTTTCCATGTCCTAAATTTGAACAAATTTTAAACTAAAGATATAAATATATCTCAATCAAAATTCATTAATCAATTTTTTTGAAATATATCATAAATTTTTGCATATAAAATTTCACTCTATTTTTATATGTATTTTGGGATATATGATAAAATTAATGAAATATAATCCTATTTTTGATCCTATTCATGAGCCTCTATTTCAATATTTATTTTATATAGATTGAATTTGAATTGGTTCTTATGAATTTTACAAGAATTATTAATAACAATCATGGTAACTAAAATGATTCTTTACGACCATTGAGATTTTTTAATTCAATATAAAACTAGAAACATTACAGTTATCTTTCCCCATTGTATAAATCAGTTAAGACTTATTTAATGATCTATTTGGACCACCAATTTCCAAAAGCCATGAAGTATCTAATAATGTGATATGTAAATATGAGTCTTCGAAATCATGAAAAATAGAATTCCTTAATTTATATCACTATCTAGGAATTTATTAAACTAATATAATTATATATAAAATGATTTAATATAAATAATTTCCTTGAATTTTGTCAAACTTATAATCATTAATCTTAACTAAAAAATATCTACATGATTGTTTTTTAAATGTGTTTAACGTAAATTTATTATAAATAGCCATAAAAAATAATAAGAAATAGTGTCTTTCTTAGTTGCTTTAAAATATTGTGAAATTTATATAAATTAGAGGGGTAAATAGTTTCATATTCATATACTATATATTTAAATACATCTCGTTACCACTATTATGTGTCATCCACTAAAATATTTTATTATCCACAAATTCAAAAATAGAAAAAACATTCACTTAAAATTTCACTCTCTTCAATGTGGTGTATATTTGGTAATAAGGTTCACTCATTCAAGAACCAAGAGTGGAGGTCAGTGTGTTTTTTAGAGAAACCATTTTTCTATTTCCTTCCTAAATTATGTAATTAGAAAGGTAAATTTTCATATCTTTTTTCTATTGGTTATGGGATGATGTAAAAATAAACCAAAAAATTGGGGAATAGGGTGAGTATTAAATAATCAACTTAGACAAAAATATTCATGGAAAATGAGATGAGATACACATAAATAGAATAAATACTATACATGGGACTTAATTTCAAAGAAAATTCAAAGAATATAAAAAACAAAACCCTTATAAATACTCAAATAAATATGAATGATATTAAATTTTTTATTTCCTAAATTATTTATTATTTAAATAATTTTTAAATTTATTTTATTTGTTTTATCTTTGTTATTTTGTAATTTTTTTTTAAATTTTTTTAACACTTTTATAAATCATTCCCTCAAAATAATAAATAAAAACAACTCTTTTGAGTCCTTTGTAAATGAATATATCTCTCTAAAACATAAAATGATGTTTTTTCCTAAACAAATAAAGACACAATTAAGATAAATGAAATTAAATCCCAAATAAAATGCATTAACCCTGTATATTAGTTTCATATAACCATTTTATTAAAAACCATGTAAGTATTAGGTAGACAATGCTTTTGGACATGTATCAATGGTATCAAAATAGGGCAAGTCTTTATAAAAAAGCTTCAATGTATTATTTAAGGGAGTTTATTTTTATTAAACTAATTTTTTGTGGTAAATGTACATGCATATATTATATTCATATACACTATAGTTTTAAATTCATTATAAAGGTCAAAAAAGAAAATTCTCATGATCGATGGTGAAAAAAACATAAGAATAGTAGATCACCATAATTAAAATTGGCATGAGAGGTAGATGTGCACCTCATATGAGGGGAATATGAAATAAAATTTTCATTATATTTGATATCATTAAAAATATACTGTGGATAGATAAACCTATTAGAAAGATTTTGAGAATAAATGAGAAATTTTATGAGATGAGATAATGTCATTTAACTCTCCAAAAATGATTCAACAATATCCCAAGATTTTTTATTATAAATATTGACTACAGTTTTTCAAAACAAACACATTAATAGAGAAATATATAATTTAATGTGAGAGTAGGAAAAAAATAACTGAAAATAAAAGGATGAAAAGAAAGAAGAGAGATATAGAGTCTGATAGAGGGAGGGGGTTCAAAATAAGATAGTTCGAAGAATTGGGTTCTGGTTGATGTTCTAGATAATTTAAGGATTTTTGAATTCAAATAGTTATTTAAGAGGAAACTATACATGGAGTGTTAATAAAATACCTATAAAGAATAGCTAGTTGATAAAGGGTTTAAACAGTGTCAAGGAACTGAATAAGATGAAACCATTTTACCAGTTTCTATTTTTAAATCCATTATAATTATACATGCTATAATATCATACCATTACTATTAGATTATATATATGGGTGTCAAAACTACATTTCTTAATGGTAACCTTTACAAAATGACTATATGATAAAGCTAGAATGGTTTCTGACTCCAAGTGATGCCAAAAGTATATTCATGTTGCCAAGATCAATTAATGGATTGAAGCAAGCTTCCAATTCATAGAACATTTCATTTGATGAATCCAAAAATGAATTCAATTTCATTCATGATGAATGTGAGACATGTCTTTATAAGAGAGTTAGTGGGAATTTAGGATTTATCCTAGTTGTATATTTTGATGACATATTACTTATTGGAAATGATATACCAGTCCTCAAATATATTATGTACTATTTAGACAAGTGTTCCTCAATAAAGGTATTAGGTGAAGAAGCCTACATTCTAGGGATCAAGATTATTCATGATATATTTAAGAGGATACTTGGACTACATCAAAGTACATGTATTGACCAGATATTGAAGAGATTTAGTATGAAATAATCCAAAAGGGAATTGGTTCCAATGTCACGTGGTTAACATATGTCTAAGAAAATGTGTCTCAAAATACAACTGGACAAAGAGATAATGAAAAATATCCCATATGACTCAGAAATATTATTAATCATGTATGCCACATTATATAGTAGAATTGATATTTCCTATGAATTGACCATGGTAGGAAAATATCATGCATCTCCAAGAGAACTTCATTGGCCTGTTGTTAATGTTATCCTTAACTATCTAAGAATAACTGAGGAAATGTTCTTGGTTTATAGAGGATATGAGAAGCTAGTAATAAATTGTTATACTGATTATAGTTTTCAGAAATATCATACTGATCTAAAGTCACAATAAGGATATGTTTTCTGTCTCAATGGAGGAGTTGTGTGCTGGAAGAGTTCAAGGCTTCGAGTTTTCATTGATTCTATAGAGTAGTTCGAGTATATATAGTCTTTTTATGAATCCAATGAATCCATTTGTATTTGAAATTTTTTCAAGGAGATTGATATGGTTCTTATCAGTAAATACCCTATCACATTGTATTTTGATAAAACTATAGTGGTTTCTCTTGAAAATGAGAGAAGGTCAAATTCACTAACAAAGCATGTACTCTAGAAGTATCACCTATTTTGGTATTTCTATCAAATTAGGGAAGTTGAAGTGAAAAAAAGTACCCATGGAAGAGAAATTCATATACTTCATGACTAAATGACAATATCACCATAAGAAAGAGTATCATGTGAGAGCTAGTGAAATGACAGCTATTTGTAGTTGTGTCTAGTTTAATTGGGAGTTTATTGGAGTTGGTTCCCTAGAACCAACTTTTATGTAAATTATTATAATCATGTATTTTTTTAAATATTAATAAAATATTTTCTAATCATTATTGTTCTTTTGTGTGACATTGTATGTGATAATGTACTACGATTAGTTTTCCCACTAAATTGTCATAGCAGTTCCCCACTATGATGAGAACCCTTAATTTCTACACTACCATTCTTGAATATATGTTCAATATTCAGATGATATCAATTTAGGGACAAAAATGAAACATGATATCAAGGGTGGAGACTCATAGGACTTTTATGAACCTTATCACGGAATAAAACGTTGGTAATATGTAGTATGATATTATGAGAACCAGACACACCAGTAGGAAATCCCATTTACTTGTGTCATTCAATGTTCATATCTGTGGATGCATATTTTTATCCATAGAATTTAAGATTATTATTAATGAGTATTATGAGTTTCATACTTAGATGTATTGAGGAAAAATGTGATGGAAAATGTTCATGGTGATGTAGGATACATTGGATGCATCACGAGTATTGTTGCATTAATGAATAATGCAAGAAAGGATTTATACCTTATGTTATTTAACAAAAGTTTATATCTCATGCCCTTTGATGGAAATTATATATCCTAAACAAGTCCATGGACATGGTGTTCTATAATAAAGATCTATTTTTGGTATCTCAATGAAAGATACATCGATCACAATGGTTGATGGAACCCGCATGCAACTTGGTTGATTTGCGATATTGAGATAAAAGAATTATATTACACAATATGAACCCATATGATGTGACATGTAGTTGTAGAATTAAATTATTTCTCTATGGGTGCCTTGGAATGTTTCTAAATGTTAACATTGGAATTTAGTATTCTTCACCTGATGCCAATTAGAAAGAGGCTTAGAGTTTTACACACTAAGTGTATCTAGAATCTCAGATAAATAATAAATTATAATTTATTATTTAACAGAATGAATAAATATTATTCTCATACATGGTTTAATAATTATTCATGTATTCATGATCGATTATAAATATTTATTTTATATTTATTAATTACAATATTTATTTTTCTATTGGATAATAATGGAGTGAAAATTATTTAATAAATAAATATACATTATTTAAGGTTCGAAAAATATTATTTAGGAATGTTAGATCGAGATTTTTGGTCAGGTGAGAAATAATAAATATTGAATATTATTTAATTATAATTTTCAAGTTAATCACATGTTGATAAATAATAATATTATTATCACTATTATTTTTCATGGGGATTCTCTAGGATAAAATGAATAATTATGTACGGTGGAGAAATTATATTATTTTAACACTAACGATATATAAACCTAGTTAATTTAATTTCTAAATTAACAATACATCTATTATGGTTGTTTATAATGAAATTTTGAATTCTTTCAAGCCTAGGGATCTCACTTCTCTAAGAATTCTCCCAAGAACAGAGAACAATCCTCTTCCACTGAATCAATTAGAATGATTTGGAAGCGATTTTCAAAGCGATCAATGGTGGAAAATGAAAGGGAGAGGATCTTCTATGAAAAAACATAGACAATACTTTAGTTAAATATAGAAATTGTTGGAAGATCTATGTATCACCACTATAGGGAATCTCTACTTGGTTCCTACACTGTAACAACACAACAATGCAAATTTGTTTCCTAATTCATCAATGAGTAAATAATTCCAAAAAATTTATTTCATTAATTATTAAAGTAATTGTAAATAGTATGTGGTGATCATATCCCTCATTCAAGAATAATTTCTATTGTTTGAATCTTTGATTTAATTTTTTTGATCATGACATTTAATTTTGTGTGAAGTATCAGATTAATCATTGATCATGGAAAAAATTAGTGCTGGGAACCACCCGTTGGATGCTTCCGCAGCCCCATGAACCTACAAGGATATCGTGATTTAATTTGAGGATGAATAATAAATATAAATGTGATTATATAGTGAAATTTAGTTTCTACATGAGTCGACATATTACATTGTAAAGTTGTTTACATTAATTTAGTTATGAAAGGGGTTAAAATATTATGGAATATATATATATATATTTTGAAGAAGGAAATACTATTAATCTAATATAATATTGAATTAAAATATCAAATGATATTAAATATTAATTAAAATATATGATATTGTTGACCAATTCTAAATTCGAGAAGATTATGTAGTCCGAAATTATGGGAGGATTCCATATTTGAAATGTAGAAAATATTTTTCATATATTCTTCTGAATATAAAAAGAAGAAAATTGAAAAAAGAATACAGTAATTTATAATTTATAATTTAGGTGTCGATTCTTTTTTGAATTACTGAACTTATATATTAAATAGAGATAAAATATAAGATTAACCAGTGGTTGCTACTTCTATAGATTTTTGGTGTTGAGGAAACAAAATCATATTGTTGATCAATTAAAATATTGTTTGTGAGGAGGAAAAAGATTGTGGTGTGTGTGGGATCTTGTGCACGTCATGATCATTTATAATTATTAATGATGAAGGATAATTTGAATAATATCTAGGTTTTATTTTTTTAGAAATCAATGATGTCATTAAAAGAATAAAAGTATATCATGAATAATGGTTGTTCTAGTATAAATAAAACCCAATTTTATTTTGGAATTGTAAAATAAATGCTCATGTGATATAGATAAAACATACACAACCATTATGTGTGATTCAAATGTACTTGTAAGAAATAAAATTTAAATATAATTGTAATAAATTTCCTAAAAAACATAATAAAAAAGGATAATTTTCCTAAATAAGGGATAAATATTTTTTTGGCACAAAAATTTACCCATGTGAGGTTTGAAGTAGTCTCTTGTAGTGTAGTTTTGTTTGTCAAAACCTTAGAGATCAAAGAAGAAACCTACATAAAAATACCCTGTGTGGAGTGTTTTTTGGATATGAAATGGAAAAAATTTATTTTATTTTAGTTTATTATTAAAGTAAAAAAATAAAAATTTAACTCAATTAATGGAAATATGGCGATCATAGGTGATGCATGGGTGGATTAGTTGAAATTCATTTTTAATGATATCAATTTCGTAAACTCGAGAGTGATTCATTTAATAAGTTCAAAACAATTTTATCACTTAATGGGTTTATAAGAAAAAACCAAATTATAATAACCTATAAACATGGAGGATTATTTTTATGATCACTCTAAGGTAAAGGGTCATATTATAAGATGAAATGCGTGGCCTTAAAATTCAAAAATTTTGAGGAATAGTTATAATCTTCAAATAAAATTCATAAATAAAAGATGTTATTAAACATTTATAGAGGTAGAAATAAAATCTAATCTATCCCATTTGTACTCCATTGGATAAAACCATATGTGGGGTATCCATAATTTAATTTTTTTCTCTCAATGGAAGATGACAATAAACAAATAAAGATAGAATTGAAGAAGGGAAAACATTGAAATAAATAATGCTCCACCTTTGTCGAAAGAATATTATACATTATTTTGTGAATAAATTCAACCCTTGAAGAAATGGTATCAATTATTCATGAATATAAGAATATAATATGAATAATTATTTTAATTATGAAACAAGATTAATTTCAAACTACTTACAATGGATGAAGTTTAATTATAAAGAAAAACTAGCAACTTAATATTTCAATGGAAAAAGACATAACCGACTCTCAAATACTTCTACAATAATTACATAAATAAGAATTTTTAAGTCCTTGTTAGAATAATAATACTACAAAACTCATCCCAATAAATGATGGTATGTATAGACGAGTATAATGTTAATGAAGAGTGGAATTTTCAAACCATAATAAAAAATAAGATTCATTTTGCATCCGCCAACAACGGTTAATAAATGAGCTTCAATATGGTTGAATTTGGGTGGGAAATATAAGTAGTAATATCAACTAAGGATTTCATAAAATTTATTTAAAAAATGCAACTAAATTTTTTTATATCCTATGTGTTATGATCAAAATGGTCTATTTATATTCTAGGTCACCTAATTCGGATCAAAATTTAATCTTCTTATTAGGTTTCCTAGATCACCAACGAAACATTGTAATTAGTACTAGAAATAGTTTTATGAAGTGTTCCCCATTATTTCACCTATCGTCATTTAATTTTTTAGCATCATTGGAATTTTATAATTGATTACATAATCATTTATTGGTATTCTATCTAGTTCACTTCACTGAAAACATTCCTGTTTCAAGGCCAAATATGATTTATTCTAAAGGGAAAATCTATGTTCTCTAGAAGAATGAGATATTCCCTATCACATGTGTGACCTATCATTAAAATATGAATGTAACATCCGAGGAAAATAAAGAATATGAAATTATCAGATTTATTAATATTTGTGAATTAAATATTAATTTTACTTTAAAGGGGTTTCTATGTTCGATAGTGTACCCGATACACAACTACAGGTTTCTTTGAAATCTTACGTTTCACACTAGTAATTTAATATTATTATTTTAAATGGTAGGTAACTCCTAGCCATTGTATTGGAGGGAATGAAAAAAACTACCTACAATATTATTATACATGTTTGTTAAATGTATTTACATTTATCCAATGAAAGTTAGAGGCTTTAAATGCGAATTAATCTAATTTTAAGCACAATTTATATTTAAAAGTCAATTCACCGCCTATTAATGGAGAACCCTATTTAAATATAGTTTTTTTCAATTTAATATATTCTATTTGACCCAATAAAATCCTTCTTTAGAATGGGGACATCAAAATTTACTTTGTGTAATTTTTTGGAATTTTTCCGATAAAGATCATTTTTCAATGAATAGTGAAAACTATTGCAATTTAATTCAAAATTGCCTTTTAATCTAGTTTATTTATTTGGTTATATTATATTTGTAATGGTTTTTAAACTGTAATTAGAATATATTTTTACCACTTAATCCAATGTTGGTCAATAGAATTAATTTCACATTGAAATTGGACATAAGCAAGTGTCAATCTTTTGATAGATATTGTTTTTTAAAAACACGATATTTGTTTTGGCAATGAGAATTAATTTTAAATTAATTAATGAAAATTCTATTTTTTGAATTTGGTAGAATATATATCATTTTTTAATTTGGAATACCAAATATAGCGTAGGCTGAATTTTTGGTATTTTTCTGAAAAATCTCAATTTTTGATGAATAGTGAAACCACTTAGTATTAGTTAAAAAAACTGACTTATTCATTTAAATGAAATTTCACAGCTTATTTGAATTGAATTTCAAAAATCCGACATACATGGTTTATAGTAATAAGTAATATTTGGTTCAATAAGATGAAAATATTTTTCAGTGAATAGTAACTTTTTTACTTCTATTTACCACGGTTAAAGTTAAATTTGGTAATTCAAGGTCAAAATAATATTATAAAAATTCAAAATTATCTTAACCCTTGTCCTAACCATATTTTATGAGTAATTTCTGACCATGGGAATCCTTGGGTGAATTTTGGGACCCCGTGGAGCCATTTATGAATGATAATGACACTTTAGATTAATTAATTTAATGTAAAGGAAAAAATGACATAAACAAATATCTCTTTGTGAATTAATTTTTATATGGTGTTATATAAGTTATATTTTAGAATATAAATATTCATTGAAAAGATAAAAATATTTCCTACATCATGGTATTTGTTTTATGTTTTTTAGACATAAAATATATTAAATTATTCATGACACCATATGATGCAATATTTACTCATTAATAAATGATTTAAATAAATAAGATTATAATGATTAAAATATTATCCAAAACCTGTACAATTCTTATTTTATGATATTATTTCGACTATGAGTCATCTTATCTTCGAATTTAATGATTTTTTGACCTTTAGAAGCTGAATATCATTATATAATAAAATAATCTTTTCACATTTTCCTAAAGAACCCCTCGTCTCCCTTATAAAAGGAGACGACTTCTATCCAATACCTCACACCACTCAATCCTTTTGACTAATCAAACCACTACAAATTTAAGCTCCCATAATCCCTCTCTTCTACCTAGAATCCTTAACTTGGCATAAGGCACATCAAGAAGTCCTTTGGTTCAAATCAAAGGGAGTTACCCAAATTAATGGTAACAGTTTCTCTTAAATTATTTTCTTTAATTTTACTTCTCCAACCCCTAAAATCTTTTTATTCCATTTTTGGTAACAAATAAAGTATCCTAAATATACTAGGTTGTTTTTATTATAAGGATTATAACTACACTTACACGTACATCAATCCAATGGATGAAAAACATAATGTTTTTGTTGATGGAAAACTAACGGCTCACAAAAAGATGATTGTTCAATTACCACCAACGGCCTCCCATGGTGGCCATTATGATGGATCTGTATTTATATATGATATATATTATGTTTATATTTTTTATACATCCGTATTTTCCTTTTATACCATACCTTTATGGTTTCCATTATAGGTAAATGCGATAATTTCATTTGAGGAAGTGCGGACTACCGCCCCCTCAAAGTGATATGACTCATTAATGCCATATGTGGGATGTATATAGGATGTATTTAATGATATTATATATGATATTAAACTATAATTATAATATACCTATGAATCATTATGTTTTAATTTCATTAAAATAAGAAATATAAATGAAAGTAGCATTCATGCGTATGTACGTCTTACCATCTCCATGAACGGTGCATATCATTTCATACCTCCAAATGATTTGTACTATTGTATATATATATAATAGATATATATGATATATAAGCATATATAAATAATTAATATCATTCAGGATATAATGGACTATTGACATCATCGAAAACTTGTAAATATAAGGAGTTCATTTTTTACTCAAGTACCAAATATCAAAAAAATGAACATTATTAACATAAATGACTACATAATGTTTATAACATGGTAATAAGTGATATAAAAGGAATAAAAAAAATTTAAAAATGTTTGTAAGAAAGTATAAATCAACTTTAGTTTATTATTCCGGAGATTAAAGAACGAACGGGTCAAGTCGGACACGAGGTAAGAGATTTCTTATCTCACTTCTAATTTCGTGAGATTTCCATTGTTCGCCACTTATTCATTGCATCTGCTGTATTGTGTACTGCCACATGATATATATTATCATGATTCTCATTATATTCATTGTATTCTGTGATTCATTTTCTGGTTATTAACTTTTTTTCATACGACTCAGTTGATTACAACGTAGTAAAGTGTTTCATCTAACTTTTTATTCCCGTGAGATTCATGCAATATTTGCCACTAATTTCTTTTTTGTGGTTTATGTACTGAAAATGATTGTACTCTTTATGTAATATAATTTCATTTATGATTATTTACATCTTAATTTTATGATCCTTATTTCATGTAGCGTATGTTTTGTATGTTACCAAATTGGTAAGGGACCCTTTCACCCTCTTTTAAAAATACATCTTTTTGTTATGTCTTTTAATTTACCTCTTATTATGTTGGAATATATTATTATATATTCTTATTGATGTAAAATTTATTTACAAATGATTAGATACCCTTTTTGACTCATCAACTCATTTTTTGAATTTTAAAGTGATGCGGTTAGGCTATCGAATTTTTACATGGGAACTTCTTAACCCAATTTCAATTCATTGGGTTCATCTTGTACTTCTTGAATATGTTTTCCTATAAATATGTGTGAATATACTCTGATTGTTTTAAAATTAATATCAACTTATATCAGGTGTATTTATATTTTTCGCACATAATTATGTGATATATTTATCTTTAATTTAAGGATACCATCTTTATAAGGGATTTCATCTCAATTAACATTTCCACTGAGACTTCACTGTTGTTATGCACAAATTCAATCTTATTTTGTCTATATACTATCATTTGGCATATTATAAAATGAATCACTTTATTCTCAAGGTATTATAATGTTTTTATTAAATTCTATTCCTCAAATATTTTCATTCAAGCGTCTCTCATTTTTTAAAAAACACTTTAATTGTAATATTGATTTAAATGTTTTAATGATTTATTCTTATAAATATTTCTCATTAATGTCCATGTTTTCAAAATGGTTTTATTAAGGATATATTTATATGGACAATAATGTTTTAAAATTATAATTCATTTAAAATTTTCAAAGTTGTATGGGACACTTTGATTTAAATTTTTTTAAATGGTTTTGAAAATGATTTGATACGGAATTGTTTATTTAAATATCTTGATTTGATATATTGGAATGTGGAAATGTTATCTTTTATTTATACATGTGTTATGTGTTATGATTATGTTATAGTTATTGGGAATTGTTTAAGTATACGAGTGGTTTCATGATAAACCTAGGGTGGGTGAGCCCGTGATTTCTCTCCAATGCATTGGGTTACGTGACGGAGGTAAACATGATGTTTCTCCTAAGATATTTAGGTAATATATTGTGATGAGTATTCCAAGTGTAACTCCCTACGTAACTAAGATAGCTACAATGTGTGTTTGATATGGATGCCAAAAGTATCCTTTATGATTTATGATTTGTGTGTGTTATTCATAAATCTTATGTTTTCATCAGGTATGTTATGATTGAAAAGTATGGTTTCATTGATCTGTATTTATTGATGGGATAATGTTTTAATTACTTATTTTATAATCTTTACTGAGCTTCTTAGGCTCATCTGGTGTTTTTGAAATGTTTTCCACATGACATAAAGATGAATAGGGTCAATGATGGTATCATGTAAAAGTCATGATCTCTAAAACATGGAAGTAGACATGTTTCTTTTAAGAGTTTTTATTTTAAGAAAAAATGGATACTAAGTACTAGTGTCTACATGTAATATCCATATTGTTATGTAATAGTTATTGCTAAATTATCTAAAACTCTAAAATTGAAAAGATCCTCAATGTTAATTATTAATTTAATTCAATATATTTTAATGTTTAAGGCCGAGTCCTTATTGTTGGTATCAGAGGTCGGTTTAGATAACTTTTGAGGTTAGGGTGTTCCTTAAGCATAAGTGACATAAACATAATGGTTAGGATTTTAGAAAGAGTCATAGTTATTTTAGATAAATTGAACGAGTTTAAGAAAATATAAATAAGTATATCTTAGTTTTTACCCACCTTATAAGATATTATATGATGATTTTACTGATATACACAAACTTTCCTTTTTGGTTTTAGTCAATGGCTGGATCTAGCAGGCATCAAAATAACAATGGATTTGAAGAAAACTGTGATGGTATTCTGAATGAGTAATTAAATAAAATGGGAGTTGTAATGAGAAATCTTTTGGTTATTCTCAACCAACTATCAGGAGTCATGATTGACCACTTGAACCTTGGTGATTTTTATAAGGCATCGTATATGCGAGAAACAAATCCCCACGAATGTTCACGTAATAATCATAAAGGATTGTATGTTCAAAAAAATATGTGTCAATGATATGGAAAGAAACACCTAGGAAAATGTTTCAAAGGGATGAGAAGATGCTATAGATGTAAAATGTTGGTCATAAAGCAAGAACCTACAATGGAAAATGGAAGCATCCAGTTAACTCTAGGAAAGGGAATGAAGTTATTTATAAAGGATCAATTGAATGTTTTAAATGTGGTGTGCATGGTAATTATACAAATATATGTCCTATGAAGAAGTTTTGGGAATTTTATCATCATGATCTGACAAAAATATGTTTACCAATACCTAATGCCATTCCAATTGTGGATGAACAGACTGACAATGACCAATGAAAGGTATGGATTATTTCTTAACATATGTTTTGACATTATTGAATCTTAGGATATGAATAGTGATTTTGTTTGTAGGAAATAAGTATTTCAGAATAATCTAGAAGGTAATGGTTAATGGATCATGAAGAATGTTGAATGAGTAAGAAGTTAACATATATGAGATTCCAGTGTTATGGTAGATTTTAGGATGGTGAAATGCATAAAAGTATTAAGGATCTTTTGATGAAGGGATTAAATTAGATGACTTTTTATAGTATGTGTAACCCTAATATTGGATATATGAAAATTATATTCAAGGAATAATTACGTTTTTTTGTGTGGATATAGTTATAAAGAACTATTTGGGTTTATTTGAACAATGAATTTGAGGAAATTTCATGTTAATACATTTTGGGATACAAAATGAAAGTTATTAGATAAACATTGTGGATAAAATATGTTATGGTTATTTTTGATGAATTTAACTCTTTTTGGGAATGTTATAAAATTATATAGTTTTTGAAAAAGGACGACACATAGACCACATGGAAACCCTTCACGTCAGACAGAGTAGCAGGAATCGAACCCCCAACCAAAGTACGATTTGGATTTATCACCTACCACTGGACTACGTGAAGTCCCTGGTCAGTATGACTAATTCTTTTTAGATAGATGATTTTATGAATCAATAAAAATATTATTTTGGGTAATCTATGGAAATGATTAACCTATCATGGAAGATATATGATTATGTTAATTACTTTTCAATATAAGACTTCAAGAGTAACTGATGTTATTTGGAGATAAATTTTAAGATTTATCTTGGAAAAATATGTGATTAAATCCTTCTGATATTTTGGTTTCAATCTTAGTTTGTATTACTTTGAATAATTTTATGGAAAATTGTTTATTGAATGGTCTTGGATGAACTTTGGGTATTTTTTGAAAATTTTGGAGATTATGGGTAGTTTTTCTTTTGTAAAAGATTATACATTTTGGGGATTATCTTATCTACTAAAAACAATTTTTTGTTTTGGTTAATGTATAAAGACATGGGAAATATATAGTTAATCTTTTTTGTATTATGTCATTATCTCGATGTTGATTATAGCGCTTTTAATGTGAAAAAGTCATCTTGAATACTCAGCATTAAGAGAAAATATGTGTTTGTGTTAGAAATCTAGTAAAGGATGAAAGTCTACATGACAAGTAATTATGTTTCCTTTGGTTTTTAGTTAAGATAATAAATAAATTACTCCGTGAAAAGTATCATAAAATAAAAATTATGTCTGTTAACTTTTCCTACTATCGAATCAATGACTGTTTAACCCATCACAGGATTTTGATTTTCTGGTGGTTAATTTTCTCATAATCATGTTTTCTACCACTCTCAATCAGATCATGATGGTTTGTTTTCTCTTCCATATTCATGTTTTCCTACATGGAATCCAAGTATGGGTTATCTTGAGTGACCTTTGTACCTCTCTTTCTTTCTTTTTAAAGTGATAGTTTTACCGTCTCTTTTCCGATTAGGGACATTTAATGAAGTTTCCATGCCCTATTTTAAAATTGCGATTACAAAATTCCCAAGAGGGGGGAAGGATGTAACATCCCAGGAAAATAAAGAATATGAAATTTTCTTATTTATTAATATTTGTGAATTAAATATTAATTTTACTTTAAATAGGTTTCTATGTTCTATAGCGTACCCAATACAGAACAATAGGTTTCATTCAAATCTGGCGTTGCACGCTAATAATTTAATATTATTATTTTAAATGGTAGTTAACTCCTAGGCATTGTTTTAGAGGGAATGAAAAAAACTACCTACAATATGATTATACATGTTTGTTAGATGTGTTGAAATTTATCCAATAAATGTTACAGGAATAAAATGTAAATGAATCTAATTTTAAGCATAATTTATATTAAAAGGTCATTTTACTGCCTTTTAATGGAGAACCCTCATTAAATATAGTTTTAGTCACATTAATAAATTCTATTTAACCAAATAAATTCCTTCTTTAGAATGGAGACATCAAAATTTACTTTGTGTAATATTTTGGAATTTTTCTGATAAAGATCATTTTTAATGAATAGTGAAAAATATTGTATTTCATTTCATAACAGCCTTTTAATATAATTTATTTATTTGGGATATATTATATTTTTAATTGTTTTTAAGTTGTAATAAGAATATATTTTTACAATTTAATCCCATGATTTTCATTGGAATTAATTTCACATTGAAACTGGACATAAGAAAGCGTAAATCTTATGATTGAAATTGTTTCTTAAAAACACTATTTGTTTTGACAATGGGAATTAATTTTAAATTAATTATTTCAAATTATATTTTTTTAATTTGTTAAATTGTATATAATTTTTCATTTTTTAATACCAAATATATCTTAGGCTTAATTTTTGGTATTTTTCTAAAAAACATCAATTTTTAATACATATATGGTTACTATTAATTAGTAAAATTTATTTTAATAAGATGAAAATAATTTTTGGTGAATAGTAACTTTTGACTTTTATTTACCGCGATTAAAGGTAAATAGGGGAATTCAATGTAAAAATAATATTATAATAATTCAAAATTACATTAACACTTGTCCTAACATTATTACATGAGTAATGGCCTACCATGGGCATCCTTGGCGTGATTTTGGGACCCCATGGAGCCACTTATAAATGATAATGACACATTAGATTAATTAATTTAATGTAAAGGGAAAAATAACCTTAACAAATATCTTTTTGTAAATTAATTTTTATATGGTGGTATATAAGTTATATTTTCAACTATACATATTAATTGGAAAGATAAAACGATTTTATACATCATGGTATTTGTTTTATAATTTTTATACATAAAATTAAATAAAATATTTATGACACCATAATGATGTTGTATTTACCTCATTAATAAATGATTTAAATAAATAAGATTAAAATGAGTAAATTATTATCCAAAACCTATCCAATTTCTATTGGATGAAATTATTTCGACTATGAGTCATCTAATATTATCATTTAATGATTTTTGGACATTTAGAAAGTGAATATCATTATATAATAAAATAATCTTTTCAAAATTTCCTAAAGAGCCCCCCTCTTTCTTATAAAAGGAGACCAATTCTAACCAATTCCTCACACCTCTCAATACTTTTGGCTCTTCAAACATCTGAAATATTAAGCTCCCAATATCCCTCTCTTCCTCCTAGATGCCTTACCTTAGGCAGAAGACACATCAAGAAGTACTTCGGTTCAAACCAAAGGGAGCTTAATAAAAGTACAATATGAACCTAATGTTTCTGTGGATGGAAAACTAAGGCCTCATGAAATGATGATTGTTCAATTACGTCTTACCGCCTCTCATGGTGGCCATTATGATGAAATTGAATTTATATATGATATATATTATTTTTATGTTTTGTTTATGCTTCTGTATTGTACTTTTATATCATACATTTATGGTTTCAATTATAGGTAAACACGATAATTTTATTTGATGAAGTGCGGACTGTCGCCCCCTCAAAGTTATATGATATGTTAATGCCTTATGTGGGATGTATATAGGATGGATTTATTGATATTATGTATGATATTATATTTTACTTATAATATAACTAGGTATCATTTTGTTTTAATTCCATTAAAATGAGAAATAGAAATGAAAGTAGCGTTCATGCGTACGTACGGCTTACCGTCTCCATGAATAGTGCATTTCATTTCTTATCTCCAAATGATATGTATTGTTATAAATAAATAAATAAATATATATATATATATATATACTGGAAATATATGATATATATGATATCTAAATAATGAATATCATTATGGATATAATGGACTATTGACAACATGGACAACCTGTAAATATAAGGTGTTCATTTTTGACTCAAGTTCCAAATATCGACAAAACGAACATTATTAACTTAAATTATTACATAAAGTTTATAAAATGGTAATTAGTTATATAAAAGGAATAATAAACTTGAAAAATGTTCTTAAGTAATTAGAAATTAAATTTATTTTATTATTCATGAGATTAAAGAACGAACGGGTCAAGTCGGACACGAGGTAAGAGATTTCTTATCTCACTTTTAATTTCGTGAGATTTCCATTGTTCTCCACTTATTCATTTCAGGTGGTGTATTGTGTACTACCATTTGATATATATTATCACGATTCTCATTATATGAATAGTATTTTGTGATTCATTTTGTGGTTATTAACTTTTGTTCATATGACTGAGTTGATTACAATGCGTTAAAGGCTTTCATCTCATTTTCTATTCTAGTGAGACTCATGCTATATTTTTCACTATTTCATTTTTTGTGGTGTATGTACTGACAATGATTGTAATCATTGTGTAATATAATTTCATTTATGATTATTTACATCTTCATTTTGTGATCCAACTTTAATGTGGCATATGTTTTATATGTTACCAAATCGGTAAGGGAACCATTCGCCCCCCTTCTTTTTTAAATACATCTTTTTTGTTATGTCTTATAATTTACGTCTTATTAGGTTGGGATATGTTATTATATATTCTTTTTGATGTAAACATTTTTTACAAGTGATGAAATACCCATTTTATCTAATCAACTCATTTTCTGAATTTTAATGTGACTCCGTTAGGCTGTTGAATTTTTACATGGGAACTTGTTAACCAAATTTCAATTCTTTGGGTTCAACTTGTACCTCTTGAATATGTCATCCTATGAATACATGTGAATGAAATATGATTGTTTTACAATTAATATCCACTTACATTCTATGTATTTATATTTTTCACACATAATTATGTGATTGAATTATCCTTAATTTAAGGATACCATCTTTATAAGGGATTTCATCTCAATTTACATTTCCAGTGAGACTTCATTGTTTTTATGCACCAATTCACTCTTATATGGTGTATATAATATCCTTTGGCATATTATATCATGAATAAAATTATTCTCATGATATTATAATGTTTTGATTAAATTATATTCCTCAATTATTTGTATTCAAGCGTCTCTCATTTTGTTAAAAACACTTTAATCGAAATATTATTTAAATGTTTTAATGATTTATTCTTATAAATCATTATCATTAAAGTCCATGTTTTCAAAATGGGTTTTAAGGATTTATTTATATGGAAATTAATGTTTTAAAATTTTAATTCATTAAAAATCTTCAAAGTGGTATGGAAAAATTTGATGCAAAAATAACTTTTTAAATGGTTTTGAAAATGATTTGATAAAGCATTGTTTATTTTAATATCTTAATTTTGATATATTGGAATTTGAAAATGTAATTATTACTTTATAAATGTGTTATATGTTATGATTATGTTCTGGTTATTGTTCATTGTTTAAGAATATGGGTGGTTCCGTGATAAACCTAGGGTGGGTAAGCCCGTGATAGCTCTCCAATGCATTGGGCAACATGACAGAGGTAAACGTGATGTTTCTCCTCAGATATTTAGGGAATATACTATTATGGGTATTCCAAGTGTAACTTACTACGTAGATGTGATAGCTACAATGTATGTTTGATATGGATTCGATAAGTATCATTTTTGATTTATGATACGTGTGCCTTATTCATAAATCTCATGTTTTCGTAAGGTTTGTTATGATTGAAAAGCATGGTTTCATTGATTTGTATTTATTGATGGGATAATGTTTTCCTTCCTTATTTTATAACCCTTACAAAGATTTTTATGCTCATACCAAGTTTTTGATATGTTTTCCGGAGGGCATATAGATGATTAGGGTCAAGGATGAGATCAAGGAAAAGTCATGCTCCCTAAAACATGGAATGAGACATGTTTATTTTAAAGAGTTTTTATTTTATGAAAAAAATGGATAATGAGTAAAAGTGTCTACATGTAATATTAAAGTTTTTATTTAATAGTTATGGCCTAATTCCTTTAATCTCTAATCCTAAAAAGATCCTCAATGTGAATTATTAATTTAATTCAATATTATGTAATGTTTAAGGCCGGGGCCTTATAATGAAATTAATGTAAATACTATTGGGGTATTTACAAGTCGAAGAAACTGTACTAAGTGTTAGTGGATTTGAGAAAAAATTATGAACTTGATATGAAAATATGTTCAATGAGTAAAATACAATAATACTAGTATTTTTGATGACATAAGAATTTTAAAATTATAACATAAAGATTTTATATTCTTGTATTACAATTGATAATAAAACCACACACATTAGTTTTTCTATTACCTAAAAATGTACCTCAAAAATGTAAAAAATAAATTCCATTTTCCAAAAACATTTTTCCTGCAAATATCAACTAAAATTAATCAAATATAATATCCTTAACACTAGTCAAAGTTATTTAAAATAAGATAGGATCACAATAGTATACCAAGAAAAATACCAATTCATCAACAATTTTTTTCTAATTCTAATTAAACATGATGACCTATTTTTCACCCCAATAGTCACAGGGGTTCATTATATTCATGGATAAAAATATTGAAGCACTAGGTGTAATGAAATATTAATAATAATATTAATATTCATTTTTTGTTTATTTATTAAAGTTATTTTTTATTTTTTTTTGTTTTTTTAATTTTCCCATGTTAATTGAAATTTAACTCGACTATGTAAACCCATGTAGTGAGATGTTGCCAATTACTCGAAGGATCAAAGACCTTAGGGAACCAAGTGATGGGCATATACTCAATAATCATCGGAATTTAGCTCAATAATAAAATTAAATCACTATAAATAGAGATAAACAGAATAAGTATTGGCCAGATAACTATGGATTCATAAACCCCAAATGGAAAATCCACACATTATGTCAATCGACTACTCAATATTAAAATATATTTATTTTTAATTACTTTTTTTTTCTTGAATATTCATGTTAAAATTAAAATAATCGAAAAAAATGTTCTACTTATTAGGTCTCACCAAGAACTAAAACTAATAACCCAATGTCGAGTGGACATTCATTATGATATTCCAATTAAATTGGATGATAATGTTAACAGGGTAAAACCACACCAGACAACCATAATTTTAAAAAATTAAACCCAAGGGTACAAAAATTAATTAATTTCAAAATCCAGGGATATGAAATTATTTTTAATTATGTTTTATAGTTTTCAATGTACATTTAAACATGTAAGGTTAAATAAATTTATTTTCCATTGATGCACATTTTTCATTTTATCTTTTAATAAAGAGTATTTGTTAAAAAATTTATAAACTTTATTTTTTTACGCAAAATAAATCATTATTTTACACCTAATAAAAAATTTTAATTCCATAAATAAAAAAATATAATAGAAGAGAAAGTTTAGAAATGGTATGAAATAGGGGGATAGTGAAATTTGAAAAGAAATCATGGAATAAAGTCAGCCAGTTTGAATATGAAGATGTAATACTAAGAAATTAATCACTTTGGATTCTTGTTTCATGTATACTCCTTTAAGATTATTGAATGTTGGGATTCAACTCTAAAATAATGTGTTTAAATTAAAAATACTATACTTTATTAGCTGCAAAATATCATACCAAATAAATATTAGAGCACATTGAAAACCCCAAGGGTTCCCTCACCAAAAAAAATATTTGAAAACAAACAAAATAATTTAAAATAAAATAAAATCAATTCAAGAGCTATGATACCTCTTTCAATGTGTATTGTTTATTATAATTAGATTGAATTTCCCCCCCAACTTATCCAATACCATATTTAAACATCAAAATCGTTTCCTCCACATTATTGAGATTTTAATTAAGATTATTCATGGGTTGGGAGCATGGTTTTTAAATTTATTCAAGAACAATCATAGAGGTCCTAGTGAATTGGATAATACCATGAATTTCAAAACTGGGCCATCCAATTACTTTACTAATATTTATTAAGACATTATAGATCATTTTTAATTTATTGGATTTTAGATATGATGAAATAAAAATAGAATGTTTTTTGTTCTCCCCTATAATTATTCCTTAAGAGGGGTATAACGGACCTTGAATTTGAGCTTGGAATGGTTAAAATTTTAAAAATCAGATTCTCAGTTATAATCAAAATAAATTTATTTCCCCAAAATTTTAAAAATATTTGGTTCCTTTACAATATAAGTTTCAAAACCCAGTTTTTTCATATCAATATTTAGTTTTTGGTAAAAACTTATGTTTCTATATTTTACCAAATGGTTTAGTGATTTTTTTGTTCTAGAAAATCTACAATGGAGAAATATTTTGGAAACTCAATCCAGTATGTCAAATTTCCCTCTTGAATACATTAAATTAATTTCAACCAAATTTAAAAACACATAAAAATTCAAAAATGATGCATAAATTTACATTAAATGTTCTCTATCTAATTTACCTCAAAATTTATCCATGATTAGTAATATTTTAAGGTTTTATTTTATGTGTTATGATTGAATTTTTAACCCTTTAATGGTACAAGAATAAATGGGTCATACTATTTATTATTTCTCCCACTATTAGAAATAATCAATGCTTTATGTTTTTCATTAGCAGATTTTGTGAAATAATGTTTTTCTATTAGTATTGAGGAAGGAGAAACCTTGGTAGGAATGGATACCATAACCATTTTGATACTTTGTAGTTATAATCTCAATTATGAACCATTCAAACCCATTTTCACCATTTGTTCATAGACATTTTCAAGATTTTTTTGGAATTGATTGGACATGAGGGTTTCATGGTTGGGATTAATCATGCGTCACAAAATTTGTGGATTGTTCATATTCAGGATTTGTAGTTCATTGGGAAATTTATTATCCCACCAATTGAATTTGGTATTTTTACTATACCTTATATTTTATTTTATTTTAATTATTAAACATTTTGAGAATTTATATCATAGACCTACACTAATGGTCCTCCTAGAATAACTTCCTTGAATGATTGAATGATATGAAATTATTAGTTTTATGGTCATATTTATCACATATTTTACAAACAATATCAATAGTTTGAACTTCATGGAATCTCCTATGATAAATTAATTTGACATTACTATACATGGATTAGATATTAGTAAAAAATATTTTATAATAACTATGTGTTTTACAATTAATGTTTGTGGTCTAGTCATTAAATTTTTTATCAATGAAATTATACAATTTAGGACCTTCCTCATTTAGATTTCCCATTAGATTCATTCCCCTAGTTTAAGTTAGTGTAATATTAAAGATACACTATTAGAGGAGAATGAAAATTTTATTTTTAGGCTTCATGAAAATTATGATATAAATTAAATGGTCTCATAAGTTTACTTTATTTCCCTCCCCAAGTATTTTCAACCTAACAATGCAGTTTGGTTGGTCAAGGGTGAAAAAGGACACGCATTGACAAAAGGAGTGGAATAATTAGAGAAATGGGGGTGAGAATATAGAATTTGGGGTAAGAACCGAAGGTGTATAAGATACTTATTTGGTCCCTATAAATGGTTCCAAAAATTCTTATCACCCAAATTTACCCATGTTTACGGTCAAAGTTGTCTCTTGTAGTGTATATTGGGTTATTGAATCCTCATATATCTAAGAAGAAACCTATAGACACATAAATTTTGTGGTGAAGTTTTCTCCTATTAAGTGGATTACATGGGACTGATTTGAGTGGATTATTAAAGTAATAAAATATCTAAGTGAATTATATTATTGTTAATGGGTTGATACATGGTTATTCTGGTGGTGGATTGGATGAGTTTTAATTTTAATGATATCAATATATTAGACTGAAGAGTGATTTATATATTGAGATCAAAACCTATTAAAAAATTATTAGTTTAATAATGTTAAAAAACATAATGATAATAATATATAAATTTGTAGGATCATTTTTATGATCCTTAAAAGCTAACATATCATATTATTAATTTAAGTGCGTGTCCTTCAAATCCAATAAGTTTGAATAAGTATTATAATTATCAAATGAAATTCCCAACTAAATAATTTAATTTAAATCTATAAAGTGAGGAATAAAATTTATTAAAACACATTAATAATCCATTATAACAACACATAATATAGATATATGTCCATTGATACTATTCTCTCAAAGGAAGATGGTAGTATATTAAGAAATGGGTAATTTCTGAAATAAATATAGTGAAATAAAAAACACTCCACTATTGTGTAATGAATTTTACACTTTGTTGTTTGAATAAATTAACACTTTGATGAAAGGGTATCAACAAGTTATGAAGTATATAATATAATAAAAATAAGATGTATAATTATGAAACTATATTAAATTTCAATAGATTATAAAGAAGGAAGTGTAATTACAAAGTAAAAAATACATCATTACATCACAATGAAAATAAAATTTTGTTCCTCTATAATCCTAAAAAACATAAAATTAATTAGAAATTTTTATATACTTATGAAAATACCAATTATTTCCCTAATATAAAAATTAATAATGTTATGAATAGGTAGGAGGAAAATCATGGGAGAGTGGATGTTTCTATCCTAGAAAAAAATCAAAGCCGACTTGCGTCTACCCAACACAGAGGCCAAAATGGGATTCTAGATGGATGAATGTTAGTGGAATTTGAAGGAATAAATTTAATTCATATATTTACTGTAAAGTATTTAAAATTTTATCCCATTTTCGCATATCTATGGATGTATGATCAAAATTTTTGGTCGGTATTCCCGGAATCAAAATGTGGCCCAGAATTTCATATTTTTCTAGGGCATCCTAGATCACCCATGAAACATCTAAATTAGATATGAACATTGTTTAATGAAAATTTTGGAATTATTTTACTCATATTTATTTCATATTACATAGTTATTAAAGTATATCTTTTTCTGCTATAATCATTTTAGTAGAATCTTATCTAGTTCACTTTGCTAAAACTTTTCCCGGTCAAGTCCAAAGATGAGTGAATTTCAATGTGTATATCCTTGTGCTATAGAATAATTAAATATTCCCCAATACATGTGTCAACTGCCATTGAAATATTTAATTCAAATATTGACCAGTGATATTTTAACTAGGCAATAAAAAATGTACCTATTATTCATGCATTTGAGTAATAATTTAAATCTTGATGTGAAAATAAGTTTAATGTGTAAAATTCACTGATAATGATATTTATAAATACATAAGATCATCATAATAATAATATAAAATGAATTTTATCCAATGTTTTAGGAAAATAAATCATAAATATTCTATATCTCTTGTGTATATTTATATCACAATTGTATACATATGAGAGAGGGTTTAAAAGAAGAGTAGAAAATGAACATAATAAGTTACATAGGTTTTTTCTAAAATAAATTATTTGAACCTACACATTTTAGTCAGCATAATCATAGTGGTGTATCAATGAACTATATTACTTCAAGTGTTATCTGATAAATCTAGCTTCCCTCTATGCCCTAACTTTATCAAAGATGAAGTATAGAGAATTTTAATTCAATTAATGGAAGGGGTGTTTCTATCCTTGATGGAAATAAGTTTCATTTATAGAAGAGCGTAATTAATACCCATATAATATCACATCATCTTAATGTTTGTGAGGATATTATAGTATATTTTATTCAATGTTCAAGAGATGAAGAAATGATATTTGTAGAAAAGAAAAATATGGAGTCATATAGAATGGCGAAAAATTCCATTATATTATCATTGTCTAATAAAGTGCACAAAAATGTTATTATTATCAAATTATCCAAGGATTGGTGGGATAATATTGAAAACATGATTTATAGAAATATTAATGTAAAATAAGTCAAAATATAATTCTATAGATATATGTTTGAATATGTTGGATGTTATGATGATGAGATACTTGATGAGTATTTCACAAGAGTTAATGAGAAACTGAGTCATATCTGGGGACTTGGTGATACTTTTGGTAGATTTTAAAATGTTCAAGATTCTAATGATAAATTTTCATAATTTTTTTTCAAAATATAGTATCCCTAAAATAAAAATAAGATGTATATATAGATGAGTTGAATAATACTCGCCTTAACTGTGATTCGATAAATGGATCATGTATTCTATAAGAAATATAAGGAGGACATGTCATTAAAAAAATTGGTCTAACTCATATCCAAGGAGGAGGAAGTAGATTCCATTAGTGAATTCTATTTTGGGGAGGGAATGATAAATAATAAAACATATTTATGTAATTTATATCTAAAATCATTAAAAATGTTAACGGTAAATAAAATGGATGTCTTCTACTTAAATTATTTATGTATAGAGAAATTTGGAACATTATATCATATTTATCATGAATGATTTTATAATGTAAATATTAATATAAAATTTAATGAACATAAATCAATAAATCTATAAATAATTCTAAAGATACCTAGAAGACTAGTGGTAATAAAGAACATTTTTAAAGTTGAAAAACAAGAAATTTAATAATTAAAGATGTCAGTGACTACTTGACATCAAGTAGTCATTACAAAGCGTATTTTCTTGGAGGATTGAATAAATTCATGTAATATGTAGAGAGATAATAAAAAATCTTATTATGTCAGTAATATGAAGATTAGATCTACACTAATGACATATTATAAACTAATCATGAAGTGTGTCTTGAGAAAAAAACCGAACATTAGAAAGAAATATAGCCCATGACGAAAGAGTAAGCAAATCTAAAAAGTGTTAATAATGAATTTTTCAATAGATAAGATGATTATATTGATGAAATTAAACTTCTTAAAGTATAATTGGATGATCAAGAGAAAACTATGAAGGATATTAATAAGAATGTGCATACTAATAAAAAATAGCTAAATATAGTAGAATCATGGTATCTTAAAGACAAAAAGAAGTTAAGAAGAATGAAAAATTATTGTGATAAGTATATTAATATAAATTATGAGTAATCTCAAACCACATAGAAATACTATATAAAACCTCAGGAAAAAACTAAACTCATTTCACCCAAAAGTGTTAAATATATTTTATCTAATAGTTAAGGTTCTCAAAGATAATCTAGGAAACCCTTTGTTAATAAAAACATTGAAAAAAACAATTTAACATTATAGAAAGATAAATCTAGACTAAAAATGATATAATCTATAAATAAAATGTAAGAGGCGGCTACAAATGTTCATTCAAGAAGTTTATAATTCCATGAAAGACTCAATAAAATCAATGGAGAACTGGTTTTAAGGGATATTGTTCATATTATGAAGATTTTTGGAATAAAAAATACGTGTTTATTGGTAATACATTTATATTTATTAGAATATGAGATGGTGGGAATTAATTTGGATATATATAGAGAAGTGAAGAAGCATATCCAAATGGAAATAGACTAAAAACTGATATTCACCACAATTACCTATCCAAAACATTTTTTATTATCATGTGTAAATCTCTGTAAGGATTGATTAGAAATGTCACTTTGTTGAGGAATATAATATCATTATTCCAAGATAATCTTAAGAAATCGTTAAAGTAAATAAGACTCGGAGATGAAGAAAATTTGATAACTTATTTCTTATTTAAGTAACAGTCAACGCTAGAAAGAGAAGAAAAACAAGGATTCATTATAGTGGTTTCTCATCACCCATGGATAAATATGACAAGATATTAACTAATATTAAAGTAAAAAATGTTAGTGTAGTATCTTTTGTTAATTATTAATCCATCATGATAATGTAATTGGGTGTCCTAAAGTTGATCCTCGACCGATGAAATATAAAGATGTATTGTTTGTGTATGGGATCAAACATGACCTATTGATGGTTATTTAGCTATGTGTTAATGTAAATGATGCTATTTTAAATAGAAACACATTAATCACCAATAGAACTAAATATAGGAGGATTATCAACAAATGTGAATCAAAAATTGGTAATATTTTTCAGATTCGCAATCCACGTAATTCATGTTACATTAATAAAAATGAAGAAATTTTTTTTAGCATAAGAGAATTTCCCATCGTTGTTATAAGATTCTAAGAAAAAAATAAATTTAAAATAATGTTAGGAATATCCCCCAACTATGAATTTATGAAGATATTTTTTATATATTATCAAAATGGGATGATGATATAGGGGAAACATAAAATAATGGAAAGAAAATCAACCCCGATACATGAGTTAATTCACTCTATTTTATTCGATCTTATGAGTCACCGTTACAAAAACTTTTACCACTGATTCTTTAAATTTATTATTTATTTTTAATGAATTACTAATGAAATATTTATATAACATTATTCATAAAAATGGTGGTGTTTAATATTTGCAGAAGAGAAGCCGAGAGACAGATGTTGGCCATTATAAAAAAGTTGAGGATAAATTATTTAATGGATTTTCATACATTTTTTGAATAATATCTTTATAAATATGTGATTAATCAGTAAAATTATCCTTATAACCCTTAGAAAAATGTTATTTCTAAAATAATGAATTGATATTTTGTTGAAATTGGATGAGTAATTCTTACTGAGTATAATTGGTCAATTTGTTTTGGAAGAGAAGCTATATGAATGTATATAAATTTTTTGAATAGGTTTTTATTAATTACTAATATATAAATAAATTCTTATGATATTTGATATAAAATTTGAAAAATGTTCAACTACTTCAGAATCGTTGGATGCCCCAATTTTATTAAAAAATATAGGGAAATCTAATGGGAATGCTTAGAAAGTTATTTTTCTAGGATAATTTTCTATTGGAAAAGGATACAGTTTAGGGAATAATATGATTCATTATGTTGTTTAATTTTTTCATTTAAAATCTCTAAAAATAGTCCAAACATTAAAATTCCTTTTGGAGGAGTTTTTAAATACTCAGATAAAGATAATGATCATATTTTTGAGAAAATCAGTGAGGAACAAGATATAATTGGACCACATGTTGTTGATATTGACTTTGATAAGAAAAGTGATGAATAAGAATCTATTGAATTTAAAAATTATATGTACCATAAGATGAAGAATAATGTGGATATAGAGAATATAATGGAAAATCAAAATGATCATGTTAGAATAAGGGGAATATTGAGGATAGACAACTAAACTTCTCTTATCAGTAAAATGAAGCCACATTTGGTTTCATAGGCAAAAATAAGATTAATGGGTTGATTTTATGAATGATGAACTTATAAATATTTATAAAAATTCCAATTGGGATCTTTTCCCAAGACTAGAGGAAAAAATGTCATTGGATCTTCATGGGTATTCAGATACAAGTTGAATGATAAAGGTTAATTCTCATGGAATAAGGAAATAATTGTTTAAAATGGTTATTCATAGGTCAAAGGAGTTGATTTTGTTGATAACTTTACACCAATTTTAATTCCAGAATCTATAATGATATTACATCAAGATAATGCTCTAAGTTAGTGAAAAATAAATCAAATGGATGTAAAAGTTACCTTCATAAGTGGAGATATAGAATATGAAGTTTATATTAAGTAAACTTGTATATTTATTCTGTAAAATAATGCAAAAAATATTTAAAGATTAATAATCCTCCAAATGGGATATATTATTCCCCCAATTCCTGGTATTAAAAGCTAAATGCATGCCTGAGGGAGACAAATTTATGTAAATGAATTATTTAAAATAACCATTATGTGACGAAGTTTTGACAAGTTAATCTTATTGTTATAAATAATGTTGATATTATTATTTCTATAGGTGAAAAATAAATTTCTTTGATAGAATTTTCCAGATATATTATGAATTATTTTTTGATGTCTATAATTGTAGATTTGAAATATTTTATTAGATTGGATGTGTTGTAAAATAATGAATTTATTTTTCTTTCCATAGATAATTATCAAAGAGAGCTATTAAAAAAGTTTGGAATAGAAGACTCCAAACTAGAATCCAGTCCCATACATGTTGGGATAATGAATATAAGGGATATTTAAGGGGATGTATTGAGTCAAAATTTGTTTTGAAGACTGATTGTTGTCAAAGTTATTGTTTGGAATAAAATTTAATTTCTACCAAAATAGATCTCAATTATAAACATGGAATCATAATCGTTAGGTTGATATACAAAAGGGCTGAGGACATGATTTTTTATTGATTTACATATATAAATTTTAATGTGATTAGAATGATATAAATTATACTTGGGATGAGATATTTCTTTTGGGAAAAGCTAGGTTTTTTATAAAAAAATTGAACTTAGTTACATTGAACACTATAGATGCTAAATATGTGGTTGATACAAGCGACAATACTCACATGATCTTTATGAATAAACAAATTTAAGATTTGAGGGCGAAGATTAGAATCCATTAATAATTTCATGTGACAATCAAGGTGAAATTAATATCTCTTGAAATCCTATATAACACTCTAGATGGAAGAGAGTTAATATTATATATCAATTCACCAATGAAAAGGTTTCAAAACGAGATATAGATTTGGGGTTAATTCCAAAAAGAGATCAACATGATGATACCTTCAGTAATCCTAAACCCAAGGGAACGTTTTAGACATTGAGTTTGAACATGAATATTTATCCATTCCCTCTCATTTGAGGGGATTTTGAGAGACTCCCACTATGATTTGGATTATATGTTCAAAGTGTGAGAATAAGTACACAACCTTAATGGGAGATAAGTACACTATTATATTTAGCTAATGTTTATCTAAATATTGAGATATTTATAAAAGGGGTAGAATATATTGAAGGAGTTATTAGATTGATGTTGATATCATTTAATCACTTAGTCAAAAGTTTCTTGTAATATTGTGATGTAATTCTCTCATAAAAACTACTTTATATTATATTTTTTTTGTTAAGATGATTATATTTGAGAATGTATAATTTTGTATTTTTATAGTGACGTATTGAGGTTTAGAATAAATATAAATGGGGAGATTCAAACACCCATTAGAATTGTTGAAGAATATTTTATTTGGTATCAACTATGAGTAGGATCTTGAGAATAATTTTTGGAAATATTTTTGAATTATTTTATAATGATTGGGAATGATTTGTGAAAATTATTGTATGTTTTATGGTTATTTGATCAATTCTATAATATATATTGTAAAACCTATTTAGTCTAGATTGATATGTATGATGAGTGTTCATATATAAGATATGATCATTTTTATGAGTTTTAAAATGATATCATATATTTGAATCTATATATGGTGAATAAGTTATCTATTGGTAAATAAGATGTTTGAGGGGTTTATGAAATTTCTCAAAGAGTACACTATAAATCAGTAAACGATAATATCTTATCAATGATGTGTAAGATACACTCTTGTATTCGAACAAGGTGGAATAAAAATGTTTAAGATCATGATTAAGATCATATGTAATGAATATGATTCAAAATGTTACATGTTTTTGTGCACACGTATGATGTTTTTGATATATGAGGATGAAAAATTGATAAAGATAGTGATATGTAGGATGTTTAGTACACATGAATGATGATATAAAAGAGAAACTGAATAATCGGTAAATCTATTATATCAAATGTGAAAGAAAAATATTTAATTATATGTTATTTTGTGTTTGGAAAATGGAAAAATCTTATTTATAACATAATATAATATCTTCTCACTTTGTAGATATGTATGTTGTTGTACATTTTATGTAATAACCTACATTTATTGAAAATAATTATTTTTGAAGTTAGATAATTTCTATATTTAAATAACTTAAGAATGAAATGAAGACATATTATGAAAGATAAATTCTTTAAGGGTTTAAATATCATGATGATTCAAGGGAGATTTTGATTCATGATATGGGTTACGTATAAACAAAAGGTTGATGTTATAGAGAAAGTCAGAAATTTTGTGGGTCCAGATGTTATTAGATGAAGCTCTATTCATAAAAACATGCATTAAAATGTGCATTAATTTAAAAATATCTCATATTTTATAGGGGTTTATAATAATGAAATATCAAAAGTCTAATGTAATTTATATTGATGTTTTTTACTAGTATTCAATTATAATTAATCTAACGGATGTTATTGACCATATTAAAATTTTAAAATATCACACTACCTTAAATCATTAGAGGTTTCTAAATTCAAAATATGGGGAATATTGTTCATATGTTCCTATGAGTTTTAATGGAATAAAATAATTAAAATAATATTCTAATTTGAAATTGAGAATTAAAGTGTCTATACGTTTCGTAATTGTATAAATAAAATATCAAAATGAAAAATAAGATATTTTTGATTGGTGGTTTCTATAACAATTAATAGTTCGTGTCAAAAAAAGGTGATTATGTTGATGACCATCGAAAGTATTATTTGTGAGGAAGAAGAATACTAAGTTGTATGTGTGCAATCTCATGAAAACTATGGTCATGATAAGATATTTATGATGCAGATCAACTATAGATCAATAAATTTTTATTATTTTGGTAGATTAAGTACTTACAAAAATAAGAATATATTACTCTTTTGTTTGGATACATCTGATAATGAGTTCAATATCTTATTTAACTCCAATATTTTATTTTATTAATGAAGATTGGTGTTTCAAATATTAAGAATTCATTGTAATATTCATGAATTTAAAGAGACCTTCCCAAGCATTATATGTGATTTAGATCCACTTATTATCAATATAACAGAAATCATTATATAATCTATGTCTCCAAATATCCTTAAAAAACAAGGAGTAGGATTCCTATTTCAATCCAAAATTCTTAAAAAATAAATATATGTTTTGCACCATTATAATAATATTATATATTTTTGAGAGAGTGTTTAATATAATATTAGAAAATTATATTAATAATTCATCTATATTTGTTTCAAAAAGAAAGTCTAAAAAACCTAATTAATTGATTCACACCCCCTTTTAGTGGTCCATCAAATTCCAGGGAATAATGAATTTTTTTTTTATATTATTCTTATTCCATTATTTATTTTATATATTAGTAAAAATATATTATATTTTAATTTTAAATAAATATAACTATATATCTAATGTAAAAAAATAAAAATAAAACAAATGAAAAACCTAAATTTTTATATGTATGTAACCCCATACATAAGTGTAAATTTTACATTCCCCTTTGTTTTCACATACACATGTCACAATTTATTAATAAATAAATAAATAACAAATAAAAAAACACACACACACATTCACACACTCCCCCCTCTCTTTCTATCACCTATACAAGCCTTATCATTTTTTTCACATATGCCATATCAAAATATTTCACACCCACTATATTCATTTATTAATATAATATATATTATGTTTTTATGTGTGTATGTTACATTCTTTACGACTACTATAAATTTTCACATAAATATATATATAAGGCTTTCGTTTTAAACTAATTTATAGATACTTTTACAAATAAAATAAATAAAATAAATTTATAAATTAATAAAAAATAAATATAAAATTTAAACCTATGTATCCCATAGATAAATAAGATTGAAAATACCCTACTATTTTTACACTTTCACACATATTAATTTCATTATTTAAATAAATTAATAAAAATTAAATATTCCTTCACTCGTTTACATAGTATCATTTATGAAGCACCTCACACTCTAATACAACATATCACTTTATTTTTATAACATATATGCTTCAGTACATACTCACCCAATAACACATACATAGTCATTCCACCCCACCCTAATATATAAAATAAATAAAATAATAATATAAAATCTGAAAAAAATGTTTTTTGAGAATTTTTTAATATTTTTATAAAATTTAAAATTTAATTTACTACATTTTTATTTACATTTGATAATTATTTTAAAAAAATGTTAATGGATAATAAACATACTTTTCAAATAATTTTTACCAAAAATATCTATCAATTTTTTTTATATTTTATTAAACATTTAACTTATTATATAAAATATTTATGATAATTTTTTGTTATATTTTTATTTTCATAGATTTTATTTATCTTTATTGAAAATATATTTTTATATATATAATTATCTATTAAGTGGTATTTTTAAAGTTTGTTAAATTTTTTTAAAATATTAAATAATTTAGAATACTATAAAAAATTAGTAAATATTATTTATCTTCGAAACATTATCATACCTTTTAGAAATCAAGTACATGAATTAGAAAAAATGTTTTCTAAAATGTAAAATTATGAACATTACAAAAATGTATGATCATCTATCCTAAAAAAGGATAAGTATGTATATTTAAAAGATAAAATTTTTGGATAATGTAAAAACATTAATATGAGTCCTAAAATGATTTAAAATATACTCTAAAAAACAAACTCCGTATAACAAGTAAAATCAGAAAAATAATTCTTATATAAGAGCATGAACATTCGTCATTTTATTAATTTATCATCCACTAGCATTTTTCCATGCATGATGTAATTATAAGATTAAAATTTATATTTATCCACTTATAAAATCATATTTCACAATTTTTATCTAGTTTACAATCAATGATGTGTGTATAAAAAAATTTCACTGATTATTTATAATGCCAAATTTTATTTCTATATATATTTAATCAAGTTAAAACATATAGTTAATTTTCTCAATTAATTAATTTAAAATCTAAATTTTAGTTGTTCAAATTACTCGAAGACTTAATGGTTTGGATAAAAAATAAATCAATATATAATTGTTATGTTATTACCAATAAAATATCAAAGACTGATTCAAGTGGTCATGTTTCTAAATTTGTAGTTATGTGTGATTGTGGTTATATATTTAAAAGTATAGATATTTGGATAATATAAATATCTAGTACAAATATCTGGATGAAAAAACATTCAATTCAAATTGTTAAGAAAATTTGTGAATATGTGTGATGTCTAGTTGTTATGTGTAAAAAATGATAAACATAACCATACAACATCAATATAAAAAGAGGTGCATCTATATGTAATGTTATTATCAGATGATGAAATTTAATTATTTATAGATATATCAAAAAATAATGTGAAACCATGTGATATTAAATAAATAATAAATAATAAGAATGAAAAAATGTGTCTTCACTAGAAATAGTATACAATTCTTATGTGAAATAAAAAACGATTGAGAATGTAGGTGAAACTCTAATAATATATATATACATACTTTATGAGTTATAAATATGATTTTCAGAAAGGTAAAAATGACTCCACTAATGAGTTAACAAAAGTATTTATTTCTGAATAAAACTATGGCGTCATCTTTAAACGTGTTTTATGTTACCATGTATACATGAACCTGTAAATACATCAATAAAAGTCAGTCTATTTTTCTCAACAACTATTAAAAAATGTACATTTATAAATTTTAAAATATATACTTTAATGGGTTATTTTAAAGGTGATGATAAAAAAAATTAAATTTATATGTGCCAAATCTAGTGTAGATAAGGGTTCATTTATAGATACAAATTCTAAAAAACATAGAACCAAAAAATCAGAAGAAAATTATCAACAAGATAAATATTAATCATATGGAAGTAAATGATGTAGGTGGTGAAGAAAATACAAAGATTAAAAAATATTGTTTTAACCTGATAATGAATGTTTAAATATATGAATAATTTCCACTAATTCATATAAATATCATAGAGGGGATAACTATTACATAGATAATGAAAAAGTTTAGATATCAAATTTAAACTTTTTCAAAACATGTGTCAAATGGATACCACGTATTTCAATAATGCTACAGACATAATTTTTCAAATTTATATTTCATCCTTAAAAAATTGAAGTTTTTATTTAATTATTTATTGGTGTTAATCCCATATAGGTGTCTATTGATGTAATGCATAGACATAATGATTAGTTTTAGAGTTTTGGTAGTGTTTATGATGTGAAATTTTTTAGTGGGAATTATTTTTTTAGAGTTTTATCAGATGTTTTTAAAAATTTATTATTAAAGTGAAAAAAACCTACTTTTTATTAGTTATTTTTAAAAATTTAGAAAAGAATGTTATTTTATCACTTTTCTATAAAAATATTAGTAGAAGGGAATTTTCACCCACTTTTTTAGTGGTGGATGTTGGAGTTTGTGACCTAGAACCAACAAAATATTGATTACCAAAATATTTAATGACTAAAATATTAAAAAATAATATATCAAATAATTATTGTTATTTTTAATAAAATTAATTTGATAATATCCATAAAGTATATGTTGCCTAAAAAGATATTAACAGTTCCCCACTATAATGAGAACCTTGTGAGGTTATGACAATATTCATCAAACATATATCTTACGGTATAGATGAAATATTTATAATAGGAAATAGATTATGTTTGACTGTTATGTGATAGGGAATCATAAGACATTGAAACTAATTCTCATTAACATGGTATATGGTAATCTTCAATAACAACTGTTATGAGAACTGACCCACCAATGGGAATTCAAAATGTTATGTATGTCATTGGATGTTCATGTATATGAAAGTGTGTATTGTTATTTAAGTTGGGAATATTATTAATGCATATCATGAATCAAATACTTTTATGTACTGGTGTAAATCATGAATACATATGATCGTGGTGAGGTAGGATACATTGTAAGTGTCATAAGTGATATGACATTAATTGATTATGTTAATAAAGGATTTGTTCCATTTCAAGTAATAAATGATGATATCACAAGCCCTTTGATTGATATTGAAATTTATGATTAAATGAATATCCAGGGTAGTTCATCAAATGGATCATTTTTGGGATTAAAATAAATATAAATCAATTATATTGGATAAAAACATAAATTATACAATATTCTCAATGAGATATCAAGACAAAGGGATTATATTACAAAGTAAATGTTCATACGAGTTTGGTTTCACTATAATATAATCTTCTCTCTCTATGGGTACCTTTACTTGTTGTTAGAATCAAATCTTAGACCATTGACAAGTAAACCAAATTCCAATAAGAAAGAGTCTTATAGGGTGACACACTATGTGTATCCAAAAACTCAGTAAAATTAAATTTGAATTTAATATTAAGTGTGAAGATTATTCTACTAATGAGGTTTAATAATTATTATATTTATGTTGACCACATTAATTCAGCCACCTAAAATATTTAATTTTAGTATATGTGATTTGAATATTAAATAAATATTATTTTTGACGTAGAGAATATAATATATATATATTTTTTAGTTATCCTTCATAGGGTAATAAACAAGTATCTACACACCATTTATCGAATAGATAAAAATAAATATTCATACAACTCCATTAATATTAAAATAAAGATTAATACACAATTTTGGTGAGTATAATAATTATTTACTTATTGAATGAATAATATTATGATATTTAATTATTTAAATAAATATATATTATTTATGTTTTGATAAATTTAATAGAGAATTAATGGTGTGAGTTATGATTCAAAAAAAAATGTTATATTTAATTAAATATCATTTAATAAAATATTTTGGTTGGTGAATTAATATTTATAAATCTGCGAGTTTGTTCATGTCATGGAATATACTAATAAAATTATAATTATTTGACATTTGGAATATTTTAACAAGAGTAATTAGTGAAATGACTTAGTGTAATTATAAAATCCTTATCCCTCATAATATATTCCATTTTTAAATCATTTTTCTAGGGTGATGTAAATAGGCTGTGCAATATTTCCTCTAAATTTAATTCTCCCAAAAATAAGAGATCCTCTAAAAAATTATCTTAATAATGAGAAAAAATTGTCACCCTCCCTCTCCTGGTTATGAGAAAAAGAGATAGTTTTTTTCAATACATATGATTTTTTAGTTACAACCAACATTGAATGATTGAAGTCATTTGGTTCCTCTATTCAAGCACATGAAATACCAATAATGAAGTTATGGGATTCATGGAGCATGTGTGGAGTCCTCATGAGTAATTATAGTTTGGATTATTTACTCTAATGAAGATATGATTAGATAAGTATCTATATTGATCATCAATAAGAGTAATTATCAAGTCTTGGTAATTGTATTATTAAAATAAGTATAAATTAAATGAAGAAATATCATCTCGATGGAGGTTTCTAGGTTTTTTATGTCTAGTTAATATAATTTATCTATTTAAATTAGTGAAGTGCATTTTGGGGCATGGGTCAGACTACTTCTGTTGTCCACCATAACCATCAAGTTGTGTAATAGTTTTCACATTATAATTGAAAACTATTTTCTTATTTCATCTATCTTTTTTTTGTTTTTTATTAGAGTTATTTTTTCGAGGTTTTTCATTATTAATAAAAAAGTCAATATAATGATTTTTATTAATTCATATGAATAAGAACAAGTTAAGAACATATTAATAACACTCAAATATCCCATCAAGAGGTTTTGTGAAGGATGGTCAAACTTCATAGTTAAATGGTGTGTAACTGAGAAGTACAAACAACAGAACCTTGGTGAAACACATATGGAAAAACTATGATAATCTTGATAAAACATATGGTGGTTGATACATAGAGTGTAACTACACACAATATATTGAATACTAGTTGGAACATGGTAAGGTATGGACTACATGACATGTAGCTGATGCAGTCCCTTTATTAATTCACATAGTTTCAAGCTAATGGGAATTTTAGAAGCTATATAATAAATGTATAAAAAATGTAACTAATACAAAAAACATATTGACTACCAACCAAGAGACACAACATCACATGGAGTACGAAATAGGTATATAGTTGTTCATGCTACATAATACTCGATAATAAATCTGATATATGTGTTGGTTCCCAAAGAATGTAGTATGGGTGGCTAGAAATGAATTACATGGCATGTATCTGGTTATACGTGTCATTTAACTTGGTTTAACTCATGAAAAAGTTATGGATATAGGTATTTTCTGTAAGTCCAAAACATAAGAAATTTAAAGGTAAAATAAATGAATGACATGAAGTCCAGCTGGTGTATAGCCCTAAGTGAAAGGGGTTTCCCAAAAATCATACAATGAGTGAATTTGGTTAGCAATGTGTTATAAAATTATTTAATAATTATTTTCATCTAATTCACTAATTACACAGATTTCATGGCCATCAAACACATCCTGTACATCATGTGTATCACCAGTGGTACACACTGCATATTCCGGGCATGTCATGTGGTTATATATATCATAAAAATTATATAGTTTGACCTATAGAGAAAAACATTATGTGATATCACAACACCATGTAGGAATACATTTTATATAAGTACACAGTTCATGAAAGGAGTTATACAAAGAATAATTCACACACTGTTTTGAGTGATCGTACCAAATATATATGTACTAAACTCCATAAATAGGTTTTACTAGACATAGAAGATTACAATTCATGATTTTTCTAGTTCATGACACATATATTAAATGTGTAACTTAATTTTAGTATGACTATGAGGGCACATGTTGCATACCCTTTTAGTACATGACGTGTACTAATTTATTTTAAATTTAAAAAAATTAATTTACTTTATAGAGGATGGAAATCTCTGTAAATATTTGGCTTATTAATTAATGTTGATTAATTAATTAATTAATTAAATATTATCTTAATAAAGAACAAATTAATTAGGATGATAACATTTATAGATGCATAGTAGTTTCACATGGTGAATTATCATGTTCTTGGATGACCTATGCATGTGTTGGGATTCTATATAAATTCATTATTAATTGCATATGTTTTTGTGATAAAGTGTATAATTAAATAAAATATTATATTCTTTGAATCATACCTTTAACCATTATTATATTTGAGCCTGCAAGTATATGGTTTATTTTATGTGACCCTAAAATCCGGATCCCCCTAATTTGTGAGTGAGTAAAAACTAGTAAAATATGGGTCTCTAATAGAGAAGAGATAGTTATTGACCCATAACAAGTTGAAACCAATCTAAAAGATACACAAGATAATTGAGGAATACTGCAACTTTAGTCGGATATCATCCGAATTATTTTTCCCCCTAGGTTTAATTTTGGTTTATTCTAGTACTTAAAGTATCATGATAATATAATTTATTTATTTTATTCATTACGTTCAAGTTTATTTATTTATGTAATGAATGTTTATTTTTATGTGTGAATTCTTTTATCATATTGTGTTAATTAATTATCTAAAATATATATATTTTTTATAATAATGTGAAAGATAAAATAAATAACTTTTTTTTGTTAAATAAAACCAATTAATGAAAGTATAAATGAAAACATATAATTTTATCAATTGATTTAGAATACAACCAGTGTTTGAAGTACTTGTTTAGAAAATATCATGGTTTTTCACGTATTGGGGAGTTATAATAAAATTATTGGATAGAAATAAACTACTTAGTATCATGGGGCTAATTCCTATAAAATATATGGAGTAACTTAGTGGAAAAAAATTAAGCAAATTTATTGTTTATAATTTTTGGAATGGGGAGTCCACTCTACAGATCAAGGAAAAATGAGATAACTTATTTTGAAAGACTGCCAATCAAAATCATTTATAACAGTTTCTCTGATTTAAGTTAAAATTATTAAAAGGGGAATTCAAATACATTAAAATAGAACATTCATGTGATAAGATATTCTTAATCCAATAGTGAGGTTTATCTATATTCGATAAAATAATCAGAGGATAATATAATATAATTTTTTATATTACACATGGTAATCAAGATTAAATACTAAAAAATATTATCATTTATTCTATTAAAATATAATGTAAAGACATGAAAACATTAAGTCAGTTACATAAAAATGAACATGTACTAATAATAAAAAATTTCCAATAGTGGTAGAGTTGTTTATATAATTCTCTATTAAATAATATTCAAACTATATTGTAGAATCACATATTCTTGACTAGCCACTCTTTTAAGTAGTAAAGGTGAGAAGGATACCTATTTATGTTATGTGGATGATTATTCAAATGTTTTTTTCAACATGTTATCATCTATATCTACGTATATAAATATGAAACATAATTTAATTGATGTATATACCATAATAACCATTCTCATATATCTTGAAAACTAGAAATACATGCTAAACAAAATAGAGATTGTCACTACACTGTTCAAGTGTCAACTAAAAAATGGGTACCTAGATATTGGTCTTGCGTTTAAGATATTAATTTACATTGACCAGTCAGTGAAATTAGGTTTCCATATATAATACATTATCCATTAATCTAATATAGTCATTCGTTCCACAAATATTTAGTTTTTTCATCTAGATTTACTTAATGAATAGTATGAATTATATGTTTAGGAATATTATATCTATACTTAATTAGGTAGATAGAGATTTTTGGGACATGGGTACTTAGGTATTATAGTGAATAATGTGAAAGACATGGTTTAAAATATTTGGGAAGAATAAATTTCCATTAGTCCAATAAAATATCCTTCAAAGTGGAAAATTGTTTTGATGGAAGGAAATTTGTAACATCCCCAACCTGGGAGCCGCTACACTGGTGCTTCAAGACGGGTAGTTACATGACCTCAAGCAGGCCTTCCAATACACCATAGGTTTGCAACTTATAGTGAGGGTCAAATAGGTTACGTGGGGAGACTATACCCTCATTATCAAAGTAATCCACAATAGATAATAACTTAAATAATAAAGAAAATGTGAAAAATCACTAACATGCATAATTAACCAATTCCAAAAACTATGTACAACCATGTGCAATAATAAATACGTCATTTAATTATATAGTGTCAAGTGAAAAAAACCAAAAATAATGAAAATAGTAGAATCCCCAAAATATTCTGGACTCTACGTCTGGAACCTCACCCAAACATGTCCCATGCCCAACTAATCTAACTAGCATTGGTCCATTTCCCTTATCCTAGCCTACAAGCAGAAAATTTTCTTGGGTACCCAACGACAACACGAGTATGGTGTGAGTATATCTTAGTAGTCCGTCACCAACAGTGTTTACAGAATATCCAGAAAGGAAGATAGTGTATGCAAGTGATAAATGTTGACTTATAAGTATAAATAGTTCCTTGGGCCATTCTAGACTATGTTCATTTCATTTATACTACCATTGAATATAGGTTCACCACATAGGAATTTCATGATTTAATCTACATTTTTAATGTGTTAATTGGATTAGACATATTTTGTGTTCTCAAACACATGGGAATATAATCAATCTCTATCTCACTAGGAATCACATTATAAAAAAACCATAATCCTCATCTCGAAGCCTCTGTCCATGTGGAATGCAACCCTTAGGGGAATATAACATCATCAAATTCCCTAACTCTTGCATTTAGGGGAGGAGCTAGAACCTTGTTCCAACTCAACTCATGAGTGTAGAACCTCAAGTCAATACCCCACTCATCCAAGCCATGTGCACATGCTTATTTATCATTCACCAAAAATAACCACATCATAACAACATAGTCAATAACATTTACAACATCACAACAATATCATTAAATGAGAAATTAACATTTTCCTCAATCCGGTAACACATTCATCCTTTATTACATAAACCCTTTATCTCAATTTCCCATTTTATATGCCTATATCACTAATCATATATAAGTATAAATCTAATCCCCTAACATTTTACCATTAATCCATTTAAAACCTTTTTACGAAAACCGAACGACTTCTTAGGCCATTACCCAACCTAAGTGCATTACTAAAACCCCAATTGAATTTCTTTTAATTATATTATCATATTCATAAAGGGCTCTATGTTCATTCACAATGACCTACACTTACTTAGCTAACTCTATGTGTAGGGAAATATCAGCACGCCCCTCGAGTGGCCCTAAATTTTCCAAGTCATCATCCATGCTTCCCATGGAGATGAAGTGTGTTCAATTAACCAGATAGACACTACTACACCACATCATGTCAAAGGAACCAAGAAATCTTCAAAAGAGGGCAAGAACAAAACCCTACATGCACAAATATACCCAAAAGCCAAGGGATATAACTTGAAGACCACCTACCTAGTATCGGTTGGAAAACACACTCCTAATCGAAGCCTTGGATCATGATTCAACCAAAAGTTGAAGCTTTACCCTAAAACTCATAAAAATGTAGGTTTTGAGGGATTAATAAGGAATGGGGAAAGAAATAGAAACCCTAAACCAAAAAGAATGGAATGAGGGATATTATCCATACTCGTATCTTCAATCTCTAACTGATGGTGATCCAAACGGTTTAGAATCATAGGAGATTGATTCATAGGATCTCTTGGTCCCTTTGGTTTGTTCCTAGGGATACAATATAGGAGTATGTAGAAAATATATAGTGTGTTATAAAATCATGGATGGTCTTTTTTTTAATTTTTTAATGGTTTCTGGGATGCACAATTTACCCGCATGGTTTTCCAAAATGTGCGCAAACCATGTAGATTCTTCTGTTCCCAAAGATCCCCCTCCCATGGTTTACCAACATGGTTTCCAAAACTATGTTCAAACCATGTAGAGGCTACTATCCGAAAAAATCCCCTTGCATGGTTTACTTGGGCTACCTCTATGGTTAGAAATAACAGTGCGCAGACCATGCAGATAGCCCAAAAAACTCATTTTTACCCATTTTCTGTGTCTTGAACCACACAAATAGCACAATATTTATCAAGGAATTTAGAGAGAAGATAATTAACTCAAATAAAAGATTGAATATAAACATAAGTAAACAATACCTTACAAATAAATATGGGATCCTAAAACATTTCCACCTTATAACAACTCATCCCCGAGCCTCTCTTCCTGAGAATCAATGAGTTTCTAATGAATAGAGATCGTGATACTTGAATTGCATATCAGATTCCCACTCCTATCTTTCCTCTTGAAAACATCCATGTTACCATAGAACATGAACTAGGGGAACAACTGTTCAATGCAAAAAATTTCTCACTATGATCTACTATACTAATTGGGTGTTCCTCAAGGTACACATTAGCCTCAAGCCCAACATCCTTGGAATTTATCACATGAGATGGGTCTAGGTGATACTGTTAGTGTTTGGAATCATGGAAAATGTCATGAATTCCACTATACCATTGTGGAATATCTAATCGGTAATCCACCGGTCTGATCCCCTATACAATCTCAAATGGCCCAAGATATCTAGACTTCAACATTCCCTATTTCTGAATTCAACGGTGGCCAAACCTCGGTGACACCCGAAGAAACACACTATCACCCACCATGAACACAAGAGATCTATGAAGATGACATTCATATGAATTTTCCTACTCAGAGCTCTTTCCATACGTTTATAAATTAAACAAACCTTCTCCAACATCTCCTGCATGAGACTCGACCCAAACAACTCAGACTCTCTAGCCTCTAACCTACAAAAATGTGATCTACATGGTCTCCCATAAAGTGCCTCAAAGGTTCCTTCGAGACTATAGCCTGAAAACTATTGTTATACACAAACTAAAAAAGTGAAAAATTCTTTTCACACAAACCACCAAAATCTAGAACACAAGATATAAACATGTCTTCTAATACCTAAATTGTATGCTCCGTCTTCCCATCAGTCTGTGGGTGGAAAGTTGTACTCGGAAGCACCTAGGTACCAAGTTACTTTTATAGTCCATTCTATAAGAAAGAGGTAAAACATGGATCATGATATAAAACTATGGTTCTTAGTTCACTATGAAACCATACTATTTAATTATTATGAGGCGTCCACAGAAGACCCACTACGAATTCCACCATGACATCATTCCACTTCCACTCTGGAGTAGGCAATGACTACAACAACCCACCTGGGCACCGATGTTCAGCAATCACCTACTGAAAGTTAAGGCATCATGCCACAAAACTCTCCACTTTCATCTTCATTCCTACCCGCCAAAACCGCCTATATAGGTCATGGTACATCTTAGTCAAACCTTGATGCAATGCCCATTTTGATTCATGGAACTCTCGCATAAACACTTCTTATTCATCCGCCAGCACCAATACATGACTATGAACATAATATTATTCATCAGTGCAGATGATACCACAAAAAGGTGACTCCTCACCTTTAAGAATTTCCTTCATATCCAAACATTCTAGATCTACCAATTGTCTCTCTTTAAATTAGCTCAAAATCACATACTCAACTAATATAGATGCAAGGCTCATCTGTTTGTGCCCCTATGGTACCAATAAATGCAAATATGTAAACAAGTCCATTATCACCCACTCTAAAATGGATTCTTGAAATACTTGATTTTGATTCTTTTAGCTCAGAGCATCAGTGAAACTATTACCTTTCCCGGTGTGTAAACAAATTTCAAATCATAAGACTGCAGGTACTCGACCCACTATCACTTTCGAAGTTTCAAATCCCACTGAGAGGAGATGTATTTGAGACTTTAATGGTCGGTAAACACAGTGAAGGGTTATCCCAACAAATAATGTCTACAACACAATAATGCATGAACTAAAACCCCAAGATCAAAGTCATGAGTAGGATAATTTCTGTCATGTGGCCTCAATATCCTTGACCCATAAGCTGAAAATCGATCATCCCGCATCAAAACTTCCCCAATTCCTACAAAGGATGCATCGTAGAATAAGGTGTACCTCTTAACTTGTTCAGGTAAGATCAAAATTGGTGTAGAGGTCAACTGCTTCTCAAGTTCCTGGAAATCCTCCTCACAAGCATATGACCAGTTGAACATAACCCCCTCTTGGTTAGGCCTGTGAGTGGCACTGTCAAACAAGAGAAATATGAAATAAACCTTCTGTAATAACCATCCAATCCTAGAAAACATTGAATATCACAGAAGTTCTTAGGCTGTTCCCGAGACACCACAGCTTACACCTTTTCTGGATCAACTGATATGCCCGCCTCAGATATGTTATGTCCCAAAAAGGGCGAACAATCAATCCAAAATTGAAATTTTCATATCTTTTCATAAATCCTATGCTCTCATAGTGTACTCAAAATGATTTCATGGTGTTTGGCATGATTGTCATGAGTTCTGGATTACCCAAAGATTTCATCAATGAAAACAACTTAAAATTGATCTAGATACGCGTGGAATATTTAGTTCATCAAGGCCATAAACACAGCTGGTGAATTGGTCAAACCGAAGGCCTTATCATAAATTCGTAAAAACATTACAATCTTTATAAGGCCATTCAGAGTATGTCAAAAGGTATCTCCATTGAATGTTGCTACCCCGATCTCAAATCGATCATGGAAAACAATTAGACACCTCTAAGCTGAACAAACATGTCATCAATTATAGGAAGAGGGTATGTTTTCTTCACATTCTTCTGGTTCATCCTCTTATAATCAAATCATAGACTTAGTGATCTACCAACTTTCTTAGAAAACAACACATGATATCCCAATAGTGATGTACTAGGGCGTATAAACCCCTTACACTCCAATTCCTCTAATAGAACCTTCAGTTCATGGGGCTCTGCTAGCACCATTTGGTAAGGTGTAATGGAATCTAGCTCGGCTCGATGAAACAATTCGATTTTAAACTCAACATCTCTCTTAGGTGGTAAATCTGAGAATTCATCAGGAAACATTTCTTAAAACTAGTCCAAAAAAATAAATTAAAAGATTGAATGTCCTCTCTCCACATCATCTATCATAAGGAATACCACATGGGTTGTGAGCTCCCTCATCAGATGGCATAGTGGTCCTGTGTGGCCCACTCAAGTATCCCACTCACCACGAAGGATATGAGTGCTCACATATAGAGATATGAATACTAACTGATGTTGGTAATAGTTTATATGGTCTACATATGACACAAACCTATCCATTCCCTAGATTAGGTCCAAAATTGACATATCTAGAAAAAAATGATCCCACATAAAATGATACCCACCAAATCCCATAGAACAACCCTTACACTGCCTGATGTCCTCAACTCCCACCCCTAGCATAGTATCAAACGACATTACCCCACATGTAATTTTAATGGTTAGGCCCAACAAACTAGAATCATAGTAAAAATTATGGAATAAATAGAAACAATATTGAATAATGCACTAAAAAGTGTTGAAGATACAAGAATCGTCCCTCCAATAGTAGATGCTCTTGCCTCACCACTCTCATGTGTAGCCTAAACTGCTTGGAGACAACTTGGTCCATTACCTTGGGCCCCAACTATATTACCATGCACTGCACTACCCTGTTGTAATGGGTGATCCCTCCTTGGAGTTCCAAGTCCATTATCCCTACCAGTATGGCCCGTGGAGCTCCAACTACCTGGCTAATACGGGGTAACAGACCCCCTGCCTATACTCAGCATCTGCCTCTGACCTCCACATTTCTCCGAATTCTACGAGTTCCTACTGAATTTTTCACATCACCTAGCCCGCCACATGCTCGACACACAACTGGTGGGCATGGACACTGGTCATGCTTGTTCCCCAGCCTGCCACACTAGAAATGGAAGACCTGGTCACCACCCTGAGAGGTTTACCCCTATTCTGACTGATTTTCATTCCTCCCCCTTATTGTATGGTTCCAAAGTGGTACTTCCTTCTATCAGAAGCTACACCACATTATTTCCGAGTTGGCACCACATACTCACTTCCTATTTCTCTCTTTTTAGTTTCCATCAGAGATAAGGGGTTAATCCCACACATCAAAAAACCATTTTAGACAAAATATATTCACCTGATATTTGATCTCATGTCTTAGACCGTGCTAGAAGCATTTAACTATAGGTACCTCATCTATTATCAATGTCAGAACAATGTGTCTCAAATTGGTGAAATGAATTACATATACCACTACCGACATTTCCCCTGATTCAAACACCTAAAATATGTAGCCTTATTTTACCATAAGGTTTTTAGAAAGAAGTTATAAATAAAATTCTCTTAAAAATATTTTCACACCATCCCCTCAGCTTACTGTGTCTAAACCATAATATCCCACCAAAATTTCCTTTCACCCTCTGAATATAGGCTGCTAAAATGACTTTCTTTTCAGGAGGAGTCTCTAGATGGTTGAGAATAGTTTGTGTGGAATCAATCTATAACCATGCTGCTTCTAGGCCACCCTCTCTGGTAATGGTCGTAGGGTGCTTCAGTTAAAATTCCCTAGTTAGCTGAAACATGCTCGGTGAAGGCCACCCTAGGTCTTGTTCCATCATCTGCATAAAACGAGAAAATTTATTATGGAACTACTCTTCCTGTAGCCTTGGATCACTATGTTCTCTTGCTCTAATACTAAAGGTTTATTCTCGGCGATGTCCTCATTTCGACCAACTAACACACACTATCGAGGTGGGATTTCTCTACAATTCCAAAAATAAACTTTAGAACACAACCATAAAGATTATATGAGAAGGAAGAGATATTGATTGGGTCTTCACTTGTAATTACCAAACCGGTTCCCATACACTACATAAAAGAGCCTACTCACGACCGGGTCATTACCCTCGGCCATCTCCCGAAGTCTATAGTCAACAAGATATCTAATTATCATGGTCACAGTCATTATCTTTTACTCCCATTCGATCCATTTTCAAATCCCAATTCAGCCTTATAATAAATTATTCCACTTTTACTTTTTTATCAATAACTATTTTCTAATTACTAGAAATTTTTTACTTCCCCTTTCTACTCATTCATACCATATTATTAGGAATGATTAAATATTTTAAGAGAACATTTTCCTCATAACCTTTCCATCTTGCACACCCATCCTGTGTGTGTGTGTGCATATCATGATGCATGTCACTTCCTACATAGGTGTATGGAATGATGCATGAATGCAGAACCTCATACCTTTTCGGCCACAAGAGAAATATCACAAGACATAAAATCACACAATAAGTGCATCACCAAATGGTGAAATATAATCAAATGTTACAACACAAAAATAGAAAAACAATCCCCTCCCAGGGTGACATGGGCTTTCCCTCATACATGGGTTAGGTACTCACAAGAACAAGCTCATTACGAAGGCCAGGCACATTCCTAGTCTCTTTTCTACAATCCCCAAATTGTGTGAAATAGAAAAGAACTCATCTGATACAAATTTTTATCATCCTCAACCAGGGAGCCACTAAAATGGTGCTCTGAGTAGGGTAGTTAAATAAACTCAAGCACGCCCCCCATATGATAGAGGTTTCTGACTATCAGTGAGGGTATAATAGGTCATGTGGGGAGACTATACCCTCATTGTTAGAGTAAAAAAAATAGATAATAACTTAAATAACAGAAAAAAATATAACAATAAATAACATGCATAAGAAACTAATTCCCAAAATTGGGTAGAACCATGTTAAACAATAAATATGTCATTCGATGATATAGTGTCAAGTGGAAAAAACCCTAAAAGAAAGGAAATTATAGAATCTCCAAAATGATATGGACTCCATATAATAAACCTCACCCAAATATGTCCCTTTCCAAACTCATTTCTCTAGCATAGTTCCTTTTCCCTTGTTCTAAACTACAAGCATGAAATCTACTCGAATACCCAACGGTGGACCGAGTAGAATGTGACGATAACTTAGTAGGCCACCACCGACAGTGTCAAAAACTATCAAGCATGGTAGATAGTGCATGCATGTGATAAATGATGACATGTAAGTATAAAATGTTCATTGGGCCATTCTAGACTATGTTCATTTGGATTAAATAAACATTGAAATACGGTTTAAAACTTAGGAATTTCTTGATTTAATCTACCTTTTTCATGTGTTCAATGGATTAGAAATATTCAGTGTTCTCAAAAATATATGAATAAAATCAATCTCTATCTCACTGGGCATCACATTATAATAAACCCAATACCGTCACCTAGATGCCTCGGTTTGGGTAGAATGTAGCCATTAGGGGAATATAACTTTGTCCCCTTCCATAACCCATTCATTTAGAAAAGGATCTAGAACCTCGTTCCAACTTGACCCGTGTGCATGTAACGTCAAGACAATACCCCACTCAGCAAAGCCATGTACACATGCTTATTTATCACTCCCCACAATTTACCACATCATAACAACATTGCAAATATCATTTACAACATCACAACAATATCATTAAATGGGAATTTAACATTTTTTCTCAATCCAGTAATGAATTCATCATTTATTACTTATCCCCTTAATCCCCATTTCCCATTTCCACGCCTATCTCACTATGCATAGTCCAGAATAATGCTAGTCCCCTAACACTTTCCCATTAATCCATTTAAACCCTTTTAAGCCAACCAAATGACTTTTTAGGCCATCACCCAACCTTAGTGTATTACTAAAACCCCAATTTCATATACTTCATATTGACATTTTCATCAAGGGATCTACATTCTTGCAAAAAATCCTACACTTACTTAGTTAACTCTAAGTCCAGGGATATATTGGAACACCCCTCGGGTGTCCCTAAATTGGTCATGTCATCTTCTATGAATACTATGGGGATGAATTGGGTTCAATTAAACATTTAGACACCACTACACCACATCACTTTAAAGGCACCATGAAATATTCAAAATAGGGATAGAAGAAAACCATACATGCAAAAATCTACACAAAACCCAATGGACATAACATGTAGACTACATACCTTGAATCTGTTGGAAAACTTACTCCCAATCGAAGCCTTAAAGCCCGATTCAACCAACCATTGAATCTTTACCCAATAACTCACAAAAAAAAGGTAGGGTTTGAGAGCTTCAGATGAAGAGGGGAAGGAAATAGAAATCCTAAATAAAAAATAATGGAAAGGGGGGATTAGCCTTACCTAGATATTCAATTAGAAACTAATGACACTCCAAATGTCTTAGAATAAAATGAGATTGATAACTGGGAGTTCTTGGTCCTATTGGTTAGTTCCAAATGTAGCAATAGAGGAGGAGGAAGAGAATCCTATGTGGGTTATAAAATCCTAGAGTGGCATTTTTGTAAATTTTTAAAGGTTTCTGGGCGACACAGTTTACCCCCACGGTTTTCCAGACCTTACGAAAACCATACAGATGATTATATCCCAAAAGATCCCCCTCTCACTATTTACCCAAACAGTTTCCCAACCCGTGTGGAAACCCTGAAGATGCTACTGTTCCAAAATCTTCCCATTGCACAGTTTAACTTGGCTGCCCAAATGGTTAAGAGTAACGGTTTTCAAACCATGTAGCTTGCCAAGACAACTCATTTTCTCTATTTTTCTATATCCAGAACCCCTGAAACACCCCAAACCTTCTCAAGGACTTTGGAGAGGACTTAATTAACTAAAATATATGGATTATACTGAAACATAACTAAAACATACCTTACAGAGAAATCTGAGATCTTAAAAAATGAATAGGAGTATATCTTATAAACATGAGGAAATAATTATCACTAGTAGATGAACAATAAGTAATTGATGAAGATTAAAGTAGAAGTTTCCTGTATAGGTATATTCATTATTATATATTATATTTCAATTTAACTTATTATGTGTTAAAAACCATTTTCAACTCAATTCTATTTATTTAAAAATAGAAACCAAGTAAATTCAAAATTATTCTAGGTAAGAAAAATTATCTATATAACTGATGGAGGGTGATTACTATGTTAGTAGATATAATGACACAACTAATCCTTATGAAGTGTATTAATTCTCATATAACTATTTTTATGGATTTAATATCACCATTTTTTTCTCTGTGTCCATTTTTGAACATGATGAGATATTATTATATATTTTAAAAGAATATTTTTATTGTATTTCATACATAATAGTGTGGTAATACATGAATAACAGATATAATAATATTAGTAATTAATGACTAATAAAAAATATAAGACTCATACCTAGTTGTGGCATGCTAATTCATTATCAAGTAAAACTAAATGTAATTGTGAAGTATATACACAAAAGGGTTTTTGATTTTTTAGTCTAGAACTATAATGTATATTAATTAATTAATTCTTATTTTTTTATAACAAAATTTTTAGAGATAATGTTATATCCACAATACATCTAGGGTTAAATCAGAAAAAACACATTATCTATTCTAAGGATAAGTTGGTGGTAAATTCTGATATTACAAGATATTCATTTAAGATATTTTATGAATGTAAAATGGATATAATGAATACACATCGTAAAAGATACAGGTTCCAAAAATTGGGAAAGTCAGAGAGTATCATAACCATGTATTCATCTGTCATTTAAATATAATGTTGATATTCTCTTAAAATAAAATTAACTAATACACATTAAATATTATATTTTTGTACTACGGGTATTGATAAAGTGTATTATATGTTTCCAATTCTTCCATGGCACCTTTTGAGACATATTCTCCAAATATAATCATAAAAAATAACCATATTCCAAAATTGTTGACTAATAGATACCACATTAGTTTCATTATGATGGAAATTTATTTTGTGATAGCTTAATTTATTATGATGAGAGTTTTTTTATGTGAAAAAACATATATCAGAAATAATACTAAGTGTATCATAGTTAATTATCATATATCAGCACATGAAATTGTAATACTTAAGACAGAATGGTATTTTTCATGATCAACTATATTTCTGAAGTGGGAAGTACATATCTTTTAAGATAGTGGGACCAAATTTTACTTTATTTAAGTCAAGGAACCACATGTACCTGACATAGGATAAGAACACGAACCTCCCATGTCTTAATGAGAGGAGTTATCCCAGAGACATGTACTATGTATAAAAATTAAAACCTAAGAGGAGGATTATATTCACTAAGATAACTGATATATTATTTGATAAGAATATAGACTCCTATAAATAAATATTAAAAGATAATTTTCTATGGTTGGAAAGTTCATATAAATTCAATGATAGATGACATTTACCAATATATTATTTTTTATTTTTATATTTTATACAAATAATTTAAAAACCATTGAGAGGTATTTTAGAATAACTTGTACATGGATGGTAATTATAGAACCAATAAGGCCTGTTAATTTATGGAAGTTTTTAAGGATGCCTCACTACATTCTATGACAAATCCTTACCCTAATCATCATGCGAAAATATATTTGAATTCCACTTATCATTACAATGCTATATACTTATGTAATTTGGAATATAGAAGTAAATACAACATTGTTTTATGAATGACTAATGTATTAAGTCTATACAATGCAACTAGAATGGTTAGTGACAACAAATAAATCCAATATGGTATGAGAGACATAGAAATTAATTATTGGATTGAATCAAGCATAATGATCATAGATGTTTTGGATGAGTCCATTAGAGTTTTGTTTTATTAAGGTGGAAAGTGTTCCTGTTGTTTATAAGATTTTAATGGAGTGTTATAGTTTTCTAAGACAAATATATTCATAATATATGAAAATTAGATTTTATAACATAAAACTGGTTAAGACTACAGAAAAAATATTTCACTATGAATAACATAAAGTATAAAAAAATGTTATAGGTAACCATATCTTATTAATTTATAGTTTTTCTTTGATATAGTCACAATATATATGTTAAGATGATTTTTAAAAATTCAAGGCTAAATTATTGAAAATGCGACAGGGTGTGAAATCTCTCTATGATGGGAGAAGATTCTTATTATAAATATAATCATAAATTCTTTAATTGTAGGAAATTATCCCAGATTCTATGATATGTTCTAAGGTTTTATATTACATATGTCTAATGTAATATATTGAAAATTTAAAACCCTCAACTCTAGTAGCCTGGAGATAGTGGTTACATTATTACATGGGCATAAGATACAAGGAATACCATCTCGAAGGATCAAAAGATTTAGTAGTCTTGAACATATAAATAGATACATGACACCCTTATAAAACTATTAAATAAAAATATAATATAATCAAATAATGTAACATCCATTCATGAACTCAATAAAATATAAGTTCTTCATATCTAGGGGAAAATAATCGTAATAAGTTTGATTTTGTATACTTAGTAAGGGAACACATAGAACCTAATCTGTCATGAAAAACTATTAAATGGAAAATAATCAGTATTTAAAGTTAAATAACTATCACAAATTCCATTTAATCATTAACTTGTATTTTATGAGAATATAATGAAAACTAATTATGAAATTAAAATAATTTGAATCAAATTCCATTTAATCTATAACTTATGAACAATCAAAATTATTGGTTAATATCATAGTGAAATTTATATACAGAATAATAACTGAGTTATTAAATAAGGAATTTGTTTATATTGGAAGCCATGATCCCAAAAATTATGTAATCTATACTTTCAATACCTTTCAAAAGCATGTTTCGTGATTATTTTTAAAACACTTTAAATTTGGCCAACTGATTTTTTCTCATAAGACCCACTGATGCATCGAGGGGCTATATAATTCCTTGACCCACACACTACAGTAGTTCCAAATCATTAAAAATATAACTCACCATCAATATAATTCATGAATAGTATTCTTTATCATCAAATATCTACATTAATAAAATTAAATATATTGATCAATATTTCCATAGATAATAAAATAAGTTTCAAATTAAACATCATATGTAAAAATGGTATATTTTTCAGTCTTTAATCACACCCTTTAAATAATAATATAGATAATTAAATGAATTGTAAAATCAAATGATCACAAGATAGTTAATTAGAAAAATTATGGTATCCATAAATCATATACGTAATTTTTAATAAGTAAAATAAATGGTTTTTATCTTTGATGAATAAAATAATTATAATAATATCACTAAAATTGTTTTTGAGGAAAATATATTTTTCAAATAGGAATTGAATTTTAAAAAATAACTATGCAAATATGAGGGAAAAAATTTTATATTAAAATAAAATTTTAAAATTTGATGGAATACTCAATTCACTAATGTATCATTTTGGAAGGAAAATATTTTCATTCCATATAAGATAAAAAACATTCCTTTGGTATTTTTTGAAAAAAATTCATAAATTACCTCATTTGGAAATCTAAAAAAAGATTCCATTAAAACTATTTTTTTGAAAAGTAAATCATGGTTAGAATGAATTTAGAAAATTATAAGAGAATATTAAAAAAATTGAATATACTTTTATAAATCACAACGATTTAAGATTAATATTCTCCTATGAGGAAATAAACATAAACAATCTTGAATAATAATGAGACTGTGAAATAAACCCTTACTGCTTTGGTAACATTCATATCAAACGACCCATGAAATAATAAGATAAAAAAATTAAAATAATTTTTTTTATGATATAAAATTTGAAATGGTATTATATATACCACACAAAAGAAACACAATGTTATAATAGCGCATGCCTACTGGAAATAAAAGTGAAATTAAAAATCCCTTACCTTCCGCTTTCCATAGTTGATCATGATTTAACCACTTGTATAATAGTTTAAATAATGTTATTAATTTATAATAGAACCATAATAATATTTATGATTTCATATATAACCCTTATATTATATCTTACCACCCATTATTTAATAATATTTCATTATTACCATTGTATTAGGTGTTGACTGCTTCATTTTTTTCCATTCATGTTTTTCACATAAGGACTAGTTCATGTTTATGGGATATAGATTCATCATAAAAAGAATTTTATTATTTATTTATGTGTTAATATTTAAATATTTAATAAATTCAATGAACCATTATTGATATTTGGATATAGAAAATGAGCCGCAATGCTTTGCGGAGAAGGTATGTCGTACAAACGAACGAGCGATTATATCATTCCATCAATGGTGAATGTGTTGAAAAATAGATGATATATTAATTTTATACAATAAAAATAATATTATAAGTATCATATGATATCCATTATTTCAATAATTAGAACCATCCATTTCATGTGGTGATAGAAAATAGCTTACAATATTATGTGGAGATGGTAAACCATATGTACGCATGTATGACACTTTGTCTTATTATAGGATGTTTAATAGGGGGAATATTGTTGTATAATTATCATAATAACATATAATTATATATATTATGGAATATTTATTAATTTATTACTCAAATAACACCTAAATATTATGTAGAATATTAAATAAACATTAATGAGTTGGTAATGATGATTACATCTTCTTTAATATAATTCATTTAGGTCTCGTTTTAAGGGTACTATGGTTGGTATTTTAGGAAAATGAGAACATATAAAAATTATATAAGGATTTTTTGAATAGTAATGTTCCTAGTATTGTTGATATAGACGTCTCAAAATGGATTAAATAAGTTAAAGAAGGGGTTATCTTTTATAGTTCAGGTGAGAGAAACTTTTTTCACTTCTCCAAATGTTAAAATATAATAAAGCTATTCTATGGAAAATTTATTTGAAATGAACTATAAAAGAATAGGGGACAAATATTTAGACCATGTATTATACCCTTTGTTATTATTGTAGTTATTTATGATTTTTAATGAATTTATAAATATATTAATCTCCTAAAGCATCATTATTATCAATTTTGATACTATTAATTACTTTGACATTATGAATTTTAAGAACATTCAAATTTGAACCATATATTTAACTATATAACGAAAATGCAGTGGTAATCTAGAAAATTATCTTATCACCATATATATATCAAAATATGTTACTTTTAATATTTTATTATATTTAAATGTATTATTTATTTAATGAAATAATTACTTCTTTTACATTGTGTGAGAATTTATGTTAGTTTTTTCACCAATGAAAAATTAAAATAAATTACCATTATGAAGAAAAGTATTGTATATTTAAAAATAAAATATATAGGAAAAAATATCCTCTATATTATACAAAACTAAAAATATCACATTTATTGAAAAAATGTCTAATAGTTTTACTTTTCAATAAATTAAATACTATTAAGGTCATAATCTTATCCAAGTGGCCCCAAAGGTAATATATTACACCACAATATTATTATGGCTGAGATAAAATCATCCAATAAAGTTTAGTAACTTTTTGGAGGTCATTCTATGATTCTAATCATTTTATTTAGGACCTTAATGGGGTCATTTTATTATTCTCATCAATTTATTTTAAACCTAAATTACATGATTTACTATTTACCATGGTAATAAAATTTCTATTTTTACTATTCATATTGAAAAAAAATAAATGGGAAATATTTAAATATATTGAAGTAATGCTTAAAAATATGAAATACATTTTTCAATACTCAACTCATTGATTTTACAAAATTAATTTAAAACCAATCCTACAAAACACAATGTAAAATAATTTTCATGATAAATGAATTTTGAATCCCAAAAATGTACTCATTTCATAATACGTTATAAGGATTATAAATGTATAATTAATTAAATTAAATTAAACTAAGTATTATTTAATCTTATTTAAGAAAAAATTCATATCATAAAGGCACTTTTTAATATAATGAAAATGATCGTTTAATAAAAATCCTTATTTTCACTATTTATAAGAAAATCAATCTTTTAAGAAAAACCCAAAAGTTCAACCTAAGATAATTTTTATATTATTATCTTCAAATTTAAATTATTTTTAAAAGATAAAACTATAAATTATTCTTATATTAATTACAATAATCAGTCATATAAATCATGTAACCAATTTTTGAAGAAAAAATATTTTTATCTTATAAATTGTCTTTATTAAAAATCTTGTACCTATTGAAAAATAATAATAATTAAGACAATTATATATTTAATGATATGGTTTATAAATTTCATTATAACCAATTTAATAGATAGGTTATAACGATCACATAATAATATTTCATAATTCATTTTAGCTGTTTGTTGTGTATGTTGTACGATATCAAACATTTTGTTCATTTAAAATATATATGTGTTACATTTTCCCCTAATTAAATAAATTATGTTCTCACCATTTGATCATGAAATTTTTATTAATGTATTATATATTTGAAAATACCTTTTTTGAAATCCCACATTATAATAATGGTCAACAAAACACCCACCAGAAATGAGTGAAAGGGAAGAATGAAGGTCATCTAGAATAAAACATAATAGGTTTTTGTGTTGGAGAACATAAGTAGGAAGTCAAAACCTAGATATAGAAGTAAAAAATAACTAATAAGAACTTATGGATAGTAATAGAGAACATGGTCCATAGAAAATTTACCCTCACAAATCCTTAAATCTATGACATCTTAAAAAGGCTATTGATTTCTCCATAAAAAAAACAAATAAAATTTTATTTTAAAATACATTTCCAAGAGTTGAGGAATTATTTTAATGCCTATAGTATGAATATAATAAAATGTACTTAAAATACATGTAGAGTTTCATCCTATAATTAATTTCCACCACAATATAATATTTCCCCCCCAATGATAAGTATGAATTCATTTATGATTAAATCACTAGAATCGATATTTACGAATAAAAAAACCCACAAAAGAAAAGAATATATCCTACTATAATTATAAATATTTTACTACTACTATAAAACCTTTTTGTTTTATTTTAATGTATAAATGTATATAATGATCACAAAAAATATCATAAAAAACATAAAAAGAGGCCCTTATCATGGCAGTATGAAAAAATGATGACCCAAATCATCTTCTTTCGTAAACTTGATCCCCTCTTAAGGTGTGGAAAACTAATTCAATATCCAAAAATTTAATAGTAAAAAAAATTTAAAATTAGATCATCGAATAAATAAGTAACCTTAAATATACTAAAAAATATTCCTACCTAATATTTAAACCCGAAAAATTAGAAGCGCTTGATCACGAAGTGTTCAAACATAAATTTTTTATTTATATCAAAAAATTTCATTCGCTAATCATTCTATATACAGTATACCATGAACATTTATATAAATAAATATAATCACAATAAATCCATAATTAAGACATATATCCTCTAAAGGACAATTCAAATTTTATTCATCAATTAAAATTTCATAATATTATATTTAACTTGATCTTATATGGTTCCCAAAATAGTGGTCATGTTAACAAATAATATAAATCACATAACATTGAATCAATTTTCAATCCCATGGTAATCTATATAAAATTTTTTTCCCCAAAATAAACTTATCCTTTATCTTTCATATCTTCTAAATAAATAAAAGCACCATCATAATAGTCAAGAAATTATGTATGTTGGTGGTTGGTGATGCACAATTTTCTCCCTCCGACTGACTGAATGCACATTTTTCTCCCTTAATTTGTGGGTTCAAGCCCCACAACCTTGCTGAACATGACAGGTTATTACCCGACCTGTGGGTTATAATGTTTCTAAATAAATTTTAATATAATTCTTAAAAAATTTCATAATTGTAACAAACCATAATTACCTCAACATAAAGGATATGTTAAACCGTAAAATATCCCATTACCTTAAAATTTATTTATATAAAATAGAAAGAAATTATTCTGTAAATTTCATTTTAATTATATAAATGGGTTTTATTACCACAAATGTATCCCAAAATATCATTAATCTTGATCAAATACCATAACATAAAACTAAAAAAGGGTATTTGAGAAATTAAACATATGATAAATATTAAACTCAAAATCTCATTATGGTTTCTATAAGTACTATGTTAATGAAGACATAAATACTTCCAAAATAAATACCATCCTTATATGTTATATGATTATTATAACTATAATATCATCAATATAATAATTCTAAAACATAATTCTTGTATCTCAATAAATAATAGTATTATATTTCCATATCAATGATTTGAAGGTAAAAAAACATAAACACCTCTTTAATATTAGAGTTATCCTTTAGAATAGTTTATTAACTAGGATAGTTCCCAAGTTACCCACAATCAAGATAATTACGTATAAATTCATCCTTAGTACGTAATTTATTTCCATCTATCATTCTCACCATTTTCCTAGAAAATTTTGTAATGTATGTCCTTCTTTCCCACAATTAAAAAATTCCCCATTAGATTGAGACATTATCCAAGGTGTCATCCTCCACATTTATAACATGAAGGAAATTGAGACTTATTTCCCCCATACCTCCACTACCTCAAATCTCAAAAAACCATATCCTTTTTTCATTGGTTAGTCTTATATTTGGTTAATTTTTATGTTATTAATCATATATCTCAAAAACTAACAAAGGATAACCATAATACATTTCAATCATATAATCATTCCACTTGGTTTCTCAATATCATCACACTGTCTATCACATTTGATGTTAATACAGTTCCTTTTTGTTACATTCATTTACTAAAATAGAAAATAAATGTGTATCCATAAAAATATGAAAATCATATTGAGCTATCAAATGATCATGAAATATTATTTAGTGGATGTCTAAATCATGACACATTCTTAATAATCTATGTGTCTTATGTTTGATGTAGGTAATTCCAGGTTATTATCAAATGCATAGGATGTTATCCTATCCTTATACATATCCTCAAATTCATTCATATGGTTATATTTACTAATATTTTTTTTCTAAATATAGTTACAAAGGTTTCTACTAGATACCCTATGATAAAAACCGTAACAACCCCAACTCTTGTAGCCTAGAATTGGTGGTTACATGACTAGAATAGCATAAGATTCAAGGAATCACATCCGAAAGGATCAAATTATTTAGTAGTCTTGCATAACTAGATATATACTTGGTACCCTGATTAAATTTGTAAGTAAATATATAAAAAGGGAAATAATCTCCATTATTGAACACATTCAAACATTCATTCGTGACATCAGAGGAAAAGAAAAAAAATTAGGTTGACCTCAAATTATCAATAAAGGAATATGTTTAATGAAAGCTATCATGAATCAATAATAAATGAACCACTGTAAATATTGAAATTTATATAACTGAAAAAAAATTAAATTTAACCAATACCTTGTCTATCAAGAGAAGTTAAGGAATAACAAATAAAAAAATCTAAAAAAATGAGAAAAAATTTATTCAATCAAAAAATTATGTACAATCATATTCCATGTATAATATCATAATGAAAATATCATGGAGAGTAATTATAAAATTATTAATTATGAAAACACATAATATTTGATTCCATGTTCTCATAAATCATGGTATCTATACTATAAAGACCTTTCATAATACATTTTAATTATTATCGATAAAACCCCAATTAATTGGGCCAAATAATTTTCCTCATGAGACTTAATGATGTATGAAGGGGCTATATAATTCTGGACCCCACCTAACACTATAAGTCCAAATCATTCCTCATATATCAAAAATAGATTTAATTAATAAAAAATTCTCCTTATTTTCAAATATAATCATTAAGGAAAGAAAAAAAATTCATCAATATTTTCCTAGTTAGTCATATAATTTTATAAGTAAAGACCATTTATTAATATGATAGAAACTTTTGGCACTAATCATATCCATGATATAAGAAGATGGATATATATTAGAAATAAAATATCTAAATATCAAAATTAATCGAATTATTCAATAGGTGGCATCATTAAATCATGTACACTATGGTTAATAATTAAAAAAATGGGTTTTTTCATTGATTAATAAAAATATCATAAAAATATCATTAAAATTTTTTTTGAGGAAAATATATTTTTCATATTGAAATTATATTTTCAAAAATTAATTCAAAAATTCAAATTAATCTTTTTAAAAATAGAATAGAAAAATTCTAAATTAAGAATCAAAGTATTAAGGGTTCTTTATGGGGCGAAATCCACTCTTTCCATAAAAGTTAACAAATATTACATCTGGGTTTTGTTAATAAAATTCACAAAATACATTGTTTCTAAAATGAAAAAAATATTCCTATAGAACCATTTTATAAAAAGTAAAAATTGGTCATAATATATTTAAAAAATTGTAAGAGAATAGTAAAAACATTTTTTAAAACACTTTTAGAAAACATGTACACTTAAGAGAAATATTCTCGAGTTGGTACCTAAAAAAAATCCCAAATAATGATGTGATTGTGAAATAAACCATTACCTATATGGTAACATTCAGATCATAAGTACCAAAAAGTAATAACTTGAAAAGGAACCATATATATCATTAATATAATTTTTTTCATGAAAAAAATGTCAAATGGAATTATATACACCACACAAATGAAAATATTAGTAAATATGGCATAAGTCTCCAAGAAAGAGAAGTGAAACTAAAAATCCATTACATTACACTGTCCTTTAAGTGAATGTGCTTTTAAAATCATGAATAATGTATTAAATTATGTAATTAATTTATACCATAACCATATTAATATTTATTATATAATATATAGTACTTTTATAATATCCTTCCACTCATTCATTAAAAATATTTAATTATTACGATTGTTTTGGTTGTTGACTGCTTCATTTTTTATGTGCAACTTTTGTCATGTAAGTTTTGGTTAGTGTGCATGGGATATAGATTCATAAAATCCATAATTTTTTAAATTATATAAGTATAATATTTAATTATTTAAAAATCATTAATAACCTCTATTGAATATTGGATAAGGAAAATGAGTCACATCACTTCGGGGAGACGGTAGCACATATGTATGAACAAGTGACAATGTCATTCATTTAATGGTGAATTGGACAGGCAGTTTTGAAATTTCTCAAAATATTAAAATATAATAAGACTATTATGGATAAAATTACTAAAATTTGATTATAAATGAATAGGAGGTCAAATTTTAAATCTTATATTATCCCCTTTGTTTTTATTTAATATATTTATGATTTTTTAAATAATTTAATAAAATATTAATCCCATAAAGTATCATGATTGTTAACAATGATATTATTGCTTACATTTACTTTAAAAACATCAAGACAATAAGTAAAATTTGAAAAGAAATTTTTATTATATAAAAAACATGTCATTTTTAAACTATAAATTTATTTTATCTCCTTAAATATATCATATTATATTATTTTAAAATTTTTGTTATCTTTTATTTGACAATTTATTTAAAGAAATAATTACTACATCGATGTTGGGTAAGAATTTATGTTAACAATTTCTGTAGTAAAAATTAAAAATAAATTTCCCTAATTAAGATAAATATTTTATATTTCATAAAAATATGTATAGTCTTAAAAAATTTGTAGATAACAACATATTAAAAATATTACACTTATTAAAAACAAGAGTGTGACTTGTTTGAATTTTCATTAAATAAAATACTATAATGGTATTAATCTTATCCAAGTGACCCCAAAAGGCCCTAAAGTATTCCCTTATATTATTACAGTTGAGTTATAATAAAAAACATAATATTTAGTTAAGTTTCTATGTCATTTTTGGGTTCTTAAAATTTCAAATTTAACATAAATTACTCAATTTACCCTTTACCACGGTAATAAAATAACTAATTTTACTATTCATATTTAACAAAAATAAAAGGGTACTATTTAAAAAATTTCTAGCCAATTATTAAAAAAATCTAATACATTTTTCAGAATTCAACTCGCATAGGTTGTAGAATTTAATTTTAAATTAATGTCACAAAATGCAATGAGAAAAAGTTTTCTTTAAAAATGCATTTTATGCCCAAATATGTAGGCATAAAAAAATAAGGTATAAGTATGATTAAAATATAATTAATTATATTTTAAATATTAATAAAAGGAATTAGTTTTTTGTGATAATAATAATATCATAAATGGAATTTATTAATATAAAAAATTTCTGTTTTATAAAAATTAGTATTTTCACAATTCAATGAAAAATTAATGATTTCATAAAACTACATAAAAATAACCATAATAAAATTTTAATATGATATTTTACAAAAATATATTATTTTTATAAAATAAAATCCAAACATTTCAATAAATTTATTATATTATTAACTTATATAAAAATAAATAAAACTATTTTTTAAGAAAACTTATTATTAAAGAATAAAATTTATTTTCTAAAAATCATGTTATTATTCATAAATCATAATGAGTAGGAAAATTTTATATTTAATATTTGGTTAATAATATTATTTATTTTTTAGTTAGATGTCTATATTATAATGATCGTATAAAAATATTTCTTTCTTTGTTTAAGTTGGGTGTTGTGTTTAATGTACACTATGAAAAATATTGTAATTTTAAAATATTGGGGGTGTTAAATTCTCCAATACTTCAATAAATTGCATCCTCACAATTTTATCTTGTGATTGGTAATAAAGTGTTTTCTATTTTATAATTACTTTGTTGAAATTCCACATCATAATAAGGGTCAATAAAACATCCACTTGAAAAGTGAGAAAGGGTAGTTCAAATGTCATCTTGAATAAAATGTAACAGATTTCTATATAGGTTAAAATAAATGTGAATAGAAAAAACGACATAAAAGAGATACATAACTCCCAATTACTGATTTATAGTGATATATAACAAGGTTATAAGATAGTTATCTATCAACTAACCATAAATCTTTTATGGGTCAAAAGTCCATTCATTTCAAAGTAAAAAAAGTAAACAGAAATCATTTTTGTTCAAAAATACCTTTCCTTGAGTTTATGAATTATTTTACCACCTAGAGTAAGAAAATTAGAAAATATATGTACATGAAAATTATATTTTCTTCCTTTAATAAATTTCCACAAAAAACATAACTTTTCCCTAAATGCTGAGTATAACGTTTTTTATCATTGAAGCAGTAGAATAAACTTTTACTATTCCCAAAATACGTAAATAAAAAAAATAAATTTTTCCAATCATTAGAGATTAACAAAAACCAATATAGTTAGTACAAGATAATATAATTCCCAAAAATTATAAACTACTAGGTGAGGAGAACTACTTTAATTTCACAAAATTCCATAGTAATACCCAAAATTCCAATTAGATCATCCAATTAATAAATATATGTAAAAAGTATTTAAAAATATTCCGGCCAAATATTGATGTCTAATTTTTTTTAAAGAATTGATCACATATTCTTCGAAGATAAATTTAATATTTATCTCTTAAAATGTGATCAATTCTTTCAAAAAATTCTATTTACCATCAACATATAGGTTTTTCAAAATAGTCATTATTATCCAAAACTTCACAACTCACATAACACCAAATAAATTTCTAATTTGATGATTATCTATATGATAAAAAATTTGTTACCAAAATGAACATATAGTTTATATGTAATATAATTTAAATAAATGAAAACAATTTCATATTAACCAAGGAATCACTTAGGGCACTGGAAGGTGATGCACCCATATCTCCGTTCGATTATGGGTTCAATCATCACATAGTTTCTAGATGTGATGCATTGTTACCTAACTTTTGGGTTTTCTTTTTATAAATATATGTTAATATATTTACTAATACATTTCCTAAATGTAATAACACCTAATTACCTGAATATAAATGTAAATAAAAAATTAAATAATGAAATTAACTTAAAAATTATGTCCACAAAATTTAATGGAATTATTCCATAAATAACATTTCTACCAAAACACGTACTAAACCAATTTGTTGTATTGCAACAAAAGTCTCTCCCAAAATATAATTAATCTTTATTAACTCCCATAACCTAAAAATAAAAAAATGATTTTGAAGAATTTAAACTTATTATAAACATTATACTCATAAACCCAAGATGATGTCAATAACTCTCATGTTAATGAAGACTTATTTTCCTCCAAACTGATCCTAATCCTTATACGTGCCATGATTCATATAACCAAAATACCATAGGTATAACACTTATACAACACAATACTTGAATCTCAACACATATTAGATCTTTAATTCAACATTATTGATTTGAAAAATAAAAAAAGATAAACCCATCTTGGTCGTGGTTTTAACCTTTAGAAGATGGGATAGACTCAAATAATTCCTAGGTCCTCCATATTTTAAAAAATGAACTATAAATTCTTCCCTTGGATGAAATTTATTTCCTTTAATTGTAATTTTAATTTATCCTCATCAATTTGATTCTTTATGTCATTACTTAGAACACTTAAATAATTCTATCATTCCTTTGATACATTCTCATTAGTTTGTCTTTCCACATTTCTAACATGAGGAAAATTGTTTCTTCTACTACCCATGGACTACACTACCCAAGAACTTATAAAAATATAAATTTATTTTATTGGTGATTCAAGGAGTTGGTTAATGTGTATGTTATGAATAAAATATATTGATAACTGACTAGGAATAACCACATTTCCTTTCACTCCCATTATTATCCCATTTGGATTCTCAAGATCACAACATTTAATTCATAATTTATTTTAATGTGGTTTCTTCTAGTTCTAGCCATTTACTTAAACTAAAAATTAATGTGTAGGCATAAAACTATAATAATAAAACAGAGTTATCAATTGATCATGAAATATTATTCAAAGGATGTATAAATCAGAACACATTCTTCTCAATCTATGAGACATTATGTTTGACGTAGGTTCTCCATGGTCATTATAAAATCTGTAGGATGTTGTCCAAAACTTAGACTTATTTTAAAAGTAAATCATAGGTTTATATTTTATATTCTATGTTTTCCTAAATCTTGTTTACAAGGTTTCTACTAATCTTCCTTTGATACCATTGTAATTACCCCAACTACAGTATCCCGGAGTTGGGGGTTACTTTATTACATTATCGATATATACATATAATCACATCACGAAGGATCGAATAGTTTATTAGTCCTGAAAAACAATATGCATACTTGGTACCCCTATTACATTGGTAATTAAACAGAGAATAGAAAAAAATATCCACTCATAAACTTATTCAAATATTCTTTCTTGATATCCTATGGAAAGGTAACAGAATAAGGGAGGGATAAAATGATTAGTAAGGGAATGTGTATAGTGGAAGCTATCTTATGTCAATAATAAATGAATCACAATCAATATAGAAAGGTAAATAATATAAATGATGTGAAATTTAATCAATAACATGACTGTCAGGAGAATTAATGGCATAATAGTTATATTAATGTATATAATTGGAAATATATTTCATCTAATCAATAACTTTTATACCATTATAATACATGGATAATATCATTGTCAAAATATTATGGAGAATAATAACTGAATTATTAATAATGGAAACACTTAATATTAGATGTAATGATCTCAAACATCATGGGATCTACAATGTCAAGACCTTTTGCAAGGCAGTTAAATCATTATTGGTAAAACCCCATTTAATCTACCCAAATGATTTGTCTCATAATACATATTGATTCACTAAGGTGTTATATAATTCTAGGCCCCACCAATCAATATAGGTACAAAGAATTCCTCATATATCAAATAATCAAATTAATTCCAGACAAATATGCCTTACCTTCAAATATAATCCATGTGTAATGAAATTTTAATTATAAATATTTACCCTATAAATAAAATAACTTTCAAAGTAAACACTATATGTAAAAAATGGTATATGTTTTAGGAATAAATGCTATGCATGATACAAGAATATGGATATTTAATATAAATACACTATCCAAGGATCACAAGTGAGTGAATGATTCAATGTATAGTATCATTAAATCATATAACTATTTGTGAATAAATAAAATAAAGGGTTTTTTCCTTTATGAACAAAAGAACCATAAAATATCTATAAAAATATTTATAACAAAAATATTATTTTAACATTGAAATTTACTTTAAAAAATACTATGAAAATATGAAGGAAAACATATTTCCTTGAAAATAAACTTGTAAACATATAAAGACAGATTCAAAGTATTAAGGTTTCATAATGGTAAGGAATTATGCTCAAGTATTATAACATAAATGTTTTCGTTTTATATTTTTAACAAAAAAGATTCAGAGTTCCACATTTGTAAAATGTAAAAAGATTCATTTCAAAACATTTTATAAAAATTCAAACATGGTTAAATTGACTTTAAAAAATTACAATAAAATATTAAAAACATTTAAAAAAACCATTATAAAACAAGGAAATGGAAGTGAAATATCCCCCTATGTGAACTTAAAAAAACAATCATAAGTCATGAATATTACCTAACTCTCATATAAGTAAAAGTGAGAGTATAAATCAATTACCATGCACTTTCCATTAGCGGAACATTATTTAACCTCCTGTATATAAGTTTAAATAATTTTATTAACTTATATCATAACCATATAAATATTATATCATATATAATGCTTATATAACCTCTTACCACCAATTTGTTTATAATATTTCATTATTTACATTTCTTCAGCTGTCAAATACATCACTTTTTCCATGCATGTTTTTCTTGAAATTACCTGTTCATATTGATGGGATATATAATCATAATATCCATAATTTTATTTATGATATAAGTATAATGTTTATTTGTTCAATAAATTGTTTGAAACATTATTTATTTGTGGCTATGGAAAATGAGTCGCATTGCTTCGTGGAGATGGTAGGTCATACATACGCTCAAGTGTTTGTATCATATCATTAATAGTGAATGGGTAGGGAAATGAATGATATATTAATTTTATAGAATAAATATCAGGTAATAATTATAATATATATAGATTATTTAAATAATTATAACCATACATGAAATGTGTTGATGGAAAAAAAATAAACAACTGGGTGAAGAGGGTATGTTGTACATAATCATGCACAGTACTTTCACATTAGAAATTGTGTTGAGGGTAAATTTTTGAATTTCTCAAATTAATAAAATATAATAAGACTATTTTAGAGAAAAATTCTTTCAAATGGCCTATAAATTCATAGTGAAAGACATTATAGACTTTATATTATCTAATTTCTAATTATTTTAGATTTTTATCATTTTTAAATAATGTAATAAATTATTAATCCCATAAACTATCATTTTTATCAAATTTGATACTACTCCTAACATTGACTTAACAAATTATTCCATTAATGAATTTGGTACGACATCATCATAGTGTAAGAATTTATAGTAATTTTCTACTGAATGAAAATTAAAAATATTTAACAAGATAAATATAAATATTTTATATTTTAAAATAATATTCATATTCAAATATATCTGCTGGATAACACCATATTAAAATATTAAACTTATTAAAAACAATAGTGAGTCACGTTTTACTTCATAATAAAAGAAATACTATAATGGCCATAATATTATCCAAGTTTCCCCAAAAGGTAATATACGTTACCCATGAATGAATAATGTAAATATAGAATAATAAGATAAGATTTATTTAAATGTTTGGTTCATTTTAAGGTTAATATAATATTATTTTTAACCTAAATTACTCTATTTATCCTTTACAAGGATAAAAAATTACTAAGTTTAATATTTATATGGAAAAATAATAGGGGTACCAATATAAAAATTTAAACCTAATTAATTAAAATATGGAATCCTTTTTTCATGATTCAACTGATTTTTTTATTATTATTTAATTTAAAATTAATCTAGCAAAATGCAACGAAAAATAGTTTTCTTAAAAAATGTATTTTTAAGCCTAGAAATGTACTCATACAGAAATAAGGTATTTTAATGATTAAGATATAATTGATTAGATTATATATAACAAATTGTTAGTTATTTTTGTTTTATGTAAAATTATAATCATAAAAATACTTTTTAGAAATAAGGAATATGATACTTCTATAAATATTGGTATTTTCACTATTCACTAGAAAATCAAACCAACTAGAAAATTCCAAAAAAACTCAGCCTAAAGTAAATTTAATATGATTATTTAAAATATTATATTACTTTAATAAAATTAATATTTAAAATTTCTAGATATTTGTTATAATTTTATCTAATAAAAATGCTAGATACAAATTTTTGAAGAAAATGTATTTTTGAAGAATAAAATATGTTTTAAAAAATATAGTGTTTTTCACAAAGCTCAATGAGTATGAAAATTATATGTTTAATAATGTGGTTATTAATATTAATTATCACAAATTTAATTTCTAGTTTATAAATATTTCATTATAATATTTCATTATTCCTTTATGTTGGGTGGTGGGTATATTTTATGCTTTCTAATATTGTGTTCTTTTAACATCTGAGGGTGTTACAAAAAATATCAATTTTGTTTCCACTTGAGAAAACCTTAGAGGGGGGTCATGGTGCTTCTAAATTTAATCATTTTTTCGTTATTTATATTTTTTCCCTTTAGCTTGTTTTTCATACATTGGTAAGAATTTTTTTAACCTATCACTCTCATAAACACTCTAACTGAGACATGCACAAATATAAAGAAAAGTAAATATAAAAATTACAGTTGGATTTCACATGGTTCAACACTATGGGATAATCCAAAGATCACACACATAGATGTGTTATGGTGTAATTGAATACACTATGGAACTATTTTGGTGGATAAAAGTTTAGTCATGGTCACTCCATTCTAGAGATAACTTCCATTATATGTTTATGTTTCTATCACTCATCCCTGGTGGAACACTAACACTACTTGAATCGATAAATCAACAAAGGAGATAAAAGGGTCACTCTATCATATTCAACTCCATGAACTATTTCGTATAAAGGTTTCAAATGTTTTATAAACATGTGTGTCTTTCCATGATATGTATTAAGATCATTAATCCATGGATCTTTAACTATACATATTTGTTTTGTTGATCTTCATGTTAACTTCACTCACCATATTCAAACTAGATGTCAATATTTTCTATCTATGTCGAATTACTCAAGGTATTCCACAAAATATAGTATGAACACTTCTCTAATATATTAGGATAATTACACACTACATTATCAAGTTTCACTCCATCTCCAATGACCAGAAATTGTTTAGAAACTAACCATTCCTTTAATCGTTCTCTCTCAAAAAAACAATAACTATTAATAGCATTATTAAATGTATATATTCTTTATTTCCATCTATGAAATATATTCCACCCTATTTTCTTTCTCTCTGAATATATATGTCAATGGGACCACCTTCTTCAGAAATATATATTATTTGATAGTAGTCTCCCCCATGTTCTCTATTTTATTCTCTTCTTATTCTTATATATTCAAATAATTTCTATGTGAACAATATTAAGATATTAAAATAGGGGAATATTTTTCCAATATCTATCTCATCATTACTCTTTGTCAAGGGCATAAAAATCTTGGTCTTAAGATATCTTTTATATTTTAAATTTGAAAAAATAAACAAATCCTCTCTTTTTATTTTTCCAAGATCGTGTATGAAATATTTATTATTTGATGATATGAATAATCCATTAACATCGCAAGGAATTTTTATTCAAATCCAAGTCAAGGCTACTCATTGAATTCCCTAACATTCCTTCTTTAAAAAAATATAAATTTAATATCATGAACTATTAAATCAACTCACCCATGCATCCAAAAATGGATATCTTTATTTAAAACTAGTTGAGATATTCAAGAAATGATAAATGGTGTGACCCATATAAATCATTCCATTAATATAGTGATTAATCATAAAAGCCACCCTAATTAATTATGCATTTCATCCTAGTTAACATTATAAATTATACAAATCACCCAGGAAAAACTAACAGATAACTATTAAAAATTACACAATTCAATCATACTAAGACAATTTATCTAAATGGGCGACTCTTCTAAATCCTATAATGATACTTATACAAAATCCTTATTACTTTTATGTATCATCACATCTTCTCTTATAATTTTTTTACTTTTCTAAATTCATTGTCTCTCGACCTGATTTCCTTTATGAATTGATATATATGATTTTTTGTTAGTCCAAAGAGAGGTAAATACCATGATATGGGGGTGAATATGGGTATACCATTTTTTTCTTTTGACACTCACCAACAATATTGTTCCATTTTTATAAAGATCATGTACTCCCTTAAAGTGAATATGTACTAATAACACATAGGAGAGAGGTACACCAACGTTTTACTTGGTTCACCAAATCTAGTTAATCAAAGGAATATACACTATGAGTGTGGAGATATACTGGAACACTAAGAACAATTTTTTTTCATTTTGTGGGGCTTCATGGAACCTCCAAGTTTATATCCCTTACAAATTATTTCCGAACAAAATTTACTCTCAATGTGTCCTTTATCCTATAATGTAATATGACACCTAGAAAATAGTGGAATGGCCTAGTGTAACCCACTATTACTTTATTCCCTTTAACCCCAAACTCCGTGGACCTCTTTTCTATAAATTGGCATTACTTCATCATGTTTTTGGAATTTTCGATGACAAACTATGTAAATCACCCATTTTCACCACTTAGTTTATTATATACATATAAATATATATATTTACATAAATTATATTCAAATTTCAATAAAGAGACTTTATTAAATGATTCATATATCAAAAATAATAATGTTTCACCACCACTTTCATTATATAAAAATATCATAAAGATGTCCAACATTATAGGGTTTTATAATCAAGTAAAAAATTATATAACCATATAATTTTCCACCATAAATATTTTATTTGATATTATACATCAATATTTTCCTTATATGTAGTGATTAATCATAAAATCTATAAATTAAAAAAGAATAAATTTTTAGTTTTTGAATAAAATTTATTCTTTTCATTTCATATACTTCATAATTCACACATAAAAAATATATACTTTATCCATAGAAACCTATATATAAGTGAATGTATAGTGACACTTTCATCAATTCCATGAAGAAAGTATGTCTTAATTTTGAACGATGTTCATAACTGATCAATAATCGATTTTTATTCTTCTTTTCTCTACAATTGGAAACAATATTTCATCATCAAGAGTTTAGTTCTTTGAGATAATGGAGAAAAATGAATAATTTGGAAGATTTTCACTTGATGTTGAAAAATGAACCCTTAATATTAATCATCTAATTTCTCTTACCAAAAATTGTTTTATCTCCATCCATAAATTCCCATCTATTTATCTATACCTTCCCATCAATACCCATTTTGTAATCCTCATAAACCCATATTTTAAAATTACCAACATACATTTTCATCCACATAATTTTCATGTACCACCAACTCTAATATTTCCGCATCACCTGAACCACATATAAATATATTTCATGCCATATTGTTTACATTAAAAACAGAATCTATAAAAATATGAATTACTTAAATAAAAAAACTGTAATTAAATTATAACACCATATGACATCTACGAGAAAAACAAACAATCTTAAAAAATTAAAAACAAATTACACTTAAGGGTAATGTTTTATTTCCCTAATCAAATGATACTGAAAATTCCATTTCAAGGCCATTAAAATTACAATTTTACCGTTCTTATCTAAAAATAGTCATAAATTTGAAAAACCCCCAGATTAAAATTTATGAGTCTCTATATTATATACCTCTCAAGTGCTTACCATCCCTAATAATAAATTAAATGATATGAAATTAAAAATTCTAAAATTTTAACCCTCGAGGATACTTCTCAAACATGAATCTCGACATCAAAAAGGCTCAACAAAATAAGAAGAGAAGATATACTTTCGTTTTAGCCATCAAAACATAATTATTCATCAAAACAAAACAAGTGAAACTTAAATAATAATAATATATAGGAACATACATAAATCAAATAGAAATTTATTTCCTCTACACCACCATTACTCAAATGAACATGCACCAAGAGAATTGAATGTCCACTCATAATATTATCTTGGTGTGATCCTAAATTTATTATAGATACCCAATATAATTAATATCTCTAATATATTAACATCTTTCAAATTAATTACATAAAACAATTTGATTATTAATTCTATAACTAAGAAAAATGTAACACATACTGAAATTTTTTAATCCATGAATGTACATAGAATAGATAAGCTACCTATTCAACTCTATTGAACAACTTAAATGGTTTAAAACATTTGAGTAATAACTCTCATCCTTTTTTCATAAATACTTTTAATGTTGTGCTGAAAATTTTAGAAAAAAGTGATGGTTACTACAAAATATATCAGCCACCTCCTTTGATCCAGATAAAATTTTGGTATACTTTGGGTTATCCACGTGAGATCCAAAATAACCTTAACATACCCAATCACATCCTGAACAATATCTTGACTCACTATTGTGGATAAAAAAAATATCCAGAGAAAAATTGTGATAAAAAATAAGGTTGTCTGTATAAATCCTTTTCAGGTTCCATACAAATGGAGAAATTATAAATGTTATTAAAATTAAATTCAACTATTGATAAATGATACATACATAATCCTCTAAAATCCAAAATAGGTATCCATTACAAAACATACAATGTTCAAATCATCTTCTTAGAACCCCATTATTATTTATCACCTTCAAAACATAATAATCATCAAACATTAACATGATCTTGGTTCCTTATTTTTTAAGAAATAAGAAGACTTCATCAACTAATATACAATAACCCAAATAACTTAATAAACTTTCAAGATATGATTAAATCATGTAAAAAGATAAAAAAATTATATACTCCAACCACCATTGGGAAATATTTAATTGAATATCATAATCTTACAAAAAACAATTTCTAGTATAAATTATATTACAAAAATAACCCCATGAAACAACAAAACAACTTCCACCATTATTTTTACACTATAAATACATCTATAAATCATGATATATATTTCAAAATTGTGGATTCACTACCATGGATTAAACAATAGAACTATCCATAAAAAACAAGTTATATACTATAAGGTAAAATAAACTAAAAATGGAAAAGAACTCTATATTAAAATCCATTAATCCAACCATCTAAAGAATTACCATTCATAATCCAACAACTCAATAATTATACACTATGATCTCTCAACTAAAACTCATTTTCCATCCACACAATGTAGATGACACCATCCCCTAATAAATATATTCTTCCACATCAACATCCTTATAACCATGATAAATATATGTCAATGACTCCATTAATTTCAATTCCTCACTCATTCATGGATAATTCAAATCATAATGTATCCTACTCAAAGTGTCTTCCACCTATAACCACCTCAATATTTACTGGGTCCACTATTACACCATGCATTAAATAATATAACTTGTAATATAAACACTTTGGGTTTAGAATTATCACATACACATATTCCAAGACAATTTACACTCCTTGATAAATTCTAACACCATCCTTAATTCTCTACATGATTCCAGTATTCTTTAGAATAAGCCGATATATTTTCAATAAATACTTCAAAAACATAATGAGGATATGGGTTAAACATATTATTCATCTATACTATAAATGAAAATGGTGAATTCATAAATCCAAAAAAATTATTAAAAACCTAAAATACCAATATTATATTCAATACCTTTACATTAGCATATCTTCAACTTTACCCTCATATAGTGTCATCGATATCGTAAAAGAATCATAGAAAACTCACTATTTCTATTGATCTAATGAAAAATATAATATATCATAAGAGGTTTAAAAAAAACTCTGGGATTCACTATGACCAAATCCAACTACCAAAAATCTAAAAAAACTCAAGGATTCATTTTCCCTACTGGTAGAATTCATTGGAGAATCCCATAGAGACATACTATTCTAAATAAAACCTCATTGTAATACCCATCAATATTAATTCAAAATTTGTAGATATCTATTGATTCAACACGATAAAATACCATATAAATATAGTCAAAACCTAGATATTATTCAATACTAATCTCAATATCTCACCTTAGATCCAAACATGTGACCCCTTCTTATAATAAATCAAAATAATATGTCAAACTTCAAGGAACCTCACCACATGAACTATATCCATGTAGAGAAAATAATGATCCACTAATATTAATCAATACTTTAATATTTTTGGCACAAAAAAATCCATCCCATTGAAACGATAAAATTATTACTTATATTTCAATACTATATTTTCATAGAATAGATATAATTTTATTAATAGTTCCCAAAGACACATTTCATCTAACCAAATATGAACTACACTTATTAAAATTTCATGAATTAATGTTTCTCTCTGTTAAATATTCCTCCTGATCATCTATTCTATCCACCTACACATTCTATTTTGTTATCTCGATAAAAATAACTTCTAAAATATTCTCTTCTTGCACCTAGAAATAATAAATATCTCAATGGTTATATATCCTTCTAATATAGAATATATATTTGAAACTTAATTGGTGGTTTCAAAATCATCAATATCCACTCAAATATCATTTCAATTCGCAGAAAAGGGGGATATATAGAATTATAATGGTCCATTACACCATAAGAGAAAAAATATATCCTTGAGTCCTACTAGATGGTTGAATACTCCCACATCATAGAATTGAGATTGCATGGGTATCCAACTCCAATTGTCGAACATACACACCAATTGATATAGAAATAGAGAAAATCCAAATCTCATTTTAGAGTGAACAAATCCTAATTAGGTACTCCTTAGAAAATATACTATCTTTATCAGTAAATCCTCTTTCATATCAAACTTTTTAACTAAAACTAAACCTCATTACTAAAAATAAATCCCCCACACTCCAACTTGTTATCCCAATTTTGCTACCACACAAACCAAGGTCCTAAAAAATAGAACCACAACATATAGAACAAAAAACTCAAAAATTTCAATAACCACTACCTCAAAAAATGTATTATAATGATAAATATTAGGTATCATTAGACATTGTTTACATAATTAGTACCCATTGTATCTCATAGTACTTTTCATGACCTTTAATCCCATATCATGTAGGAATTTCTATAATGGTTCATAATTAAATTAATTATCATCCAATGGATGGTGATATATATGGAATATATTATCTATTAGTATGCCACATTAATTCCATTCTTATATCAATATCACACACAAACATCGTGGCCTAAATCTGTGTGATGTAAGTTTATACCTAATTTTGGTTTCCCTTATATAGTATTCCATTACATCATATAATTGATAGAAATACAACGTCATTATATAGGAATATATCAGTTTACAACATCCTTCAATGTGGTTTTGGCCTATTTTCTAGCCTATATTGAGATAAACTATTTGACTACCAATCCAAAAAATCCTCAATAGTACCTACTTAAAATTCTATGACAATAAAACTCACTCTTATAATATTCTATCGTGGCCTGATCCTGATGGAATCCCCATGATTCGGTAACAAGATAATGTATGACCCCCTTGACCACATCAAATAAGAAAGGTGTGACAACTTAGGATTTCATATGAGAATTTTAGATTCTAGGTTCTTGATTATCATGAGTATTTGGGCATTTTTTAGTTATATAAGTGATCTGTGGAGTCCAAAAAGATTTTTTTGATGTTTTAGATGGGTCTAAGTATGAAATAATGCTAATGATTTATAGTTATTGCACAACATTGGGGATTATAGTGTAGAAAGTATGTATTTATGACTAAAATTAAAAATTGGTTTCCAATCGTGTCACATGCAAGGTTATTGTAGTGTGGTGGGTGGTTGTGTAAAATTTGAATTTGTATAGTAAGAATAAATTCCATGGTTGGGTAGTTTATAATTTTAAAATATGCGAGGGTTCTTTCATGATTATCTGGCCAAGGGGAGTATTGAAATTTGATGAGGATGATCAGTTTGTATCATGGACCAAGAAATCGAGGATATGTTTCTAGGTTGTATTTAGGCGAGATACAATGTGTTCTCAGCTGAAGTTCTATGGAATAATTTGTCATCGATATAGGAATTATGCCATGATCTATGAGGCTACACCCCAATAAAACAATTGAGTAACTTTTTTAGTTTTAATTAATTGTTTAAATTAGTCATTAAAATATGGATTATCCTTGTTTTTTACTGTTATAAAATGGATCTCACCTCATTTTTCATCTCTCTCATCTCCCACCATTCTGAGGTGGGCTCTAGTTTCATTGTTATACATTCTCCATGCCACATTTCACATGAATTCACAGTGGATAAGATTCATCTTCGATCATCTTCTACTTCTATTTTTCATCAATTTTGTAGTGTTTTTTGATTAAAATCTTTATTTGGGGGGGGGGATTCTATATTTTCATTTTTTCTTCTTTATGGAGTCAAATTGGATAATGATATTCAATTTCAAGGATCATGAATTCACAAGGTAGGTTGTTCTTCAATATTCCCATTTTTATACTTGTGTTCATGGATCATGTGATTTGGGTGTGTTGTTAGAACCATTTGTTTGTCTGACAACTGATGTGATTTTGGTTTTCGTTATTCATTTGTATATCATTGGGCATTCTAATTCGGGTATTGAAAGGTTATGTGATGTGTGTATCTGATTCCAGATTATTAGATTCTAGTAATTTTTTGAAAGTCATAGTATGTATTAATATGATAATTATTGCAATGTATTTTGTGATGTGGATCCTTAGAATCATTATCAGTAGTTCTTTCATAGAAATATATTAACATGGTCTTCTAGTGTAATGTGGGTGGTGATTTCCACTATTACTGTTGGTTATTTAGGTTCATCATATGAGTTTTAATATTTGGAGGTTGGTGATGTGACTCACTATGTAACCAAGGATATTATAGTTGTTTTCCCATAGAAAAGGGACCAAGAAGTTTATTCGATAATTGATATTTTGGTGGTATCCTTTAGAGATGAATATCATTGGGTAATTATGAAAACCATCAAATCATAGGTGATAATACCAAATATTGACATGAGAAACGTTGTCTGATTGAGATCGATAGATTAAAGGGAAGGCCTTCCATACACGGGGGATATATTTGGGGTTGATGGACTGGGAATGGTAAAGGAATGATTCCAATAATATATAGAATTTATAGACTATAAATATAGGAAGTGTTGACATATCTAGGAACTTGGTATGTAATTGTCTATTTAATTGGATGGTCGGTATCATTTTGGTTATGTGTTACTTGGTTATGAGATTAGGAATTTTTAATGTTATATGTTTCCCATTTTATAGAATTATGTACAAATGGATATTAACATTGGTATCTTTTTCAGATTCCATATGGTGATCATACTGACACCATTCATGGTCTCTATGTGATGTGTGAAGACCCCATTCATTATGAATCAGTGAATGGATAATACCCAATATCTATAGATTTGTGGTTAGTGTCATATTTGATTTATAGATGGGCTGTTGATTGATTTTTTATATGGACAAGATGGACCCTTGATGGTAATTGTGAGTATTATTTTGGTATTTTAGGGTTATGTATTAGTTTGATTGATGTATGGGTCATATATTTAATTGTGGTATGTTGGGTGTACAATTGTAGTTTTTTTATAACATGTGATGTATTTTTTTATTTTATTTATGATTATTCAACTATAAGTTATAGTTTTTATTATAGAAGGCATAGTCTCCCAACTATTACCTCTTAGACCCTGCATGCTAGTTAGTATCCTCTGGTATTTCGTGAGGAGTGCCTGAGGTATATATAACTCCATATTAGGTGTCATTCATTTGATCAAGGTCTGTTTGGATGTAAAGTGATATCAAATTGTGTAGGATATCTTTTTTAAATGTGATACTTCGTGAATTTTCCTTTTTTATTTGGTTAACGGTATCTACAGTTTTGGGATATTTTAATATGTGGGAAATATATCATATCGTGTGTGTGAATAGCATAGTTACAAAATAAAATCCACAACACTGAGGGAACCCTTATTTTATATTTTTCATTCTTGATTACCACTGAGTTGTTTTATTTGGATAAATATAGTATTTCATGTTATTGATTTATTTTATTTAATTTTTTCCTAGAGATGAAAATCAAGGAACTCATACATCAAGGTATGCATGTATGAATAAAATGACATGATTATTCATATACATGGCTACTATTCTAGATCTAGAGGTGGGGTGGTTTTCAAATGTCTCAACCAAGCATTAATTTAAAACTAAAAATAAACATCCACGTTCCCATATCAACCATATCACAACAAAACATGCGTGCCAAAACACACCAATATTAGGTTTTCACATATACATATCAAGCATCACATGAAAAACCATTATCCTATAAAGGTACTGATCCTCACATATCATTCACTTATGATACTATCCCTTTAAGGATCATGATATCATATATTAACATATATAAAACCATCACCTTATAATGATCTATACTATGTAAACAATAGTCATATGGTTCAGTTAATAAGAATTATAACATAATGATATATGAGAAAAAATCATATTAGTTGTTTCTGGCACATTAAATAACCGAAGATATTTCACTAATAGGTTTTATGGGAAAACACTATATAAGTTGTTGTTGACAATTTAAATTTCTGAACCTCTGACATCGGTAATATCTATCTAACAAGAATATGCATGTCATGAGATTCCTATGTGTAGAATATTCTGCATGTAAAGGAACAACTTTCTTCTACATGAAAAAAGTTAAAAAATAATAAATATAAGTATCAAATACACACATCATTGTTGAATAAATATATCAACTATAATAATGAAGATCCAGAAAAATAGTCACATACAAGGGTAACCTAGACTTCCACTGGGAAAGTTGTTTGCAACACAAAAAAACGTGGTCCATTACAAGATCTGACACATTCATATATCACTTGTCTACCATATACCTAAATATAAAGGAAAAATAATAAAACTATGATACACCATGGAGAATTATTAACATAACATTATGATAACACTTGGTTACATCTTCATCCTGTTTTACTCGGAATAGTAACCATACTTTTTTTCCACGACACCTCAGGTACACCTCCACATATTCTAGATGCTTTCAACTAGTAGAAAGGCTTAAGTTTAGTACAATGGGGAGAGTATACTACCACATAATAGTATTAATATCAATGGAAATTAACCAGAAATATCATAACAATATTAATTTTTTTACATAGAAAAATTAATAGAAACCACAAAAAATAAATGAATGTGAATCATGAAGACTCACAGTCATGCATTAAATATAAACTAATTTCCCACTGTTTTGACCATATATCTAAAAATAAATAAGTACAAAAATTATAAAGATTATACACTTATATCTCCGAGCTCACCTTATCCCAGCCTCAAATATTTGTTTGAGGTATCCCGCTCGATCCTGAAACACTAGGCATCTACCCTATATGAACATGCAACTATAAAAGTTCCACTAGTGTACCCAAGTGACATTGATATACAAGAAAGGTATCATTATAACTCAGTAGGAAACCACTAAATTGGTCCTTATAGTAACTAGTAAATAATAAAATTCATTTTTAGTATACATATATAATAAATAAGGTTACTAAGGAAGCATAAATAAATAATCTGCATTGATCCTCATGTTCTAACATGACACTCAGTGTAATGCCCCGACCCAGTTACCCAGAGTCGGTGCATTATTGCGTAACATTGGCATGATCAGAAAAGATCAAGTCTCAAAAGATAGATTAGTTTAGTAGCCTTGGAAACACTAGATACATTCATAATTTTTAAATTACATCATAAAGTATAAAAAAACTACAACAACAACTTGTATTCAAATCCCCTCATACTATCCCTGTAGGTCATTCATAATATACTTCTTCACATCCTGGAAAAATTAAAACATTGGAAGGGGTGAGCTCAGATGCTCAGTAAGGATAAAAAAATAGCAGAAGCATTCATAAATAAAAATAAACATTTAAGTCATTGTATAACTGAAACAAAAGCCTTTTAATCTTCAACTTCAGAATAATATGGATAAATAAAATGAAATAATTCCATTTACTTATTCACATGGATATTCTACTAGTCGAATAATCACATGAAATAACAATAACCACTTTCATAATGATGGAATGAATAATGGAAGAGTATCATAACCACATAGCCAAGGCCCCGTGCCAAGACTACAAATAAGATCTTTTCAAGCCCTCGTGCCAAGACACTAGTATGTCTCATTAGACCAACCGATGCATCGAGAAGCTATAGCAGGCTCCACCCGTCACTTATTAAGTCCAATGCATTCCTTATATGAAAAGGTTTAAACATGTCATAAACCATAACATAATCGTATCACATAAAACATGCATAAAGAAAACATAACATTTCCACATTTCAATCATAAGATATCAATAAAACACATTGATATAATAAAAACACTTTCAGAAACATTTTCAATACCAAAATAAAAGAATAGTAAAACATGGTCTTTATTTTTTATTTTAAAAAAATGATATGGCTTCTAGAGGAAGCCGAAACTAAAATAATGGTCACACCGGTAGAGTAGTCATTGTTGCCGCATACTTACGACAAAAAAGCATTCCCTTCTTTCATTTAGCAAAATGCTTCGTATAAAAAAGAATCCTATTGAATAAAAGTAAAAGTCAAATGGTTTTATGCACCATATAAAAGAATGTTGTGTATAAAACAAAATATACCTCAATGAAAGGAGATTGAGACGAAGACCCTTACAAAGATCATTTTTTAAATTAAATAGATCTATTATGTGTATTCACTATAAGTACACATAAGGAATTTACAAATGCAAGATAGGACATAATAATATCATGACATAATTTGAAAGTAGGAGATTAACCCAAAGAACGGAAATTTGGTTATGAAGTTCCCTTAAAAGATCATTTTCTTTAAATAAAATAGATCTATTATGTGTATTCACTATAAGTACAAATAAATAAAGTAAAAATACAAGATAGGACATAATAATATCATGACATAATTTGAATGTAGGAGATTAACCCAAAGAATAGAATTAGGTTAAGAAGTTCCCTTACCCCGTGTCCGACTTGACTCGATCATTCTTTAACCTCATGAATAATAAACTAGAGTTAATTTATACTTGATTAAGAACATTTTTCATGTTCATTATTTCATTTATATCACTTATTACCATGTTATTAACATTATGTAATTATTTAAGTTAATAACGATCGTTTTGTCGATCTTTGGTATTTGAGTCAAAAATAAACTTCTTATAATTACAAGTTGTTCATGTGGTAAAATATCCATTATATACAGAATTATATTCATGATTTATATATCATATACATCATATATATCCATTATATACATTCATTTATAATATTACATAACCTTTAGAGGTAAGAAATGAAATGCACCGTTCATGGAGACGGTAAGCCGTACGTATGCATGCACACTACTTTCATTTCTATTTCGTATTTTATGGAATTAAATCAAAATGAAATAAAGGTATATTATAATTACAGTATAATATCATATATAATATCATTTACTCCATCCTTTTATGTCCCACATATGGCATTAACGATTTCAATCACTTTGAGGGGGCGGTAGTCCGCACTTCCTAAAATGAAGATATTGTGTTTACCCATAACGGAAACCATAAAGGTATGCCATAAATGGAAAATAAATAATAATAAGGAAAACATAAACATAATATATATCATATATAAATAGTGTTACATCTTAATGGTCACCATGAGAGGTGTTAAAAGAATATTGAACAATCATCGTTTCGTGAGGCTGAAATTCACCAACCATAGAAAGAGTATGTTCTTTAACCATTAGATGAAGGTGTGTGTAAGTATAAATCAAATAATTATCATAAAAAAATCTTAGTATATTTACGATACTGGTGTTGTTACAAAATATTGGAATAAAAAGAGTTTAAGGGGTTGTAGAAGAAAATAAAACAAAATAACATAAGAGAAGACATTACCATAAAATCGGGTAACTCTTTTTGATTTGAGCCAAAGGCTTCCTTGGGAACAATACTGCCCAAAGTGAGGATTCTAGGAGTAATAGAGGGAAGCTGAGAGAGTATTTGGGTAGAGGTTGGCCGAGCCAAATGGCTTGAAGGTGTGAATAATGTGGTAGTGGTGGGGGCCTTTTATAAGAGGAGAAGAGGGGCACTCTTGGAATGTAATGAAATGTTACATTATTATGAAGTAATTTTCGAATTTCAAAGGTCCCAAAATTATATATTTCGAGGATAAGGTGATAAGGGTTCAAAATATACCCATCCAATAGGTTTTTAACAGGTTTTCATCTTAGATTTTACATTATCGTTTCATTTTATTTAAATCATTAATTAATGAGGTAATAACTACATCATCATGGTGTCATAAAAATTTTAATTTATTTAATGTCTAAAAATTATGTAAAAAATATCATGATGTATGAAATCTTTTTATATTTACAATGAATATTTATAGTCGAACTGTTAACTTATATAAACCCATGTAATAATTGTTTTAGTAAAACAACACATGTTTGTGACAATTTTATTTTTATTTTAAATAAAAAGTTATTAATGTCATTTTCATACCCAAGTGGCTCCATGGGGTCCCCAATTTGAACCATGGATTGTCTGGGTCAGTCATGACTCATACAATAAGGGTAGAAAAAGTGTTAAGATATTTTCAAATTTTTATAATATCATTTTTACCTTAAATTTCACTAATGACCTTTAATCGCGATTAATAGAACTTAAAAGTTACTATTCACCAAAAATTATTTTAATCCCATTGATCCACATTTTACATCCTAATGACAATTATGTATGTCATATTTTGAAAATTCAAATCACAGAGGTGGTAAAATTTCATTTAAATGAAAAATTAGTTTTTTTTAATACCACTTAGTGGTTTCCCTATTCATAAAAAATCGAAGTTTTTCAGGACAACACCAAAAATTAACCCTAAGCTATATTTGATATTCCTAATTCAAAAATGATTTGTATTTTAAAAAATTAAAAACATATATGTTGAATTAATTAATTTAATAAATTATTCCCGCTTTCACAACAAATAGAATGTTTTTAAGAAACAATATATATCAAAAGATTGACAATTGTTTATGTCCAATTTCAAACTGAACATAATTCTAATGACCACAATTGGATAAAATAGTAAAAATATATGATAATTATTCTTTAAAACCACTCAATAGTTTCATTTATCACTATAAATTATTTTGATTAAAAAAAGTTGTTTTTATGTATTTTTTCTATTCATAGAAAATTGGAAGTTCTCAGAAAATGACAAAAAATTCAACTTAGGATCATTTTGATTCTCCAAATACAAAAATGAAGTCCATTTTTAATATATAATATTTATATAATTTCAAAAGGATGGTATTACTATTCATAATGGCTACATTTATTAGTCGCGGTGTGTTAGAACTCGGGGTTGCATACAACAGATGCTGCTCTATTATTCAAAGAAAAGCGTACCATGGAAGCATTCAATGATACATTCTCCCATCCTTCAATAAATTTTGTCCCCGAAATTTCAATTTTTTTTTGAAAATAAAACGTTGAAAATAGGAAATACGTTTGTGGAAAACCCACATCAGAAATAAGGTTAATAAAATTTAGCCTTAATAAGAGGGAAAGGGAAATGAAAAAGTCACCCCCAAATTATGATCTCTATTATAAGAACATTGGTGGAAATTAGAGACCTCTAATTGGAGGAAAAATGTAAATATTTGTAGGGAGTGATTGAGGTCATAAATAACAAACAAGTCTAAAATTGTGGGCCTCAATGCCTTCAATCTATAGTGATTTAAAATATAATCAGTTCAACAAAACATAAGGTATTAGGATAATAATTTTTTTTAATATCCATTTACTAAAGTTTAAGAATTAATTTATTCATAGTATAAGAGAGAGGTATATAAATATATATATATACTTGACAAGTAGAGTTTCAACATTCAACTAATTTCTACCACAAACTAATCTTTCCCTCAAAAAGATAATAGAACTCAAAAATATTATATTTATCCTAATCATACAAGGTTCCAAATATTAACACATACCATTTAGATTTGGAAAACTATTTTATAATAACCAGGGACTTCATGTAGGCTAGTGGTAGGTAATAAAGGCCTATCGCACTGTGGTTGTGGGTTCGATTCCTGCATCTTTGTCCGACGCGACGGGTTATCCCCCAGCCTGCAGGTTCTCCTTTTCCTAAAACTATATTATTATAATATTCCAAAATGTTTTAACCTTAAACAATACTATCAAAAGTTAAACTTTATTCATTCCAACCATTATAGTTATCCAAAATACCTCTGTCCAGACTTTCTCTAAAAGGTCTCTAAATTCCAAAATCAATTCATCAGATTCTCCAAAAAGAGTAAAGATTCGATTATTGTCACATACTAAAAATATGATTACCTTCATCATATTAAAACCATAATGAAAACAACAAGGACTGCAGCACAATCCTGATATATATCACATTATTCTTATAACCAGAATATAATCCTTGAGTCCAAAAGCACCAATACATTAATTATTCCACTTCAACTGTAGTAAAAGCATAAGATTGGCCTTGATCCCTTGGCCTTTTATGAGGTAAGTTTCCCTGACACTTAGGACATTCATTTCTATAATTCCCCATTTCCCTACAATTATAGAATTCAACATTGATTGCCTCTTTCTTTACCTTGCAATCACGAGACTGGTGACCTTTTTCTCCATATTTATAACTAAATATCATTCCATTTAGGCAAGTACCGGGGTTATTCTTCCCACAATTATCGCATAATGGGGAATCCTTCTTTTCCCTTTTCCCTTTATCTGTCTCTTATTACACCGTTATATTCTTCTCTTTGTTTGATTTAAAGTCATAAGACTTAGAGAATTCCTTTTCTGTCTTGATAGCACAAAAGAAAATATCTTCGTACGATGATAAATATTGTGAGACTAAGGCTCGAAAGAAAAAGGGTTTTAACCCATCAAAGAAATGATCAATATTACTTCTTGGGTTACGTATATAATCTGCAGCATTCCTCGCTAACCTTGTAAAGTTAGCCTCATACTTTGCGACATTATCATCCTCCTTCTGCCTCAGACTCATCAATTGAATTTCCATATCTTCTCGATGGTCATGTGGAAATTATTTCTCTAAGAAAATTTCCTTAAACTCCCTCCATTCCATACTTGATACTTCTTCATCATCCTTTGTGTTTTGAACTAGAGACCACCATTGATCAGCATCTCCAGTGAGGCAGTAAACTACCATGACAAGCTTTTCCCTTTCGCTACTCTCCAAGGCATGGAATATTTTCTCTATGGAGTTTATCCATTGCTCAGCTACTAATGGATTTGTACCCCCATTAAATGTTGGGGTTTGTTGCCTCATGAAGAGTTCTAACATTGATCCTCCACGTTGCGGATCAGGGTTCTCCATACGAGTAAGGTTATTATTCATAACCTGAGTGAGTTGTCCCAGTATGGTGATATGTTGATCAGCACCAGTTGTATCACCAACTCCACTATAATTATTTTGAGCAGGAGGGTAATCCCTACATGGAGTGCGTGCATTGATATTGTTTCCATTCCTTCCAGTAGGCACCATTTCTAAACAATGTCATAAACTAGATTAGTTTATGAATCAAAATACATAATTACATACTTTTAAAACACTTAACATAAATTGAGCAGTTTATGGATATAATCGATAATAAAAAAATGTTTTCTTTGAGGATGTATATACTCATAATCCCTTCATAATGGTTTGTAAAGAAAATGATAATTATCCTAAGCATATCCCCCGAGAGTGTCATAACCAAGAGTGTAGCCAGGCCCGTTGTCATGCACCAGTTCCAGTTCGAGTCTCGCTCAAAGCGGTGTTTTCAGGTGTTACCCCTAGGTACATCTATGCCAGAGCTGCCTCTACCTACTTGTATCCAGACAGGTATGTATTGCTCGGAAAACTCACAAAATCTATAAAATACCAAAATTATAGGATTTTCCTCTATAATAATCCTCAAAGTCTATCTTAGGGCTATTTTCTCTAATCAATGTTTATCTAAATCTAGTATCCAAGGTTCGTACTAAAATTCCTTTGTTACCAACTGTAATGCCCCGACCCCAGTTACCCTGAGTCAATGCATTATTGCGTAACATTTTCATGATCACAAAAGATCATGTCTCGAATGACCGATTAGTTTAGTAGCCTTGGAAACACTAGATACATTCATAAGTATAACATTACATCATAAATCAATACAAAACTACAACAACATCTTGTCTTCATATCCCATCATACTATCCCTACAGGTCATTCATAATATACTTCTTCAAATCCCGGAAAAATTAAAACATTGCAAGGGGCGAGCTCAGATGCTCAGTAAGGATAACAATATAGCGAAAGCATTCATTAATAAACATAAACATTTAAGGCATTGTATAACTGAAACAAAATCCTTTTAGTCTTTATCTTCAGCATAATATGGAAAAATAAAATGAAATAAAGCAATTTATTTATTCACATGGTTATTCTACTAGTCGAATAATCACATGCAATATCAATAACCACTTTCATAATGATCGAATGCATAAACCCAGAATATCATAACCATGTAGCCAAGTCCTCGTCCCAAGACTACAAATAAGATCTTCTCATGGCTTCTTTCCAAGACGCTAGTTTGTCTCATGAGACCTACCTATGCATCGAGGAGTTATAGCGGGCTCCACCCATCACTTATTAAGTCCAATTCATTCTTTATATGAAAAGGTTTAAACATATAATAAACCATAACATAATTGTATCACATAAAACATGCATAAAGGAAACATAACATTTCCACATTTAAATCACAAGATATCAATACAACACATTGATATAATAAAAACACTTTCAAAACCATTTTCAATACCAAAATAAAAGAATAGTAAAACATGGTATTTATTTTTCATTTAAAAAATGCTATGGCTTGTCGAGGAAGCCAAAACTCAAATAATGGTCATGGCGGCAGAGAAGCCATTGTCGCCGCATACGTACGACAAAAAACATTCCCTTTTGTTCTTTAGTAAAACGCTTCGTATAAGAAAGATTCTTTTTGAATAAAAGTAAAAGTCAAGGGGGTTTATACACCGTATAAAAGAAAGTTGTGTATAATACCAAATATGCCCCAATGAAAGGATATTGAGACGAAGTCCCTTACAAAGATCATTTTTAAATAAAATAGATCTATTATGTGTATTCACTGTAAGTACACATAAAGAAAGTACAAATTTAAGATCGGACATAATAATATCATGACATAATTTGAAAGTAGGAGATTAACCCAAAGAAGAGAAATTGTGTTAAGAAGTTCCCTTACGAAGATAATTTTCATAAAATAAAATAAATATATTATTTTTATTCACTATAAGTACACATAAATAAAGTAAAAATACAAGATAGGACATAATAATATCATGACACAATTTGAAGGTAGGATATTAACCCAAATAATAGAAATTGGGTTATGAAGTTCCCTTACCTCGTGTCCGACTTGACTCGATCATTCTTTAACCTCCTGAATAAAACACTGGAGTAAATTTCTACTTGATTAAGAAAATTTTTCATGTTCATTATTACTTTTATATAACTTATTACCCTGTTATTATCATTATGTAATTATTTATGTTAATAACGGTCGTTTTGTCGATCTTGGGTACTTGAGTAAAAAATAAACATCTTATAATTACAAATTGTTCATGTGGTAAAATATGCATTATATCCAGAATTATATTCATGATGTAGATATCATATAAATCATATATATCTAGTATATACATTCATTTATAATATTACATGAAATTTATAGGTAAGAAATGAAATGCACCGTTCATGGAGACGGGAAGCCGTATGTACTCATGAACGCTACTTTCATTAATATTTCATATTTAATGGAATGAAATCATAATGATATAAAGGTATATTATAATTAAAGTATAATATCATATATTATAACATTTACTCCATCCTTTATACGTCCCACATATGGAATTAACGATTCAAATCACTTTGAGGTGGCGGTAGTCCGCGCTTCCTAAAATGAAGATATCGGGTTTACCCATAATGGAAACCATAAAGGTATGCCATAAATGAAAAATAAATCATAATAAGGAAACAATAAACATAATATAAATCATATATAAATATAGTGACATCTTAATGGTCACCATGAGAGGTGTTAAATGAAGATTGAATAATCATCGTTTCGTGAGGCAGATATTCACCAACCATAGAAACAGTATATTCTTTTACCATTAGACGAAGGTGTGTGCAAGTGTTAATCAAATAATTCTCATACAAACATCCTATTATATTTAATATACTGTTTTTGTTACAAAATAATGTAATAAAAATAGTTTAAGGGGTTGGAAGAAGCAAAATAAAACAAAATAACATAAGGGAAGACATTAATTAAAATAGGGTAACTCTTTTTGATTTGAGATAAAGGCTTAGTTGGAAAGAATTATTCCCAAATTGAGGCTTCTAGGAGTAATAGAGGGAATTTTAAAGGGTATTTGGGTAGAGTTTGGCTGATCCAAATGGATTGAAGGGGTGAATAAGGTGGTAATGGTGGGGTCCTTTTATAAGAGGAGAAGAGGGGAACTCTTGGAAAGTAATAAAATGTTACATTATTATGAAGTAATTTTCGGATTTCAGAGGTCCAAAAATTATATATTTCAAGGATAAGGTGATATGGGTTATAAATCTACCCATACAATAGGTTTTTGAAAAGTGTATGTCTTAGATTTTACATTATCTTGCAATTTTATTTAAATCGTTAATTAATGAGGTAATCGTTGCATCATGATAGTGTCATAATATTTTTAATTTATTTAATGTCTAAAAATTACATAAAAATATCATGATGTAGGAAATATTTTTAGCTTTCCAATTAATATTTATAGTTGAAACTTTAACTTATATAACTTCATGTAATAATTGTTTTAGTAAAACAACACATGTTTTTGACACTTTAATTTTTACTTTAAATAAAAGGTTATTAATGTAATTTTCTAACCCATGTGGCTCCATGGGGTCCCCAAGTTGACCAATGGATTTTTCGGTCGTCCATGACTCATCCAATAAGGGTAGGACATGTTTCATGATATTTTAATATTTTTATAATATCGTTTTTACCTTAAATTTCACTAATTACCTTTAATCGCGATTAATAGAACTTAAAAGCTACTGTTCAACAAAAATTATATTAATCCCATTGATCAACATTTTACTTCCTAATGAAAATGACATATGTAAGATTTTGTAAATTAAAATTACAGAGGTGGTAAAATTTCATTTAAACGAAAAATCATTTTTTTAAACTACCACTTAGTGTTTTCACTATTCATTAAAAATCGAAGTTTTTCAGAACAACACCAAAAATTAACCCTAAGCTATATTTGATATTACTAATTCGAAAATGATGTCTATTTTAAAAAAATTCAAATCATATAAGTTGATTTAATTAATTTAAAAATTAATTCCCTCTTTCACAACAAATAGCATGTTTTTAAGAAACAATATATATCAAAAGATTGACAATTGTTTATGTCCAATTTCAAAGTGAAATTAATTATAATGACCAACATTGGATAAAATGGTAAAAATATATTCTAATTATACTTTGAAACCAATCAATAGTATCATTTATCACTATAAAGTATTTTGATTAAAAAAAGATGTTTTTAAGTATTTTTTCTATTCATAGAAAATTGGAAGTTCTCAGAAAATAAAAAAAATCATTTAGGATAATTTTGATACTCCAAATACAAAAATGAAGTCCATTTTGAAATATAAAATTTATATAATTTCAAAACGTGGGTATTACTATTCATAACGGCTACTTTGATTGGTCTCGGTGTGATAGAACTCGGGGTTGCGTACAACACACACTGCTCTATTATTCAATGAGAAGCGTACCATGGAAGATTGGGGTGTTACAATTAGGATCGACCAATTATTCTTTGGATAATACCAAAGTGTCTCTGATAAAGTAACATATCCTCAGGGGATACATGTCTGACCTCATGATCCCATGAATAGACCTCCACTAATGATATAAGCCATATATCCTAATAATCATCATAGGAATCTCATAATATCACATCAAATGTCAAATACTTTGAATAAATAGACATCTTATACCTTATATCATCGTAAAATCATAGGGAGGTATTCCCTATAATACCATTATATCAAGATCAACATCAATACCTCAGGCATTCAAGACAACTTATATTCTAATGATCACACAATAAGATCCTTATAATCATAGGAATCTTCTATCATATAAAGTTTAATAGCCAGATCCTTGCGTCCAAACATCTTAGATAATATCCACCACCATTAGATCCTATATAATTTATATATCACTAGGCATAAAATCTAAATCCTAGTAATTCTTAAAATATCTTATAGTAAAATAAATTCATCACTAGATAATAGAAATCACGAGAAATCTCAATAAGTATCATTATCAGACATCCTTCCAAATCCTCTCATCCAAGGATTATCTCAAAACCTGATGAAAACTATTGTTGGATACAATCATCCATGGTATCCAATGTATCATTATGTGTACCAATTGGATCCTAAAAATCACTAGGTAACTCATCTAATAATCTGGAATCAAAAAAATAAAAAGAATCACTAGGAATCTATCCCAAAAATATAAGTTACAGTAATCATGTCCTTGGGATGTAATCTATAGACTTTTTTCACTATTAAACAGCTATGGATTCTTGGTAGTTTATCCTTGACCTCTAAAACATACATCTTGTGAGGATCAATCAACTTGGTAAACCAAAAAATAAATGGTAATGTCTAGATATCCCACTAAATTCATCACACATGTCTGGGGTCAGCCTGCCATGTTCCACGCATATTCTCTCTACTATAACCATATCAAGCTAACACCATTAATTTATTCTTTAATGTTACTCAAAATATCATCTATAACCATTTCCGCATGCACCCTCTCCTGGTCAATCTATCTCTAGTATTCTTACTATTCCCCTTAGGTCTCAATAAGAACTGACACCCCATGTGAGTTCCTTGATCCCATTAATTATTATTGGGTTCAAAACCATCACTAAGAGGGTAGGTTGTCCGTCATAATTGACATAATAAAAACCCAACCTCATTGGACATATAAGAAAAACCTCAATAGCATAATTATCAAGAGATATAACATTTCCCATCTCATCTCCGAGGTTGTATCAAGTTAGTATTATCACAAAACATACCCATAGTATACTAAGGGAATACCTACCCAGGTGATATCATATTAGTGTGGAAAGAAAACACACCCCAACTCTCACATAAACTAACCCAAAGGATTGAAGGCATCTGTCGATTTCCACTTATCCAAACCCTAGGACTTCCATCCATAATTCAGTAATAACCCCTACCAGGATGTAACTATGGGAACATGTCACGGGGACTGCTATATCTCATTCATATAATTTACACCCTTTTCATGTTTATGTATCAAATCAAACATAATTATAATAACAGACTTGAACATCGGAATCTAACGCATCAACTGCTGTTCAAGTGTCTATCGTAGACCATGACACATCATTCTATATACTAAAATTAGAAAAAAAAATTAAATAAAAGGCCAATATCCCTCTATAGAGATAATAATTATCACATTAATATAAAAAATGGGCATTTACCATAGGGTAATACTCAATGATGACCTACCTCAATGATGCTCCCATTTTTTAATCAGATCCTCACCATTATCCCTTAAGAACATACAGGGCTCATCCATATAAATTCAACCATCTCCAACCCACACAAGGCACTAACTCATACCAACAAATCCATTTAAAAGAAATTAAATCTATTTAAAATTAATTATGCATTAAAATTATATAGACATAATGCCACAAACATCAATGAGTAACCTCCTTATATCATAACCATGACTAAAATCATAAGGGTTTTGTTATACCCATGAAAATATCCTAGGAAAAAATACCATTTATTTGAATCTAATTTAATAAATAATTTATTTTAATTCATGAAAATACCTTATGAAAGGTTCATTGGGTGACACACCTCCATGATAATACCATCTGATGAGTTATGTTAATCATATCATGGAATCTTATCATGGAGCCATGTTGAATCCCTATCGTATCAATTGAATTACAATATTATTTATTTGAGCTCATCACCAAACCATAATATAAAAATATGAAATCATAGAGAAAACATGGAGGTAATAAAATAAATAGTAGAGAAATAATCACCCCAAATCGTAGAAAAATTCCGTTAAATCTCTCCATTTAATAGAGAAATAAAGGGGGAATGGTCAGAAGATACCCCTAGGGTTCAATCACGAACATGGGTGGAAGGGATGATGGGGAGTGTTTAATGGTTTATGAGATATTTTCAATATTTTCCCCTTTTAATGAAAAATATCTGGCCAAAATGTTTTCTAAATCATGTGCCAACTATTCTGTTGGCATTGCATACACATGGAACCTCATATGGTTTAGCGACATTATTTAATAACTCGTGCTCAAACCATAAATATTAACAATAAAAATATTATTTTATTTTCATGGTTCGATTGAAATTTTTCACCAACCATGTGCCACACCCCAAGACAAAACAACCTCACATGTTTTCCACTAAGATATTCATGGAAATCCCTTAACCATGTTCAATATTTTTATAAAAAAATGAATAAAAAATCTATTTATAAGAGTAATTACACAATTTCCCATATCTTGTATGACCCAAATATGGCACTAGTGTAACAACAATTTAAAAAACACTAACTTTGACATGAATCTCTTAATACTAACCTAAGAACCCCAGACATAACTTTTCCCTTGTTCCATGTCTAAAAAAATCCTTTTATGAATTTCCATAGTATGGGGATTTTTTTCTGAATCCTAATTTCCAAATCAAACAATTCTATAGAAATAAAAAATATATATTCCCACTAAATTTCACAACTTGTACATATATAGGGTATTTTATGCTATAACAATATTATATTGAAGGTGTAATAAATAACACTAATAGGAAGCAATCAGGGACCCTACTCTATAGTGTCTACATGAGTTTATATGAATTAGTTGATGCTTGGGTAAGATTACAGCAATTTTCATGGTATGCTAATATCTCTCAATAAAAAAGTCACAATAGATAAATATATTCAAGGGATAGAGTGATTTATCCATAGTCCCACCAAATGTTTTCATAACATCACAATGATATTCTTCCTTTATATATCCCTTTGTACATCCGAGTGTGTTCATAAATTAATTAATATTATATATAACAAATTATTTAATTCTTTATCCATTCATTAATTCATCAAAAAAATGAACCATTGATCCTCCCATGTGATTTTTCTTATGAAAATTTTAATTAACGATAATATTTTTTAGAAGAAACATTAAAATTAATAATTAACATTTACAGGAATTGTAAATCATAAAATATGACTTATAGAAAATATAATGATATCATATATTAAGCCTTAAGATATTCGTTATACTAGGAATATAATATACCTATAAATTCATACATTTACTACTTTGTGGAATAAAAATACCATACGAGATGATATATCCAAAACCAAATCACGGTTTTAAGGAATATATCCTTCAATCTCCAACTTCCCCTAAAACATTAAATACTTTATGTCATTCCATAGGATAATATATCAAATAAAATAACTTGTGTGACCATATTCAAAACCCCTGTTGATATCTTTCAGAAACACTTTTGGAAATTTATCATCAAATTTGGTGTATATCACATCGTATTTACCTTGAGAATACCAATCCAAAACTCATTTTAGTTAAACCCTCAAAAAAATTAAGTGTAGCTTAATGGGTTTTATAAAACTCCCTCCCCATTTAGTAAACCTAAAAATGTGACAACATGGGCCTTTACAATGTTCATAAAAAAATATAATTTTCTATATTAATAAATATAAAAGAATGGAGACATATATGATAACATCAATACTAATCAAGAAAAAAATTATCTGAATTTACCACCCTAGTGAACAATTACCTCTATACATTATTCGACCAACAATGTTATCTACTATCATTTTTAATCATGTAATCATTTTATCTAAGAGATCAAGTGACTATAGGACACATATCCTTCATCTAATTGGTATGAAAAACACATTTCTTATTTCATTATAGTAATTAACTTCCTTATTCTATGTCAATTGGGGGAATATATTTCATACAAATCATACAGGAGGAAATATCCCATCATGTTTAATCACATACCACCAACATGATCAGTAATATACACAACGACCCTTGAATAGCTAATCATAAAGACATTCATAGGAGTTTACCACATTTTGGAAGTTCTCATGCTAGTTATATCACTAATATCAAGTATGGAGACTAAAATATGAAACATACATCCCGAGTATACATAGGACATAGTGTATGACAGTTCATGTTGTATACTTGTTGGGAAATCTAGAATAGGAATCATATTTTGTTCCTCGTGACCATAATCTTACCCCGATGAGAAACCCTACACATATTGACAATAAAATTTCATCACAACATAAAATAATACCTAACAAACATAATTTAGGGATAACTAAAATTCATACATTGAGAGTTCAATTATCATTTCAATTTTAGTGTATATACATCCAACCTGAAATAATGATAAGTCGAGGAAATATTTAATGTAACATGATACATTTAATACTCTTTAAATTTTTTAATAATAATAAAAATAGAATATATAAGTGTATTTATTATTATATTATATATGATAGACTGATAGATCATCCTTATGATTTCTTCTCTTTTAGGTATTTGTTAAACTCATTACATCTCCAAATAATTCCATCCACATCTCTTTTCCACCATTTTATACGACTCTACCACAAAACAGTTTTAGTGAGTAACATCAATGAATTAATCCAATTTTAAAAATGGTTGGAGTTAGGATTAGTATTCATAATGTTTAACTCTTTAATCATAAGATTAAAACTCCTTCACATTACAATATCCAATGTTATGTTTTTTATAAAAGTTTTTCATCTTAAAACCATTCTATGTTTATAATCACCATCCTTGAATCCCTTTATATAAATTTTTTCCCTCTAAATATATTGGTATCAAATGTGACCTATTATATTAGTATTTTACTAACATACCAAACCATATTTTGGTTATTTAGTGACATGCACTTTAATATTATACATTAATAATCATTTATTTTTTAACTTTAAATATCTATAAGTCTAAACATACTCCCTGTCACCTCTTAGACACTATATTCTCTTTCGAATATCATGATAAGATACACAAACTCTTTTTTCGGTTAGGAAATAATACTTATATCATTTAGATGAAATATTAAACAAATAAAATTTTAATATTCACTTCTTATATAGTATTACATGTGTTTAGAGTAATGAATAAATGTTTATAATTTAAAAAATAACAGTAATGGGATTTGTCTCTATATCCATTATGTTTTAACAAACATTTGGATAAATTATTTTATCCTTGATAAAAGAACTTCACCCTTATATTCTTCTAAAAATGTGTTACATGGATTGATTAAATATAAAACATGTCTATTGAAACCATCATCTCATATTTTTCACAATAATACTTTGTTAACAAAAAAATCTGTTATCAAATAAGAGAAATTAGATAACTATACACATCCTCAATTTATTTCCATATGATCTGGATATTTAATTTTATATAAAAATATATTATTAAAAAACCATTTATTTCCTAATTTTAATGAAAAATGTGATATTTATAAATTATTTTTTGGGTTTTTTGAACTCTGGAATTCTTAAAACATTTATAAACTATAAACATGGTATCATATACAATTCAAAAATCAATTAATTGATTTATATGGAATTGATGAATGGGGTGGACATCCCATGGAGTCTAGAAAACCACTTTAAGAAGTCTAAAAAAGTTTTTTCCTATGTAAACATTTTACGAACCTTTTGATACCTTTTTTAGGATTCAATGACCTTTATTGGATACTCAAAGAAACATTATTAATATTTCTAGCTATTAGTATCCTCTTCTGGTTTTAACTTTGACTCACTTGTACTATAATTATAGAACTATAACATGTATATCAAATTCCCTAGTTCATCTATCCTCAGAGTTTTGAGAAAATATGTTAAAATGTAATTTAATTCATTCACATTACTATAACATTCCTAATGATGATTTGAAAAATAATTTCATATTCATAATAATCCTAAAATGATATCATCAGCATCAAAAAGTCTTAGTTATACTCAATCATATTGATTATATGAGAGGAGAATGAATTTCCTTAGGCCATATTCCATTTAATAATTTAGTGAATTATTCAATGAATCACATCATTATGTAGATTCACCTTTTAAATAACTTCAACTTTTGGTTACTCGATAATATGTATTTCCCAAACACCTAGAATTTGTATGACTTTCTTAATAATTATTCTAATATTTTGAACCAGTAAATAATACTTTTACATTTTGCATCTTCATTATAATAATTAATCTCATAAACAACTAATATAATGATTAATCTATCTATGTATAATAAAATAATTCATCTAATGAGTATTATGTTATACATTCATTTATTAATAACTTTTATAAAATTTTATCACTCTAAAATGATGACCCATATTAAAATTCAAAATACCAACCTATAGGAAAAGATGCATATTTCATCATTACCTTTCCAAATAAGTATCCTAAGATATTTTTTGACTATATCTGGTAAAAAATCTGTTTGTTCATATATATATGAATCTGATATTGTTTAGTGGAAATAAATTTACCCTAATCCATCACAACGATTCAATTAAATTGATTCTTTTAGTATCCTAGTATTTAGGGTTTTCAAGCTATGTGTTAACCAAATAATAAGCTAATAATGTGGAAGCTAATGGTTATGTCCAGACATTACATTCCATCCTTATAAAAGATAATTAATGGGAAACTTACGGGTAGGCTCACCAATAATGAATGAATAGGGCATTGAAAAGTGTTTTCTTTGGATTAAACCCAACACTTTGTATTTTTAAGGTGGTTTTAATCTCACAATATTACCTTATGTTATTACTATAACATGTATTCATTATTCTAATGATTTATTTTTGAATTTTATTCCTTACACCGAATCAACATGATCAACCATATTGATGTGCAATCCTTTACAAATCTCATTTATTTTGTTACTAACCATAATTAAAAAGAGACTATATTTCTTTACATCTAAATTAATCCCATGAATAAGTATCATAAAAACCATTCATGTAATGTTTTGGAATAATATGAAATCTAAAATCCCCATAATAGTATTCTTAGATTAGTAGATTGTAAACCACCATTTTTCTAGATATTGCTTAATCCTCTAGGAATGTGAGAATTCTAAACCAAGTCCCCTCAACACAAGGATATTGTTAAAAACGTGAGACCTTAATTTTATCATAATTCGAACACATAACAATTATAAAATTTATTCAAATACTTAATTCAATATCATTACTCAATATATTCCAAATTCATTGAAAAAGAAAACTACATAAATTATCATACCTATCTTATAACTCCTTAAATAAACATGTATCAATATATAGAAGTAATTTGACACATTAAACTAAATCATACGCCCATTAATAATATAATCAATCTATATATTTTAATAACGATTTAAATTAACTAAAAAAACTAATAAATCATATATTTAAACATGATATAAACTATTTATGAACATTTAATAAAAAAATATAATTTTTTTTAATTTAGCCATATAATAGGTTTATTACATAATTAAATAATTATAAACAATTTATATTTTTTTATAATATGAATACTTTATATTATTATATGCATATATTTTAAATTAAATATGAGATATTGAATGAATTATTAACATTATATATTCCAATTATATTTTAAAACAATTAAAATAATATTAATATTGCATTTTTAAAATCATTAAAACTATGATTGTATCAATTATAAAGACTACTTTTGATATGGTTAAAATAATTATTCAAATAAAGCATTCAATTTGAACCATTTCAATGTAAAAATGTTGACCAAATATTTATTTTAAATATAAACTACATAATGTTTTTCTTGATTTTTAAATATTTCAAAATATTAAATTACACCTATAATTTTTGTATAATTTTTTTATTAAAATTATAAGTCATTCCATATAAACAGAGAAATTATTATAACATTAAAAATAACTATTTTAGGTATTTATTTAATAAATCTTTCATAAAATATAATTCATTAATTTTAAAAAATTGATAATTAATTAATTCAAAAAATATATTATAAATTTAATCAATATCCTAAAATATGTTTTTCTATAATTTATAAACAGTTTTAAAAATATTTAATTCAAGCTCTAATTAAAAATAAGAAAAATGAAAATCTTCCCCATATATTTTTTTAAATGATATTTACATACCCTAATAAATAGTTGACCAAAGTATAATGAAACTAACCATTTTAAGCATTATAAATCACAAATTATGATTGATAAAGGATTTCTTGTACGATAAAACCCATGTAGACATGCGTAGGATTGAACAAAAACATCTGAAAATCATGGATTATGATATAACATCAGCATAAGATAAAAACACAATACACAATCACTTGCATGAGAGTAACTCACATTTCCTAGTATATTATTTTATAATAATATTATATGAAATAGTAATCCCTTTAGTTCTTAGCTTTCATATATTACGATATGTCCCATATTGTAAGGGTGATATGTTACTCTATTTTGTAAAAACATGGATCAATATTTTCACACTATAAAATATCCCCTATCATACATTATGAAACATGTGAAACTGAAGGAATTAAATTGGTCATATTCTAGAACAACACACAATATATAAAAATATTCCTTCATAAATTACAAATCCCATGTTAAATAGATTTCCACAGTTGTAATTCCATGCCATCTCTTATGAGATGCATTATGACATCTATACAATTTAACATTATAAAACATAATTTTGAAAATCATGAAGCATAGTGAATATCTACTGGAATTGATAGGTTTCTTTATATTGATTAATAATAAATAAAAATAGAATAAGAAATAAAAAACATAAAATCTATAGCTCAACTTGGCATGAAACTAAAAACGTGTATATGGATAAAATGAAGAACTCATGTAGCATTTACCATAGATAGATCTAAAAAAAATCTTCTATTAAATGATTTCTAAATATCAATATGAGAAAACCATAATAATCATACCTCTATTGTATATCCCTGGGTTTATATGAATCAATCGATACTTTGAAGGGATCCCACAACTCCTTTGGTATGTTAGTACCTCTCAATGAAAAATGGAGTAGGATATAGAGAGTTTGTAGGGAGAGATTTATTTGGACATTGGTTTACTCAAGGTTTCAAAATAATTACAAGATAAGTAAACCTATATATAAACTCTGATTTATTTATAATTGTTCATTCATTAGATTATTCATTATATAAAATATGAGATAATTATTTATTAATTTATGCATTCATCATCTGAATTCACCATTCAACCTCTCATGAGTTTCATAGAAGGAATCACTAAATAAATGATAGCCTTATGTGTACAATTTTTTGATGTTAACTATTATTGGTTGAAATCCATAAAAATCATAAAATATGATTGAAAATATGTTTCATGATATCACATATGAATCCTTATGATATCTGTAATTATATGAACATATTATTTATAGTCTCTCATGAAATTCATACTTTACCATATATATATATAATGTACAATACGATAAATCCAAATCTATATAATATATTTGAGGCATATCTAATTTAATTTAAATGGTATTAAGTTATGGTATTTAAGATTAAATTATTCTAATTTAATAAAATATAACTAAAACTATAAAATTTAGTTAATTATAGGACTAAATATATAAAATGTCACTAAAAATAATATGAAATTAGAACACTACATGTGAGATTTAAAGAAATTAAATAATATGAAGATGAACGGAATTAATAAATAAGGACTTATTTATAATGTCAAAACCATAGAATGGTAGGTTCCATAATCCCTAATTGAATTTTATAAAATCATTATTAATTAAAATATCTTTTCCAATATTTTTAATTTTGAATCTACATTTATTTAGATGTTATAAACTTATTTATAGTGAAAAGGATGAGCATATATCCCTCCAATTCCATACTATATATTTTCTTGATTATATGAGCTTGAATAAAGTATTATATCAAAACATATTTAAAAAAATACATATGTATCTTAAACCCCCAACCAAAAAATTAATTGTTTCATTGAACAGTTGTAGGAAAAGATATAACTCTTTTTTGAGCTATGTGGTGTTATCTTATATGCTTCTATTTTTATTTTTGGCATAACTGAAAACACAATTTAGGCGATTAAAATGGACACTTTTAAATAAATAAATATTTAAATAATTATTTCCTCATGATATTACATTTCTTTATATGAAATTTATTTTCATTTATAATTTTACTTTTGGAGATATTATCTAATTCGTGACACATGGTCCACAAAGCGAGAGAATTTATCAATATTTATTTCAAAATTTAGTTATACCCAAATAAGTTGATTTCGGGATAAAAATATCTATGATATTTATTAACTTATATCAAGGTAACTAACGTATATTTTTATGACATTTAATAATTTTTATTGTTCCTTGAAATCATAATATTGAAACAGTTCAGCCCATTGGGACAAAAAAATTATTGCTTTTTGGATTATAAATTTTTTTCATCCAAGTGAGAAAACTAAAAAACTAAATAGTTCTAATATATATATATATACACACACACATATCATGAGACTTAAGAAATAATAATTACAAAATATTATCACTAAAAATAATGTTATAAAACAAATATCTAAAATATAAAAAAATGAGTTCAGTTATTTAATAAGATTAAATTATGTAAAATATAATTTAATAAAACAATTTATAAAATTTTAATTTTTTACTGAAAATTAAATATGAATGATAATTTAAAAATCATTGATTTTTCATAAGAACATAGATTAAATCCCATAAAATGATACAAATTTTTTGGAACCATTTTATTTTATTTGATCATGGAATGGGGGATAGGTTTGTAAGTTCTTATAGCTTAGTCTTCTTAAATGATGAAATAAAATTGATGAAACTCTTTGAAATATATTTATGTGAGTAGAAATAATTTTTATTTAAGGTTATAATGTACCTTATCTTTACAAAAATGTTATATTAAATTAATATCCCATTTTTATGATGATTCATATTTGTGTTCCAAGACATGTTTACATTAATAACATCCTTAACATGAGTTTACATCTAATTTAAGGTTTAATAAAAAATTTACTATTATGAAATTGGATTTATAAATAATACATGGAATCCTCATATTTAATAAAAAAAATTAATCATCTGTGAAATAAGTAATTAAATATAAAAAATATTAATATAGGGAAGATATGTTTTGTATAGAACTCAATCAAACAATCAAAATTAATTTTTAAATCATCTTGAGAGGTTTTTTTACCATCCCTTAAAATTGATAATTAATTTCTTAGTTTCTATTTACAATAATAAAAAATAAATAAGGTTACATGTCTAAAATGATATAACCCAATTCAAAAACTGAAAAGATGTAAAAAAACACGTATATGATGAAATTTAAAGGCGAGAGAGAAAATTGATCCTTCCATAAATTAAAATAATTTAATTATATAAAACTAAAACTATAATAGGTATTTGAAAGTAACATTTGATAAAAATCTTCCATTGACACTTAAATGAAATTATAAGAACAATTACAAGAAGAAAATACATTAAAGAAGAAGCAGATAGTGAAAAGGTGTGGTATTAATAATTAAAATTATATTATTGAAGGTCTTACCAAACCTTATTTAAGGATTCATTAATAAAATTTCGTCCCATTGATTTCTAATGTATAAAGTCATATTATTATGTTGTGTTTATATATTTATATCCAAAAGGGTGAGAATATTTCCCTGTATTTTTTCCTTTAATATTTAACGAATATTTAATAATGAATACATTATTGTAATAACAATATTATTCTAATTTTTTTTCATATGTCTCTTATCTCTCCACCAATTGTTTTTAAATTTTAATTTTTTTAAATTATATATGGATATTTTCTAGAACATGTACTTTTGTTGTGAATGATTTTTTCTTTTCCATCTCCTAAATGTGAAAACATTTTAATCTAAAAAAATAACTATATCTCAATCAAAATTCAATAACTATTTTTTTTCAAAAGTGTATTGAATTTATACATATAAAATTTGGGTCCATTTTTAAATGTATTTGGGGTAATATGATACAATTAATGAGATGTAGTCTTAATTGTAATCCTATTCACGAGCCTCTATTTCAAGATTTAGTTCATATAGAGTGAAGTTGTATCGGTTATTATGAAATTTACAAGGATTATTAATACCAATCATGGTAACTAAAATGATGCTTTATAACTATTGAGATTTTTCGCTTCTATGTAAGACTAAAAACATTAAAGTTATCATTCCCCATTTTATCAATTTGTTAATGCTTATTTAATAATCCATTTGTCCCACAAATATCCCAAAATGTGAAGAATCTAGAAATGTCATATGTAGATACATGCCTTCAAAATCACGAAAAATAGAAATTCCTTAATTTAAATCACTATAAAAGAAACTATAAAAAATATAATTATATTTAAAATGATTTAATTTAAATAATAGCTTTTAATTTTATCAAATATATAATCATTGACATTAACTAAAAAATATCTATATGACAGTTTTTTAAATTGTATTTAATGTAAAAGTATTATCAATAGCCATAAAAAATAACAAGAAATAGTATCTTTCTTACTTTCTTTAAAATATTGTGATTTTTTTATAAATTATGGGTATATAGTTTCATTCTCATCTAATATATATTTCAATAAATCCCGTTTTCACAATTATGTGTCATCCACTACTTTATTTGATTATTCACAAATTCATAATAGATTAACAATTCACTTTAAATTCACTCTCCTCAAAGTTGTGTATATTTGGTAATAAGGTTCTCTAATTCAAGAACCAAGAGTGGAGGTATGTGTGTTTGTTAGAGAAATAATTTTTCTATTTCCTTCCAAAATTAATGAATTACAAAGGTATATTTTCAAATTGGTTTACTATAAGTTATGTGATTATGTAAAAATAAAAAAAAATTGGGGAATAGGGTGAGTGTTAAATAATAAACTTGGATAAAAATATTCATGAATAATGATATGGAATACACACAAATAGAAAAAAATACAAGATATGGGATTGAATGTCAAGGAGAATTAAAATTATATAAAAAACAAAAACCCTTCTAAAATATCAAATAAATATGAAATATATTAAAATTTATATTTCCTACATTTCTTATTATTTAAATACCTTCTAAATTAATTTTATTTATTTTATCGTTGTTATTTTTTAATTATTTTATTTTTTAACCCTTTTCAAAATCATTCCCTTAATATAATAAATAAAAACCACTCTTCTAAGTCCTCTCTAAATGAATACATCTTTCCAAAACATAAAATGATGTTTTTATTAAAAATATAAAGTCACAATTAAGATAAATGAAGTAAAATCCAAAATAAAATGCATTACACCTATATATCCATTTAATAAAACCATGTAATTGAAATCCATTAAATATTAGGTGGACTAAGCTTTTGTACAAGGATCAATGGTATCAAAATTAAGGCCATTCTTAAAAAATATGGTTCAATGTATTATTTAAGGGAGTGTATTTTTATAAATCTAATTTTAAGTGGTAAAAGTAAATGTATATATTATATTTATATACACTATTGTTTTAAATTCAACTTAAAGGGTAAAAGAAAAAATTCTCATGATCGATGGTGAAAACATATAAAAATAATAGATCTCCATAATTAAAATTGGCATGAGAGATACATTTTTACCTCATGGGAGGGGAATATAAAATTAGTTTTTCATTATATTTGATATGATTCAAATCATAGTGTGGATAGAAAAACCTATTGGAAATTTTTTGGGAATAAATGGAAAATTTTATGAGATGAAATAATGTCATTTAACTCCCAAAAAATGATTCCACTATATCCTTAAATTTTTAATTGTAAATTAAGACTATAGTTTTCAATACAAACTCATTAATAAAGAAATATAAAATTTAATGTGAGTTTAGCGAAAAATAAGGAAAAATAAAAGGATGAAAAGAATGAAGAGAGATTTGGAGACAGATATATATAGGGGGTTTAAAATTAGATAGTTAGAACAATTGGTTCATCCTAATTTCAACCGTGTGAATTTATTTATCTATAAAGAGTTGGATCCATTATAGTAATGTTTAATTTGTTAAAATTTGTATAAATGACCAATTTATATATCCTCCAATAAAATATATTTAGTTAACGTCTATCCACTATGATCTTGTTTGAGAAATAGGGCTCATGAAGTTTCACCAAACCAAAAGGATATTCCTGAATAAAAATAATATAAATATTCCATTTAAAATAAATTTTACATAAATTTTATCAAAAGGTAAAGTTTAATGGAAATACCCAACCAGCATAATGAAATTCCATGTAGATGATATTTTATTCATGGTTTAGCTTAGCCTCTTCTATATAATGTTTTAAATTAACAAAATATTCATGTTAGATCTCTTTTAATTATTTTAATTTCAGAAATATCTCTAACCATTTATTTTCAAAAATAAAATTATATGTTTTGATAGACTAAAGGGATTTATATTAAATATAAGTTAATAAATTAAATTATTTATTAATAATTTTCTAAAAAGAATACATCACCATCTTAATTTTGAATTTTATTAGGGGACATGGAAAACCATTGACCCAAATATCATGGGTTTTGTGTTGTTGGAGTCTGTTTTCATCCTTATAAAAAATTTCCTAATAATAAAGTCATATGGAGCCTAATGAGTAATAAAGTTTTATATTATATTCATGCACCAAATTGGATGTCTATGTATTTTTTTCATGGTAACCGCATGATAATTATTTTTAACAACCACATCTTGACTAATCATACTATTTTATTTTCATAAGGGATAAATCGTAGATTAATAAATGTGATAGATCTCTAAAATGCACTCAACCACTAGGGTTGAATCACCTTACACAACTAGAAAGGTATTGTCATGGGTCGTACATAGAGTGATCCCAGTACGAAGAGCTTGGGATTATGTGATGATAGGGTTAAATTCATTGTAGAAATCACTGTAAGATGGAATCACATATATTGAATTTTCTATTTATGATTCCTCATGAACTAGGACCATGCATATTTATCATATAAATTAACATGGATTACATCCAAAAATATTATTCCCTATTCACCATCATCAAAATTGTTTTGAGTAAGTGTATGAAAATGTAGATTGCACATTGATGGGGGTTTATCTTTCCCACTGATAATTGTGTCTATGTTGATAATCAAGAAGTGTGTTTCTAATTTTATAAATGATGAAATATAAATTGAAACATGGTTCCCAAAATTAGTTTACATCTACCATGGTGACTTATAGGTTATCCAATAAGTCAAAAGTGATTCTACTAATTTTTAAAAACCTAATTGTTTGACTTTCACATATAAAATTTCATGAATAATATTTATTTATGGGTGATAAGAATTAGATGTTTTATTACACAACCATATGTTTTTTCATAAGATATTCTATATTTTTATTGAAATGTTGGTTCACAAACCACTCCTCAAAATCATTGGTGCCCTAATACTATGAAAGGTATGTTCATTGAGAAAGTCGTAAAATGTTTGTGGAACATCTTTCCATGTGGGTTTGGCCAATACTGATATTTAAACAATGTCAAAAATGAAAACAATGTATGTGAATTCATTGAATGTTGGGAAGATTATTATAAAATAAATACCTAAAAAATTAAATAAATATGGGTTTTTAGCAAATTATAATTCATTTATTAATTGTTCTAATTTTTTAAATGTTGATAAAGAATAAAGAAAAATTTTATAAACCACACAATTAGTGAAATAAAGAAACAAGAGAGTAAGAACTTATGGAAGGTACTTTATTGTCTATAGTCACCATAAGATAATTAGTGATAAAATATAAATAGTTAATATTATTCAAATTAATTAAAATATATTGTAAGTACAATATCAACGTTTATTTTAAGAATTTTATTATCCTTTAATGAGAAAATTATATATTCAAATTTTATTTTTTATTTCTATTGTAATTAACATTTTATGGAAAAACACTGCCAATAATTTAATCTAAAATATTGAAAATTAATCTTAATTAAGGTTCACAAAAATACTTATTATTATTTGATAAATTTTGTGAAAATGTTTTTAGAATGAGTAGAAATGTGAATTATTATCAGGTGATCTGCCACATTATTTTATTTTTCCTATTTATCACTAATATTTGATTAAAACACTTTTAGTATAAAATACCATATTATTATTCACAAATTTCAATCAATTGTTTTTATATAAAAATTTATTATTAAGTCATATATAATGAATGTAACCGTGGAAACTAAGAGGTAGTGCCTAAATGTGTAAAAATGCAACACAAAAATTATGTTTTTTATAATAAAATATAGTAATATTGAGTTTCATCCTTTTTTTCTATAATTTTAATGATACATGGAATCATATCTTTCGTTATTGAAAAATAAAAACCCTAATGATCCTATAATGTATATGAAATGTTAATTTAAAAGGAAACAAATATGAGGATAGAATGATAATGGATGATGTTAATGAAATTTTTAGTTAAATGAAGGCACTCTTATAAGACTCTAAAAAATATAATAGAAAATATTATTGTAATAACCATGTGGAGGGGGTTAAATTCTATTGAAATTACATATTATAATCTAAAAAAAGTTTTATGACACCTAAATGAATATATATATTGAATAACTGTTAATTTAGGTATATATTTAATCATGTTGATTTTTAAAATATTTAATAGAATATCTTATGATTAATAATGTGTCCCAAAACCATCCCTGGTTGCACCCAAATTTACCATACTGGTAAAAGAAATCGATGTAGTACATGTAGGGGTCGAATCCACAGGGACCGAAGAAGTAACCTTGAGACGCTATGATTGTGTGAAGGATGGGCTATGAAGTAGCCGACTTTGGGATTGATTTTGGATGGTTTTTAAAGAACACTAATAAACCTAAGTGAATTCAATTAAATGGAAATGGGTTGATCTTAGGATTATGCTCGGGGTGGATTGAATGAATTTTACTTCATTAGACAATTTTGGTTTTATTAATTTTGGATGAATCCATTCTTAAAAAAAAACATTACATTCATCATTTTCTAGTTTGGTGCTTACTAAACACAATTACTAATCCAGTATACACATAGAGAACCAAATTCATTATCTCCCCGAGGTATATGGTCATTTAGTAATTGAATTTAGTTTGCTCAAACACAGTAAAGATGAATAATAGCAATAATTGAAGAATGGATGTCTTAAATTAATTATCCAATTAACAACAATTCGTTCATAAAATAACATTCAATCCAGCCTTTGAATCCTCCTAAGATCATCCCATTAAGGGTTTAGCCATCCATTGATGGTATACTCTCAACGGTGGGCGGAAGATGGCTAACAAGAATTGGATTGAAGAAATTAAAACCGCGGAAATAACGAGCACTCCTCCATGCGTGTGAATGAAATTCACACCTACGTGTGAACTAATTCACAACAACACAGAGATATCACTATTCTTTGTGATAATAAAGTTTTAATAAAAGAAATGGAAAATATAGAAGTGAATGAAGTTGATTAAGAACATAAAGATACAAAAAAGAAACATTCATGGAAATGGAAAACATTACAAAGGAAATTTGGAAGCATAACCTTACAATGAAACAAGCAACAAAAGATGATATGAAAAATATCCCCCCCTATTACCTTCACCAATAGCTCTTTATATAGGCATATTATGAGCCTTAGGTCTATTTACCAATAATTAATTCACCCCCCAAAAATTAATAGAGTCCAATGGAGGGTGAATAATCAAAATAAAATTGATGTTTCGAATTTGACCCAGAAAACTATCAAGATTCATCCACCATATTGACGTGTGAATTCGAAAATGAAGAAGGCCGAATCTGGAGGTGTTGTAGAAGGAAAATATATCGTCTATATGTCCTCTATGAGCTGTAAAATTTTCAGGAAATTTGGCTCATCCGTTTGGATGTTATGGTCGAAATGGTGGGACGGATTTCTGTGCATTAATGTCGGGTCCACCATTTAAATCTCAACTTCAGATCCCTTTATCATCATGAAAATATCATAATTATCTCAGGCCATAGTTGAATAAAATGATCCTCATATTTTTATATTTCTTCTATATAAATTCTAGCTTCATTGGGATTGGTTTCTGGGCCCCACATTTGTCTGATGGGCCTTAGGCCCATTATGCTTTTTCCAACAAGTTTCTGCCTTCAGGCACAAAATTCTCCATATTCCTTTGGGATTCATCCAGTGGACCTAAAAGATAAAATGTTTCAAACAAAGTGATCAATCTTATCCAAATATTTTCAATTCAGAAAATGAATATAATATTGTCAACAAACAAATGAACGATTGGGCCCAAATTTTCATTTTAAACATGAATTGCATTTTTGATGAGAAATGAAGTTCTATTTATGTAATGCACTAAAAAAAATGTTTCTGGACTTTGGAAAAATGAATATAAAGATATTAAAAATAAATATTATCCACTTTTAGTGACTAATCACACCCTCCAACTTGAGTTTTTCTAGTCCCGAGCAAAATAAATTAAAAATATGTAATTCAAATCCCCTTTCCAAAAACATTTTAATATACATTGCTCACCCAAATATATAATACCAAAAAAAATATGAAAACCCATAAAAATCATTAAAAACAAGCTAGGTACATAAGAATATCCCAAGCCCAAGCCCATTCCTTTGTTCAAATTCATCACCACATTTCATCCAATTCAAATTAATCATGATAAAGTGTTGTGCATCACAAAAGATATGGGGCCCATTTTATTGTTCAAGGGGAAAAAATAAAAGTGCTAGGTGGGAATCACATTAAACCTTAAGATGAGTATCTTTTTTTTTTTGATTTTTTTTGATTTTATTTTTTTAATGACAATAGATATGAAAAGACTAACTCTAGGCATGACAACTATGGAGTCACAATCCCCAAGTGCCGGACACCACACATATTGTCAATTTCATGCTCTACAATAGAGATATAGAGCCAAACTCTGGGAAATACAACTATGGAGTCATGATCCCCAAGTGCCGGACGCCCCGCATATTTTCAAAACATTGCTCTATGTGGTCATTTTTTCTTGTTTTTTTTGTTTTTTTTGTTTTTTTTGTTTTTTGTTTTTCTTTGGATACTCAAATTAAACTAAAAGTGACCCTAGAACCCTATGCTATAATGAAAGGGACCCAAGAACTCAAATTTACACCCACGATCCAGTAGACGTGCATTGTGGCATTTTTATTAAGAGGATAAAATTGTAATCATTGAAAAATCACAACGGACAACCGCACTTTCCAAAAAATATTCTCATGAACTTAAACTTGAATTAAAATCAGAATCAAGGCATGAACAATTTATTTGATATCCAATTTTAGAGTTTTCAATGTGTGTTTATCATGTTTATGGTTAATGGAATTTTTCTTTTCATGCATGTTTTTATTCACTAAATAAAAAAAATTATTTTTTATCTCCCCCCAACTTAGAATGACAATGTCCCCAGTGTTTAAAGAAATGAAAATTTAGATGTGGGTAGGAGAAGAGTTCAAAGATGAAATTGAGAATGATAAACATGGAATAAATTCACCTGGTTTTTAAATTTGAGGTTCATGATGCTCCAAATTACTCCTTTGATCTCTTTGGGGATGTAGGAACCTCCTTGATTGAACATGTATCACCCAAAATAGATCCTAAAACATAAAAAGAAGGACAAATCAGACAAAACAAACAACACAATGATTTATTTAATTCCAAGTACCATCATTTTCATGTTTTTTTAATCAAACTAATGATACATTGTCTTCTTTTAAATTTCTGGGTAAGGTATTACTCAGGGATCACACCGTGTGACACAGATGAATACGGTGCTCCCCTTTCATACCCATCCACACTCATAAAAGAAGAACAGTTCAAGAGTCTAATTTTTTTAACCAACAAAAACATAAATAAAATAAACTGATGATACATTGTCTTCTTTAAATTTCTGGGTAAGGTATTACTCAGGGATCACACCACGTGACTTAGATGAATACAATGCTCCCTTTTCATACCCATCCTTACTCATAAAAGAAGAACAGGTCCACAGTCTATATATAAAAAAATAACAAAAATTAATCAGAAGGAAACAAAAGATGATTCACAGTGATTTGAAACATGAAAACCACGGGTTGCCTCCCGTGCAGCGCTTTTGTTTAACGTCGTTATCCCGACTTGTACCCTAAATCTATTAATTTTTCTCTGGTTCATATGTTGGGTCAGTTAACTCTTCCTAGGTTTCTTGTTCATTGAATGATTCAATGAATGGTTTTAACCTATGACCATTGACTTTGAAGACATGACCACTTGTTGGATCCTGAATCTCTATTTCCCCATGAGGGTACACATGATGCCCTAGGTATGGACCAGACCATCTGGACCTTAGCTTTCCTGGGTGTAGATGAAGTTTTGAAATATACAAGAGCACAAATTTACCCAGTTCAAAGTGTTTGGCTTTGAGATTCTTAGATTGGTAAGCTTGAACTTTAGATTTATTGATCCTTGAATTTTCATCAGCCTCCATACTAAGTTCCTCGAGTTCATTAATATCTAATTTCCTTTTTTTCAGCCAATGAAATGTCAAAGTTGATTTTTTTATTTCCCAAAAGGCCTTATGCTCAATTTCAACAGGTAAATGGCATGCTTTTCCATAATCCAATCTTTACGGTTACATGCATAGGATAGTTTTGAAAGAAGTTCGATATGCCCAAAGAGCATCTAATAGTTTCTCAGACCAATCTTTCCTAGAGGGATTGACAGTTTTTTCAAGAATTTGCTTAATTTATCTATTTTCCATCTCAGCTTGACCGTTGGTTTGAGGATGGTATGCAGTGGAAACTTTATGAGTAATACCATACTTAGACATGAGTGAAGAGAATGGGCGGTTGCAGAAATGGGTTCCACGATTACTGATTATAGCCCTAGGAATTCCAAATCGAGAAAATATATGCTCTTTCAGAAATCGGATCACAATATGGTGGTCATTGGACTTGGTGGGAATGTCTTCAACACATTTTGAGACATAATCAATAGCTAAGAGGATGTATAGGTATCTCTTAGAGTTTGGAAAGGGTCCCATGAAATCAATTCCCCAACAATCAAAGATTTCAACTACCAGAATGGGAGTGAGGGGAATTTGATTCCTTTTAGTAATGGATCCTAATTTCTGACACTGAGGACATGTTTTGCAGAATTGGAAGGAATCCATAGAAAGGTTCGGCCAGTAGAAACCACTTTGGAGGACCTTTTCAGTGGTTTTCATTGTAGAAAAGTGGCCTCCACATGCCTCTCTATGACAAAAATTTTAGAATGGACTCTTTCTCAGAATCGGGAATACATCTCCTGATGATTTGATCAGGACAAAAATTGAAGAGGTAAGGATCATCAAACACATAGTGTTTTACATCAGAAAGGAATTTCCTCTTAGCTTGGGTACCCATGAATTTTGGAATGTCACCCATCACCAAATGGTTTGCTATGTCAGCATACTAAGGGCAATCACTCACTGAATCGAGGTGCTCATCGGGAAATGAATCAGACACAGAGAGGTGGTGTGAGTTGTCTTTGAAATCCATCCTAGAGAGGTGATCAGCTATAATATTTTCAACACCCTTTTTATCCTTAATGGTTAAATCGAACTATTGATGAAAAAGGACCCACCTAATCAATCTAGCCTTGGCATCTTGTTTTTGGAAAAGGCATTTTAGGGCTGAATGATCTGTGAAGACAATGATGGGTGATCCTAAGAGATAACACCTGAATTTCTCTAAGGTAAAGACAATAGAAAGAAACTCTTCCTCAGTGGTGGTGTAGTTTATTTGTTCATCATTTAAATATTTTCTTTCATAAGAAATGACATGTGGAGTTTTCTCACACCGTTGTCCTAAGATTGCTCCTACAGCGAAATCACTTGCACCACACATGAGCTCGAAAGGAAGTTTCCAATTTGGAGATTGTATGATAGGTGGAGATATAAGAGTTGTCTTGAGTGTAGAGAATGATTCCTCACAGCTTTCTGTCCATAAAAATGGATCATCTTTTACCAATAGAGCACAAAGTGGTTGACAAATAGAGCTGAAATTCCTAATGAATCTTTTATAAAAACCAGCATGTCCTAAGAAGGACCTCACTTCCTTAATAGTTTTAGGAGAGGGAAAGTGACAAATGATGTCAACCATAGATTTATCAACTTCAATCCCTCAACCAGATACCCGATGACCTAGAACAAGTCCTTCCCTTACCATGAAATGGCATTTTTCCCAATTTAGTATGAGATTATTATCCTCGCACCATAACAAAACCTTTTCAACATTTATAAGGCATCCCTAAAAATTATCCCCAAAGATGGAGAAGACATCCATGAAGACCTCTAAAAAATCACCCACCATATCCGAGAATATTCTCATCATGCGCTGCTGGAAGGTACCAGGGGCACTACATAACCCAAAGGGCATGCGCTTGAAGGAAAAAGTGCCAAATGGACAAGTGAAGGTTTTTTTCCTTGATCCTATAAGGAGACTTCGATTTGATTATACCCTGAGAATCCATCAAGGATGCAATAGAATTGATGACCCGCCACTCGCTCGAGGACTTGATCAATAAAGGGTAAGGGGAAATGGTTATTTTTGGTACAAGAGTTGAGCTTCCTATAGTCAATACAAACTCTCCATCCACTACTGACCCTTCTTGGAAGCATCTCTCCATCCTTGTTGGTTATTAATGTGATTCCAGCCTTCTTTGGAACCACATTGGTTGGGCTAACACACTCACTCTCACCTATAGGATAGAGGATACCAGATTTTAAAAATTTCAAAAGTTCTTTTCTCACTACTTCCATGAGATTAGGATTGAGTCACCTTTGTGGTTGACGACATGTCTTTGACTCAGATTCAAGAATAATTCTATGAGTCCCGATAAGTGGGATAATCCCAGGGATATTAGATAGGGTCTATCCAATGGATTTCTTGTGTCTCCTAAGAACATCTAGAAGCATCCTCTCATGATTGGCTTCAAGGGAGGAAGAAATGACAATAGGAAAGGGTTGATTGTCCCCTAACCAAGCATTCTTTAGTGATTAAGGTAAGACTTTAAATTCAAGATCAGATTGGTCATGACGTTCCGAGAATAGATGAGACTTTATATTGAACATAGTTTCTTTGTTCAGATTTCTTGAAAAAATTGGTTCCTTGTGAACAGAATTTTCATCCACTAAATTTTCCAGAGTAGTGTCATGAATGGCTATGGACTCAATGTTATTGATTTCATCCATGGTATCATTGATTGGTGATTCTAGAAATTCATCAATAGAGTTGTCTGAAATAGATTCAATCCAAGGAGGCAAATTTCCCTCATGTGAATAAAGAAAATCAATCTCTTCTTGACATAACCATCCTTCGGTAACTCCTTGATGTTCATTGAGTTAATTATCAACACTACCAATCCAATTAACCTCATGGATCTATTAATCATCCCCAATTTGAGACTTTTCATTGTAGATGTTCAAGTCTAGACTCATGTTCCCAAAGTTGATGGTCATGTTCCCATTTCAGACTCGGATTACAGAGTTGACTGTTGCAAGGAAGGGACGACCAAGTATGATTGGGGTTTGCTCCCTAGGACCTAAGCTTGGGTGATTGTCCATAATAATGAATTCAGCTGGGTAAATGAAATTTTCAACTTTAACCAAAACATCTTTTAAGATCCCCTTTGGAACTCGAACACGAAGATTAGAAAGTTGAAGAGTGACAGATGTGGGTTGGAGTTCTTCGAGCCCTAACTGACAGTACATGGAATAAGGAATGAGGTTCACACTAGCACCTATATCACACAAGGCTTTGACAACTTTGTTATCTCCAAGTTAAAAGTTTATGTAAGGGCATCCTGGGTCTTTCATCTTAGGAGGAATGGTCCCTTGAATGGTGGTACTCACATTAGCAGCCAAAAGGACTTGGTTTTTATGTGAAAATTTTGTTTTAAAAGTGCACATGTCCTTAAGGTATTTTGAGTAGGAAGGTATGGTTTGGATGGCATCGAGAAGGGGAATGTTCAACTTGACTTTTGAGAATATTTCCCTCAATGTTTCACTCAATTCAGGCTTGTTTTTTCCCCTCATCTGTTGAGGAAATGGTGCAGATTGTGGAGTTGTTTGTTGAAGTGTTGTTTCATTCAGATTATTATCAGTTTCTTCAGTTTGATCATGAAGTTCATTTGAATTTTCATTAGATTTTGATGCTTCACATGGTTTCTGACTTATCTGTTCAGGTTTTTCAATTGATTTCCCACTTCTTAAAACTGTCACAGCCATTAGTTGTTTGTGAGTTTTTTTAGTGAAACGTGTCTCTCCCCTTGATGTTTGTTGTGGACTGGCCTGTGTGGGCATGGGTGCCTTTCATGTTTTTATGGTTTGAAGTTCTTGTTTAATGGATGAGAATTCTGAGTTTATTTTGTCCATTGGTTTTCACAGTTGTTCTAGTAGGCTTTGTTGAACATTTTGGGTTGGTGCTTGAGCTTGTGGGTTTATCCTAGGAGGATACTTTGGTTGTTGGATAGGTTGTTGAATGGGTTGATGGATAGGTTGTTGATATTAGACATGAGGATATTGGAATTGGACCTGTTGTGGTTGGAACTGATTATGAGGTTGAATGTTTTGTTGAGGGTATGGGTTTATACATTTTTGTTGTGTTGGTTGTTGATTGTCCTTCCAACGAAAGCCCGGATGGTCATTATACCTTGGATTGAAGGTGTTCGTGAATTGTGGCTTTTGAAAGTTCATTGCATTAAATTCTTCTGGTGGTCCTCCTAAAAGAACATCCTTGATGGAAGGAATGGTTGGGAAATTATTAGTCTTGTGGTCATTCTTGTCACAAATTGTACAAACAAGCTCAACAGTTTGGGTTTTGTGGACCTTCCTAAGATCAATCTCCTCAACTTTCCTCGTGAGTGCAGTAAGTTTTGCTCTAAGGTTTTCTTCTTCTCTATGATTGTAAATTACACCAGATTTGGGTGGCTTCTCATAGTATAGTGATGTTCCCCATGTTTGGTTTTGTTCAGCAAGATTTTCTAGATACTCGTAAGCATCATTTGGGGCTTTGTTTTTGAAGGTTCCATTACACATCATACCAAAGAATTGTTTGTTTCCGGGACCCAACCCTTCATAGAAATGTCTCACTTGTTCTGGGAATAAGAAACCATGGTGCGGTACCATGTTTAATGTGTCCTTGAACCTTTCCCATGTTTCATAGAATGTTTCTCCCTCTCTTTCAAAAAAGTTTTGTATGCTCTTTTTAATTGCAATTGTTTTGTGATGGGCGAAGTATTTTTTATAAAATTCTCGTTGAAGTTGGTCCCAAGAGTGAATGTATGATGGTATCAAATTGATTAAAAAATTATTTGCTCAGTCCTTAAGGGAAAAAGGGAAAAGTCACATTTTAGCAGATTTAATTTGATTTGGTGGGAACATGGTTTTGACAATGTCATTAAATTCTTTAACATGAAGGTAAGGTATCTCAGACTCCATCCCATGAAAGGTTGGAAGGTGGTTCAGGACATGGGGTTTGAAAACATATAGAGAATATCCTATGTAATCATGCCTAATGCATGAGGGTGCATTGGTCCAAGTTGGTGTGAGGTAGTCATTCATGGTCGGGTCTGCAACAATTCCCAAGTTAGGGTCTTGCCCGTTATTTTGGTTCCCTCCCCGGTTTATGATTTGGTTTTGTGGTAGATTCTCCATTGTATCGAACTCAACGTCTGAATTTGGAGTATTAGGAAGATTTGGATCTGAAGGAAATAGACATCTTTTAGTGCTTGACTCCCCAGACTTTGGAGTAACCACCCTAACTAATCTGTTTGAGTTATCGCGGGTGTAGGCGGACATGCGCCAAAAGAAAAAAAAAGCGAGAAAGGGAAAAGATAAGAGAATTTGGATGAGAATAGAAGAATGGGGGTAAGAAAAGAATTTTTTTGGACTAAGGAACTTACTTGGTCCCCGGCAACGGCTCCAAAATTTGGTTGCGCCAAAATTTACCCTACTGGTAAAAGCATTCGATGTAGTACATGTAGGGGTCGAATCCACAGGGACCAAAAAAGTAAGCTTGAGACACTATGATTGTGTGAAGGATGGGCTATGAAGTAGCCGACTTTGGGTTTGATTTTGGATGGTTTTTAAAGAACACTAGTAAACCTAAGTGAATTCAATTAAATGGAAATGAGTTGATCTTAGGATTATGCTCGGGGTGGATTGAATGAATTTTACTTCATTAGACAATTTTGGTTTTATTAATTTTTGATGAATCCATTCTTCAAAAATAACATTACATTCATCATTTTCTGGTTTGATGCTTACTAAACACAATTACTATTCCCGTATACACTTATAGAACCAAATTAATGATCTCCCTAAGGTATATGGTCATTTATTAATTGAATTTAGGTTGCTCAAACACAGTAAAGATGAATAGTAGAAATAATTGAAGAATGGATGTCTTAAATTAATTATCCAATTAACAAAAATTCGTTCTTAAAATAACATTCAATCCAGCCTTTGCATCCTCCTAAGATCATCCCATTAAGGTTTTAGCCCTCCATTGATGGTATACTCTCAATGGTGGGCAGAAGATGGCTAACAAGAATTGGATTAAAGAAATTAAAACTGCGGAAATAACGAGCACTCCTCCGTGTGTGTGAATGAAATTCACACCTATGTGTGAACTAATTCACAACAACACAGAGATATCATTGTTCTTTGTGATAATAAAGTTTTAATAAAATAAATGGAAAATATAGAAGTGAATGAAGTTGATTAAGAACATAAAGATACAAAAAAGAAACTTACATGGAAATGGAAAACATTACAAATGAAATTTGGAAGCATAACCTTACAATGAAACAAGCAACAAAAGATGATATGAAAAATATCCATCCCTATTCCCTTCACCAATAGCTCCTTATATAGGCATATTAAGACCCTTAGGTCTATCCCCCAATAATTAATTCACCCCCCAACAATTAATAGTGTCAAATGGAGGGTGAATAATCAAAATGAAATTGATGTTTCGAATTTGACCCGAAAAACTGTCCAGATTCGTCCACCATATTGACGTGTGAATTCGTAAATGAAGAAGGCTGAATCCGGAGGGGTTGTAGAAGGGAAATATCTTCTTCCATCCGTCCTCTATGATCTGTAAACATTTCAGGAAATTTGGATCATCCGTTTGGATGTTATGGTCTAAATGGTGGGACGGATTTCTGTGCATTAATTTCGGGTCCACCATTTAAATATCAACTTCAGATCCCTTTATCATCATGAAAACATCAGAATTAGCTCTAGCCACAGTTGAATAAAATGATCCTCATATTTGTATCTTTCTACTGTATAAATTTTAGCTTCATTGGGCTTGGTTTCGGGGCCCCACATTTGTTGGATGGGCCTTAGGCCGATTATGATTTTTCCAGCAAGTTTCTTCCTTCAAGCGCAAACTTCCCCATCTTCCTTTGGGATTAATCCAGCGGACCTAAAAGATAAAATGTTTCAAACAAAGTGATGAATCATATCCCAAAATTTCAAATTCAGAAAATGAATATAATATTGTCAATAATCAAATGAATGATTGGGCCCAAATTTGCATTTTAAACATGAATTGCATTTTTGATGAGAAATGAAGTTATATTTATGTAATGCACTAAAAAAAATGTTTATGGACTTTGTAACAATGAGTATAAAGATATTAACAATTAATATTTGCCACTTTCACTGACTAATCAATCCCTCTAGTAACTATGAATTGAAAATTTTCATAATTTAAAACAATTTTCTAATGAATATAACTTTTTATAACTTGAAAAACCAAATATAATAATAATTTAAATGAATCATGATAAACTGTATAATTATACAAGAAAAACACTATGTAATGCTTTATGAGGTCAAATAAAATATCTATCATGAAGATCTATAATGTTGTGGGATAATTTTAAATCCCAAAAGGAATTATTCTATATGTGTATGTTTCAAATGGTCATAAATTTATATTCATCATCTTTAAGTGAAATTGGGGTTTAGAAATTACTAATATAACCATCAAGAAATAAATAATATGATGTTTTATAAAATATTTATAATATTTTGTCTAAGTAAATAAGTGGGTAATTTAATTTTATAATTTTATCATTTAATTTTAGTAATTAATGCACACATTTTACTTATTTTTCACTTGATTTGGAATATTTCATCTAGTTAATTGGTGACAATAGTAATGCATATTTTTTTATAATCCACCTAAATTGGAATAATGAAATATATTAAAAATAGGATAGATATCCATCTTTAAGAATATTTTTATTTTCTTCAGTCACAATGTCAAGGATAAGAATATCTAGTCTTATTTTGGGTTTCAAGATGGGATTACATTCCTTATCTGGATGTATATGTCACATTAAAAAGGTTAGGTTAATAAATTTTATTTCAAATATGACAAAAACATTGCCTTTTTTATTTTCCATAATCACATTATTGATTATTTATTCTTTAATTTTACTTAATGAAATAGAGACAATTTAATGTCAACGTTGATTTTACAATATTAATACACACTTCATTTTTTATAAGATATTTTAGAGGTAGTATAAGATGTTTTATAGGTATAATAAATAATTGATTTTCTTAAATGTTAGGGAAATTCAAAAAAAAATAATGACTCACAACGGTGAAGTGGCATAAACTAACCACACAAAGTGTGGTTGTTAATTAGGTTCAAAACATGAGTTTAAACGTTTTATGGTCATGGAAAAGCTTCATGAATTCAGGGACACTCTTATAAATATTACTATATATTTCCATTAGTTGTGAGTGAAATAATGATGAAAAGGTGAAGTGATCTATTCTTGTGTATGCATTATGTTAATTTATTTCTTACACAAACACGTTTACATGAATTTGAGTTTCATTTTTAAGAAAAGTTATATTTTCATGAATAAAGGATTATGTGAATGATAGTTGTGAAAACATTAAAGAAAAGTGTTTTGTGTACTGTGAAGAAGAATGTTCTATGAACCTCAAGAGGGGAGTAGGCGAACCTTAGGGAATATTGTTACATGAACCACAAGAATATTTCTTTGAAATAATATATTAAATAATAATTATTCATGTGGATGAATGAAGAGATTTATGATACAGTACTTGTGTCTTAAATAAATGTGAAAAAATAAAAATCATAATCTGTTGAAGGAATAATGGTTTTACTTTATAAGAGATACCAACGATCATCCATCTTGTGAATTATGAGTAAACTGGAGTGATATTAAGTCCACTTTAAAAAATATAAAACAAAAATGTTCTTCCATGATTATGATACATTAGCACATTGATGTTATATGCCGCTTATATTATCACAGTTAGGGTGAACTGAGTAAAATTGGTTTGTCTCTTGCATGATTTCATTTCATTGCATAATTTTTCAACAAAAGGAGAAAATAGAGTTTTTTTAATGATACAACAAGATCAATCAGGGCGGTTTTTTATTTCATTATTACCAGATCCCCCTCTTGGTATTTAACTAAGTAGGGATAAAAATACGTAAAAGTATTAAAATAATCAGTGTATATTGACTTGATGATATATCACCATTCATATCAATCTCATAGAAATAAATATGGAAGATATATTTATTGATCTGAAGAAAAACATCTTCAATTAAGTTGTTGGGGTTAGAAATTATTTTATTTTCCCACTTGATTACTATAATCATAAATTTAGAGTTACTAAGAGAAACTTTAGATAATATAAACATGAACATTATATTTATCTTGTAATCATTGACAATTTTTGTATCAATAAAATTTTATATCCATATTTATATTGGAACCATAATGGTCCCAATGTCCAAACACATCATGGGTGCACAATTACTTAAGAAAATATTAATAATTATGATTTTTTATACAATATGGTGTTGTTATATTCAACAAGTTGAATCATGTGTAACATTTTCGTATATAGTCCAATGGATTTTTTATGGCTTACAGATGGCCTAAATATATGGATTCTCATTGGGAGGTAAATTAGATAATAAAATAAAGGAAATATAATTCCATTTTTAACATATTATTTCACTTGTATATTTTTAAATATGGGTTTTTTGGGGTTTATAGAGGGAATGAAAAAGGAATTTCTTGATATGTATTTAATTTTAATTAAATTACCCTTGGTGTTGGGAAATAGTTGACATGGTAGTTATAAAATACTATTATACTATTTTTGGATCGCGTGTGATGGATTTTATGTGATTTTATTCCAAATAAGTTTTTTTACTCAACCTAGTGAAGGGATAAATATCTTCAAAAAAATAACCATGTCCTACGACATGAAACCCACACTATCATGAACCCAATTGAAATGGTGACAAGGCCGAATATTCCACCTCAAGCACATATTTAATTTTCTAGGTCCTGGTGACTAAAACTAAGAGGAAATATATACGATAATGGAATGCATTTTTCTTTATAAACATTAAAAGTTACCCATTCATAATAATTACAATGTATGAAACAAAAATGAATAAACATGAATGCATAAACATATAATATCACATCCACTATTCATATAATACAATACATATCCCCTAACAATTTATAATAAGGGATAAGTAAAAATAAAATATGACATCACATTCACTTAGAATATAATATAATGCATATCCTATGACATATTAGTCTAACATGAATAAATAGGGATGCCTATACGTAGGATATCACATCCAATAATACTACAATATAATACATATCTAATAATAATTCATAATAATGGATAATTAAAAAATTTAATACCATACTATAAAATTAATGATTTTATAACCCCTATAACGCGTGAAAACGAAGATAAATCTGAATCACATAACCATATCCACCACCCAGACCACTTCACATCAAACTCTATATCATCCGCTAATTATTTATCTCTAATAAGACCTTAGACTTAGTCATTGAACCTGGACATATACCTGGTATGATTCACTTCAATTTCACATTTGTGAGTATATCACTACACAAATTCTTGTATAGGGGTGAGTATAAAACAACTCTAAAGAACACCCTTTCATTATATAGCACCCAACCTCAATAACATGTACGCCTTAGTAATTACCAAAATAAAATGTATAATGAGTTTTTTATTCTAAAAAATAAAAATTCATTCATCATTAATCAACCAAAGCCTCACACACCTAAATCCCAACTAGGGTTATCAAACAATTAATGCATCGAAACTGGGAGATTTAACCCCACAAATCACCAGTCAAGATATCTAATGTAGGAGCACCTAACCATGTGTCAGTATCATCTAGTAGAACCAACATCACCTATATATTATTATCATTATCCCCCATATGTATATTTAAGGGAACACATTAGTGTTAAGAAATTAAATTCATATATAAATTATATTAATTCAAATGGCCTACCAATCCATCCCAAGTCATTATTATTAGTTATTATGGCTTCAATTCCAATAAATCATCATGATGACCCCCATTTACTAAAACATCAGATCCCCAAACCAAAATGTTTTGAATATAGCTCATATTCTATGTGGTCTCTATATAATCCCAAAGTCTAGTCTCATAGGGTTATTTCCAATACTAAAATGACAAAGTAGGTGAACTATCAAAATAATGTTGTTATTCTATAATGATAAAAAAAACTATAACAAATTATTACACATTCTAATATCTCTGATACAATATCCTCATATAATGATAAAGGATCCTTATAGTCCCATATAATCTCAAAAAAATATCAATCAGCTCATTAGATCTACTGATCCCACCAAGTAATCATAAAAAAACCTTTTTAGGGTTTTTTATAAACAAATATATCTATAACAAGCCTCTGAGAACACTCTCATAAATCATATAGTAAATTGAATAACTTATCATATAGGAATAAAACATATGTTAATGAACTATCACTATCACTGTAGAGATTTTATGTTTAACACATTTCTAACATTTTAACCCACATTTCATGAATAACTACCAACCTAATTAGAGGAATAATGGAAATTTTATGTGTAGTAAAATTACACTACAATATTAAATCATTTTCATAACCCCAAGTTTTAATAACACTAATTTACAATCACCAAGATCTCTCCATAAGTTCATGGGTCATAGAAATTATTATAGGTTCATGGCAACTTGTAATATTGAACAACATCACAAAATTTTCATGTTATTGTGATCCATCAGGGAAAAAGATTTATCTTACTCTAAATAATGTTCAAGTGTTCCACTGGAAGCACTACTCATGTAATATTATTCATAACCAACATTAATCTATACTCACAAAAATTCATGTCCAAAAACATCTTTTAGAAAAATTACAGTGTTGGGATATCCAAACTGAGCCAATAGAAAATACTATTATAGTTTGTGTGGAAAATAATAGAAATAATTTTCAAAATTTTCTCCAAAATATCATCACCAAATTCTATGTTCAAATATTTAAAATTTAAAATGAAAACCTATAGCGAGTTAAAAGGACAATTAAAAATCACTAGCATGATATATAAAAATAATTTGTAAAATATATTATAAATATATCCAAATTTGATATTGGATTAAAAAAATATATTTTTCTGAAAAAAGTTATTGAAATGGGAGAAAATATGTTATAATAAGGATACATTCATGTGTATTGAAGAGTGGGTGTTGTGGGTCACATGCTTGGTTAGTCCATCATTGACCACCATGAATTGTTCTCCAGTACTGGGTATATCTCGATCCCTCTCCCATTATATGATTATTTTAAAACTTCATTGACATCCCACCTAGTTAAAATAGAGTATTATTTTATTAGTAACACACTAGATCAATTGGTGTTCGTATCTCTCTCTTATCAACCAATCTGTGGTGGTTTAAAAATTGACCACATTATTTTCCTGTCATGCCTAAACAATTGGTATATGTGTCCCCTAAAAACAGAGTATTGTTAAAAATACCCCATATACCACAATTTTTCTTCCTAATCACATTATTTTTGTTAAGGGATATACCACCCCTATATATTTTTTAAGGATTATCAATCTCACATTATTGATAAAACATTTTATATTTTTCATTTTTTTTCTCTTTGGTTAAGGATAGAAGAATTTTTTTCCATCCTTAAGCATCTTTTTTATCCACCTTTAACTATAACTTTCTCTTTTAAATATCTCTTATGTTTTTTTATTTTATATAATTATTATACTTTATATTTATCTCAAAATGGTTAATTCACCAAGAATACTAAGTGCTAGATATATATTAAATAAAAAATAGGATAGCATTGTAGAGAGTGTTTATAGAGTTGAGTGTAAATTTCTCCACTGGAATTAATGTCTGTCAAGGATGACACACAAAATGGTACACCAAAAGACCATATTGATCTATCTTCCATAATGTATTTCAAAAAAGGCGCATTTAATTCCATGTTTTCTCCTCTATATACTTGTTTCACATGTAATCATTTAATGCAAATTTGTTTAAGACAATTTAGCCATCATAGAATATGTATTAATGTGAAATTACTCATCATATTCATTAAGATATCAATACAGATTGTGGAGTAAGATTCATCCCAAATATATATACATTTAATATGGGATTCATTTTTAATAACATAAATCATTGGCCAAATTTACACCTCAATTTTAGATAAATTTCAAAGGAAGTGGTATAATCATCCCCTTATAAACCCAATATATGTTTTAAATTAATCTCCCTAGCTTGAGACACCTATTTTACATATCACCACACCATTTATATTTTCATCAAACCATGTCAAAATCAGTGGATATCACTAGATTAACATCATCATTAATTCTTTCTCGTACTAGTAACACAAAGAGAATATTTGATATTTAAGTAAGGTACATGCTTCTGTATCGAACATATTTGGATCTTATTATCATATTATACCTCCTTATGATTTATAATGTTAATTGTATTTAAGGAGGCTTATTAATTTTCAAATACAATCCCACTCCTAGTATTTCAAGTGAATACAATAGCTACAATTGTGGAAGGAAGTAGTATAATAAAAATATGATCACTAATGATAGCCTCAGTAGTTGGTATCATTAGTCCAATAAATTGATTATATAGACACAAATTCGTAAGGAATACATCATGTAAATAACCCAATATTTTCTATAAGAAACTACTGTGAACAAAGGTGTGTTTGGTATTCTTAGATGCATTCATTTATTGGGAACAAGATGAGACTTACTACAATCAATATTTACGAATATTGTGATCAAGTCTTAATCCATTCCACAAAATTCTCCATTATTGAAGATATCTAGATTGGGAAATAAATGTCTTATTAAATTTATTTATCCCTTTTGGGACATGTGTTTTCTATTTACATTTATTTATATAGAGATGCAAAGTATATATACTACCAGGGATACATTGATTACAAATAAATGTATCTCTATCAATATAAAGAAGGTTTTAATTTTTCTTAATGATATTAGTTGGGTATAATTTCATATATCTTACCAAAATGATAAAATAACATGACAATTTAATTATTCTTCCAGTTATATATAGCATACAAAAAATCTTTCAATGAAATATCTAGCCAAATTGTATTCCATTATTTGTGTATTAATTCGCTATAACCCTTTTTACTAGAGAATTTAGAAATTTAAAAATAATTAATCATTTAATGGTTTCTAAAAAGTCAATGAAATATAAAATAGGTAATAATTATGATACTTAGATTAAAACCTATCCATAAAAAAATTCATAGCATCATTTTTAGAAATTACAAAGTTCCATTTAAATTTAAAAGGAAAAGATTCATTTAAATTTTGATGATACATAATTCCATGAACAACCATTTCAGTTTCATAGGTACATTACTTATAAGAAATAGAAACCATATTCATTACATAGGTCTATCTAGACCTTATGAAGTTTCTAATATTTTTGATATGTCATTTAACAAGGCTACATGGCCATATATAAATTTATAATGAATATACAAACATATTCATAATCAGTCATTAAACCAATAATATTCTCCCTCATTGTGAAATGCCTTTTCCTATCCATTTAGAAATATGGGATTTTTTTGAGGATATGTTCTATAGATTGATACTTTTAGTCTTTTCCCAAAACAAATGGACTCTTAGGTAGCTAAAGGAACCATAAACTCTCTTAACATTGAGAATATAGATAATTATATTCTATTTGGAATTCATAATCCCTTAACCAAATATGATGATTTTTTTCAACATACTTATTAACCAAAACATTATTTGTAATGTTTAAAAATAGCTTTGACATATTTTAAATCACCTTTAAAGGATTCTATAAAAAATAAGACGTCTATAAATATAAAAATTAAATGAATGGGAAAGAAAAATCATTTAATCTCTAATATTTTTATAAAGTCAAGTTTCTATAAGATCATTGAGATATATACTTATGTAATCCTATTAAATTGAAATAAATAATCCTTTAGAGGGGGTATCATTGTCTTAGACCTCTATAACACACATAATAGCATCTTGTGGATCCATTGATAATAATATAAATCTTATAACTCTTAATAATGACAATGGTAAATGTAAAAATTAATTGTATAGACACCCTAGACCTATACTTAAAGGTTCGGTGATAAAAACATACCCATTGCAAATAGAGTTTAATACCATGTGATATAACACATGATAAACAATCATTGTTATTCCATTATATTACATGAATAATATTTTCATCTCCCAAATATTCATGTGATCTTAATTACCAATGTTTTAGTTTCATTAGAGATGTAGCTACATAAAAATTTTATACTACAATACATGCAAAAATTTTTCTACAATCACGCCATAAAACCCCCTTTTATACTCCTTATTTTTGTGGGCTCAAATACTCATTATTGGTAAAACTTATCAAAACTTAATTAGGTTTTATATAATTATAATTTTTTTAAAAATTGTCATTGTAAAAATATTTTTTAAAAAATAATGTGGAAAATAATAGTTATTCATTAGGTATAGTATAAGGGCATGTAATTTCAAATGATCAAACCATGGCATAAGAGTGAAAAATCATGAGATAATTACCATCATCCATAGATCACAACATAATAATATGATAATAAAATGTGGAATAATCTTAAATAAATGAAATTTAAACATAGTAGAGTTGGAAATACAACCTAATTTTGATAACATAGAGGAATTAGTTAAAAACTATGGTACCCTATTGGCCTGGGCTAACAACATGTGTACCCTCTTGGGCTTGGGAGAACTACCCTTTTCCCATATTGGAATTGTTATAATAAAATTTATACCCTATTAGGATTGGTATATTACCTTATTACCATCTTAGTATTGGTATGACAATTTTTGTACCATTTGTGTCTTAGGCTAACAAGTCATGTTCCCTTTTGGGCTTGGGCTACTTCTTGGGTAGCCTTTTCTGATTGGGATACTACATTTATATACTCTTTGTGATCATGAGATATAAAACATACACCATTGAATTGGAGATATATATAGTAACCCACTAACCATTTAATAATTATTCATAATTATATTATCCAGATGAAATTAATACTTCATCTCATCATAAAGAACCCATGCAAAGAAATTGAGTTTTCTAATATTTTCAAATGGTATCACATAGAGTGTCCTTCAGAACTAGATTGGTTGGTACAAAACATTTAACAACAAAAAATGATTATTTTTTAAAAGTAACTTATAGGGTGACTCATGAAAAATTACTTTCATAGATGTAAAAAAAATTAGTTAAAGGGGAAAATATAAGTACATTTAAAAAAAGATAATCCAATTTTTTTAACATAATCAAAACAAGAGGGAGTTAAGGGTCGCATTAAAAATATAAATTTGAGATGTTGAATTGAATAACATTTTCAAAAATTATTTACAATTAAATTTAAATAATATAAACATTAATATAATTAAATATTTTCTGATTTAAATGTTGAGTGTTGATAAAACATCTAATGAGGAACAAAAACCCAATTTTGTTTATATTTTAAATAAAATTACACAAAGAACACATCATAAAAATAAAAAATAAATAATAATTTTAAAAAATAGAATTAAAATATATATTTTAAAAATGATATAAAATAATTTAGCATTAAAATAAAAAGTATATCATTGGTGATAATAAAGAACATGTGCATGGATTAGAATGGCCTTATTCAAGAGGATGAGAATTATTCTAAATAATTCTATAATATTATGGGAATGAAATTATTTATAGAAAAATATTTGAATGAAAATTAAACTTTCCACAATTGATAAAGATAATTTACCAGATTATAAAATATAAGGGTGGAATAAATGATTCATAGAATAAGAAGGATCAATGTGAAATATTATAACTAAATGAAAAGGGACTGATTTAACAGAATCCTTTCCAGTATTAGTAACATTTGAATTCAAAACCACTTATAAGAGTGAAACATATTTGGATATTTTTAAAAAATTATTTCTTAAACATTATTATATGAATACATCAATGGGAAATATATAAACCCAAAATGTAAGAATAGGGGTGAAAATGGTATATGTATTAAACAAACAAAAATGAAATGAGAAAACCCTTACAACTTTAGAAAAACATGATCCGAAAAAATATAAAAAAAAGTTCATAAAATTGATTTAAAAATAAATTTTATTTCATTAAATGTAGTATTTAAGGAATCCATATAGAATTATATAATTCATACAAAATAAATCAAGTGGTGAATATTTAATATGTCTCAAGAATGAAAGTTCAGATGTGAAAGTACCTTAACATTACACTTATATTCAAAAAAATTATTTAACCTCATATAATATAAGAATAACCATATTAATCAATAATTTTAGAAACTTATTAATATTTATTACCTTTTATACTCTTTAATTATTATCATTATTTAACATTTATTAGTTATTTATTTTCTAGGGTAATTTGTTTGGACCATTTCACACATGTTACATAATAGAGATATTAGACCCCATTTATTGTTACCAAGATCATAATTATCATATTATTCCATGAACTATAATATATTTTAATATAATCATTTATGATGTTAAATTTCATTCCATGATACTTTTATATTATTCTTGATGTTTAAATCGGTTTTGAGCTTGTTCTAATATTTTTTTGATGAATTAGTAGTAGAAATTTAATCGATAATATTAATATTAATAATAGAACTCAAAATAAAAAAAATAATTTTTAACTTATTAATTTATAATATTAATATTAATTAAGTATCTATATCAATCAATTTTATAAATTTATATCATTGATTGTGTTTGTGGTTACACCAATTGAAAAAATAACCTGCAATAATTAATGGATGAGTATGATTATGTATTTATTATTATATCATCATTATAGAATAATAATGATATTATGTAGATTTTCTTATAAAAATAAATCATAATTTTGAATATTTGGATGAAGAAGATAAGATGATGATCTATTAGTTACAAAAAAGTAATTGTTTTCCTCTCGATATGCTCATTTTTGGTGGGTAAATTTTGAATGATCATTTATTATTAAAAGTATTAGTTAAATACCCAATTTATTATTACACAACTTTAATAAAGTCATAAACAAATTTTTTTTCATTAACATTTATTATAAATATCCATATAACGTGGTGATGAAAATTGGAATATATCACTTCTTGGAGGTGGTGGTCTACACATACTCATGGTCGATGTTTTCATTTTCCATTGAAGAGGAGGATGGTATAAATATTTTTTATTTTTAATAATATTAATAATATTAATAATACTATATCTAATTTATTAAATAAACATATATAACCATCAATGTGAGGTGGTGCTAAAAATAAATTACGTCATTCATGGAGATGGTGGTCCACATTTAACATGAGCATCCTTTTAATTTTTCGAATGATTTAGAGGGGAATGGATAATGGTTATAACATCAATAAAATAAAATTTAAGAATATTTATTTTACTAATGTCATTATTTTATTATTTTTAAAATGGAATTATATTTTGATTAAAGAGAATGATAAGGAATAAAATTGAAGGTGTGGATTATATTCCTGTTGAGAACCTGAATATTAACTTGAAAGACTTCATTGAAATGGATAAATAATAATTTTTATTGGATCAATAGGATCGATGAATTTTAATAGAATTCTATTAGACATAAATTTTAATACTTTAGGGAGAAATAAGTCGGATAAGATTTTCTTGGAGTGGTGTAATTGACCTACTTTCATTGGTAAAAAATATGGAGTGTTATGTGATGAAACATGACTGTATGAATTTTTAACATGAATGAAAGTTCTAATATATGGTGTTTGAGTCATTTCAAAGTTAGTAAAATTTGATCCTTCTTAATTGACTAATTTTTACTCTAATTATACCTGATTAAAATTTAGCCATGGTAATTATTATCATACTAAAAATATTAGATAACCCCTAATAAAAAATTTCATTGTGGTGAATCCAATATTTGAACAAATTTAACATAATAAAAATTTTAAATATGAGGAATTGAACTTTTTAATAAAAAAATTATTTATAGAAAAAAAACTTCTATAAAAAAATGTCTCTTCCAAGATTAATTGTTTTATTCATATATTACATAATTTAATAATTAAATAAGTATTAATATATATATATATATAATCATCAAAATAGAGTCATAAAATGAGATGAATTTAACTTATTTATATAAAAAATTCAAAATTTTGATAAAAAGTATTCATTAAAAATAATTTTTTTACTGTAATATCATGTATTTACATTGGTAGCTTGTTTTTGTGCATAAAAATTAAAATAAATTTATTAATTATTATAATTTTTTAAAATATCAAAACTATTTTCTAAAATGAAATTTATAATATTTGTATAAACATATTTTAATATAAGAATGAATTGTGGTTAAAAATAATTTTTGCAGAAATATATCTTATAAGAATAAAATGAATTTATTACATTCTAATTAATAACTATTGGATGTTTGTTATCTTATTTAATTTTCTATAATTTAATTTATTTAATAAATTATTTAATTATCATATAATATAATGTTTAATGCATAAAAGACTATTTTTTTGTAAAATATATTTTTTCATATAAAATGATTTTATTAGTTATTCAGCTACACTGATTTAATTCAATCAACGAATTATTATTAAAAATAACTTTTATTTTTCATTATACCAATATTTTATACTGTGATTATTTATATTTGTATAGGAAAAACAAAAAATTACCTTATAAATGTTTCATTTTATAAATTAAATTTTATCATAATATACTGTATCACAATTATTTTTGGTTTGGTGTTGTATGTGACCAAGATAATAAACCCATTTGGTTAGTTTAATGTAAAAATACAAGTATAAAAATCTTAGGGAATTTCATTATCCCACTTAAATAAATTATTTCCTTCCAATTTTATTTTTTACAAACTAATGATGAATAATTAAGGTTATCCATTAGATAATAATAAGTCCACATAAAAATAATAATGAGATATATTCCTTTTTGTCATGGGTAATACTAAGAAACACATATTATCCCTCATAATATGGATATACCCAAACTTTATGTCTTCTCTAATTGTTTGAGCTAAATAACCCTTATGATTGAGTATTAAAACCTACAGAAATAATTTTCCGAAGAGAGTTCTTCATTATCCTTGAACTGATAGATGGTCATAGGTTAATTTGGAACATGAGATGTGATTCACATATTTGAGTAGTTAATATAATGTCTATGTGGATTGATGCATTCCATTTCTAGAATCATTTCAAATTTATCTAATGGAAGAATAATAATATTTCATGAATAATTATTCACAAAACATCAACTTGGGATACCATAATATTGAATGTAGAAGTTTTCTCCAAAAATCCAATATCAAATCATTAGAGATTTTATGCTCTTATAAAACTTCATATATATACTTTAGAGGATATAAACATAATACAATAAAAAATCTATAAATATGGAGTGGAGGATAAGAGTAATGAATTTTTTTTTTCAGCCAAAAAATCTGAGTAGAAATTGGATTTGTAGCTCTCAAATGCTTGTAAGGAGTAAAATTATCATTTTACCATAGCATATGATCTCAGAAATTATTTTGAACACACTGTTGGTCCCAGAATAGGGTTTCTACCCTTATAAAGGAATTTAGTGGTATTCTGAACCATTTAAAATTTCATGGAATAATTAATAAATACTGTTTTTTAAATTAAATATTAATTTATTCACACATGTTTCTTAGACAATATATTTTGAACGTACCTTCATATTTTGATTTAATCATTTAATTTTAGTATGGAATGGGTATTTTTTCAATGTTTCTCATTAACTCATCTGGGGAGTCTGGGCTGAGGTCAGAACCCTTTTTTTGTTTTCTTTTCATTTTATCCTTTTCTTCTTTCCTTCTTTTATTCTTTTCCATCCCTTTTTTCTCACGTACAACCCCCTGTCGGTCTCATATTTCACATGGATTATATATAATGGAGAGGGAGATATAGACGTAGATAAATAGAGGTAGAATAAGTGAGGTACCTCTACATAGCTCTTAAAGAGGTAAATCATTGTGTGGTAGCACGAGATCGAAAAAATAGGTGATGCTTTGGCATATTCTTCCCAAAGTTAGGTTGTTTTTAAATTGTTTCCATAAATCCTTCTAGATTTAACATTTTTAAATTTCAAAATTCATTTTTTTATAAATATGACCATATTGGGTTGATCTATTCATTTTTAGGGGAAACATTGGTTTTGGACTTATTTGAGGGTTTTTGCATTTTTAAATCTTGATCACGTGATGAGTAGATTTAGGAATATAAGAAATGTGTTCTTATTATTCAAGGAAAGGGATATTTTCAAAGTACTTGTAATTTTTCAGAAATATCATGTGAGATTTTTAAGACTTTAATTGGATTATTTAGAAAGAAGACGCTTAGACGACACCTGATTCCGAGGCCCAGTGAGCCCAAAAATAGAGTTTTAATATTTTTTAGTTCATTTAATAAAATGTGAGAGTGAGTTTTTATAACCTTTACACTAGCTCTCAGATCTGAAATCTCAGGGCACCCTTGAACTCATAATGATAGGATTCACCTATAAAAGACCTAACATCAACAGGAAAAGGTCCACTAGAAAAGATAGTATTAAGATATTTTGAATGAAAATTAAAATAATATAGAGGTTATTTTATGTTTTTCTCATCAGCAATGAGAGGTGGCACATCAGCACTGCACCGATGGTGACGAGGTGACCACGAGTCACATTAAATGAAGGCCACTAATGAGCCTCCTAAATGTGCAGAGTAATGACATAATAACTTAAGTGTAATAGATAAGATGTTTCATTAATTATACAATGTAACGACACGATGACAAAGCATAACCAAAACACTCTGACTCGTTTCTCTTTTAATGAGATAACATGTTAGAGAATCGGAGATATAATTTTCTCTAATGGATGGTGATGAAATTACCTCCAATTAATAACTCTATCAAGACAACAATAATGAGACACCTCAAAGAATGGGATCGACGAAAGATGAATCTATTATCCTTCCACCCTTTGAAGGATCACTAGTAATGTGGGATGATGATCAAGAATGGAGAATGAAGGTGTATGATGCTGCTCCTCCCTGATCAAAAATTCTATATTATGTGGGAATTACATTTTGTAATTTGAGTTCCCCAAAATTTATTCTAAAAAATTGAACTCAGATCAACCGACAAATAGGTTGATCGACAGATCGCTTGTTCTTGCAGGTGGGAGCTTATTCTTAGGTTTTTTCATCATGATTAATTTTTATACAATCCAAATCCAATCAACCAAGTTTTAAAGAAACTATAACATAAAGGGTGCGGGCCAACAAAAACATGGCCCAATCCCCTCTGCCTTTGTGAATTATTTTGTGTTATTTTTGGCCACAACTACGAATTGAAGATAAGGAATTTTGGGTGTTGTAATAGGGAATATGGTACCCATAGAGGCCGGATGAAAATATTGTATGAAGAATGGACCACCAGAGTAGACCTGGTGGTCCGATAAACATCTTGCAACTGGATCAGGCAGCAGCGGTGCAGTAGGGACCTCCGACAGTGCACCAAAGGCTGGCAGATAGGGATGGGTCTAGCTAGCTACATCGGTGGAGTGGGCCGCAGCTGGGACCACAGCATAGTGTGCCAGCATGTGATCCAATGAGGGATGTGTGTAGGGAACGGGGGAAGCCAACATAGACGGCTGAGACACACACGAACCAGAAGCCACCTGGATTCTGTGATGGAGGAGACCAACCCACATAGTAGGCCAGGTATGAGTACATGAACCAGCATGCAGAGTGTCTTGGGGTAGAATTGAGCTATCCCGCTTTTGTGGGCCCGACCAGTGGAATAAATCTCGGCCGCTACGTATCCTGGGATGGAAAAAATGGGTTCGCCTATTGGGGGTTGGTTCGGATGGAACTGAGTCGTTGGGTGACCTAACGGGATGAAACCAGGTCGATTGAACCAAGATGAGGGATGTGGGGCCCTCGTTCCAGTTTGGTTAGGTCGGTCGGAACAGGCCTAGACAAAACTATCCCTTATTCACTAAAATATCTATATCTATCAGACCGGGCGTCCCTTTGATGATCCATTTTTAGAATTGGACCCCTGCAACGAGGATGTTCTATTGGCATGATCTAAGGCATCATTAATGAAAGTTGAAATACAATAAATGGATTAATGAGTGTATTCTCTTGGAATCAATAATGTTACGTGCGTGAATCCTACCACAAGATGAGACTTGAAGACTTCTAACAAGTTGGCCCAGGTGACCATGTTGGCCTATAAGACAAGAGACTCTATGTGGATCAGCTCCAAGAGACCATGTTTGGATCAAATCCAACTGACCTTGTGTAGATTAACTCTAACAGACCCTCTGTGGATTATCTCCAAGCGACCCTGTATAGATCAACTCCAAGCGACCTTATATGGATAAGCTACAAGTGGCACTGTGTGGACCAACTCTGATGGCCTAAGTCGAAAGTGTCATACTGTGACCCAACAGACCAATGATACTCATCAGGGATGAGTACCAAAAATGTCCAATGTGTTCGGTGTTACTACCAGTAGCCTTGCTTTTTTGTACATTAGATTATACCCATGTGAGATATATTTCTTCATGATCATGCTGCATGGTATTCTTTTTGGATTCATTAGTGGTCATTAATTTTTGGTTTTGGGTACCTACCATGTATTTCAATACTCACCCATGGATGGTCTTCACCCACACATGTTGTGTCTGGTGAAAAAAACTGAAGTCTACATGGATGAATTGGTTACCAAGGACCTAGTGGTTCCTAGTGAGATCTGGGAGGTGGGTCTTACTTCTACGGCTTCCTACAGCTACTCTATACTTAATCGTAAGGTGGTGCTTTTAGTGGATGACTTTTCAGGGACATTTTTAACTTTCTGGTTTTCAATTTGTCTTTTGTTGGGTTTTTATTATTTTCCATTTCACCTACATCTTATACCTTTACTCAGTGGTTGTTTAGTGGGATGCATGTTTTCCCTTTCCAGTTTTTGGGATTTGGTTGTGTGAGCGAGCATACAGGAACCCAGGAAAATTCTGCCCATTTTCAGGTTTTTTCCTTCTACGTTAGTCACCATCCCCTGGACATTAGTATAGGGGCTTGGGGGAGTCACGACATGGGGCCCAAGTGACAGGTTGTGAAAACATGGCATCAAAGGAGATCAGTTCTACCTCAAGGACAGGTAGACTATTGATTTTTTTTTGGGAAAACATGGTAAATGTATTGAGTTTGTCTTTTAGATTTGGAGAGTCCAGTGTTGGTTTAGTGACCGAAATATCCATACACCTGGACATTGAATTCTGATTTTAGGCTCTATACATAATTATCACTAGTTTCATGTCTCATATTGGAATTGAGTGTTTCCTCATGTTCTTCTGGAATTAAAGATAGATCACCATGTATAATCTACTAACTGTGGAACATATTGATTTTTTTAGGATGCCTACATGCTCACAGCTAGCTACGAATCTGATACATAACCATGAAGACAACCCACCTATGGATGAGGCGTTGGTTCAAGGACCAATACTAGAGATGGCCCCGCTGGGTGGTGCGCCAGTGTTTCCACCACACATTGATCAGAAGTTACTACCAGCACTACCGGTGGAAGATACATGTTGACTCAGTGCCTTTCCCGATTTTCATAGATAGAGACCTCCCAGGTTTATGGGAGAGATAGCTCCCCAAATCACTGAGGACGGGATGGAGGCGGTGACCAGGGTCTTCTAATTAGTGAGGATTCAACTTGACGAGATTGTGATCTTAACTATGAGCCTATTTTAGGGATCTGAAGGGATATGGTGGAGTTTGAAGATTCAGACTCATTATTCAGAGACCCTATCCTGGGCTAACTTCGAGCATCGTTTCTGGGAGGCGTCCTTCCCCGTGACCTTGTGCTCTGTGACCATACATGAGCTTCTTCACCTAAATCAGGGAAACACTTTTGTGTATGAGTAGTCTGTGTAGTTTAAAGACCACCCCCGCTAATGTACTGATATGGTATGGGACCCTTTCTATTGGGACAAGACCTTTGATCAGGGAATCCAATTGGAGATCAGGGCATTTATGATTTCCCTCAGCATCCCCACTCAGTATATAGTGCTAGAACGAGCTCTAATAGAAGAGATATTTATCTAAGAGCAGGCACTGGTGATGGGAGCTACCACCAGGCGACAGGTGGTCAAGTCATCCATGGTGGTCAGCTAAGAGATGACGTTGAGGTCCAAGCGAGCCAGACCATCTTGAAGGTGACCCCACGATACAAAAATTATTGTACGAGGCCATTGGGGAAGTGGGATTGTATCTTCTTCTCATCACTTTCCAAATCTCTAAAACCCTAATCTTTGGATTAAATTTAGGTTAAATATTCAAGGGATTGATGAATTAGAATATAAGGGACTAACTAAGAGTGTGTTCACCCATGTAATTGAGGTAGGTGGCTAAAAGTCATATCCCATGGTTTATTTATGGTTTTTGCATGTGTTGGTTTTTTTCTTGGGTGTCTCTTGGTATGTTTTGATCACCCTTGGAATGTTTAGCTAAAATGGTTATTAATAAGGTAAATGGAAACCATCATGATCCCCGTGGGATGCATCGAGGGTGATGAGAGTAAACTAGGGTCACCCATGGGGTGTGCCGATTTTCATGGACCGAGGGATTTTTGAAGAAACATTGTGATAGATATCTATATAAATAGATTCCTTGATAAACATGATGATGTGATTAATGGTTTTGAATTAGAATCTAGGTGATGCATCTAGGATTAATAATAAGAAAATGTATTTTGGGTTAACTTGTAAATGATTGAAGATATTAATGAAATTGATTATGAGCCCAATAATAAAACCCTAGTGAGATAGGCATAATGAACGAAGCCTAGTTAGATAGGCACAATGAATCAATGCTTAGTGAGATAAGTATAAAAAAATTGGAATTGAGCTAAGTGGATAGATGATTTAGATTGTGGTAAATATTTTAACATATTAAGGCATGATATTAACTCTTATGTTATTGATATGATTTATGTTTACCTTGGGAAATGGTTGTGATGTTGTGTGAATGGTTATTGGATACATATATATATATAGAAAATGCACATGGATTGGTAGAGTGGGGTATTTAATTGAGGTTATATGCCCATGGGTCGAGTTGGACTAAGTCTATTAACTCCAACCCTAATTCATAGGTTTGGGAAGAGGACTGAGGTACTGTCTGCCTAACAGTTGTATCCACACAGACTGAGGCTTTGAGGTGAGGATATAGTTGACATGAGTTAGTTAGTCCAAGTGAGATAGCATAACAGTGTGTTTTCTCAAGCATGTGACTGTGTACATTAATCCTGTGCAATTTTTTTTCTTGATGAACCCATGAAATATTTGTTGGAAATGGTATGTAATATGAAATGGGATGAAATGCTAAGATATGTAAATGGGAATAAATGTTGGTAATGGACCTAAACCAGCTAAGGGACTTAATATTTCCTTATAATTTATTATTAATTTCCACTTTTCATTCACATGTTTTTATACTAGATATTTTTTAGACACCGTTGGTGTAGGCCTATTGAGTTGTACTCACACCCAGCTCGGGCTGCCATTGGGTTCCCAATCAAATATCATGTTTGTTGGTTAGGAGAAGGGAAAAGGAACATGCTAGGCAGTTGGGTTGGAATAGCTCTGTGTGGAGGATTACCTAGACTTGGTGTTGGGACCATTTTTGGGTTTTTGTAGTTTGTATTCTTTTTTGGGTTTATTTACTTTTTCACTTGTAGCATGGAATGGAATATTTATTGTTGGAAATGGTTGTACCCTTTTTTGGGAAATGTTGTTTATGCATTCCCTGGTATTTTTTTTATTATTCAACCATTTGTTTATCTTCTGTTGTAGATTACTCTGATAAAAGGGGGTATACACCTCCCAATTGACTATTTGGACCCTCAATGCAAGTCAAAAACCTTTCGCGTACAGGTAGGAACACTTAAGGCGATGTAACCACCCAGATTAGAGGACCAGTTTTGTGGCTTCCGTGTCAGGGATGTTATAAAGTGTTATCAAAGGTGTTCGTTCTTCGCCTTCTCTAGAATCTTATTATTTGGGGATGGTATAAAAGATATTATGAAAGTGTCAAGCCATGGTAATGAGCTCATGCATTTGAGTAGCTAACCCATGTACGGGTGAAAACCCAAGTCACCCAGGGTGGGAGTTGTTGTTCTTGATTGTTCGACATTTTAGATGATGATATTTTACCATTGGATGATGCACATGTGGTGTTATGTGATGGTTTTTTGATATTTGTCTCATGGACTCAATGACATGAGGTTGTTCATTCATGGGTCATTGTAAGAACCTAGATGGATAGGTGACATGCATCATGGTTGGAACACATGGGTTGGGTGTGTAAGTCATGAAAGATGGAATGTACTTCACATATTGATAAGTGAAAAGCGAAAATATCATAAACAAAACAATGCAAGTTGTGAGGATAAATTAATGATATGTGATGATTAATGAAATATGTGCAATTAAGGGTTTTTAATGAATTAAAAATGTTTTTTTGACATGTTGTGTGAGCCTTGTGGTGTTGTATGGTTTTTTACCCCATGTAGACCATACCCCATAGTGATGATGGTCGGGTTGATGTTTTCAGAATGTTAAGGTTGCTTGGGATGTTACATGTATGGAGGGTTGTTTTGGCTGGTTAAGGGGATTCTTGATATGATGTTGTGAAAGATTTATGGTATGTGTTATAAACATTGTGTTTGGAAATATAGATAAATGCTACCATGATGTCAAGAGGTGGTTGGGAAACTATAGGATTTTGCTGGGAACACTCCTCTAGTAGAAAAGACAGAGAATGTGGTGATCTAGGAATGTAGAGAAGGGATGTTATGGGAGACTTTTTCTCGTTTTATGAAAATTATGGATTGTGACGTAGGGTGGGTTGCACCTAGTATGTTTTAGAAGACTAGAGAGTTTCAATTGTATCACCCAGTTACCATTATTGAAGAGGGTGGGCTAGAGGTAGCATAGTTCTAGATAGTGTCTTTCTAGATGATACCTGATCAGCTAGAGACTTCTATTGGGAAGAGACTCAAGTTGGAAGCTTATATGTTGTAGGTCCAAGAAAAGCATTAGTGGGACATCTGGGCTCATACTGAGTAGGCTGAGGGCATGTTGTGGAATGATTTCTAGGAAACGTTTCTGGAGAATTTTTACCCAGATACTTTGTGGCATGAGTAGGCTACAGATTTCATGAGCCTGAATCTAGGATTTATGCTGGTAATGCAGTATTCTGGCCAATTAACTAACCTTCTATGCTTTGTTACAGTGTTGGCGGGGTGTGAGGCAGTAGTTTCGAGGAACTTCCAGGATGTGCTGAGACACGAGATCAGGTCTCAAGTTAATATATTTTTCTTAAAGAGGTTTACAGAGGTAGTGAATTAAGTGTTGATATTAGAAGGGAATTTTAATGGAGATTCAAGAAGTGGGCCAATCATGCCAGCTTGGGAAACAAGTGGTGCAGCTTCCAAGGGCTGGAAGCATCTTTTTGGAAGTTTTAATTATGGAGAATGTGTGGAAGGTGGTAAAAAGAGAGGGTCAACCTCTCACGATGGTGATTAGGTTTTCCTCAATTAGTGTGGCAGGATGGGGCACATGCGTGACCATTTTCCTAAACCATCATTTTAGTTCTGGTCATGCAGCATATTGGGACTCATGGAGAGGTTCTTCAAGAACCCTCATTAGGTGAGCATGGATGTTGGTGTCAGGAAGACTCCAAGTGGAGGAATGGGATTGGTTTCTCTATATCACACATGAATTTTGAGATCCACAGGTCGTACTAGCTGGTGTGGTGGGTGTGGAACTCCGGGGAAGGATCACCCACATCATCAAGGAAATGTAGCTTTAAGCACACAAGTTGGAGCCCATGGTAGAGGGGAATTCCATCTTCATGCATTTTAGTCGTCACCCGGTGTTGGTGAGCCTGGGCCATCAACTTTACGAGGTACAATCCATGTAGATTATACTTTTTCTAGTGATATGTTTGACAATGGTTCCACAAAATCTTTTATTTCTTCATATCTTATGGTAGCGTTGGTTTTTCTTCTAGAGAGTGTCTGTGGGGTTAAGTCAATTGAAACTCTGTTGGGCGTACGAAAGGAAGATTTCAGGTAGTGTAAGGGATGTGCTCTGGAAGTCAGTGGGTATTATTTCCTATGTGACCTTTTCATTCTTAAGCTTCCTAGATTTGACCAGATTTTGGGGATGGACTATTTGGGGTTGTATTGGGCGCACATAGACTTTTATTATCATAGGGTATTGTTCAAGTCACATGAGGGTAACGCCTATGTCCATCGCAGAGATTTGGATGTTCAAGCTAGTTGTACGGGACAGTTTTCCTAGTAGTTGGGTAAGCTCATGGCTCAATTAAATTTTAACATCCTTGATGATGAAGAATGGGAACATTATATCTTCTCTCTAGTAGTGGTTTAGTTTCCGGATGTGTTTCTTGAGGATTTCTCAGGGCTTCCACCTAAGAGGTATGTTGAGTTCACGATTGATTTACTACTGGGAGAGGATTTGATTTCAATTCTGCCATACCAAATGGAACCGAAAGAGCTCTAGGAGTCAAATGTTCATCTTGAGGAGTTTGATCATAAGGGTTTCATACATCGTAGTATATCTCCTTGGGAATCACCTATGATTTTTTCAAAAGAAGGAAGACGGGCTGTTAAGGTTATTTGTTGATTATCAGATGTTAATCAGATGATACTGAAAAAGTGGTACCCTATTCCTAGAATTGATACCCTATTTGACCAGTTGAGGGGTACATCGATCTTTTCTAAGATTGATCTAATATTATGTTATCACCAGTTTAGGGTGAGGTCTTCGTATATACCGCTGAAAACATTTCGGAGTCGGTATGGGTTTTTTTAGATTGTGGTGATGCCGTTCGGATTGACTACTGAACCGGTGGTGTTCATGGATTTGATGAACCAAATATTTCATTCATATCTGGATCAATTTTTGGTTGTCTTTTTTGAAAACATCTTTGTGTACTCGAAAACCCATGACGATCATGCCCCACATCGTTACATCATTTTGAGTACACTTAGAGAGCATCGGCTATATGGAAAGCTATCAAGTGTCAGTCCTGGATTGGAGACGTGCATTTTCTAGTTCACATAATCTCTAGGTAAGTTATGTCAAATGATGAAGAGAATTTGTAGGTTTTCATGTATTGAGAGCAGCCCAAGAGTGCTTCAGATGATCATATATTTCTAGGTTTGTCCGGGTATTATAGGAGGTTCATCTAGGATTTCGCTCACTAGGATAGAGCATTTTCAAGTATGAACAGAAAGGGAATCAGGATTGAGTGGTCTGAGGCTTGTGAGAATTCCTTTAAAGAGTTGAAAATTTTATTGAAGAACGCGCTGATCTTGATCTTACCTGATCCAGTTTGAAATTATGTCCTAGTTTGTTGTGCCTCTAGTATCAATCTTGGGGTTGTGTTGATGTATGATGTGTTGGTTGTGGATTATGGGTCGACGCAATCGAGACACCCTGAGAGGAATTACCCCACTCATGATCATAAGTTGGGTGCATTGGTGTTTTTCATAAAGTGCTGGAGTCACTACTTGTTGGGGGAATGGTTTGTAGTTTTAACTGATCAAAAGAGTCTAAAGTAAATATTTTCATAGCAGTATTTGAAAATTTGACAGAGATGATTGGTTGAGTATCTCAAGACTTTCAACCTTGAAATGGTATATAAACAGGGTAAGGGGAACTATGTTTCTAATTCTTTAAGTAGGAAGGATCAGAAGTAGGTGGTTTAGTAAATAATTACTGAGTAGAAGGTTATGGATCTTTTCGTAGAGGTACACCTGGCGGTTTAGGATGAAAATGTTCAGATGAATCTTGCTTCAGTGGTGGTTGATTCGATTCTTTTGAGTATAGTTTTGAAATGTTAGCTCCAATTCCTGAATTTTTTTCCATGATGGAAAGACTTAAATGTGGGGATCCACCTTCTGGTTGGGCCCTCAGTTTGGATGGGGTTGTCTGTGTTCATGTTCATGTGGTTCTATTGGAATGCATTCAGGAAGAGTAGATGCATGTGTTCCATGCATCAAAATGGTCAGTGCGTCCTAGTTTTACTAAGATGTATCATGATATCCACAGAAAATTTTGGAGTTCATTAATGAAAAAGGATGTTATGGGATTTGTGGAATAGTGCCAGAACTATCATCAGTTGAAGGCTGAGCATCAACACCCAGGTGGTTTGTTACATACATTGACCATTTTAGAATGGAAGTTGAAGGATGTGACGATGGATTTTGGGGTGGGTATTCTGAAAATACCTTGGAATAATGATGTAATCTGGGTGGTTGTATACTCTATAATGAAAGTGGCTCATTTTTATGGTTTCAGGATACTTACACAGTTGACCAGTTGGGTGAGTTGTATGTTCAAAAATAGTATGGTTTTGTGGTGTAACATGAACTATTGTTTTGGATTGTGATCCTCATTTCACATCACACTTTCCACCCACAGTCGAATGGGTAGTTAGTGTGTAAAATCCAAGTGTTGAAAGATAGGTTGAGGGCTTGTGTGTTGGATTTTTTTGGTTCCTGGGAGATGTTCATGTAACTTGATGAATTTTCCAACAATAATAATTGTCAAACTATGATTTATATGGAAATATTTGAGTCTATTTATGGGAGGTCTTGTAGAACTCTGTTTTGCTGGTTTGAGGCTGGTGAAACTAAGGTGTTGGGACTGAGTCTCATGCAGTATACATTAGAGAAAGTTGAGTTTATTTGGATGTGGATGGAAATGGCTCAGAGTAGTCCCAATTCATATAGAGAGATGCATGATGTTTTTTATTTGTCACAGTTTCGGTGGTATTTCCCTGACCCATATCATGTTTTATATGTTTCTGATGTTTAGATTGAGGCTAATGCATCCTCTGAGGAGAATCTGGTATGTGTGGTGGAATGTGGTGAGAAAGTATTAAGGGGTTGTGCATGTGTTGTTTTGTTCTTGGGTGTCTCTTGGTATTTTTTGATCAACCATGGAATGTTTAGGTAAAATGGTTATTAAGAAGATAAATGGAAACCCTCACGATCCCCATGGGATGTGTCATGGGTGATGAGACTATTCTAGGTCTACCCATGGGGTGTACCGACATTCTCGGACCAAGGGATTTGTGAATAACAAGTGAGATTGTCATGTATTTATGTAGAGCCCTTGAATAACATGTTTATGTGATTGATGTTGTCGAAGTAGAATCTAAGTGATGCACCTAGGCTTAGTAAAAACCTAAGGTGTATTGGGTTAACATGGAAATGATTAAATATCTTAATGAATTGGATTATGGTCCCAGAAATGAAGCCTAGTGAGTGAGGCATAATGAACGAAGACTAGTGAGATAGGAACAATGAATTAATTCTTAGTGAGATAAGCATAATAAAAGGTGAATCGATATGAGTGGATAAATGATGTCAAATGTGGTAAATGTGTTAATGGGTTAAGGCATGGTATTAACTCTTATGTTATTATTAATATTTATGTTTGACAAGGGAAATTGTTGTGATATTGTGCGAATGGTTAATGGATACATATATGTGTAGCATGTGCACATGGATTTGTATTGTGGGGTGCTAACATGAGGTTCTACGCCCACATGTAGAGTGGGAATTGGGATATAAACTCCAAACCAAAGGAACAGGTTAATGAATAGGACTAAGGCTCTATTACCCTAATGGTTTCATCCACTCAGGCTAAGGCTTAGAGGAGGGGATATAGTTGAAATGAAGAAGATAGTCCTAGTGAGATAGGATAATAGTGTGTTTCCTCATGCATGTGATTGTTTACATTAATCCAATGTAACTTTTTGTGCTTGATGAACCAATGATAAATGTGTTACAAATGGTACGTATTGGGAAATGGGTTGAAATGGTAATATATAGAAATGGTAATAATTATTGGAAATAGAACTAAACTGGCTAAGGTAACTTAATATTTCATTGTAATTTATTATTCACTACCCTCTTTCATGCACAATTGTTTATACCATATATTTGTTCGACACTGTTGGTGGGGGCCTACTGAGTTGTACTCACACCCTGCATGGGCCGCCATTGGGTACCCAAGAATACTTCATGTTTTCAGGTCAGGAGAAGGGAAAATTCCCTTTTTAGGTAGTTGGGTTGGCACGAGTGTGCATGGAGGAGGACATGATCTTGGTGTTGGTACCATTTTTGGGATTTTTCTTGTTTTTCGTCATTTTGGGTTTTGTTCAATTTTTCACTTATTACATGGAATGAAATATTTACTATTGGACATGGTTGTACTGCATTTGGGGAATGGTTTCTTATGAATGATATGGTATTATTGGTTATTATTCCACTATTTTTATCTGATGTTGTGGATTACTCAGATAAATGGTGGTATACTCTCCCCAATTGACTATTTGGACCCTTGCTGCTACTTGGAAACCATTGGCATATGGGGAGGCACACTTAAGGTCATGTAACCTCCTGGCTTGGAGAACTGTTTTTTGTGGATTCCGGGTAGGGGACTTTACATCAGAGCTTGAGATTAGGGGTATCTTGTTTAGGTAATTACAATATGTTTATGGTAATTATTATAATCCACTTTATTGATAGTCATTAAATATGATTTCTCTTATTCCTTTAGATTAATGAGGTTACTAATTTTGGTTATCATCATTAACCCTTATTTTGGTTCTATTTTTAGAACAATCTCCATACTCCTTAAAATTGAATAATTGTACTATGATTTTTTCCTTATGTGGAGTTTTCCCTCTATACATTTCCTTAATTGGCCTCTTCTTATCCTTGTGGAATTCAAGTGCTTCCTAGTCTTTTCTTCCAAACATGAAGTATTTACCAATTCCTTAGAGATAGTTTCCCCTGTCTATTTCAAAATTGATGGAATATAGAAAGATTCATTTTATTTATTCGATGGGATTTATCAATTGAATTTCTATAAAATTACATTTTCCATTTTTTTCTTCTAGAGTAATTAGAATTCTAGTTGTCTATTTACACCTTAAGTGAACATAAAATAATTTAATCATAGCTTATAAAGTCGCCTGTAGATAATTCATGGTGAATAATTGGTTTCGAGACACTAACAAATCAGTAAAACATTCTCATGGGGTTAAGGATAAAAATTAAAGCGTTCCTTATAATTCTCATGATGTTTTGTTTATAGGTTCTAATATAGGCATCCTCTTTTTATTTCAACTCTAGAGATTCTTTATCACTTTGGTGTGAAGAGTTCAAGGAAAATATTTTGTGATGATAATTATTTTTGAATCCTCCCATTACATGGCTTCAATTTAATCCTTTGCCCTAATGTTTTTTTTAAATTTACGTTATTGATAATCTTCGACATCTACCCAATAATCTTCTAAAATTATTCATTCCTATTATGATCTCTATAGAAAAAGAATATCTTTTCAATTTCATTTATCTACATCTTAGAGATTAATGTATTGAATTGCCAACCAAATGAGGGTACACACTGCACATTAAAATCTTGATATCAAGATTATCATTTCTTGTTCATTTAGGATATCAATAAGGTTTTAATTTTTGTTCAGAATCTCGGATAACACTTCCAAGAAGTTTTTCACTAAATTTTCCATCACATTATGTTGCTCATTTAGAAAATCACCACATTTCCCATCACATCAATTATTAAATTAGTTTATCATTTTTCCATAAATGTATTAAGGGAATTTGAGGTTTGAGAAAATTAATAAATACATAAAAATAAACTATAATATTAAAATAATTAATATATAATTTATCTGTGTAAACTAACTTATGAATCATTTTGTTTCAATCTTGGTTTTCCATGTTTTCATTCCAATTTTCTTCTCTAAAATAAGTTATTATATATTAATTCATCAAATTAAATTTTAATCTCTTTTAATGGTTCATAAAGATAATGTAAATCACAATAGATTATCCCCTAGTAATTTTAAATGAGGAATACTGTTAGGCCTCTTAAATGTTCTCTGGGTGGATATTAATTTAAGACTCAATAATCCATTTTAAGGGTTATTATTCATAGCTAAATCTATTCCAGATCGTGAATACACTTTTTTGTATCCACTTGGGATTTTATTTATAGGAACCCACTCACTCGAAAATTTTATAATTTTATTTAATATATTATTATACATAGACATTTACATAGGGTTTTGATTAATGTTATCTAATTCTAATCTGAAAATTACTATAAGAATACCCAAATATTACTAAACCCTACTATAATACAAACTGATGCATTGAAAACAAGAACCCCTAGGTCTAGTTTTAAAAAATATATCCTTTACATATAGGCCTTAATAACATGTGATACTAACAAAGTTAAACAATTAGAGTTATTTCTTTATCTGACATGAATAATTTCCTCATCTCAAAAAAGTTTTAATGATCATGAAGAAAATGGGATTAGTGTATTTGAATATTAGATACATGAAATAATTATTCTATAAAAATTATAATCATATATCTATAATCACAACACAATAGACCCCCATCTAGACACCTTAGAGGTTATAATTATGTTCATAACTAAGGGAATTAAAATCAAAAGAATAGTTGAGCTCAAATGCTCGATAAGGGGAAAATATATCAAAATTACATCAAGGGTTAGGTTATTAAAATGTATTAAAATGTTATAAAACATGATCATGAGTGAAATATATACATAAAAATGACATCAAATAATAAGATTTGTTTATTAGTAATAGAATAAGGATATAGAATATCAAATTATCAGACCATGGAATAAGAGTGTAGAATGATAAGAAAATAACCATGATCCATGGGTTATAAGAAAAGTATATAAAAAAGAAAGGTAGAAAAATCTTATACATATTAATAGATAATTAACCACAACCAGCCTCCCAAAACATAGTGGGTTCTCGATAATAACCTATGTACCATCCTGGTAATGGGGTAATAACCCATGTACCCTATTTGTATTAGACTAACAAACCATATAACCTCGTAGGCTTGGGATAACTACCTGTATACCCTATTAAGATTATACTATATATTTTAACTCTATTTTTACTCCTTTAACAACCATTGTATCTATTGTATTTAGGGATAACAACTTGTAAAACCTTTGGGTTTAGGAAACCACTCGTTTACCCTTTTTTCCTTGGCCTACTACCCATGAAACCATTTTTATATCATCAGATATAACACAATAATCAATGAATTATAGAAATTTATAGGACCCAACCCATCACATAAAAATCATCCGTACATATGTTATACAAATGAAATAAGTCATTTATCATGTCATAAAATTCCCATAGAAATAAAATGTTTTTCTTCTCATTTCCAAATGGTATCAAATAAAATAACCTTCAAAATCAGATATAATGACAACAATGATTTAATCACCCCAAATAATTATTTCATAAGGGAATATAGAGGTTTATTCATAAAATATAACCACAAAAACATAGATATTTTTGGTAGAAAGGGGAAACTATAAGTGAATTTTAAAAAAAAATATTTCTCAAATTTTTTTTGTCATAATCAGAAAAATATTATGTTACAGTTCACTTTCAAAAGTTACATGCGTGAAGATGACATTAAGAACTTTTTAAATAGTTATTTTGAAAAAAATATCAATAATAGATACTTGAAGAAGGAATAACTTGTTTTCATTATAAATTTTATGTGGAAGATAAAATATATTTTCATGAAGGTAAAAAATAGTTTTTGTTTATAATTTAAAATACCTTAATTAAAAAACCACATTCTAAAAATGAATAATAAAACATAACATTGAAATAGATGAAATAGAAATGTAATGGTTTTATGTTATAACACATAATTGGTATTCCAAATAATAAGGAAAACATTGGAGGGAAGGAATAACATTGAAACCAAAGATAATGGACTTATTCAAGAGGATGTTAATTATTTTTAAAAACCGTACACATTTTTGAGAAAGAAATTATACCATGATGAAAATTTTAAATAAAATTTCAATTAAACTGGAGAGAAACTGGAAATACCATGTAAATAAATCTTAGTGTGGGATAAACCAACAGTTTGATAAATATGTTCAAGATGAAGCATTATAACTAAAATGAAGGGGTTGATTAAACATAATCACTTCCAACTCTGGAAGCTTTTGAATTCAAAACCTCTTAAAAGAGAAAAACATAGTTAGATTTGTAAATCCAATGAATTTTCAAAAAAGTATGATAAACGTACATACATTTATAGTATATACACCAAAAAATGACTCAACATCAGAAAATGATGTCTGAATTAAATAAGCAAAAAATGAGATGAGAAAACCCTTAAGGATTTAGAGGCGCATGAATCAAAAAACCCATGGAAAAGTGAAAATATGATGGATTTATAAATCCATTCTATAAAATTAAATTTATGATGAAATTATTCTATAGGTAAGTATATAAAAAACAATAAATAATGATTTTTTTATAATATTATAAGTCTCTAGGATGAAATTTGGGTGGAGTATGTTATGTTACCTTTACTTTCAACTTCCAAAAATTTGCTTTATCATCCTATATCGTAAACATAACAATTTTAAGAATTTAATTGAATGATTTAGGTATGTTTTGTGATACAAAGTTGTTGATACACATGGTCATGAATTTCCAACATAAATATGGTTTTATAAGAGGTTCTTTATTAAAGTTTACTTAGTAAAAATTGTGCCTCCTGAATTTACTCATTTTTAAACTTATTAACCTTGATTAAAAATAAACCTTTTTAATTATTTTTATTCTAAAAATGTAATACAAGACGTCATACTAAAATGGTTTTAATAGAATAGTGAATATATCCTTTTAACTTCCAAAGGTGCCTTCTTAGTTTTATGTTATGATAGTCTTCAATATAGATAGGTATATTTTCAAGAAACATTGGATTATTGTCCCCTTTCATTATTATAGAAGATTTTAATGTCAATAGTGATATCAATTGAAATATAATATTGAGAGGTGTAAACGATGGTCTTGGATTCAAATGAAATTGATATCCTTTATATATTTTTTTTTCTTATGGAGGCATTGAAAAACAAGAGTTCTTTTCCCATAAATAATCAGTTTCTCATTGTACTAGTTTTATATTAACCTCTCCATGAGGTACAGAAGAATTAAATATTTTAATTTAATCAAACCCCCTAAAGATAAGGGGAATCTTGTGATTTATTAATATATTTTAAAGAATATAGCTTTATTTAACCTCCCATAACACATTCATTATGTTTGGAAAAGTATGACTTACTCTATTCTCATAATATATAGTATACCCTTTTAAGATCCCTTGCTGCAATATAAAGATGTATTTCAATTTACATAGTCATCTATACCTAAATTAAAATTTTACAATACCAATGAATTATTATGCATGTATTAAGTTGTAATGTTATAGGAGAGAGAGACATATGGAATTAATCTAATCATTAAAAATAAGAGGATTATGATTAGAGTTCAAACTTGTAATAGTAAAACTAGATATCTCTATAGCTACATTGTTATTGTTAATATAATATAGATAACTATTAAAATTTATAGCATATTTTCCATTCAGTGTGTACTTGTCTATAGTAAACCTTGTTCCAAAAATAATAACATTAATATTGTCATAAATGTTAACACAAAAAATAAATTCATCGGATGAAATCTAGGTAAAATTGGATCCGATAATCTCTTCACACCTTATAGAAATACTGAATTCATTAATGGGAGCATTTCCAAGCCATTGGTATTTCTGAAACATTATATTCATTTAATATTTTTGAAGAACCTTGTAATGGTAATATTGTTATTGGAAATTGCACCATATTTAAATTGACATTCTTCCTCTTTATTCGGTGTCTCATCATCCCATTTACCTATGGAATCACCTAATGTGGAAAGAATACAAAATTCAATAGAAATGGAAATAGTTTCATTTCTAACATGGTTCTGTGAGACATTTGTTTTTTATAGAGTGGATAAATATAGTTTCGTGAATCCCATATTCCAAAGAGTTAGAATTAGATGTTGGCTAATTATGAGAATACCTTTCATTATGATCATGGTTTCCATACTCAGCCACCATAGGATTTACATGTATTTCTCCATCTGACTACTGAGTAATCTCTTTCACTTACTAATTTCCATCACTAACCACCAAATGTTCATTTCATTCTTAATTATTTCTTTTTAAGACTCCATCTTCACTAGATTTATATATGGTGGGATAATTTCTTAAATTAGTGGTGCCTATATCAGTGTGGGTGAAATGATTTTTATCCTCCCAAAAATGTGTTTCAAATCCCTCCCTAAGAGATTTAATATTATCAGCCCTGGGGTTGGATATGTCAACATTATCTGATTTCTCGTACATGGAACCAGCATAATGTTTCATCCTCTTATTATTCTTCCTCCTATAATTCAGAAAAATCATAACCAATGATCTTTCTGAAAGTGTTGATTGACTTAGGTCATTTATAATCCCCTACCTAATGAACAAAAAATTTATAGTCCTGATAGATCTATAGAAACCTTCCATATTCAACATTGAACATGAAATTATTATCATGGGTGGTTTTGAAAAAATTTTCAATTAAAGGGTTGGATAGATCTACTTCCTAAAGAATAATTTTAATGTGATCAATATTAGCTACCCTAGTCTCTTTATCCATAAGAAATGGAGTACTGATGGAAGATGCAATGTCCTTTAAAATATTTGGATCCTAAAAAATCCAACTATGTATAATGATATTCACCCACAGTTGATAAAATTAATTTTTTAAATAAAATGTATTAAAATGACGGTCCAATTCCTAAATTTCAAGGGATCCATGTTTGAAGAAGAGAAAAAAAATCTTTAGGCGCTCTTTTTCGTAGTTTCAAATGGAGAAACATTGTTGAAGAATCTATTACTAATAAAAATTATCAAAAAAATAGAGAAACCCCAAATAAAAGAAATTCATTTGAAGGGATCCCTATTTTAAAAATCATTTTTTCCTATACATAAATTAAAAACTCATAATAAAACAATACTTAAAAATTATTCGAGTTTCATCAACCACATCAATATTTGTAGAAACATTGGTAGTATAACCCATCTAAATGACTTGTTTAGTAGAATTTTCAATCATAGTGGAAAAATATATTTCATTTTTAAAATTTAGAATCTTTATAAGAGGACCAATTTCGGATATGACTAACATTGAGAGAGGGGTGAATATGTGTTTGGGAGTTTTTAATCCAGTTCAAATTTTTATCCCTATACCACTTAGACTGATTAGGATCATGATTATTTTATTCAATTTTCCCAATCTCATGAATGTAAGTGGAAGCAGTAAATATATCACATGATATTTTGATAAGGTTTTTTACTCAATACAATTATCTAGTCCATAGTATGGTCTATATATAATCACGATCACAAAACCACTAAAAATAATCCTTTGAATGTGGTTACAAGGATTATAATATTACCTTACACTCAAATAGAACTATGAAAATAATCAAATTTTTAGTTCTTATAGAAATATGTAATCAAAAATATAGTGCGTGTTTTATAGTTCATGGATGGATATATATACTACCTCTCAAAACAGCCTTCTCCTTGTTGATAAGGGTTTGTAACACCCAGAATGTCCTCCACCTATTGAGTCTTATCGGATGTCATAGATCTAATTTGGTCTTCCACAACCTTCTTATTCTATTTCATACATTCACAACAGCATGCAAGGCACTCAACATACATATTCCTAGAAACAAACATGGTAGTTTCACAATCTTCTTTTTATATTAGTAATAATATTGTTCATGTAGTTGACTGGTGAACTGAATTCTCCCTGACCCAAATGATGATCAATTGATATCAATTTTTCAAATGAATTACTCTTCTCAATTTCATTTATGACACAAAAATGTTTGCATTAGTATATTTTAGTGTCCTGATCCATCATTAATCATCCATGTGAAACCAACTACACTAAATTAGCCTCTTTCAAAAATGCAGGAATCAAAAATTAATTTGTGATTATTGAATAAATGATGATTAACTCAACACCACATAATCACAATTATTCATCCCTAAATAATAATCTATATTTAAAAGGGAAGAATGTATTATTCATGGACACACAATAATGTTCAATTGTATAACTAATGTCTTATTCTCTTTCTTTAACACATAATACCAGCACATGAATGTGTTTTTTCACTTATCTTATTCCTTTTTAAAATTTAAAAATAGGCACATGTTTGTTTCTTCTTCAATAAAACAAACTATGTGTGTTTTATCTTATCATTCCATTTTATATAAACAAGGTACACACACAGTTTAAATTTATTAATCTCAATGGGGGTATTATACCCAAGCACTTGTTTATGAAACCATTCTTTTAGAATCCCTACATGCGTGTGAGTATTACAAGTGTTGAGTTTCTATAGATCATCATCTTAAAAATAATGATTAAGGTGTAAACAACTTATTTATCCTATGTGAAATATCTTGTATTCTTGAAAAAATACCTTGAATCATGTTATTTTCTTCACAGTGTGGCATGTGTGCTTCCCACATTTTTTTACATTGACCACCGAGGATTTTTGGATAGCTGCTACTTCTGAAAACCATTGATTATTAATGGTCCTTTTTTCATTCCTATCAACCAAAACCCGAAAAAACCTTCCAAAAATTTCCTTCTTGGAATTGCCTCTGGGGAAATGATCCTCCTTAACTACATCCTTCTATGCAGAATCCTTCCTCACGAACACTTTTTATTCATTGAATTCTACCTCATGCACCTTTTTGGGCATCCCTAAATTCTTTCATTAGAAAATATTTTTTAAAAAAATATCTCTACTTAAGGATCTAATTAGGGTTATTTATATAGGTATATAAGATCCAAAAATTCCTTTAATCTTATTTGAATAAATTTTTCATGTGGTGCATCCTTCACCACAAAACTGTTATGTGGTGCACATAATGTCTTTCTCTTTTGCGGCGACTAATTCCATCCGAAAACAAAAATAACTTTTATGTATCCTAAATCAATACCTCTCAATTTAAAATGATATGCCCTCCAGGAACTACAAACATCCCTTGAATTGTGAGCTTTGTGTGAACAATTTTCCCCAATGTGGTTTGCGTAGTGCACATAGCAGTACGCATAGCGTGGCTATGTAAAAACCATCCTTTATTTATTTTCATTCATCATTCTGCATTCCTACTTTGTGGTCTTCTACTTTTATCACAAACATTAACCATTATGATTTTATTATTTTGATTGATCATCTTCAACATCATCAAATTTAACAAGGAAAGTATTTTAACTTCCATTTTTCCCACAACATCATTATTTATAATAAAAACTGAAAAAGATTGAAAAAAACTTTTCTCCCCCTTTCCATCATAAGGCTTTCATCAGATTCTCTCCAAACAACTTTTGATATTTTTGAACTACAAATTAGAAAATCATTATTATATTTAACTAGGAGAATTATTCAACCATGACATGAAGTCCAATTTCATCAAATAAATCAATAACAATTCTCCAGGAAACACCTTCAAACTCAATGTCTTCAAAGAATTCACATGTTTCTTGGAATATCAATAATTGAGGACATTTTTGAAGCTTCATTACCTCTTTAACTACATAAAAATATTGAATAAAATGAAATATTATTATCTCATTGGTCACCATTTAAACTAATGACAATCAATTCACAATAAATACAATCCAAACACAAGGTGGCATCATTAATTCTAAACAAATTCATATTCCTTTAGAACAATTCTTTGAATATATTAAAAAACAATCCATTGATCCCAACTATTTCATAAAATTTTTATAGATTCAAGTCATTTTTAGGGTTTATGTTTTTATCTCTAGCCAGATATCTAAAATGAACTTTCTTTAATCAATCAAGAACCACCACATTTAAAATATCATATATATTATTTAAATTTAGTAATATTAAAAATATAAATTATATTTGAATCATTGATTAATTTTTCAGTTGTACTAATAGATGATTTATTTAACTTTTTTTATCTTATTGTTGTCATCGTATCATCATAATAAGGACACTCTATATTGGTGTGGATGGATTTCATGTGGTGGGGTTTGGGTATACATATTGCGGTCTACCCTAGGATTTTTTGTATTTATGGGTATTTTTAAATATACTCAATGATTATTATATGGTGGGTGGGATTTCTCATTATTATGTCATAATGGGTTTTGTAAGACTAGAATTTAATGGTATTTTTTCATTTTTTAATTTCATTTTATTTTAAATAAGTATATACAAAGTATATAATATTATTATTAATACTATAATAAGGGGATCGAGTTTTTATATAATATAGATATGATTATGTAGGTGTAAATTTTTTTTGGTTTTTATTTTCTGTTTATTTCTTTATTTTATTTATATAACATATATTTGTAAATTTGTGTGTGTATATATATATATCAATTTAAAAACACAGACATAGATGTGTGTGTTTCAATATATATAAATATAAATATATAAATACGTGTTTCAATATATATATGTATATACACTTATAAAATGTTTTTTATTATGATTTATAAAACAATTATAGTAATCGGTTTAAATTTAAATTATATATAAAAATTGGTTTGAAAGACCGTAATGGGGAAAACACATTTTTAGAGATTCAAAAATATTTTTTCCCTCTATAAGTTTTCCTTAGATCGATGACAATGAAAATTCATTATGGAAAGAAACAAAATTCATATTTCATTAAGTGTATTGTGTTATTTCCCTAAAAGGATTTTGATTCAAAATTCAGGAAAGGTGTTTGGAAGTAGTAATTCCTTTTCACACTGTCCTATAAAAGAAGATTCTCCCATCACGTTACCCACTCCATTATTAGTTCTCTTCCTCGTTTATCTCAAATTCATTCTTCCTATCATTCCATTGAATTATATTGGTGGCCATTAATTTTATTAGAATGACTTCCAATGAGTAAAGATTTTCACAAGTTTCATTAGATATATTCTTTAAAAAACAAATGATTAAATAATTATATTTAATTATTTAATTAAAAAATATAGATTTATTATTATTTTATTTAGTCAATAATAACGAATGATAATGTATACATTTATAGTAATAGAGTACTTCATTAAATTAAATTAATACTGGGAACAATTTTTGATTAGAATTAAAATTTTTACTTTGAAATAGTTTATTATAGTTATTATTAAATGAATAAAAATTAATTAAAAAAATATTAATTGAAATTAATGCTGTGTAATTTAGTATAAGTAATTATAATTATATATAAGAAAATGCAACAAATAATTAATATTAAAAATATGTAATTATAATTGATGAATTATAATTAGAATGTAAATAAGATTAATAATTATTAATTAGAATTTATGAATTATAATTAATAATAATTTTCCTAGTGGTTCTGTATTGGCGCCCCCTAAAGTTTTCAAAGGGGAAATCTTGGTATTAAATCAACCTAAAAGCTCTGGTTTTATAATATATTGGAGAAGTTTAGAGACACATTATATATAGGGTGATCTCTATTAAAGTGTAAATTTTTTTGTTCCACCCCTTGTATGGAAACACTGTTAAGTACAAGAAACTCATGAACTTTGACTAGCCTCAAACCTTTGGGATATTGACAGCCATAATTTCGGTACTGGATTAACCTTTACTGTGGTAACGAGGATAAACAACCTAGGGGGTCCACCATTAATAGGGGTTTCGTTAAATAAAAGGAGAGAGAAAAATATTAGTAATTAATATAAACTTTTAATATTAATGCACATCAAATGTGTATAATTAAGACTATATATATATGATTAAAAAAATAAAATCAAAGTTATGAGTAACTATTATCAAATAGATAATTTCAAGTAATATTTTAGATAATAATTTATTTATATTTATTCGATGTGTGAACTTTGGGTATCTCTGAATACCTTTGTAACTATCCCATTGAAATATCTGGGATTTTCATGACTATGGATTTCCAGATTTCTTGTTTTTACTATACCAAACTCATACTGAGTAATATCGTTAGAGTATATTAATAAGATATTTTTTTAAAAAATATAAAGTAATTATCCATAGTAGTAATGAATTTTAATTAGTTTTTTATTAAAAAATGAATCATTTAAAGCACTACTTGGTTAATGAAAATTCAGAATTAAGATTCAAATTCATTTTCTAAATGTTATTTAAAACATTTCATTTGTGACTTGATGTAATAATTTCACATAGACTGTAATGTATCCCCACGTATACTATTTTAAAAAAGTTTTTTTACTTATTTGGGAGCTTATTATAATAGAAAACCAACACTAGTCGTTAACATAAGATATTGTGTTACCCTATATGATTCTCATTCCAGAATTTGTTAGATATTAATCCAGAAACCTAATTAAGATATCCATTATGGTAATTTTAGATATCTAAATTACTGGGAAATTTCATGGAGTATAGTTTATCCACTACCTCATGATGATGAATTGTTAAAAGAAATAACATTAATCAACCAAAAATATAATAATGATTTAATTGAATTGTATATGGAGAATTCTTGTTTCTGAAATAAACCAAAGGATATACCATAACATGATCATTAAATATTAGGTGAAGTAGGTCCTTCCTAGTGTTATGATGCAGTTCCATATTCATTGTAAGAGGAAAACCAATTGGATAATTTGGATATGGTGCATGATGAAAATTGGTAATGATGAAGTGTCTAATGATATACCACAATGGGAAGATAGTGATAAGAAGGTAGAAAATGAATAATTTGAAGTAAAATAAAATGAACAAATGATCAACCTATACTATCCAAAATAATAGACATATCATCCATCCTTATCTTGATTTTAATCTATTTCTCATTTTCATGAAATCATTTTTTATATTATCATATTTATATATGAGTTTCCTAGAGTTATAGGTGATGGATCTAGAACAATAGAGATAAATCTGTATGTTATAAGATAGTTTAAAATTAAAGATACCAAAAAATGCACCCTTAAGTAATTTTATATAGAAATGAATTATTGAAATTAATTTGGGGAGCCAAAATATGAAAAATACATTATATTTTGTGAAAAGTATGGTGATTATTATAGAATATTCTTGGGGTGATAATGGATATTTATTATTGAGGATGGAGGATATTTTATTATTAATTCAAATCATACTTATGTCCATTGAAATCATAAATATGAGCAAACATCATTCGACACATAATTTTTTTCAAAGTTTATTATTGTGATTATTATTTTATACTAAGATATACATATATCCCTTTTACATGAGTGGATATAATAAAGTATTAGCTATAAGATGTTATATAGGAAGGATTGGAGGGTGAAATAGAGGCTAATTTTGAAATTTCTTGGTGTATTGGATAAATGTTATTGTGTGATCCTATAATTTCTATCTATAATTAATTCATAATGACCAACATACCTACCACCTCACGAAATACAATATATTACAATATTATTTATTTGATACTTCTTGTGTATAATTTCATGGATTATTCTAGAAATTATGTTCATATATTTCCATAATCCATTTCTATAAATAGTTTATATATAAGGATGAATAATTTATCAATGAATATTACACTAGTGTACTACTTATTATGGTAACAAAAGATAGTAATTGTGATCCTTTTTCGCATGAATTTTCAATTATATAGAGGGAAAATTATGACACATGGAAATGGTTTTCCTCCTACATCAACCTACATTTCACAAAAAAAAATTTATGTTTATATTTGATATCAAATTGTTAATGGTTGATAAAAAAGTTATCCAATATAAACTAGGTTACATAGGGATCCCAAAATACATTCATCAATAAAAAATTACAAATATTCATAGATGTTTTTGAAAGACTTATCATGATGAATCCATGATGAAATACTTCATAGATCATTGTATGTAATATTATATTGATTATTTATTATGTTAATATATTCATAATGAGATTATTTTCTATAAATATATTTTTTTAGTGTATAATATTCACTAGACCAACAATGGTTCGAAGATATGTTAGATGGAATTATTAGGTATAATCAGTTATTTTGATAATATATGAAGTATATTTTAAAAGAAAAATGGAATTTTTTATTTCATGGGGATAAGAGTATAGGAAACATTACATAAAAATGTGTGTAGTTCATCAATTTCATTTTAATTAGGATATTCATGTTAACTACAATTGGACTTTTTCAAGATAAATTTTATCATTTTGTGAATTACTTCATAGAAAGAGGAAGAAAGACTAATAATGGAATATAGTAACAAATATAGTATAGATGAAACCTTCAATGGGGGATTTCCAAATAAATCAATGAATTTTTTACTTTCTCAGCGTGTTTGTTTAGAAAAGAAGTTAATTTTGTTGAAATAATAAAATGTAATAACCCCAACATTGGTTGCAGTGGTCGATAGTTGGTGGTATTAATTGAGAAATGGTAGTGTTGTTTTGGAAACTTTTAGGATATTTAGTTTCTATGTGAACACATAATTACAACATGGACATCTATGAAAGAATATTGGGAAAAAATTGTTGATTCAATGTACCAGCTAGAAAACATTTCTAACTATTATGGTGCATTGTTTATGCATATAGTGGTGCTTTTACACTTCTTGATACCAAACAAATAACCTATGTTGGTAACTCAAATTAGTATATTTCATCAATGGGTTATAAAAAAGTCAATTTGTTTTTAAAAAGATATATTTTCCATAGGAATAAGGCTAATATTTAATATTTAATATATTTCCCAGAGAAGGTAAAGAAAAATATTGATTCCCCAATATTCCTACACTGAGTTCCAATTCTTAGTGATACTGATATATTTCATTATGATAACATTGATGTATATATGTATTTTATAATATATATACTTTTTCGTTTCATCAATTTCCATCTATTTCTTATTCTATACTGATAAAAAAGGATTAATTATGAAATAATAAAAACCTATATGGAAAACCATGATATAGAAAATAAATTTTGAGTTTATTTTGCAATTAGATTAACAGTTATATCCCACATTTGAGTACCCATATTTTAGTAAAATTGTGTGTAGAGATAGAGGATGATACTCTGCTCACTGAGTAGTACATACATGTTTTATATAAGGCTTCAGAGGGTCATGAAGTATGGTTTATTAGGGTGTATAGGGAAAACTATTATCATTGTAGTTTGGATCCACATTATAAAATCCCATATATACACCCTAATAATTTTATTGAGTTATTATACTTTATTTTAAATCTTTTGATAATCATTTACTAGATTCTCTCACTGAGATATAGTGATATTTGACTCACACTTTCCACCTATATAATGGAGACATAACTATCTCCTAGATGATGCTGTACTTATTTTTCGTATTACTATTCATGGAATTTCAATAATAAGACCTCAAAGTAGAGACTATATTGATCTTATAAAATGATTACAAGTCCAATACATTATGTGAAAAGAGACGACTACATATGGAAGATGGATATGTATGGGATGTCTCGATATGAACATTACATATTTACTTAGTGATGATGATGATCTAACATCCATGAATTTATAATGTGGATATATATTATGGAACATTACAGGGATGGGGTGTTCTGATAACTCGAGCATGAATGTCCACAAGATGTATATGGGGACACTTAAATCCATCTATCATGCTCAGAGATATAATTGGTCATTTTCATGATTTCTATTTTTAATGATACATGGGTATAACGCATGATTGGTTGGAGAATGTTTTCACAATCTTTCATGTCGGGTTCACAATTTTTGTTTCACATCTATTTTTGGGGTGTTTGCAATGATGTTTTTTTTGAGTAAAAATAAATTACCAAAATATTCTATATCTATGATATGTACTTGTTTTATAAATGTAGTCCATCACTAGGCATTTTGTTGATGATTCCTAAGGGCTCACATTGGTTGAGAAGATGGGAGTTCAGGCTCATCAACCCCTTTTTGGGTGTAATTATTTCCTTCTTTTGGAATCTTCTATAGATTTATGTATTATTCATGAATACTTTATAAAAAAAAATATAAGTATGGTCTCACATTTCATCTACAATCAATATCATATTCATATGAAAGTAACCATCAATATGTATCAAAGGTTCTCCACCAATGAGACCATCTATGTGTATCATAGGTTCTCTATCAATGGGACCAAATGTATGTATCATAGGTTATCCATATCATCTTGTTATTTACATGTTCATTCTTCATAATAAATCATCTTGATTTAGAAACTCATAATTGGGAACTCTAGAGTTAATTTATATTTAAGAAGTTGGAAGAAGTTTTAATGTTGGGATAAGTTCCATTAAAAGGGTTTCTTATGTATTATTGTGAAATTAATCAAAACCCGCATAATTTCGTTCAACATAACCGAACATATAATTACTTTTATTGTCATGTGAAAAAGACTATACCATGTAGTTTAACGTTGTACTATAAGGATTTCATAGTGAGAGATACCTAAAAAAGGACTTGTGTGTGTCTTAAAAAATAGTATCCCATAATTATTGATCCCTCCAGGAATATATCTAGATGATATGGCCTTTACTAAGAATTTGGGTTGATGAGGAAGAGGTTGAATGGACCGGGAGGGGATATTTCCACCTAGGGGGGGAATGATCTTACTAGGAATATGGACCAGTAAGGATCGTAGTGGTATTTGATTTATTGGTTTTTAACCTCACAGAGGTTTCATGTGTATTCTATTGGTATGGGAATCAAATACCATGTAGTTCATTAGGATGGGTTTTACATCTATGGAGGAGTAATAGTTGTTACATCTTTGGAAATATGGCCCTAAAATGATATCCCTCATAGAATATAAGTCCATTTAAGATGAGGTCAACCAGATTTTTGGATTAAACCTAGTGGGTGGCCCATTCAAGTGTTCTGATCATGCACATTTCATAGTCACTATTAATCGCTAAGTCCACATGATTCATGCTCGGTGTGAGAAACAATAGATAGTGTAAGATCCCTACATCACAAATCCATTTTTGGGAGGAATCTTATTCTATAATTGGAATCCCAAGTGATATTTCCATCCTCATATTCTAGTGTATGAGGGTAGGTATATTGAAGGCCAAAAAATAATGACTTCTTCAAGAAAGGCTATTGGCATACTACCGGAAGGATTCCCATTATAGATATTTACTCTTAGTCCATTGGTGGATGAGGGTCGGGCTATGGAATGGTAGTTTGGATGAAAGATGGTATTTCCCCATTATCATGTTCCAAATTTGTTGAAACCCTTCCCCAGGGATTACATACTTGAAAAATTCACAAATACATTCTAATTTGTTTTACATTTTTGGTAACAGGAAGGATGATGATTGCTGCCTAACCATCTTCCATCATCCTTAAAGTTTGGATCCTCGTTACCAAAGGAATAAATGATTATAAATATATAAAGGAACCTAGATATTATGTTAATTAAATGTGGGATATTAATTCAAGGAATGAATTCATCACTGATGGGACATATTTGGGTGTCCAAGATCTGATTGTGCATGATTAGAGGCTTGAGATGAAGTCTTGAATTGGTTTCCTTTTGATATGAGGTATGGGTAATCGAGTTCCATATCATTTTTGATATGAGATTTATTTGAAAAATAAAGGATGATTCACGGAAGTGATACTTGGTAGCTATGAATTGTACCTCACCAAGATGATATCTAGGTGAACTAGATTAGGTAATGCCCAAGTGATACCTAGATTAGTTGAGTTGGGATTTACATAAGTTACATCTTGTAATTATGATTTGGTATCTTAAGTTATGAAAAAACCATGTAACACCACTTGGAAAATATGTTTCTCTAAACACTAGGTGCCTCCTCATATTCACTTGGATGGATGGCGCACATCTATTGAGATAGTGTGGGGCCCATCTCCCTAGTGTTTATTAAACAACGGGGGAAGTGGTTACTTATGTTAGTAATTAGTGTTTAAACATGTGAGTAACTCCCACTCCATGAATATTATTCATTTCATCTTATTATGTATTATTGGAAATCTACTAGATAATGTTGTGTAATTGGGTGAGATACTAGGGAGAGCATATCTTCAATCCATCTCTAAGTATACCATGGGTGACAAATGGGGATCCTATGTGTTATATTTATATGAAAAATCTGCACCCTAGGATGTGGAGTGGACATGCACTATTGGATCACGTAGCTCAATTCCAGCATGTGATGTATTTATACATAGGAGGATCATTTATCTCAGACCTACTTCAGTTGTTTTCTCACACATTTGAATTTCCCAAGTGCCACTTGTACATGAATCGACAGTGTTATGATCACATGTATTAACTCTTTCTTTTTCAAATTCCCCCTTCAAATGTTGGAAATGGTATACATTTTAAAATAATATATTATTTCAAAAATTGAGTAACAATAAATCCCCCCTTGGAATGGATTTGATTAGAATAAGTGGATTTAATCTTAAGGTTGAGGGGAATTTGAGTATGGATAGGCCCTCGATTCATTGGAAAAATGAATTCATACACACAATTCAAATTATGGATTCATTATGACAATTTTTTTCTTGTTTCTCACAAAAGTTCATTGCATGAGTAGAACATGATAATTGGATATACAAGTATATCATGTAGTATAGTTCATACAGATTGTTTTCACACACTGAAAATGATGGTAAGTTTTCATACCTATTCCATGGAGTGTTTCCACAACTTAAAATAGTTTTCACATTCTTGGTTTCACCATCTTTTCAAATTAAATCTCTATCTTCTATTCTCTAATCACAAAATTTTTTCAAACTGACCATAGGAAATCATTCACTAATGGGATTATTTAATCCGAAGTGTATTCTGTGAGGTCACATCCATGAGGCACCTACATAAGGTCACTTGGGTGAGAGGCATGCATGAGTTCACCAGAGTGAGAGGCATGTGATAGAACACATGGGAGAGACGACTACACAATGTCACATAGGAGAGATTCCAACATGATGTCACCTGGGTGAGAGCCTTGTGTGAGGACTATGGGGAAAGTGGAATCCCTGAGGTCTCATGGATGAGTGGCCTACATGGGGTTGTTGGGAGAGTGACCTTATGTGGCCATCTGTGCAAGTGACCTATGTTGGGCCATGCCTTTCGTAATTTCCTTCCAAAATAAATCAAATTTATATTTTAGAACTAATGAAAACCTAAATGTTTCTATATCAATTTTCAATGTCTAGGAACATTCCAGTTTATGATGAATCACATGTTGTGCATATCAAGGATATTTTAGGAATTTTTTGAAAGTAATATTATAGATTATATTAATAATCCCTTTTAGATCTTGAAAATAATATAAATAAGTATCATAATGAGTATCCTAATAGTGAAAAATTAACACTCTATGACCAAAGTCTATTGGTGTATTTACTTATCCCATGGATAAACTATTATTTTCCACACTCCATGTTCAATGAATACATGAAAACCACCACTACTGAAGTCTCCTAAAAGGGTTCATAAATTAATTATGAAGAAAAACCTTTGTATGTACCATGCACCAAATATGAAATACGAAACTACTAAGCCTAAACTTCATGAATAATCCTTTTTATTTAATTCTTGTATAAATGATCAATAAAAAAGCAGGAAGGATTATTGGGACTTTATCACTATATGGAGAGGTAGTCTAGAGTTTATGTGGGCCGATTAGGAGAATAAATCATGTGAAAAGATTGAAGGTGAGCTGAAATAGGTTGGTCTTTGTGAGCTTGATTTGGTTGTGATAACATATTTATATAAACATCTGAATTTAATCTAGGATTGAGTAAACTAATAGAGTTTATAGAGTAATGCAGTCCACCTAACGCATTGATAATTATGTATTAGTTTATGGGATGTTTATAATATCTCTAGAGCACCCATTATTAGAGTTATGTATGATTATTTCATAACAAAAATGGTTGTGTGGGGGATGTTAAATAAATTTCCAACATGGATAAATTTTTGTTAAAAATAACTTTTTAGGTCTTGAGGAAACACCCACTTCTAAAGGTTGATGTTCATCATAAACCGTGGATAGATGTTTTCATGGATCTCAAAGGATAGGGACACTAGTGTTAGTGTCCAATCAGGTTTCCATAATTAGAAAATTGGGGCATACCTAATAAATATTGGCATGCATTGGAGTAAGGATGATATAAAAGTTGGGGGTATTTGATCATGTCCAAAATTACAACCAAAACAAGCATTTTAAACTTTATAGTGATGTGGTTGAGCACTTACATGTTGATGATTCTAAAATTTAATAGTTGTGTGAGGCTAGGGACATTCATTATGGTATCAATGTTAGCATAATGGGAACACATATGGTTGATAGTATCTATTTTAATTAGGTTCCATAAATTAATGTGGAAATATTACATAGGGATGATCCCTTTTGAATTCCAAGCCAATTCCATGTGTTATTGGGATGGATTGGATAAAATTATAGCTCTTATTCAATGTGGATAGAGGTCAACATTCCTTGTTTACAATTAATACTATTTCTTCAATATGTATCTAGAATACAACCTTTATCATTTGTATGTGAGGACACTCTAAAGTATATGAACCTATTTGAATAATTTAGATTATTTTTATTTGGGGATCAACTAAATAGAACAGTCACTAATAAAGTTCATACTTATTATGAGTTGAGGTCATATATAATGTATTATAGGTATTTCATGTTTGAAATACATATTAATTGAAAACTCTTTAGTGAATCAAATACACTCTATATATCTTCCTTTAAATTCCAATTCATAAAAAAAAATTGAATCTCATCCCACACATGTCTAATTAGATAATAACTTGATGATAGCCTATCTGTTACGATCCCTCACGTTCAGGATGTATCTTGAGCAATTATCAACCTACCTTTACCGGGAACATCAATTAGGTTGTATCCTAGGTATTCTAATACCTAAATATCTACATATCATCTAGGGGTGTAGGTGAGGAACATTTACTGAGTTTAATCTGTTAAAACTGATGGGTTTTTAAATTACTTTAAGAAGACCCAACCTAATGGTGCTATTAATTAAGCTGTGAGACCATCTGAAAGATCTCAAATGAAGGCCATGAAATAATCTAGGATATAACGAGATTCACCTATTGAGGCTAGGAAAATATAATAAAGTCTACATAACCATGAGGATACTTGGGAACAAATTTCCTAGACTATTATTGGGATATAAAAGCTAAAAAATTATTTGAAGTACAGATATGTTGGGTCTTTTTCATAGCTAATAATGAAAATAATGGATTACAATTGGCGTAAGGCGGCATTATTTTTTAAAGGTAAACATTTTGAAATCATGGATTTATGGATATTCCATAAATATGGGATGCATGTTCCACATATTAGAGATATTTGATTATCCAAAAATATTCATTTTGTTTCGAACCCTTCTAAGGGGGTGGTTGATCAAACCTTTGATGAATAGGATGAATTTGATGATGCAAATAACATAAGGATATCTCCATCCCTCTCACTATCCTATTTCGAATAATGTTATATCACTAAGAAAAATCATGAATTTAATTTTCATAGTGAATAAGATAAATCTATGGAGAAATAATCCTCAAGATATACCTCAACTGGTACCCTTTTTGGGGCTCATGGATCAACTCCTTCCAATGTGGGAGAATTATACCCAAGATAGGTACTTATAGTATTAGATAAGGAAGGAGAACATTTTCAATTTCCTTCTTCAGTACCTATATTTGAGAAAACTCTTCCATATTAACCCATATGAAGTGATCTATCAACATAGATAAAGACATTATCCAAATGAATCATTAACTATGGAGAGTTTTTACAGCACAATATTTTTATGCCCCATATATATATATATATATATGTATCTATCCACTATTTCATATTTCATAATATACTTCAATTTCCTTCCATAGACTATCTAGTAATAATCCTTCATGAATAGAGAAGGATGCGCCAAATAATACATTGAATATTTATAGAGAGTCCATTCTGATGGCAGGAGATGTTTTAAGAAACAATGTCCAATCTGGTCCTACTATTGTAGTTGGAGTAGATAATCCTGATAATTCTAATTATTCATAATATGTTATAGCGTGATAATATTTGACACTAATCTTCCTAAAATTTTAGATCTTTTATATATATTAGAGGATCCCATAGAAATCGATGCAAGTTTTGTTACCCACCTATAAAGGGACGACTAAAATCCTGGAAAATATGATGTGGGTCGCAATGGTGATCATGATTCAATGAACCGTAAAGTGGATATTCCATAAAAATCAATGGAACGAAGAGTTTATAGGGGATAAAATTTGGTTCTTGATTCTGTGGTCTCAGATATCCATATTGGTGAGGGTGCAACATGAATTAACATAAAATATAATGAAATAATTTAAATGGAATATATTTTCCACAATATTTATATCCCAATCTATCAAGAGGAGATCCGGATCTTCCAATGAGAGTTGGTCAGATGCATGTTTCTTTGTTTTCATATATAGTCAATATTCAAATGTTGATTTTATTAATCATGAATATTAAAATTTTCATTTTAATCTCTATATAATATTTCTAATGTGATCTATGAATATATTTCTGAGTCTCCCATGCTCTAGTAATAGAGGGAACATTAGTTAAACATCATGGAGTTAGAGATTCCAATGAACATTTTTCCCTGGGTACTAGGAAAAATCAATAAGGTTCCCCTCTTAAATAGATTCAAATTCAATATGAGGAGTTCAATGATGATGGGGAATGATAAAAAATGTAGCTAATTCAATAAAGAGTGAGTATTTTCAACTTATTTGAATATGTTTTTCTATTTTTTTTTCAAATATCGGCAACACATTTCATTTATATTTTTGTTCCATAAGCTTAAATAGCCGATAATGGAGAGGAATAAACTACTATAATTAAAGAAATGAAAAAAAGCGCGACTAATGTAACCCTAGAATGAATGAAACATTCTTCTTACTTTAGTGATTTAATTATAGGCTATGTGTCTCCTTTTAAGATTGGTTCTAATGAAAAACAAGAAGCCGAGAATTCATTCCATGTATCTTTAATCATTGTTATAAAATACATATGGAATATAATCATAGAAAAGACTCATTAATACATGCCTTATCAACTTTCCAAACTCCAAATCATGTTCACCATATTTTTATATGTAAGGTTTTCTTATCTTATGGTTCATTGAGTTGTGCATAATATCATTCAACGACATGAAAAATATCATAGATTGTGTGAGGTATTAGTTAGGGAATGATGAATAAAAAAAATACATATGATCCATGTTATCTTGTGAATAACTCAGTTATAGAGTGAGGTAATAGTTTTAACTTCGAGTTGAAGAGATGGAGAATCAAATGATATGCCTCTATAAAGAGATGGATTCTAATAAGAAGAATATTTTACCACTTAATCAATCAATGGATGACATTTAAACTCAGTTGGAAGGTGTTGTCACCATGGTAATGGGGTATATTCATATTGTTTGGGAGGGTAAAGCTGTATAGATGACCGGAATTCAATATAACATTGATGAGGCTTGGAAAACGACCCAACAACATAAGAGTTATGTTGAGGGCCTCTTGTAATTTATAATGGAGAGACACTAACTTATGGATTATCCTCTATTTTTTATCCTATAAATGAAATGAAATTTTCTCTTGATTTCATAATTTTGTGTTCCTACTATTTCATTTGTGAGAATAAATTTGATTCTAAATCATCCTAGTATGACCCCACATGAGTAGGCTAAGGCAAATATAGGTGTAAGTAACATCTCTATAATAAGGGAAAACTCTAATTTTTTATAATATATGGTACCTAGTGAGCGTAGTTAACTATTTCTCGAGTCACGTGATAAACCCTATAAAGTTTTGTGTTTTTTTATTGTCATATTTTTTCATAACTATGATATGAAGGAGACTTAGTGGGGAATTATATTTTTATAATTATATGGTTTACGGGTTTTCAACCCAATTCCTTTTGTGCCTTTTCAATTTCAACTGATTTATTTTTCCTAGATCACCTAGAGTGCATGTCTATTAAGTTGAGAGTCAACTTTTTCCAAGGGTTACCTTTCATGGGTTTTCAACTGAATGAGTATTATATCTATTTTTAATTTTAGTTTGAGGTCCTGTATGGAAAACAAACAGAAATGATGTATTTGATCAAAAAAATGTATTTGTGAGCTATGGTAATAATGAATCATGTAGGGATTATAGGACAATAATTATCAAAAATCTTTCAAATATGATTAGGGAAATTTTTATGCCATAATCATAGGGCTTTTAGATTTAAGGTAATGGAATTGCATTGGTGTGTAAGAAAAGGCGACACAAAAAATTCAAAATTTGGCTTCCATTAAATTTTTTTCAAGGCATATGGAAATAAAAGATATTTTTATTTAGGAATAATATAACTCTAGTTTATAAGACCCAATTCAAATTCATATTGTACGGATTCATGGTTTGAAAATAGTATAAATATTCAAAACAAAGGTGTCTTTTGGAGTTCTATTCAAGTATCACAAATAGATGAAAATGTTTCATGGGGATTTGAGTTTTCCATGATAATGATGTGTGGTTTATGGAAGATATAATATATCTAAGAAGTATGATGGGTTGCATTTTAGATAATAATTTTCCACTGTTTGATTGAAATTTTATCACATAAATCTGGCTTATATATAAGGAGTAATTTTTCTCCAATAATGAATTCATAAATTAGGGAACCCATTTTTGAAATTCCCTACATAGAGAGAGTCCCTATTTAAAAGTGATGGGAATACATTTTCTTGAATCATGGTTGGAATTAGAAATATGGACCCAAGTTTAACTATGTATCTGATCTAGTTCAGAATCAAGACACACATAATTCTTACAGAATAATGTTCTCCATACTAATCATGTTACTATGTATTGAGAGAGATTTGTTTTTGGAAATTGTACTAGGATATAGGATATGGGATTCACTAAGTCTCTCATAAAATTTATTGTCAATACACACATAGTTCTAATGTAATTTGTTAATATCAGATCGACACCATGAATAGTGGTCTTATCAGCAAAGACCCAACAAATGTGTAGTTTTATGTCATATGATGGGGATGACAACCATGAATATGATATATAATGATGAGTAAATTTGCCTAAATTTTATCATTATGTGGAAATGGTGTTTGTTTTTCCTTATAAGTTCTTGAATCTAGGACCAATTATTCCCCTTTGGGTCATGTGGCAAAAAACATATGATATGACTTTTAAGGACATTCATCCAAGACCCTTTGAAACCTAACATGAATTGATGCATCTCAGTCATGGGAAGAGTCCCCTACCAAAATTTCTTATCCCACATGATCTATTCATGGAGTGAGAAAAAATAATGTAAATTGTTTCCCCCATCACATAGAGGCGAGTAAACGAAAGATACTAATGTGAGAGACCAATACCGGAGTCCAATTTCCTTTAAGACAAGTTCGTAAGAAACCCCTGGTTATTAATTATGAGAAAGGGGACATAAAAAATGTATATTAACATCATATATTGGGGAAATTTATTTATTCTTTTAATGTATTTCAACCAATCCAAAAACTGGGGATAGACCGTCTCTACTATGTAGTAATGATGAATCAAATGTGAATGAATGATGTGGGGCGTCAAATTATAGAGAATAAAATCTCACCGTGATTTAGATTTTATTTTTTGGGATTAATAGATAAGGTATAAACCTCACTAAGTATCCTAAATAGATAGTAATTATGTAACATAATGTTCTAGAATTGTAAATTTGTGGTTCATTAGGAGACTGACACCAAGAATATGGGTCCTCTAAAGTGAGGGCCAAAGGATCACGTGGTTTCATGTCATGTGATAGGGATATCAAACATGTATTTTAACATCTTACAATTAGGATGTTGGAAACATAGTTTAACTTGAATAGTGAGGATGAGGAGTCAAATGGTTTTATGTGTTATGATATGGATGGTTCTCTATAGTTTAACATCAGCTGACGAGAACATAATATTCCAGCACGGTTGTATAGCTTTACCAAAAACTAGTTGGTGTGGAAATCTATAAATTAAAGGAAAATAAAAGTCCCGAATTTAATAGATATCCCAAATAATATTATATAATATAACATATATATGTACACTTAGTTTAATTTCATAGTGTTTCCACATATTTTTGGATAGAGTTTAAGCTTGCACAACACTCACTAATGGTGTTCTTTTTAAGGTCTTTCATCAAGGACAATTAGTGCCCTTATAGTTTGTATGATAAGAACCAATAGATTAAAATAATAATGGATTCAATTAACCATGAAAATTATAATAATAACACAAAATTTCTCATCCATTGTGAGTCATGATTGATGTGGGAAATAATAGAATTTTTTGAGCTATCAAAATTTTTACTAATTATTCCTAACATTGTTGTTTTTGGTGGGTACCAATTGATTTTAAATTACATAGTGACTCAGCCAAAAATTCTCTAGAATTATCAATTCATGAAGGGGTAATGTTGTAACCCGTGATCTTGGGGATCTAAGGTCTGAAAAAATGATTTTGTATAAGTACGTAAGGAAAGAATGAGGTTAATGTTTAAAATGTTGGTTTGCAATGATGTTTTCAGGGTCTAAAGAGGTAACATGATCTTCTCATGAGGAATAAGTTTTCTCTAGTTGACAAGAAAAATACTGGGCACACATTATGAAGATATATACTAGGAATTGTATGTATATCCAAAATAGTGGTTCACATCATAGTTGAATACCTTTTAACTGATAACTAGAGAAATTTTATAAAGTTATGAATTTCCCAATACATGAAGTGTGATCTAAGAAAGGAATGTTTCTTTGTATAGAAGGAAAATTTAGAATTGAATTTACCATGAATAGGTGGAATATTCATTTCAAAAAGAGAACTTTTATATACAGAAGAAAATTTATTTTACCATGTTTTTGATGGCCCAAGATTTGAGATCTGGGAATCACTAGGTATCTTGTATTAGTAAGAACCAATCAATACATATTTCTTATATAGAATATTCCCTACATAGATATGACACATATGTAGGGAGGGAGATTTTTTATTTCTCTTTATCTTGATATTGGGCATAGGATTGGTGGTTTGGGTATCACCATGTATCGTCTGGTAATAAGGAATAAAGACACATTTAGTTCTAATATCAGATTCTTTATAGTGATCTATCTCCCAAAATGGTTTTGGTAAAAATTAAATTTTTTTATTTTAACACAAGACCATCTTATATATGGTGAATTACCAATAGAGTGATGTCCTAGATTAAGAAAGAAGGAAAATCTATCCTGAATGAGGTTTTGTTTCTTGGGTCAAGTTGGACCCCATGTCATGTAGTTTGAAATCATATGACAAGGATTACATTATAGTAGTTTAATATCTTGTGGTAAGGATGTATATATACTTATTTGTTTAAATTATTTTCATCAAGACTTTCTTCTCATGGTGGTAGTTACATAAAGTACTTTTTAGAAAACATCATGTCGGTGGGGGTGTAATGAATTTCTTATCCATTGTTTCTAATGATTAAGCCACATTAGAATAATGATTATGTATAATATAAGTTATTTCCTAATTTTCTTCCATCATAAGAGGATTATTACCTAGTGTAATTGGTGTTTTGAGAACAATTACAAATTCCCCTTGTAGGAGTGGGCAGAGGATAATGTTCTTGTCAAAATCGGGTGCTATGTAATTTTGATGGACCACTAAATGATGAATGGTATTTAGTCATTTCTCATCTAGAGACTCCAATTATTCCTATATCACTCATATATTTCTCATCTATATATATTTAATCGCAAAATGAAATACTAAGTGAAGATAATTAATCCATTATGGGTAGGAAAAATTATGTCTCGTATACTTTTGAATGTGAGGTTTCTTGTGGGGTAGAACGAGCTCTAGTTTGGAAAGACCAAAATGCATGAGTAAGCATATATGTCCAAGATTTTTACCTTTTTCCACAATTTTCTACGATATGTTTTATAGATTTTTATTGAAATCCTCTATCTATCTATTTTCTACTACATTATAGTGGGATGAATAGTTGGACATAATGTTGCACTCCTGGTATAACTTCTTCAATTTAAAAGAGTAAATATTGGTGTTTTTGTCAATAATTATTGTGTGAGGGACACCAAACATGGTGATGATATTAGAATTCATGGAATTTATGATGTTCATAGCCTTGAGTTACTAGAGGGGTATTTCCTCAACCCATTTAAAAAAAATTGGTAAGAGTTAGGATAAATTATAACTAATTAGTTATAGTGGGAGGATATTTCCCCACAACATCCATCCACCATACACTAAATGACTAAAAGTATTTTGCAGTATTAAATACCCCAAGGGGTTGATTGATGAAGGTAGTATACACTTGACATGATTGACACTTTTTTCTTAATTGTGTGTAATCTAGCATTATTGAAGACCCAAAATATCCAAGAATTAATGTTTGATTAGAAAAATTGATCCCTAAATGATGGATAAAAGAGACATTGGTATGTAATTATTCCATAACAAAAAACTATTATCTATCAATACACCTGATAATTAGTCCTTAAAATCCCCATTTATAGATTAACATTTTATAATTTTGGATGTAATAAAGCTTGGAAATAAATTTTGATCACCATATTTTCTCTTTTCTGGATCTATCCAATTGATGAACTATATTTTAAAGATATTTAAGTATGGTCATCATCCAATAATATTCAAGACCATATAGTTTGGGGAATGAATTTGACATATTGATCACTTCTATGTTTTCACGAAAAAATGATAATACCATTCAATGGTGCATAATGTTTAGGATGATTTCATCCTCGTATGGATCATCCAAATAAGGGGATACATTTAATACGGAATAAACTTAGGAATTATGTGAGTGTATAAAATTTGTCAAAGTAGGTTTCAAGTGGAATTATTCCATAAACCCTCAAACATAGTCATGTAGGGGTTCGATTCTTCATTTATTATGGTGTAATCACTGCTGATTTTCTTGATTACCAACTATGAATCACCTTTGAACATCATGTGGGTCACTTGTAGTTTTAGTTTCAGATATAATCCTCCAATTAGGGATTTTTATTCTACCCCATTAATTGTGTATCATTTTAAATTAATAATTAGAATGTTAAAACATCCTTCACTAGGGAGGGCTTGATAGTCTTCCATCACAACAATCGTAAATTATATAATTAGAACTGGGAAATAATCTTTTGGAAAATTCCATTTGAGATCTTTTATGTTAATGAAAAGTATAATCTGAACCAAATTATTCTTTATAAGGATAATATTGGTGAGATATTTTGGGTATCATAATTCCCTAATGAGGTAGTCTAATTTGAGTTGATCAACATCAGCTTTGACATTGGCATTAGGAGTTAGATACAACCTACTGGCTTCCTTCTTGTAACCACAATGATTTATTTATATAACGTAGTGGTGGAAAGACACATTGAGGTTATGGCCGATAATTTCATTGTAATTACAGGAAAAAAATCCCTTAAATTGTTTTATAAAATAATAATATAATTTTCAATAATTTGTCGAAATAGTAGCATAGTTCAACATGGGTCAAAAATAATCCTCTGTACTGGTGTTTATCATTCTGTGTTTTTCTGTAGTAGTATATACAAATTAATTTATTTTTGGATGGGTATATTATAGGTCTCACTCTTCCTCCTCCTCCTCCACCTCTTATTCCATACCCACTTTAGGAGGGACATACAACAATGTGGAATCTGCAAAGTTATAGGATAAGTTGGCATTATGATATCCATAAGATGAAGCAGAGTCATCCTGTATCCCCATCTATGAATCAAGGTCCTATTCTAATTCATCCAATTACATAGGGGTCTACTAATTCTCCAAATATGATTTGGGGGTGTTTCTACATGGAATGTTGATACTATTTTGAGGACCATATACCTCTTTTTCATCAATAATTCAAATCTTCAAGACTAATATATTGAGGTTCGTTGAGTAAATTCGTAACTATGAACTCATGTTTTCTACACAGTGGATGTGAAAAATTTATTCCTAACCATGTTCTCTGAACATTTTACAATATTTATATCCATACCATTTAGATTCATAACCCAAGAGACAACACCAGTCAGGGGTTTTTTCCTTCCCTCTAGAAAAATAATACATCAATGTGTTAATACTAACAAGACTCAAATAAAGATTTCTCACCTTATATTGATTTATTATTCCCATAAATATAGTACTTGATACATCAATGTTATGATGAAGGGATTGACACATAGTAATGCAACCTAAGCCTCCCTAATAAACATTGAAATCCCTGTCCTTCCTAACAAATAAGAATTCAAAATTAGAGACAAGGTCACCAAATTGATCTCCGGGATTGATTTGTCAAAGTGGATTTCTCCAACTTTTTTCATAACCCTGAAGCATTAGATAAGAAAGAGAAACTAAGATTCTATATAACCTAATTGATGCAGTGTTATGTATAGAATGATATTGATCCCTGATCAATTTTCAGTGATGGATCATCAAACGTAGACATCATAAAGCATGCCATATTCCTTCAAATGTCGGATTTACACCCTTATAAACACATTGTTGTCCTCCTATATTGAAGAAATAATCATATGTAATTCCAATCATTAAATCACTAAATAAAACACATTATCATCACTAACCTCCACTATGAACTCTTGAGGGATAAAAAAGGCCACCACAAGTGTTTCTCAGATATTCATTGGTAAGATAAGAGTATCCATAATTGAGATTTTGATTCTAACTACAAAAAACTATTTCATGATGTCATAGTTTTTTAGCTAATGTTCAAAAACTCCTGATGTGGAGATGATCCCGAACTATCATTTTAGGGACTAAATTATTTTAAGTATATGGGTTAGGCAGTTGAGTAGAGATTAGAGGTTCTCTTATGGTGGTATTTGGTTGACTCAATCTTCCCACTCACCTTATAGGATCAGAATATATTATACACATCAATCTATCATCTAAAAAATTAATTTTGAAAATATTTTTGAAAATTTTAGTTCATTTTCATACTCTTCTTGTCCTATTTGAATTGATTTACCATGAATTTTTGTGGAATAAAAATCTCTAGAGTATATTTGGTTGATATGTTGATTTTGACCAAAATTTCTTCTTCCTATACTTCCTTATATCATGTGGCCTCTACCTATAGTTCCCCAATCTATAATAGGGAACATAGATTCATAAGTGTATCCATTATCAAGGAAGGGAACATTATGTTAATGAAATTATGGTAATTTAATATTAATTCTTCATCTGATTAGGATTTCCTTTGGATAGATGATTCTTGTGATACTATTTGGTGTGATGGTTCCAATCCTCTCGATATTAGTGGCATGAATTCTAATAGATTCAAGACTATTTTTCCATATTCACATGATAATACTCTTATAATTGATGTTTTTCTTCTTCAGTTATGTCGTTTATTGGCAGATCAGATATCATAGGACTATAGTTCCAACGAATTTAGTAATTCCATAACTAATTGAACTGGTGTTGTATTTGATTGGTTTAATTATGACCAGAGGATAACATGATCTTGATTGATTTCTTTTCTAGAAAAATAGACACAAAAATCTTGTGTACCTTTACTTGTAACCTCATCCCATTATCCTTATTCCTCCAAAATGATAGTATAAACACATTCCACATATGATAGTGGGTTTCCTTGTTTCACCTACCAAGAATAAACCACCTTTGAACAATGTATTAATAAAAACAATCCCATATGGTGTTTCCCAGAATTTTATAAAAGGGGAAATAGTTCAGTCAGTCATAAAGACAATATTGATTGGGCCCCTTAGGTTCTGTAAAATTTATCAATTTATTTTTCAAAGCAACTAATAATTAACTGGGAACCTTCTCATATTGAAAGGAATAAATTTTTTTCATTTGATATTTTAATTGGGAGTGTGTATGATCCTTTAACTTATACGAATGGGGATATTTCTACTTTTATTTCCATTCATAAAGATTTCCACATGATAAGATGTAGTATTTGGAGTTAGATTTATTTTATGATCTGGTTTTTAATGTAATCGTTGATGTTTCCACTCTATATTTCCTCTATATTTTATATTCTGTTGCTGGTTGAGACTTGGATTTGGTTTTAAAAATAGAATCTTTCAACCTTTATGAAAATGGGGTAAGATCATGAAAGATGCTTAAATATTAAAATGGAAAATGTTTATTTTTCATCACATCACTGAAGTTCTCACTAAAAAGGCCTAGAAAATACTATCTAGAAATAATTAGGTTTAGAGAGTACATTAAACCATTTCCACCGGATGACAAAATTTTAGAATCTGTCATTATATTACTTTTTCACTTTTTGTGGTGAAGGAATTTTGTTTTCTAATACATAGAGGTAAATTGATAAAGAAATTGTCATCTGAATTATTCCAATACTTTGATCGAAATTTCTAGTGGACTGATAGACCAGATAAAGCTCGACCATAATAATGTCGGTATGAATATTCTAAACTTAGATGCTTCTTATTGCTTGATATTTTCTTACATGGGACCACACTGGGATGGATAGTGCATGAAATGGTGTTCTAGATCCCCTAAATGATTGAATGTGAGGAATACAGGATTTCAAAAGTTTGGAGGGGTAAGGGTTGTGTCATTCCATTGGGGGTAAGGCATCCTTACTAGTTATATTGGTGTATCCCATACTTATATATCTTACAATCAGGCTTCCAATCACATAATAGTGTTGAACATCTCTGAGGGGATCGATAGATGAGTAACTGATAAAATAGGGATCACCAAATTGGGATAGCTATGGTCGACTTAACTAATGTTGTGGTTTATAACCTACATGGGGTGGCCCATAATTATTTGTCCATGGTTAGGTTTTCTTCATTATTATAGGGAACTCATAATATTCCATTTCCATTAAATTCAAATAAATTTGGTTTCTAGATCCCATGTTTTAGGGATGTTTAATCTATACTCTCCTTTTTAAGAAAAGACCCTCTTATTAAGGAATGTGATGATAGAGAGTGGTATGAGGTTCTTCTTTAAGAACATAACAATTGAGGATATTACCACATAGTATTTATTTATTTAGTTCCTTCAACTCCTTTATTTATATCTCATATTGAGGTAATGTGTTGCCTAATATAATTGATTATTCTCTTTCAAGTAATAGATGGGATGTATCCATGCCTTTACCATTTTTCTAAGTTGATGTTTGATGAGGGCGTGATACTTGAACATTCATAGGAACCACTAATTTTTTAGTGATCTTTTGAATTCTGGTTTTAACACCTTCTCTAGTCACTTCAGTGTAGACCATATTTAAAATTGAAACATGACCCTCTTATTTCTATACATCATCATGTTCTATAACATATGTAGGGGTGGTGCTAATAATGTCCCCTGATATATAATTCATTCCATGTGTTTTATTATCATTGGAATAATAGGATGAAATTTTTCCCTAGGGATATCTTCTGAATGGTATGTGATATTTAGAAGTATCCATTCCTCTGATAGATCACTATTGCTTATTACCACTACTATTCCTCGTCCCTCCTTTCAAGTATTCTCTTAAAGAAACTTGTCAAAGGGTGATCACAAATGAATACCAAAACAAAATTTTCATATACCTTCCCAATGAGGAAGTTGGGCCATGAGATGGGAAAAAAGAGATATGTTCACATTTTGGAACTCCTCATAAATGGTAAAAGACTTATTATCATTGTATAGGAAGTTTGGTTAAAAATTACTCCATCCCTATAGGTGGTGGTTTCCCATAATTTCCTTCTTGATCACATCATACTAGATATATATATATTGTTGGATGCTATTTTTATAAAAAATACCCAAGACCATAGGGCTTGGACTACTCCTATATCCTTATTGATTCAATAACTATATATTCTCCCTGTATATTACACATATTTTTTAAATAATAATATGGGTGATATGTTTTTTCTATACAAGAGATACTTGCTTTTGAAGGCATTAGTGGTATTTGATGTTTAGATTCCCTTAATCGAGAAGCTTGCACTATATTTTCGTACGTTTGATACAAGAGTATTTAAATGGATCGCCTTCATTAGGCCAAACCTTTTTTAGGCTTTTAAAGGATAATTCTTGCTATGAATAATAATGTTTTTGAGAGGAGCTCACATTTAAGTGCTGGATAAAAAAATGAAATTGAATGATGTCACTTATTGTGATCTCTATCATTCAAAGAGTGAGTTTAAATAAATGAACCATGTTATACCCATCCTATGATGTGGACGTTAGATGGTGAAGTAGTGATTAAATAATATATCTTCTGAAAATCATTAATACATGCATCTTATATACCCCATATTTTTTCAAGATTTGGGCATCAAATAGAAAAAGGGTAGATAATTTCATCTGATGGTGAAGTTTTATATTTTCACAACATTACATGTATATGTTTTATAATATAATAACTTAGTTTTCATTTGGTGAAGAGTTTTTTATAGATTCAATGAAATTTAAAGTATGAATTATTCTAAAAATTCCTAGGGGATATCATACAATGGAGTGGGAAAGGGTCAAAAACATGAATTGTATGTTGTCTTTGGTGAGTTTTTCTTCATGAGTAACATAGTCCCTTCATATAATTTGATGGATTCATCTACATTTTATGACTAGAGATTTTGTTTTCTAGCTAGTTTATTATAGAAAATAGGAATGGTAGGGATCAACTTTATTGTGCTAGATGGTAGGTGGTCCAAAGTTGGTTTGGAGAGTGACTATTTCGTTGGCTGATATTCTGGTTGAAAAATTATATCACTTGTAAATGATGAGGAATCAATATTGGATGACCTAATATTCCCATTCACTTAATGATATGAAGGATTTTACATAATTGATTTGAAAAGGGGAGTACCTTCTTATTGAAATGAAACATTTCAATTGGGAGGACCATTATAATGAACAATTTCATTGGGAGGACAAACATCATGGATTAATAACTTACCATATGAGGTGTTCCTATGGTGTAAATAGTGATATATTTTTGAGTTATTCAATAACAATAGTCTTGAGTAGAGTATGATCATGGGCCTATTCTTTTATTGTGAATTACCTTTGGTTATTATTAATTTTAGATGCTCTCCTCTTGGTGGTTGGAGTCATGTTTTGTGAATATAGACCTTTATATTATAGATATTTCCACTGTGACTCCTGAGTCATTTTTGAGATATTATAAAATGTTTTTGGGTTTTTATATGGATATAATTCTTCATTGGAGTGACCATTGTAATGGATTGATGATCTCTAGTAGGAAGGGGGTATATTCCTGATCTCTATTTCCATTTATCATGGGATTTTTATGAATACCCTCCTTGATGGGAGAATAAATATATGGTTATTCCTAAGTGAAATTAATAACATACTAATAGGACACTCCAATTATGAAGGTGGGGTTTTGTTACCTCATCCTAACCAGATATAATAAAATAATTATATCTTGTAAGGCTTGTAGACTGTGGGTAGGTATAGATTCCTATCCTTTCATCATTATGAGGATGAATTGGGTGACTATGGTGGATGGGATAAGAATAAATTACCATTAATTTTTTAGAGAAGGAATATATCTATTATAAATTTCTTTATTACCTTCCAGAATATATAGACATGATTGTTGTTTATAGGTGGAGATATAGTTCCTCCTCTTATTATCTTCCAAAATTTGATGCTATTTTTCTTCAAGTACTGCCAAACGGTGTTGGAATACTTGATGAACATGGAATATTATATATTCCTACTACTGGTCTCTACTATGTATTATTTCTAATATTATCTTCAGAGAATGGGTATATTTGCCCTTTCCATATTGATTATTTTTAACCCTTGACAGTCAAACCTATGTGTTCAGGTTTAGATAACCTAATCTAGGGACCATGGGGTGGTTTCCTCAACAAGCTGATGGGTTGATGTCACATGGTGTTTCTAATTGCCACTGTTAGAAGGATTCCTTTTTCATAATCCACATCCTATTTAAATGAGTCTATTTTTGAATATATTGATCCACCTCCCTCAAATTAGTGTTTAATTTGTTGTTGTGTATCATAGAGGGTATCTTGAATCATTTCAAAATATAGATAGGTATTGTTTCCCCTTTTTCAGTAGCTATCACTCGGTGGATTATTGGTGGGGAGTCATATCCTAGATGGAATCCTTTTCATACTCCAAGGTTGGGATAGTACTATTGATTTGGTACACCTAAATCAACACATTTGATACCCGGTGTTGTACATGCTTGGTGGATTATGTTATACCCTGGCTATATAAGGAACCAGCTTGTATGATTATTTATGTGTATGATTTTTATTGAAGGAAATTTTCCATTTTGGATTGAATAGATTACTAGTGAATTTAGTAATGGTTTTATAATAGTCAAGAAAAAGAAAACTCATCAAATTATAATAAAAAATAAACAAACATGTACACAATTAATTTCATTAGAGGTTTCACGTCTATCCCACTTTTATCTTGTAAGAGTATGAAAGGTCCAAACATGTGGGAGAAATTGTTATTTTTTTATGAATGTGTTCATGTAGCGTTTAATGTATTAATTTTTGTCAAACATTGGTCCCAATGATTTATTTTTAGGGGGACATGTATAGTTTCATAATCATTCATATCATGTTTACAATTTTTTTAATTCCTTTTTTAGGAGGTGTCCAACATGGATTATTTGGGAAACCAAAAACACACAGGGATTCATGTATCCATGATATGGACCTTCTTTCCAAAGACAAATGATCACTAAGCCTTTTGGTTATGATTCATAAGAACTCATATTGTTGAAAAAATGATAGTTTGGGCTAATTGTACTCTTTCTATGGGGAATTACTTCTTACTTCATGATTCTTTAATCAGTGATATCCATGAATACTTTATAAAATAAAGTATAAGGTTGGTCACTCTATACATCCACAATAGATAGTATATTAATTTCTGGATTATCTATCTGAATGTAACACAGTTTATCCATCAATGGAACCACCTATATATATCAATGGTTCTCCTCCAATGGGACCCTATGTATGTATCATAGGATCTCAATATTATATCATTATATACTTTTCCTTGCTTTATATTTGTGAACCATGATCTAAAAACTCATAACTAGGAACTCCATATTATACTAGAATCTAAGGAGGTTGTTGGAGTTTAATGGTTTTGAATAAGTCCATAAAGAGTGTGACCTATCAGTTCGTGTGAAAGAAATTAGAAACCACGTGGTTTGGTTCCACTTAGAGGGACACGCCACTCCATGTATGGTCATTTTATAAGGACTATACCATGAAGTTTAATGATATAGATCAAGGAATACTAGGTGAAAGATTCCTAAAAATGAACGTTAATGGGGATTATGTTGGATTAGCCCTTTATGGTTTATCTTATAGAGAATATAGATGGATGAGATGGCCTTCCCGTGGAATTTTTTCTGTTGAGAAATAGGTGGATGGGACCTCAAAGGGATATAAAATCCCATGATGTGGAATGATCTTACTGAGAATATGGACCAATAAGGACGGTGGGGGTATTTTATATGTCTGATTTGAACCTCATTGGGGATTCCTATATATCCTATTTGTAAGGAAATCCAAGACCACATAGTTCTATCGGTCGAGATTTACACATTAGGAGGAGGAATAGTTCTTACTTCATTTGGAATATGGACCTTTAATGATTACTTTAATGGGCAATACATCTCTTTGAGAAAATGGAAAAATTATTTTCTGCATACACCTACTGGTAATCCCAATAAAACGTTTTTATTATGCTAGTGTCATGATCACTAGATATATCTAAGCCCCCATGATTCATTTTTTGTGTGAGAAACAAGAGACAATGTAAGATTTCTAGATCACAGAATCATTTTTGGGAAGTTAATTTTACCTTGATTTTGAATCTGTTGTGATATTTTCTTCCTCATTCATTTTTGGATGAGGGTGGTGATAGGGAAGGTAGGAGAAGTATAACATCTTGCAAGAAAGGCTAGGGGATTCCTTCAAGGGGATGCCCGTTATTAATATTTTATAAGGATATATTGGTGTATTAGGGTGAGAATATGGTGGGGTAGATGAGAATAAGGATGATATATTCATATTCTCATCATCCTAGATATTTAGAAACCCATCCTCGAGTCTTACGCACCAGCAGAATATGAAAATACTAACAATTTTGCTTCACATTTTAGACATCATGCAGGATTATGGCCGCTACCTAATCCACTTCCAAATTTACTATCATTAATATCTTTATTACTATAGGAATGAATTATTAAAATAATTTTTATGTACTTATCAACTATGTTATTCAAATTTGGATTTTTATTTATCATAGAAATTCATGATTAAGAGGGAATAATGGCGTATTCATGTTTTGATTTTTCATTTCTAGAGGCTTTTGAGGAGGTATTTATTTGGTTTCATTTAGATAGGGGCTCAGGTAAAGTGGTAGCGTATCATTTAATTTATGACAATTCTTTGTGGATCTAAGGATGCTTCACCCAAGTGATACATGGGTGATATGGATTTAGCCTCACCCTAGTGAAACCTATGCGTGTGGGATTAGGATTCTCCTAGGTGATACCTGGGTGAGCTTGATTGTGCATCATTGATGTCATACATACAGAAATTGAGATGTGTAGAAAAATTCGGTGCTCTAGGGATTTTAAAATGAATGTCATCGGAGTGAAAAAACTTTTCATATATGGTGATCCAAGCCCTTGTGCGGACTGAGGATCTCACATGAATTAAGCAGAGCATATAAAATAAATGTAAATGTGTTCATCATTCAATTATATAGTCACCCGCCCATCTCTCATCAGTGATGATTATTTCTCCAATAATCCAAAAATATACCTCTACATCATCCACACACAATACAATAATCTTTAGAGTCATAGATTGTTGAATTATGAGTTCTAGTGTAGTGATCTGACGATGCCTTCAATGTCTCAATGATCACTGCATTGACATTCCTTCGATGCAAGTAGATGAACTCGATCTACTCCCTTGGATCAAGTGTTTCCCTATCTAGAATGTGGGAGATGATATATAAACTCTGATTAACTCAAATTCAATAGTCATTTTACAAGATCCTCAATCCACTTATATATAGTGGATGATCAAATAAGTGGAAAGGGTTCTCTGGCCCCCGTATATTTGACAGTCACTAAAAATGTAACAAATAAATTTATGATGAACTAACATGGTCATAAATATTATTTATATTTTTTTATATTATTTTAATATATATGAATTATATTACCTAATAAACCCGAGTTATTAAATCTGACTTGTAATTCCTAATAATATTATGAGAACAAGGAATACTAAAATAATATACGTTCGAATGATATTAGTCCACATATTTACCTAATCACTTGTAATTAAATTTAATAAATCAATTCATTATAATTATTTTTTTACTTGAATTATACTGAATTTATTTATTTATCAATGATCGATTAAACATGGACAACACTTGGACCCTGTGGTGGGGCCCACAATGTCTTATATACCTATTCACTTGAATTGAGAAGATTCTTGAATATGCTATTGTGTTTGAACCTATATACAATTATCTCAATTTTCGGTAATAGTATTTACAAACAAAGAGCATATTCTATAAACCCATCCAGGAACTTTAAGATACAAGGAATAGACATATCAACAATAAACAACCTTCAAAAACTTATTGGGTGATATGATCTCTTTGTAATTAGATATCTATTTAGGACTAATTCATAGTGGTGTCATCATCCTTCCATGATTTATTATTTTTTTGTATAACTTGGTAGACATACCTCTGACTACCTTGGATAATGATTTATAAAGGTAATATCATCCTGATGAACAAGACACAATATATTACTTACTCAACTCAGTAGTGAAAAATTATATCAGGATCATTCAACCAATGAAAAAACACTAATGGGGATACCTACACAAAATACATCTCAATGATTTTAATATCATGTTTTTACGTTTAATCAAAGTATGTGATCAAATTTAACACATTGATAACGATCTCAAGTTATGATTATAATAAGAATTTTGATAAATAAAAACATCCAATGAAAAATAAATCATGTGGTGTTACTATTGGTGGGTCTGTACTCAATATCTCACCTTACAAAGATCACCAAGTGTGAACTTCATGAGAATAAGTCTCAATTCTTATGGTCTCCCAACACTTAACAATCAGACATTAACTATTTACAGTCAGTATGATGTATCTACACCATAGGAAATATATTTAAGATAAAAGGCATATTATCTTGGTGTTCTCATTATATCGTAGGTTCTTTTATAATTTTTTGACATGACAAATAATATATAAACATAACCATTCAATAGTGGATGCATAAATTTCTACACTGTAGTATTAAGTGTACATCATATATATCTCATTGTATAACTGAAATGGAAATTTAAAAGTAAATTTTAGTTGGGTCTAGGTAACCCACTATTACAATACTCCCATTTTAACTAGAACTAGAATTAAATCTATCCTTGTTTCCACACATGAAATTAATATCACGTTTCTACTAAGTCATGACCTTAGTTGTTGGTTCAGACACATCTCCTCAATGTAGATATTATGGTATGTCTGAGGTCATCACCTTGAGTAGACTCTTAAAGACATGTAAAATCGAGAATATCCATATTATTCATTATCCAAACATTACATCCTGGCTTGTATAATTAATAGAATTATCATGATGATAAGTATTCACATACTAGGTAAGATAACAAAAACTACAACAAAAACTTCTCATACTTTACAATAATTATTTTGCTTCTAAATAAGTTACAATGAACTCGGTATTTATATATATGGATACCAATGGTTTGTATGATATTATCTCACCCATCACCATAGAATAATTTCTATATTATATCACATTGATCCAAGGTATACTAGTTTATGTCCCCTCAATACTAGTATCCCTTCCTCTTCACATACCAAGTATATATCATTTCTACGTAATCTAGTACTATTGGATTATTATTACTAAATAACTAAAAATTATCCTAAATATTTCTAATATTTTCCTACTATAAAGTATATGTTTTGAATATCATGTATTGTACATATAATGGAATAGATGATTGATCCATCGTGGAAGCATATAGAAATATAATCTCAACATTAATCTCATCCTATGACTGTTCGTGTCTTATTGGAGAGATATATTCCATGTGGAACTTGTAACAATTCTCCCTCAAATTATAACATAATATATTTTTCAATACAATGTCAGTATATGCACCATTAACTATTTATAAGAAACTGTTAGATCTACCATAGTAAATCATGTTCCCTAAAACATACGTTTCTAATTCTAGTCAATCTCTATAGTGTTAATTTTAAACTAATGTTTGTAACTTAATACCAATATATGTTTTCCTTATGTTACCAAACATATTTCACATGGATAACAATGGATCTCCAACTAACCCCTGGTAGACACATGAAAAAAATCATTACAAATTAATACTCTATGTTAGTATTTCTTACCTTAATCCTGAAGAGGGTTTATTAACTTTCACCTCTTATTAGAATTTTATAGGGTCACTATCCCTTAATTGTTGCATCTTGTAGAAAACATCCATAATTGATGTACTTGACATAAAATAATAAATAAAATGATCATAGAGAATTAGTTATGATTAGAAAGACTCTGATGAATTTTGTAAATATGAATTGGGGTTACAAAATATTCATTATTGATACCTTTATTGTAACATCCATGTGTCATATCACATGAATAACCACCAAAATATTTCTAAAAATATTCCATGTGTACTTTGATACATGTAATCAATTTGTATGATTTTAGACGATATTGTCCATTTTTGCTACTTTCGATATACTACATACATATAGGAATTAATATTCTCAATGAATAATTTATCATTTTATATGGTGAATATAAAACTATCACTATTGTTTTAACCTTCCTACATAGTATGTGTAACTAGAACATTACTATTCCACATGTTCATATGGAACTTGTACCTATGCTGACTATTTGGGAATCTCAGGCATTGAATAAACTCAAGTCAGTATTTCTCCCACTATATCAAGTAGTGATATTCACCCTTATATATAAATATTGTCTACTACATTGACTATCTTTTTTCTATCTTATGTATTTATATAATATCCTTATAAAACATTTGGATAGTCACTATAGATTCACATATTGTTTTTCTTGATTCATTTTTATTTATATCATATCAAACTCTTTGAATCTAAAATACATGTTCTTATGACATTATGGATTTCTCTCATATTATAAATCATATAATATAATTTTTTAGAATAATTGTCATATGTTTATGGGATATTTCCCTTACTTGTGAAGCATGCCTACAATAATTATTGATGTTTTTATAATTTATATATATATTAACATCGATACTCCATTTTATAAATCATGTCACTAATGTTTCTAAATAAATGTTTCTTTAATAATTATTACATCCTACATTTTATTGATAAATTTTAACATGTAAGACTAAACCTCAATCCTCCATATTAACTTCAAAGATTTTATGTGGATAAGGTAATGTGAATTTAGGAAATACTCAATGCTACATTAAATTGATCAATGAATTCATGTTCATGATATTCTTTGGAACACCAGACCAATGAAACTCATATATTTTGACAATGATTATATCATACTTCACATTCACATTAAATGATAACATAATGAATTATTATGATACATATATTTACCACTAGTATACTATTGGAATAATTCACTCTCTCTATATAAAATAATTCTGAATGCTTTGTGGAATACCTTTATTTCTAAAGGTTTATTTTTCCAAAATTCAATATATATATATATATACATCGATCATACCCAAGGCGTTAAGCTATATTCAATCTAAATATCAGACTAAGTATATCCTTTATGTCCACTTTTAGTTTTACTTGATAAGGGATTATCTTTCCACAACTGGGTATATGGGTCTTACATTTTATATTCATCGGGTACTTCCAATGATTCAAGAATTACTAAACTACTCGCTGAGTATTAATCACTAAAAACAACATTCATTAGTATAATGAAATAATGTATCTTCTTTTGAAAAAGTAAACATGGGATAAATGTTTTTGTTATACTCAATAAATGTTTTCTCAAGAAACATTTACTTGTAAATTTAATGTTATGTACTTCTCATCGCAGACATAAGAGCATTCCTTTGTTAGTTGCACAGAGAATGAACCTTACTTCTAGTAATGTTTCTATACTTACTTGGTTATTGCATTAAAATTTATATATGTTTAGGAATATTGAATTCAATACCCACGAAGTATTATGGAATCAATATATTTACTTGATGAATATACCTTAAGAAGAAGTTATTACTTGCTTCTTCAATTCAGTTCATTTCCTTTAAACATCAATATATTTTATTTTAGGATATGTTAAGAAAATAACATCATACTTTACACCACCTTATTTGAAGAAATTTTTGATTGTCCCTTTATAACCATATTTTTCATTGGCCTGTACACATTTTCTTTCAACTTTTTCACCAAAATAAGTAATGATTATTCTTTCATTAAATTTCTGATTACTTTGAAAATAACAACCAAAAGGAAACAAGGAATTTTCTCCATACTCTTTGTTATGGTATCTTAAAATAAGTTGGATTATATGGGTGAAAATGATATTATAAAGGTATCCAATTAAATATCATGATCCATCTTTCAATTTAAAAATATATAGTGTAATATTCACCTTATTCATATCTTTCATCATTTTATCCTTACAATCCTCTTGGAAATTTTATATCATGTTAAATAATCCATTTCCCAATGTAGTATCCACAACTCACATTGAATATTTACGATATAATTATGAAATAACTAGCATTATCATAACACATGAGTCTCTTATAAGTAATTTTCTAAACCTCACTTCATGAGGTGAATGAATAGGTATTAGGGGCACAAGCACCTTGAATTTATGATATCATATTATTGTGTGCAATTTCCTCTTCTAAATTTTTTAAAATCCTTGATGGATAGGACATTGAATTTTTCTAATTAATGTCACAGTATGTCTTATGGTATTACAATCTATTTTCAACAAAAAAATCAGTATATTGTAATTTAATCTTCATTACATGTTTAGAAATTATTGATTAATTATTTAGATCATTAAAAGTATCCCACTGTTATATAGAACTCAAGAAACCCTCCCTAATAGAATCAAATTACTCTGTCACTTGATTATTTTAGTGGTATTGATCGTTAAATGTCCCCTTGTAATATAGAAACTATGGATACACCACTACTCTAGGATTTCAAGGTGTTAATTTGAATCGATAGCCACATTAACTGATGGCTCCTTGAATTTTTGAGTGAAGACCCAACTTTTGAATCATAAATACGATTTACTCAATTATTACCACTAAATTTTCAACTATATATAATTGGATACTTTTTTCCTACAAACATTATTTAGTTCAACCCATCAATCTCATATCAAATCATCAAAAGTAAGAGTCAACCATAAATTTGGATGATCGAGCACCCCATATACCTTGTTTTTTCCAAAATAAAATAATGGAATGTGTTTTGTGATTTAATATTTCTTTGTGGGTTTTAATGCTTATATCCATGAATGTGATAATTTCTATTAATATTTTCATCCTATGTTATCTCAATCACAACTGAACATTAATATGAAAACCTGCATCGCTTCTTTATTAATTTTTTCATGATTATTGTTTTATGTGATTCCCATTGTAATGAATGTTACAAAAAAAATATTCAAATGCATAAATAAAATAAATATCAAACTTTTCGTGAGGCGAAAACAAATGGATAATCCATTTAAACTTAATGGATCGACCATGACCTAAGTGTAATATTTATTGAGTCATAGCCTGACTCATGATGAAGCTCATCCCCCTATAGTGTGTTCACTTCTTATTTTAATTTCACCTCATCTTTGAATTGTCTGAATCTTACACTATCCTCGTAAAATTATAAAAATAAAATCGCGAAGGTGAGGTGGTATCAGGAGTACTAAATAAATAATATTAACTTTTATCTAGACATGGAGACCCATATAAATATTAATTGAGAAAAAATAGGATGTGCAGACCATCTTATTTAATTAAATTCATCAATTGTAATTAAATAATTAAATAAAATAAAGAAGAAATACACAAGTTGGTCAATGATCATGACCATTCAATGAGTTAAATAAATCATGTTAAATTGAAATAAAATAAATTATGTGTGAGGGAATATAATAAATTAAATGAATTATGTTAAATTTGAATAATTAATTTTACTTCAGGACTCTAATAAATTTAATTATATGTCCCAAAAAATTTTTTTGGTAATTTATTTGTACACTGAAAATTAAATATTTTCTTCAAAATATTAAAATATTAATTTTTTAAATAAAAAAGTAAGTCATTAATTAATTTAATTTGACATTGAAAATAAATTAATTAAATTGATTAATTTTGATAAAAAATTTAGATGTGAACCCCACCCCAGCCCCATTGTTGGTCTCTCCAACCCTGCAGAGGCCCCTTTTGAGTTATGAAAATTGTGTGCGAAGGTGTTCTGGGCCATGCATGCACACCCAGACTGGCTTCAGGTCGAGCAGACCAGCCTCAACATACTATGGTTTGGTTTTGGCCCAATAGGAACTTTGAAAGTGTTTGGAATCAGCGGTTGGGGCGTACCATGATTCCACTCGAGGAAGGCACACTGATGGTGCACACAAAGGATGTTGGTTAGATGGAGTCCCCGAACATGGTTGCGGCATACCAACTGGATAAAGGCGTACATTATCATATCTGTGGGATCTTGCAGTGGTGGTTGTTTCTGACTTGGAGAGCAGTGGGTCAATTGGTGACAGCCCGACTAGATTGTCGTTAGCCCAAGGAAACAACACCAATAGAAGCAGTTGGGTCTGTGGTGGCATGGGTTGCCAATGAGCATTGTATCTATCCACTGTCAGAGGCAGCGTTGAGAAAATCCGCAGTGACTCGTTGTATGCGGTGGGGCTTCAGTAGTCAGATCGGTGATGGCATGTCGACGATGAATCCTGAGCAGGATGAAACTGATGGGGAGTAGGTGAGGTTAGTGGATGGGAGAGGGCACTACCACAAAACATAGTTTTTTCAGCACTATCCTTTAACATCACTAAAAAAGCGGAGATAAAAATACTTTTTAAAGTACTAAAACATTTGTTGTTAAATGTACCCCATATCTGTTCTTTTTTATTGTTGATAAGGTACCCACTTTATCAGTGCATTTTTAGCACTATTAAATGGTCCCCTTTTATCTGCACTTTTTTAGTAGCCGAGATAAAATGGAGTCTTTATCAGTGCTTTTTTTACTAGCACTACTGAAGGGAATATTTCAAAAAAATATATATTTCATTAAAAATAATATATTTATATTTATCTAAATATAATAAGTATTTTTTAAATATGTTTTAGATAATTATAAATAGGCATTTACACTTAACAACTATGATATTTAGTGAAAATGGCTAATAATGTAATTAAAAAATATTATTTATTTAAAACTTTCTAATTATTATCGAGTAATAGTCATTGAAAAAAAAATTCAAAACACAAAATATCAAAAAAATAATAAAAATATCTAAAATAAGATTAAAATGTAACTCGCAATTCAAAAGTGCATATATAAGGCCCCATCCTTAAACCTTACTTAATATTGAATTAAATGAATAATTCACGTCGAGGATCTTTTCAGGTTTAGAGTTTTAGAGAATTAGAACATTACTATTACATCTCAAAAGATTACAAAGTAGTCACTTATACTAAGTTTCCATAATAAAAAAAAATCTTGAAAGAAACATGTCTAGTTCCATGTTTTATATAGCATGACATTCCCTTGATTCCATCCTTGACCTTATTCCATATTAAGTCCTGTGAAAAACATTTCAAAAAAACTTGGGGTGAGCATAAAAAGCTCAGTAAGGGATACAAAAACAATGAAAACTGTTAGTTTTTCAAACATCAAGTAAACCATGTATACTATATCAAAGTAATACCTTCACCTTCATGAAGTAGTAAAAAAAATCTTCACTGAATAAAGTATCATTACTTACCTTTTTGTAACCAAAGGATTACCATAAAACCCATATAAAGAACACATAGAATATATAAAGGTAACTTGGGACATAAACATACTTAAGTGGAATAACCATACAGTTGACTTCCACACATATCACTTAATGGAATAGCCATACGGCCAATTTCCATACATACTTAATGGAATAGCCATACGGCCAACTTCCATACCCAATGAATTGGAGGTTATAACGTAACCACCCGTCCTGGTATTCACGGCACCACCCGTCATATGGTTTATAACGTAACCACCCGTTAAAATGTCCAAGTACCAGTATAAAATCATAAAACATAAAACCAATATAAAGGAATGATAACATTTCCACATTTCAATCAAAATATATCATAAGTATATTGACATAATAGAATCCTTTTTCAAAACCATTTTCAATAACAAAATACATAAAAGAGTATATGGTATTTATTTTATTCTAAAAACATTACGGCTTGTTGAGAAAGCCAAAGATCAAATAATACTCGCGGCGGCGAAAAAGGTCGTTGTCACCGCGTACGTTAAAAAAAACATTCCTTTTTTTCGTTTAGTAAAACGCTTCGTAGAAAAAGATTCCTTTTGTATAAAAGTAAAAGTCAAAGGAGTTTATACACCGTATAAAAGAAATTTGTGTATAAAACGAAATATGCCTCAATGAAAGGAGATTGAGACGAAGTCCCTTACCTTGGGTCCGACTTGACTCGATCATTCTTTAACGTCCTGAATAATAAACTTGAGTTAATTTATACTTGATTAAGAACCTTTTTAAAGTTAATTATTCTTTTTATATCACTTATTTCCATGTTATAAACATTATGTAACCATTTAATTTAATAATGGTTGTTTTGTCAATATTTGGTTCTTAAGTCGAAAGTTGACTTCTTACAATTACATGTTGTTCATGTGGTCAAAAGTTCATTATATCCAGAATGAAATTCCCGATTTGGATATAATATGTATCACATATATCAAGCATATACATGTATTTATAATATTACATAATCATTTAGAGGTAAGAAATGAAATGCACCGTTCATGGAGACGGTAAGCCGTACGTACCAATGAACGCTACTTTCATTTCTTTGTCATATTAATGGAATTAAAACTAAATGAGAGGTATGTATATTTTAATTCCAGAATTATATTCATCATTTAGATATATCATTAATTATAGATATCCATTATATACATGTTCTTTTAATAGTACATTACATTTGGGGATAAGAAATGAAATGCACCGTTCATAGAGACGGTAAGCCGTACATACGCATGAACGCTACTTTCATTTCTATCTCAATCTTTAATGGAAAGAAATAATAATGATATAGAGGTATATTATAATTCCAGTATAACATCATATATAATAACTTTAAATCCATCCTTTACATGTCCCACATATGGCATTAACGAATCACATCACTTTTAGGGGGCGGTAGTCCGCACTTCCTTAAATGAAGATATCGTGTTTACCCATAATGGAAACCATAAAGGTATGCCAAAAATCAAAAATACAGAAGCTTAAAGAAAACATAAACATATTATATATCATATATAAAAATAGTGACATCATAATGGCCACCCTTGAAGGTGTTAAATGAGTATTGAACAATCATCATTTCGGGAGGCAGAATTTCGCCATCCACGGAAACCGTATGTTCTTTAACCATTTTATGTAGTTGTGTGAGATTTTAGCTCAAATAAATATTATAACAACATCCTAGTATATTTAAGATACTGGTGTTGTTACAAAAGAAGTAAATAAAAAGAGTTTAGAGGGTTGGAGAAGCAAAATAAAACAAATGAACAAGAGAGAATGAATTACCTTTAAAAGTGTAACTCCTTTTTGTTTTGAGCCTAAAGGCTTTCTTTGAAAGGATTCTTCCCAAAGGAAATACTCTAGGATGAGGAGAGGGATGTGGAGAGAGTAATTGGGCAGGGGTTGTCCGAGACAAAGGCTTGAGAAGTGTGTGAAATGAGGTAGAGGTGGGGGCCTTTTATAAGAGGAGAGGAGGGGCACTTTTGAAAAGTAAAGAAATATTACTTTATTTGAAAATGTGTTTTGGTTTTAAAAGGTCCCACATTGATATAATTCGTGGATAAGGTGATAAGGGTTCTAAATCCACTCATCCAATTGGTTTTGGCCATGTGTAGGTTTTATATTTTTCATTATCTTTCCATTTTATTTAAATCGTCAAATAATGATGTCATCACTGCATCATTATTATGTCATATATAATTTAATTTATTTAATGTCTAAAAATTATAAAACAAATACTATTATGTAGGAAATCTTTTCATATTTCCAATGACTATTTATAATCAAAATTTGGACTTGTATTACCCCACTCAAAAATTATTTCAGTAAAACAATTTATGTTAGTGTCATTTTCACTTTAACTTTAAATAAAAATATATTAATGTCATTTTCCAACTAAAGTGGCTCCATGGGGTCCCCAAGTTGGCCCATGGCTTGTCTTGGTCGGCCATGACTCACCCAATATGTGTAGGACAAGTGTCATGGTGTTTTCACATTCTTATAATACCATTTTTACCTTAAACTACACTAATTACCTCTAATCGCGATTAATGAAAAAAATTTACTATTCACCAAAAAATTATTTTAATATCATTGAACCACATTTTACTTCTTAATGACAACCATGTATGTCGGATTTTTAAAATTCAATACACATTAGTGGTAAACTTTCATTTAACTGAATAATCAGTTTGCTTGATTACCACTTAGTGGTTTCACTATTCATCAAAAATTGAAGTTTTTCAGAAAATTACCAAAAATTCACCCTAAGCTATATTTGATATTCCGAATTTAAAAATGAAGTCCATTTTACAAAATTCAAAACATATAAGTCAAATTAATTAATTTAATAATTAATTCCCGCTGTCATGACAAATAGCGTGTTTTTGTGAAACAATAAGTATCAAAAGATTGACACCAGTTTAAGTCCAATTTCAAAGTGAAATTGATTCCAATGAACACCATTGGATTAACTGGTAAAAATATTTTCTAATTTAACATTAAAACCAATTAAAATAATAATCTAATCATATAAATAATTTAGATTAAAAAGAGGTTTTGAATTAAAATACAACATTTTACACTATTCATAAAAAAATGAACATTATCAGAAAGGTACCAGAAATTTACACAAAGTAAATTTTGATGTCCCGATTCTAAATAAGAGTTATATTTGGTCCAAAATTAATTATAAGAGTGATAAAAACTATATTTAATGACGGTTCACCATTAAAAGTTGATAAGTGAACCTTTAGTGAAAATTAGAGTATATATGCCCTAAAATTGAACTCTTTCCGTATTTTAAGCCTTTCTCTTTTATTGGGTAAATGTATAAGCATTTAAAAACATATATAATCATATTTTAGTTATTTCTATCCATTACCGCCAGTACAATGGCTACTTGTTGACTAACATTTAAAATAATATTATTTTATTACTAGTGTGCTACGTAAGTTTCAAAGAAACTCATCGTTGCGTATCGGGTACGCTATAGAACATAGCAACCCCTTTAAAATAAAATTAATATTTAATTCGTAAATATTAATAAATATGAAAATTCTTTATTCTTTATTTACCTGGGATGTTACATCCTTCCCCCCTTTTGGGAATTGCGTCCTCGCAATTTTATTCACTTATCAAAATAAGTGGTGGTATTTATCCCTCATAGCATTTTCAGATTCCCACGTTGCCTCTTCAATCACATGGTTTCCCACAAAACCTTTACCTGATGAATCACCTTATTCCGTAACACTTGCTCCCTGTGGTCAAGAATCTGGACCGGTTGTTCCTCATAAGATAGGTTCTCTTCCAGCTGAACTACCTCTGGGCTCAAAACATGAGATGGATCTGGCATATACTTTCTCAATATTGAAACATGAAAAACATTGTGTACCTGAGATAAACTCGGAGGTAAAGCCACCCGGTATACAACTGATCCAAATCTCTCCAGAATTTCATATGGTCCAATAATCCTTGGACTCAACTTTCCTTTCTTACCAAATCTCATCACGCTTTTCCAAGGAGAAACCTTGAGAAAAACATGATCACCTACCTCGAAAGATAGATCCTTCCTCCGGTTATCTGCATAACTCTTCTGCCTGCTCTGAGCTGTTCTCATGTGTTTTCTGAATCAACTGAACTTTTCTGCCATATCTTCTACCAATTCTGGTCCCATCAGCTTCCTTTCACCCACTTCATTCCAAAATGCTGGAGTTCGACACCGCTTCCCATATAATTCCTCAAATGGTGCCATCTGTATACTAGAATGAAAACTGTTATTATATGAAAATTCAACCAAAGAAAGATGTTGGTCCGATCTTCCCTGATAATCCATAGAACACGCTCGTAGAATATCCTCCAATGTCTGAATTGTTCGTTCTGACTGCCCATCTGATTGAGGATGAAAAGCTGTACTAAAATTTAATTCAGTACCCAACGACTTCTGAAGGCCTTTCCAAAAGTTATAAGTAAACCTGGGATCACGATCCGATACAATGTAGAGAGGAACTCCATGTAACCTGACTATCTCTTTAAGATACAGACGGGAAAGTTGATCAAGAGAGGAAGTATCTCGTATAGAAAGGAAATGAGCAGATTTGGTCAAGCGATCAACAATAACCCAGATTTCATTATTACCTCGAGATGTCCTCGGTAATCCCTCAACAAAGTCCATGGATATGTTTTCCCATTTCCACTCTGGAACTGGTAAAGGCTGAAGCATCCCTTTCGGTAACTGCTGCTCTGCTTTAACCTGTTGACATGTCAAACACTTCACAGTAAAATCAGCAATGTCTTTTTCATTCCATCCCACCAGTAATACTCCCGCAGAGCTCTGTACATCTTAGTACAGCCAGGATGAAAAAACAACTCATTCTTCAACTGTGAATCACAAGGCACACATAACCTCTTCACAAACCTCAAAACAAAAACACAAACTTATCCAAGAACTCATGGAAAATTTTATTCATAAGGTCCATGAATACAGCAGGTGCATTGGTTAACCCAAAAAGCATAACTACAAATTCATAATGGCCATATCTAGTACGGAACGCAGTCTTCAGAACGTCTGATTCTTTTACTTTCAACTGATGGTACCCCGACCTCAAGTCAATTTTTGAAATATACTGAGCTCCCTGAAGCTGATACCACTTCATTCGATGGCCCAACATCTGCTGAAGTTGTTGCAAATGATTTTACCACCCCTTTCTGCTTGTAGTCTAGCTGCATTCCCCCAGTTGAGTTCTTCGTTGGACACTCGTTTGCATAATGACCCATTTCATTACACTTAAAACATCTTACCGTTCGCTTTTCATTTCCTGCTTGATCATCTTCCTTACAGTTACGAGCAATATGACCAGACTTACCACACCGAAAGCACTTACCAGACATGGATAAACATTCTCCAGGATGCATTTTACCAAACTTCTCACAGGATGGATATTTGGTTTTCTTACCTCCTTGCTTCTTTGATGAATTCTTCCCCTTTTCCTGCCAACTAGACCTCTTATTCTGTTGTTTGTCACAGAACACCTGATCGTCGGCAAACTCCATTTCTACCTTCTCCGCACATCGAACAAGTTTTTCATAACTTTTGAATCCACGAGAACCTAAAGCCCTTCGATACTTTGGATTTAACCCTGAGTAAAAACGGTTTATTTTACTATCAAGATCTCGTATGATGTTTGGAGCATACCTTGCCAATCGAGTGAACTTTTCTTCATAAGCAGCCACTGAATCATCCTCCTGCCTCAATTCTAGGAACTGTTTTTCCATCCTAAGACGAACCACCTTAGGAAAATATTTCTCAAGAAACATACCTTTGAATTCGTCCCAGTGAAGATCCTCAATCTCATCACTATCCCTTATATTTTTCACCATCGACCACCACTGATCAGCTTCACCTTCAAAACGGTAAACAGCAAGACTAACCTTTTGATGTTTTGAACACCCCATGACATCAAAAATCTTCTCCAGTGCTTTAATCCACCCTTCAGCTTGCACAGGGTCAGATGATCCTCTAAATGATGGGGGATGTTGCCTCATGAAATGTTCCACCACTGACATGTTCCTCTGCGGTTGATCTGGCTGATCTCGTGCATGGATACCACCACCATTTATAGCCTGAGTCAACTATGTCATCACTGCAACAAACTGTTCAGTTCCGATTCCGACCATCTCAGGTTGCGTATTTGGAAGGTTTTCTTCCTCCTGATGTCGTCCCAACATAGCTTCTTTGTTTCCTCTGCGGAAAACCATTCTGAACACATAAATATCTTAGGCGAAGCAACATGGTAATCCGTAAATGCTATATCATTTCAATCATATTATAATTTAACACTTTTCTAACTCCTAATGTTGTGTAAACCGACCTCTGATACCAACTATAAGGCCCCGACCTTAAACCTTACGTAATATTGAATTAAATGAATAATTCACGTCGAGGATCTTTTCAGGTTTAGAGTTTTAGAGAATTAGAACATAACTATAACATCTCAAAAGATTAAAAAGTAGTCACTTATACTAAGTTTCCATAATAAAAAAACTCTTGAAAGAAACATGTCTAGTTCCATGTTTTATATAGCATGACATTCCCTTGATCCCATCCTTGACCTTATTCCATATTAAGTCCTGTGAAAAACATTTCAAAAAAACTTGGGGTGAGCTTAAAAAGATCAGTAAGGGATACAAAAAGAATGAAAACTGTTAGTTTTTCAAACATCAAGTAAACCATGTATACTATATCAAAGTAATACCTTCACCCTCATGAAGTAGTAAAAAAAATCTTCACTGAATAAAGTATCATTACTTACCTTTTTGTAACCAACGGATTACCATAAAACCCATATAAAAAACACATAGAATATATAAAGGTAACTTGGGACATAAACATACTTAAGTGGAATAACCATACGGTTGACTTCCACACATATCACATAATGGAATAGCCATACGGCCAATTTCCATACATACTTAATGGAATAGCCATACGGCCGACTTCCATACCCAATGCATTGGAGGTTATAACGTAACCACCCGTCCTGGTATTCACGGCACCACCCGTCATATGGTTTATAACGTAACCACCCGTTAAAATGTCCATGTACCAGTATAAAATCATAAAACATAAAACCAATATAAAGGAATGATAACATTTCCACATTTCAATCACAATATATCATAAGTATATTGACATAATAGAATCCTTTTTCAAAACCATTTTCAATACCAAAATATATAAAAGAGTATATGGTATTTATTTTATTCTAAAAACATTATGGCTTGTTGAGAAATCCAAAGATCAAATAATACTCGCGGCGGCAGAAAAGGTCGTTGTCACCGCGTACGTTAAAAAAACATTCCTTTTTGTCGTTTAGTAAAACGCTTCGTAGAAAAAGATTCCTTTTGTATAAAAGTAAAAGTCAAAGGAGTTTATACACCGTATAAAAGAAATTTGTGTATAAAACAAAATATGCCTCAATGAAAGGAGATTGAGACGAAGTCCCTTACCTTGGGTCCGACTTGACTCGATCGTTCTTTAACGTCCTGAATAATAAACTTGAGTTAATTTATACTTGATTAAGAACCTTTTTAAAGTTCATTATTATTTTTATATCACTTATTGCCATGTTATAAACATTATGTATCCATTTAAGTTAATAATGTTTGTTTTGTCAATATTTGGTTCTTAAGTCGAAAGTTGACTTCTTACAATTACATGTTGTTCATGTGGTCAAAAGTTCTTTATATCCAGAATGAAATTCCCGATTTGGATATAATATGTATCATATATATCCAGCATATACATGTATTTATTATATTACATAATCATTTAGAGGTAAGAAATGAAATGCATCGTTCATGGAGACGGTAAGCCGTACGTACGCATGAACGCTACTTTCATTTCTTTGTCATATTAATGGAATTAAAACTAAATGAGAGGTATGTATATTTTAATTCCAGAATTATATTCAACATTTAGATATATCATTAATTATAGATATCCATTATATACATGTACTTTTAATAGTACATTACATTTGGGGATAAGAAATGAAATGCACCGTTCATGGAGACGGTAAGCTGTACGTACGCATGAACGCTACTTTCATTTCTATCTCATACTTTAATGGAAAGAAATAATAATGATATAGAGGTATATTATAATTCCAGTATAACATCATATATAATAACTTTAAAACCATCCTTTACACGTCCCACATATGGCATTAACGAATCACATCACTTTTAGGGGGTGGTAGTCCGCACTTCCTTAAATGAAGATATCGTGTTTACCCATAATGGAAACCATAAAGGTATGCCAAAAATGAAAAATAAAGATTCTTAAAGAAAACATAAAAATATTATATATCATATATAAAAATAGTGACATCATAATGGCCACCCTTGAAGGTGTTAAATGAGTATTGAACAATCATCGTTTCGAGAGGCAGAATTTCGCCATCCACGGAAACCGTATGTTCTTTAACCATTTGATGTAGTTGTGTGAGAGTGTAGCTCAAATAAATATTATAACAACATCCTAGTATATTGAAGATATTGGTGTTGTTACAAAAGAAGTAAATAAAAAGAGTTTAGAGGGTTGGAGAAGCAAAATAAAACAAATGAACAAGAGAGAATGAATTACCTTTAAAAGTGTAACTCCTTTTTGATTTGAGCCTAAAGGTTTCCTTTGAAAGGATTCTGCCCAAAGGGAATCCTCTAGGATGAGTAGAGGTATGTGGAGAGAGTAATTGGGCAGGGGTTGGCCGAGCCAAAGGCTTGAGAAGTGTGTGAAATGAGGTAGAGGTGGGGGCCTTTTATAAGAGGAGAGGAGGGGCCCTTTTGGAAAGTAAAGAAATATTACTTTATTTGAAACTTTGTTTCGGTTTTAAAAGGTCCCACATTGATATAATTCGTGGATAAGGTGATAAGGGTTCGAAATCCACTCATCCAATTGGTTTTGGCCATGTTTAGGTTATATATTTTTCATTATCTTTCCATTTTATTTAAATCGTCAAATAATGATGTCATCGCTGCATCATTATTATGTCATATATAATTTAATTTATTTAATGTCTAAAAATTATAAAAAAAATACTATGATGTAGGAAATCTTTTTTTATTTCCAATGACTATTTATAATCAAAATTTGGACTTGTATAACCCCACTCAAAAATTATTTTAGTAAAACAATTTATGTTAGTGTCATTTTCACTTTAACATTAAATAAAAATATATTAATGTCATTTTCCAACTAAAGTGGCTCCATGGGGTCCCCAAGTTGGCCCATGGATTGTATTGGTCGGCCCTGAATCACCCAATAGGTGTAGGACAAGTGTCATGGTGTTTTCACATTCTTATAATACCATTTTTACCTTAAACTACACTAATTACCTCTAATCGGATTAATGAAAAAAATTACTATTCACCAAAAAATTATTTTAATATCATTGAACCACATTTTACTTCTTAATGACAACCATGTATGTCGGATTTTCAAAATTCAATACACATTATTGGTAAACTTTCATTTAACTGAAAAATCAGTTTGCTTGATTACCACTTAGTGGTTTCACTATTCATCAAAAATTGAAGCTTTTCAGAAAATTACCAAAAATTCACCCTAAGCTATATTTGATATTCCGAATTCAAAAATGAAGTCCATTTTACAAAATTCAAAACATATAAGTCAAATTAATTAATTTAATAATTAATTCCCGCTGTCATTACAAATAGCGTGTTTTTGTGAAACAATAAGTATCAAAAGATTGACACCAGTTTAAGTCCAATTTCAAAGTGAAATTGATTCCAATGACCACCATTGGATTAACTGGTAAAAATATTTTCTAATTTCACTTTAAAACCAATTGAAATAATAATATAATCATATAAATAATTTATATTAAAAAGAGGTTTTGAATTAAAATACAACATTTTACACTATTCATAAAAAAATGAACATTATCAGAAAGGTACAAAAAATTTACACAAAGTAAATTTTGATGTCCCGATTCTAAAGAAGTGTTATATTTGGTACAAAATAAAGTATAAGAGTGATCAAAACTATATTTAATGACGGTTCACCATTAAAAGGTGATAAGTGAACCTTTAGTGAAAAATAGAGTATATATGCCCTAAAATTGAACTCTTTCCGTATTTTAAGCCTTTATCTTTTATTGGGTAAATGTATAAACATTTAAAAATATATCTAATCATATTTTAGTTATTTCTATCCATTACCACCAGTAAAACGGCTACTTGTTAACTAACATTTAAAATAATATTATTTTATTACTAGTGTGCTACGTATGTTTCAAAGAAACTCATCGTTGCGTATCGGGTACGCTATCGAACATAGCAACCCCTTTAAAATAAAATTAATATTTAATTCGTAAATATTAATAAATATGAAAATTCTTTATTCTTTATTTACCTGGGATGTTACAGCATAACTTTTGATCTGGATGTCTGTTAATGCTTTACCACATATCAAATCGAAGCTTTCGATGAGATCTACACCACTAGTGACATAAATAAACCTATATCACATTTTGTGAGACCCAAAAGGCTCTTAAGTCCTCCAAAACTGACTTTTTAGTTGGGATGCCCAAATTTATTGACATTCGAAGGAATTTCAGTCTTGTTTAAGGGGGGGGGGGTCTATTTCCCTTTTATTAGTGGGGAATGAATTTATTCTCTGGAATTACAATAATATTGATATTATGGCATTGAAATTTTAACATTTTTCATAATTTAATACTGTTTATAGTCATATATATATATATATATATATATATATATATATATTATTCACTCTTGATAATTTAATTTTATAAATAAATAATTCAATATATTTACTTATACAATATATTTTCATTATATGAATCTTATCTAAAAAAACTAATGTTTATTTTATATAAAATAAAAAAAATTAGTATTTATATACCTATATAATGTGTCTGTGTGTTTATTTTTGTGTATCTATATTAACAAAATGATATATATATTATCTATATATTCTAACATATGTATATATGTATTAATTAATTATACATGTAAATATATATATATATATATATATAAATTTGTTTAATTATACATACAAATACACATATATTTAATATATATCTGTGTGTATACATATGTTTTATATATGTATGTATCTATTTATAAAAACCCACAAAAAATCGATTTTATAAATGTATTTAAAACTGATCTTATAAATAAATATTAATATAAGAGTAAATATACAGATAAAATATATATATAAATATATATTAAAAAATAAATATAAATAAATATTAATATATGAATAAATATATAAATTTAAAAATATATAAATTTAAAAATATCTAAATATAACTCTATATATATATATTAATACATATATATATTAATATATTAATAAATAAACAAATATATAAATATAACAATATATGTCGATATATATTAATATATATATTATGAATAAATAAAGATATATATATATTTGTGTAATTATATATATATATATATATAATATATGAATAAATATGACAATATATAAAAATAAATAGATATGTTATTAAATTTACAAGTTAAAAAGATGGGTGAGTGGTAAAGGTACAAATGTGCATGAGGAGAGGTATCAAGTTCAAAACCAAATGGAGGTAGGGGTGTGCATTGTTGAAGGGGGCACTATCACTATTAAAGGGTGGGGGGTGGGGTTGGGGTGTGTTGGGGCGTGCAGGTTAGGCTGGGGTGCATAGGAACTATTTAATGCAGGGTGAATCACTATTAAAACACTCTAATTTGAAATTTTTTTATGTTTTTTTGGAATTCTATCAGCGCTATTAAAAAAGTGTTGATAAAAGGTGTCTTTTATTAGTGCTAAAAACACACAGATAAAAGACCACTTTTATAAACACTTTTTAGCATTGGGAATAGAGTCCTTTATCAGTGTTAGTTAAGGAAGATAAAAGGTACCCCCTTTTAATAATGACTAAACTATCAGCACATTTTTATAATTGATAAATGATTTTTTAAAGCTGATAAAACCCTATTTTGGTGTTGTGAGGAAGCTGCTGGACATTCTGGATCAGTGTTTCGGTGAGGTGGACAACAGCACCAATGATGGAAACTAGTGGGATATGAAACCATGAATGGAGAGACACAACTACCCGTTGAAGAGGAAGGAAATAGAGTGGGTCGATCAAGGAGGAGGAGGGAATGTGTGTTGGTCGGGCAGTGCGTAATGTTTGGAAGAAGGGGGTCATATCTCTCCAAGGGGTGGCATGATCACCAAAAGGTGAGGGGGACGCCATTTACATTTAATATTAAATTCTTTTTTTTTAATTTTTATTTGACCCATCCACACTTGTCCCTTTGCAAGTGGGGTATTTAATTTTGATGACGCTACCCATCTAATGTTTTATGTCCCTCCATACCCCACTTATTTATCTGTAGACCAAAACAAAGAGCCATGGAACCCATGATATTTTTTAAATTAAAATAAACTATTATCATTTAAAAAAATTACAAAACTGGTTGAATAAAATATGGTTGGAAAACTATATTTTGGACAAGGTGTCCAGATAAAATAGCACGGAGTAACTAAAAACTGAAAACCGATAGAATTTTAACACATCTAAAATATATGTTTCAAATTTTCATACCCAAATTAAAACAACAATTGATCCATAAATATTCTTTTGAATTACCATAGCTTGATTATCTGAGAATGGATCAAAGTTGGTAAGATCTTTTAGGATTAAATTATAACTCTATACATAATTTAACTTAAATTAATTCTTCATTGTCCCAAAATATTCACACGATCACTCTGATACCAATTTTTGATACATGGGAACTTAACAGAAGCTATTTAGTTGGAGATATTAATAAAATTATCAATGATGCGATAAAACGTTTCATCTCCAGTTATCCAAACCTTGGTATGGTTAGAGGCTCTAGTGTGAATTAAAAAGAACACAAAGATAAAACTAAATGCGCAACTCGTTAAAACCAAAATGAACATGCATGTCTCTCACCATCAGTGACTGTTGTTTGAAGGATCCAAACTAAAATCCATCTAAATCATCCAAACACACTTCAAAAAACCATAGGAGTGTCGATTAATGAATTTCGAGTACTCTCACGGGGATCCAAAAATGCCTTTGATGTCCCGATGATCACCATGTCATCATTCCTTAAATGAAATGTGATGAGATTGAATTGATCACTTGGATCAAGATCATCTCTCTCAATAAAGGAGAGGAGAGAGAGTTCCGGAAGAACTCATAGTGAAATGTCATTGTGAGATATCCTCTCTCATCTTATATATAGTGGATTCTCAAATACCCGATAAGGTTCCCCCAACCCCCATATATTTAGAACAACTATATAAGTAATATCTAAATAATTTTGATGAAATAACTGTATTATAAATATTTTATCTATTTTGTCACATACATGTAATATAAATTAAATATATTACTTGATAAACTCAAGCCATTTATCTTGACTCATAATTCTTGATAATATTAATCAAACTCGAACTATCTGGATAATATTTGTTAAAACAATATTATTCATTATATTTAATTAAAAAAATATAACTATTTTAATAAATAAATTCAAACCAATCACTAATTAATTGAATAATAATGAATTTAATTATTTATCAGTGATTGTTAAAACATGGAAAACACTTAGACCTTATGGTGGGGACCACCATGTCCAATATACCTATTCATCTGAACAGGTATGATTCATGAATGCACTATTGCGTGTGACCCTCTAGGACCATATCTAGATTGCACTAAATAGTATTCTTATACCAATAGCAGAGTCTAGAAATACATCAAGTCCCCTAAGGAGACAAGGAATAGTCATTACAATGACAAACAACCTACTAACACTTACTATATAATATATTCTCTTTTCCTTTCGATGTTTCATAAAGTTTGATGCACACTTGTGTCATCAAACTTTTCTAATTTATTATTTATTGATAAAACATAATAGACTTACCTCTAACTACCTTGTCCAATGATTTATGACCGCATTACCATTCTAATCCACGAGGCCTGAGATATTACTTTCTCTACTCTAAAGAGACAAATTATATATTGATCATTGTACCAATTACACACCGAACACATGCTACCTCACCATGAGCTCATTAATGGGGTTTTTTCCTTTCATCAATGTATGCCATCAAATTACACAAATTGATAATGAGCACAAGCCAGAAGACCAATACAAATATTTTACTGATAGGAACAACTAATGACATCAGAAACATATGGTGTTCCTTTTGGAATTTATTTCATCAATATCTCACCTATGAAATATCACCATGTGGGAAATTTATGAGAATAAGTCTCAATTATTATAACCCCCTAACACATGATAGTCAGACATCAACTATGTCTTGTATGTATGACGTATTTAGACTGTAGAACATATATTTAAGATTTGTGTCATAGTATCTTGAGGTTCTCAATATATCCAACGATATGGTATAACCTTATGATATTATAAATGATCTATGGAAATTATTATTAAGTAGTGGATTCATAAATTTCTACAGCCTAATAGTTAGTGAAAAATAGGCATATCTCACTATATTCATGAAATGGTAATAAAAAAGTACTATTTAGTTTGGTATATAGAACCCACTATTATAATAATACCTAGGAAAGATGATTTTGGTCTCTCCAATATGATAACTAAATGAGTTTTTTTGGGGTCTAAAGCGTTGAATAACTCATGAGACACCACTTGAGCAATACATTTCTCTAAACACTAGGGGTCTCTTCATGTTCTCATAGAAGGATAGTGTAAAATTCCTGATTTAGGGAGGGGTCTTTTTCCCTAGTGTTTTTAGGAAAATAAGGAAGTGGTTCCTCATGTGGATCATTGCTGTTTAAACATTTAGGTAACTCTAGAACCTTGAATCATTCTAATCCCCTCTTGTTTTGTTATATTAGAATGATATTTGAGAGTTTTGGGGACTTGGGTGAGAGACTAGGAAGAGTAGAGCCTCATGTTTTCAATAGGTATTCCAAGAGTGTCAAATGGTGACCCTAAGGGTCTTATTAAATTGACAAATCTAGACAATTGGTGAAGGAGTTTTTGCACTCTACAGGATCATGTAGCTTGATAATAAAGGAAGTGCTTGGTTGAGGTGGATGTTCATTTAGGTGGATTGTGCATCCTAGAACTACGTGAGGTAGCTGTCTATGCTGGTGATTTTCCCAAGTTCCACTTGTTCAAGAATCATACATATTTTGAGGATATTTATTATGTTATAATTTTCCTCTTCCACCTTCAAATGTTTGAAATGCTTAACTTTTGAAAGTAACATCCTTTTTTAAAAGGGGAGTATCAATACTATTCATGCATGTATAAATCATTATGAAAGACATGGAAATTAGATTATAATGATCATGGGGGATGTTTCATACTTTTTCACATATTGAAATGGGAGTGTATCCATCCCTTATTCTCATTGATTATGATTTAGAGCTTCTCATTGATGGACCCAAGGATGCACGGTGTGGAAAATCGTATGATCATACATCTTTATTTTTTTCAATGTTACTATGAACTAAATTATACTCATTTTTTTATTATTTTTCATTTTCATTATTTTATATTATAGGTGGATCCTAAAACACTGGTATTTCTTGAATTTGATATATAATTTTGTTTAATTTCATCACAAGTTTGATATTCTACCACCTAGTGATGTAAGTATATACATTGATTTGTTGAGTAATCATTTTTGAAATTATATTGTTTCTGATAATTAATTACACAGACTTTAAAAAAACATTCATCTATAATTTTATATTTCATAGATATTTTATAATATTCCCTTTACCACATTCTTTTATACTATACTATTGGTATTAATAATTCTAGGATTGTAGTGACTATCAGACATATTTATATTGTAGAGTGTAACCAACTCGATATAGATACACATTAGTTTGGATGTGTGTTATGTATTCCATCAGCGTAGAAACAAATACCAGTTATTCAATATATGACATTTAAAGGGAGGAATTATTTTAATAATAGGTTTTATTAGTACCAAAATATTGATATAATAGATAGGTTTTTGGTAATTCATATAGATGGAAAAACAATTTTGCAACACTATCTATCAATGTAGGTTGGGTGTGCACCTTGGTATAGACTGAAATAAATACTATATCTCATGTGACATGATTTATGGATATATATTTAGGTATGTTAATAACCTTACATTAAAGTATTTGTTTTATAATTTCATGTTAGTTCAAACTTTATTTTTTTAAACTAGTTTTATGTATCATATTATTTGGAAGCTTAATCCCAATTAGAGAATGATATCCTATCAAGAAGTGAACCACTCTATAGTTATATGCCTATTGTTGATGATCCATGATGTAAATGATAGTATCTTTTTTTATATAATTGTAGTATAGGTAGAACATCAACAATAATCTACTATAGTATATGCTGATATTGAGGAGTTTTGAAGATGAAATAACATCAAGATACTCCTCAATACTCACATCTTCCTACAGGTTTGGAACCCCCGATTTGAGGAATGTTATTATTTATTTTTTTCATAATTTATGAGTTTTTATTTATTGTTTTAGGGAAGTTTTTGATGCATTATTTTTCAGTGTGGGAATTTTTGGATCTCTATGATTCCCAATACCATGGTGCTAACTGTAGTGGTGGTAGTGGTCTATGTCATGTTGATATTGTGGGTTTTTTTTCAAACATTTGTGTGTATATTAGACAGTGGGCTGTTAAATACCCAGTTTTTGGGCCTGGTTCATATACGTTTTAACTGTAGGAAACATGAAACAAAAAATTCCATGATAGTAGGATAAGTGGTACAATGTCTGTTTATGATCGAGCAGATCATGCGAGGTGGAAATGAGGATTATGGGGTATTTATTCTCTGGGGGAAGCCATGGAAGTATTGAAATACTGAATGGAATTTACCTATGTTTTTTTGATAATCTAAATAGAGGTCTTGGTTGGGGTTTCCATGTCCATGTTCGGTTCAAACATGCTATGGTGGTAGTCTGTTTTATATTTTTAAATAGTTGAAATAACCCCAAGATTTTCAAGGAAGGTAAGAGCTATAGATGGAAATATTGTGTGAAATTTTCGTTCTATATATATTTTATTTTCTTCCTAGTTTATTACTTAAAAGACTATATATTTACTCTCATGTATATGGATATTGAGAAAGGTTCTACTAAAGGTAGCCCTTGAAGATTTATTCTGTTTGAGGCTTCTTTTTTTGATTCTTCAAATCAACCATGGTTGAGATAGGAGGCTTCTCTCACACACTATTAGTTCTGGAATTAAAATGATTTTTGTTTTTTAACTGTTACACCTATGGTTACAACTTTATTTATTTAGATTAATGCACTCCAAAGTATAACAATGTTGTAATAGGTTTCGAATGTATGTTTTGGAAAATTAAACAAATGGTTTTTTGGTTTATAAAATAATGTTTTTTGGAATTTGTATGATTTTTCATGGTATTGTGTTGGTGTGGATTCATGAAATTTATTTTTTAGGGAATTATTTGGTCATAAATTGATTCTAGTTCCTTGTTTAGGGGCATGTATACTATACACCACCAAACTGATGTGTGGGTTATGGGAAAATAAGGTTCTACTTTTAAAATTAAATACATTTATGTAGTCTCACTTAATAGGGAATAAATTATGTTATTGTCATGGATTTTATTATGGTGGATTTAGCATAATTTAAGGGTTATTTTCACTACAATACGATCTTATTTTATTTTCTATTCACTAGGAGTTTTTTCTTTATTTTGGTAAAAAATATGAATATTATAAACTAACATTTAATTGTTTTTTTGGTGTGTATGGGATAACTTAGGGGTTTACCAACTAAGTTGTATATTAACACATATATATGATCTTTTTGTGTATATAGATGTTTTTCATCATGATGAGGCTAAAGGGAAGGTCTCTTAATTTTTTAGTGGATCACCATGATGTTTTGGTCATGGATGGTGAATGTTGGATCTTATAGGATTCCCTAGGAGGGTTTCTGGAGAAGATCCATCATTGGCATCCGAATTTTATTTTATTCATTTTTGGCCTTATTGGAATAGTTGGAAATATTTTTTCAAATTTTTACTCTAATCAATTTATTATATATTTATGTTAATTTTTTATTGTTTTATTCAGGGATCATATTATACCATGTCATTTCCCTTGATTGTTTTTGGTTGAGTTTTATGTGAGGGAAAATAATCCCCTGATTATGGTGTATACCCTAGGAATTTATTTCTGTATTTTTTGTCAAGGGGATGAACCTATGGTTAGTGTAAATCCAATCATACTTATGTCAATGGTTTAGGTTTGAGAAGTTATGTACTATATTAGAGTAGTATGGTTCATTAGAGAGGTTGTTTTAGAACATGAAATGTAGAGCATAAAAAATCCAATGCTAACCACCATATAATAGAATTCAAGTAACCAGGGTGTTCTAGGTAATAATTTGTGTTAGAAACATATAGGGGTGATTTCACTTCATCATCATAGTTTATCAGATGAGGTTTGTATATAATTCTTTTAAAAATATACTTACCACTAAACTTCATCATTCATTTGATATTTTGAGGACGATGAATCAAAATTTTGATATTATAAATTTATTTACTTGATAAGATACAACGTGAAACCAATAATTGCAGTATGATTGCTGACATAGTGATTATTTTACAATGGATATAGGAAAATTCCACCAATAAATATTCATAAGAACTAGGAAGAGAGAGACACCAATAATGTGGTTTCATCATTAGGTTTTAGGCATCACTATGTGTTTTGATCTCAAACCAATGTTTAAAATTTATAACAAATGATATTAAAAACACTAAAAATACTATTTCATAGTACAGGTAATTAATGATTTAGGTAAATCCCATTAATTCATGTATAAAATATTACTTTAATTAAACAATCCATAGATTTAGATAATAATGAATAATGTTTACAATAACAAAATTCTAAAATTATAAGAAATGAAGATGATTTGAAAGTGTGAATAAATACAAAAAGGTGTTGAATAGTTAAAGATCTTAGTTTATAATGTTCTGAGTCACGAAATAATTATTGGAAAAATAATAAATCTATCTTAATTAGGCCTAATAAACTCCCTTGTTATCATTAGTTACTGTTTATCCTCAACACTCTTTATTTCTCAAGGTCATGTACATCAAGTTGTTAAGTGGAATGATAACCGAAGACTATATTTTACAATGGTGGGAAATTCACCCAGTGGCCATAATGAGGACTCCTCACTAGCTAATTCATTAAAAGTTCACTCCTTGACTCACATGAAATGGTTATGTATAATGAGTTGAAGGAGTGGTTTATAAATATGTAATTAATGAAAATACCTAATGTAATTTTTCATTTTAATTACAAATAACTTAATTTCACAATAACCTTAATTTAAAATCCAATGAAAAAAGAGAAAACTACTTTCTCATGATATCCATGAGAGGGAGATAAAAATAATAAAGAAAAAAAATGATACATTATGTTCAACACCTCTCCCAAGACTCATGTAGATATAGTATTTTACACACAGGTCCAATTCCTACCACAGTAGCAACACACCTCTTAATTTATAGGCTTCCAATATCCCAAGGTCATTCCTTTTCCATCTAATATATCATTAAAATGTGTACATATTATTTTGCGTCAAAAGGATTGAATTACCCACAAAGTTTCAGAGGATATTAAATATTCTATTTTTCTATTTTTCTCATTAATTACACCATTCATGTTGTGTATGTTTATTCATGGTGTGATTGAGAACATAACTCATACTATCCTATATGGTTCATAATGGTAAAAAACATGTATATATAAACACATCATGAAAATATTACCATTCTCTTTGAGTATTTAATATAAATTACCTTTCCCCACAATATTAATCTTCCTACAACTTGTACAAATTAACCGTTATATCTCCATAAAAATCTTCTCATGTGTCTTGCATGATTGTGATGTGAGGAATGAATATACACGGAATGGGAATATTCATGTAACCTTTATAACATTATATATCCATCATCATGTAATGATAGAACCCCTATTATGGTGTAAAATTGACCTACAACATAAACAATCAATTTCCATTCTCAAATACACAGTGATTCCCTTCATTTTTTATTACAAACATTAAATTAAACTAATAACCTTTTTATCATAAAAAATGGAATGTGAGATCATGTGACATAATATAAGCCCTCATCTTTAAAAAAACTCTTTCTAATATATATAAAGACACCCATAAATCCTAAAGATGTTCCTCAAAATTGTGGTTCCTTTAATGAATGATTCATGACAATATTATGAATTTATCTTCTATGTTCTTCATGGGTTGATCCATTCGATATGTTTATAGAATCTTTCTTTCATTATAAACCTATGTAAAGGTTCCATCAATACCACCATTGAAATTTCATTCCCCTATATATATATTTATAGTCCTTGTAGTTGTGCATCAACTTGAGATCGAGCTCGCTAATGATTTTATGCTAGTAGTAATGGTGGTTTTAGGCCTTCACTGAGCTCCATATGTGAATAGCAGTCTAGGATCAAGATCTTCAAGTATTTCCTTAGATGATTTTCGTTTAGCTATACATGGAAAGTGTCGCATTCGTGACCATAAAGAAATCTTATCATGTATCATAAAATAATATAAAGACATGAAATTGAAATAGAGGAATAATTACAGGTAAATAGTGTCCAAAATTTAAGTCATCACATATCATAAGGTCTCACGATATTCTACTACTTTATATACAGTTGGGAGATAGTGAGTGAATATATGAGCTGTGTGTGTGGTTCCCTTTCCTAGTTTCCTCCTACTTAGTGTCAATCCATATTTTTATTCTATACATCCTAGATAATTTCATAGCATTAAGGAATACTATAACATGGATCAATTATACTCCAACAATCTCTTATTTGGATGAGGTGTATTCCCCCTTTTCCACTTTAATTAAAATAATTATTTTGAAATCATATTCTTCAAATAGATATATATGTTTCTTTTTTCTAAATCTCTATTTCAATTCTTCTTATTATAAAAAAGTAAAACCACCAAATAAATGAAAAAGTAATTAAATATTGACTAAAATTAATGAAATTTCAATTATAATTTTATGAAAGAAATATAGGAATCATCCCAAAATGAAAAAAGGAAAAATAAATTTCTCAATGTTATTATATATAAATCTTTTCAAACTATGGAAAATAGTATCTTAGGAGGAAAAACACTATTTAGATCACTCATTTGAAATAAAAAATAAAGAACCTACCAATATCACATGGGGACTTAGGACCCAAACATGCCAAGGCATGGTGAGGGACGATAAAAAAATCATTTATTTCCTTAGTAAACCATCTGAAATTATGATGAATTTATAAATTTGTATACATGAGTATTTAGAGTGGATATAGTGGGACCTAGATATTCATTCTAATGTTGAACGAATATCTCACGTTGCGCTTGTTCAAGTCTGTATTATGACCAAATATTTATTATAGAGTTTTGATGTTATCCATTGAAAAATATTTATACATGGTGAAAAAGGATATGTTCCATGAAAATGAAATATCATGGAACCTTTGTGGTGGGAAAACCATTATCAACCTAGAAATAGGTAGAAACACCATTCGTGGAAATACAAATAGAAAATTGAGGTAATCCTATTGTAGAAGTGAAACATAGAACTAATCTATAGGATTTTAATATTTTCCTATACATATCATGAAGTAGGTGAGTTGATTACACTGTGGATCTATGGATAACATTAAGAGTGAATTCACCAAAACACCTCATGAGTGTAATAAATATTACTAGATGGGGAAAATAAAATTAATTTAAATAATATAATGATTTTAAATAAAAAATTTGTTTTTGTATGATTGAAGCATCTATTTCTCAACCAAGATGTTCTAATAAAATAATTTATCATACACAAACTAGATTTCATATGGTTTATTCCATTAAAACTCTAATATCCCAATGGGAATCATCACAACTAGGGTAAAGAGTCATCCAAGAGGATTTGACCAATATCAATGAACTATTGTGAAAAATAATCATGAATGAAGATCCATGGACCTTGATGGTGAGAGGTAAAACTCACCTCAATTAAACGTTAATGAATGTTTTGTTTGACATTATTTTATCACACGCTTTTATTACTAGTCATGTGGTAAATCAAATAGAGTTACAAAATGTAATGATACCTCATGTCATGATCTTCAAGAAACCTATTTAGAAACATCAGAAATGGGGATTTATGAGTATAACATGTTCCATTACCATTGATAAAATTTAATGTATTTCCAAACTCTATCTCTTTAATATGAAAATCATTGACTTAATCTTAAGGATGTAACGGTTGTTATCATTTAATGCTATTATTTACTAATACGCTCGGTGTGTTTCATTCACAAATCTCAATGGGATATTAAATATTTTTAAAGGGGAATGGGACATGAATGGTAGAATATTAGAATATATAGTGAGTTTTAATGGAACAATAACCCATCATCTGTCTATATTAACCTTCATAGAAATGGATGTGCCTCAGAATAATGATCTTTTCGTCAGAATGGACCAACACCCTGATGTATTCGTAGATAATTTCTATATTCTACCACCTAGAAGGGAATTTGAATTCATTAATTTCATTATAACATGAATGAATCTATTTCTATTCCAATATATATAACGGAACTAATAGAACAAATTGATCTGAAGGTTGGATTTTAAGATATGGAATATAAGGGTTTTATAAGACCAATAACATCGCCTTAAGTAACTATAGAGTTATTTTTAATGGAGTATGGTTATATTTGAATATTGGTTTATTACCAACAACTGTGTCATGTTATGAAAAATAATTGATATCTGATTACTTGGATTGATGACATATTTGACCAATTGAAGGGAGACACATGGTTCTCTAAAATTGAACTATGATCCGGGCACCACCAACTTTGGGAAAAATTGGGGATATTCTAAATAAAGACTTTTAAAGATATTATAGTCCCTATGAGTACTTAGTAATTCCATTTTTTCTTTGATAAAAATCATCATGGAATAGATTAACTATATCTTCCAAAGGAACATGGACTCTTTTTTCGTCATATTTGATTATGACATCCTAGTTTACTATAGAACTAGATGTGACCATAAAATGTACCTACATTTTTTTTGTTACATTGTAACATAATAATCTCATATAAAACATTATTTAAGTCTGAATTATGGATATCATAATTTTTTCTTTAGATAAGTTTTTTTCTAAGAGATCCATATTGATTTATCACAAGATAATACAAGAATCCATTTCTTAGCAACCACTTAATAATGTCTTTGAAATCTGAGTTTTTTTGGGTTTTACAGGTTATTATCATCAATTATTACATTATTTACCTTGATTATCTTTTCTTATGATTTCATTAAATGTAATTCATATTTCATTCCATTAATGAAAAGAGTATAACTAATATTTTTATGATATTAAAGATTTAGTTATTTCAACACATGATCTTGTCTTTCTCGTACCATGAGAGGGCTATATAGTCTATTTGGATCCATTTGGTTTAGTATAAGGATGATCCCATGAATTGATAGCATGAAATAGATATGGATTATGAAATCTACAAGCTCATGAAAATAACTATTAAACACATCATTAAGAATTAGATATATTGATCAATGAATTTAAAATAAGGCACCAATTTACCTATGGTCAGAAATTAACTGGGTTCAGTAATCCTAAAATTTTGATGCACATCTTATAAAAAGTGACATGGACCTTACATTGGATGGAGTACCACCATATGTTTTACTTTGAAATTATTTATATTCTTGGGGACATGAATTTAGCACTCGATGCATTATTTCATATATTGTATAACCATGTGGAAAATGAATCCTGATTATAAAAAACAATTTATGGGTTTTATTGATGATATGTATTTAGAATGTATAAAAATGAATTATTCCATAGTTTTATTTCTCATCACCATTGTACTTGACCTGGTTGAACAAGTAATGGAAGCCCAATAATCCAACTCTAAAAATATTACCATTCTGTAAAACCGCAATGGTGGGGAGACCATTGATGGATTGATAGAAGATGATAGTGGGGTGTTTCACATTTGATACTAGATTATAATTATTCCTTATTTAAAAGAATAGATCAATTGGGTTTAATATCTTTCAATTAATATTTCCCACCTAGTTATTCAAAATATGAAAAAAATAACGAAGGACCATTTTTAGTGGTCGATCATAAATTGAGAGGTGGATGAGTTTGTTTTATAATATCTATCATCCCATAAGTTACATTCGAACATATATGACCAGAAAGGATGTTGAATTCATTACCAAAAACTTTGTAAAAATGTGAGAATTGTTCTATTGAATTTATTTATGTGTTATAAATGATTCTATGGAAAGATGTCTTCATTTGGATGGTTTTTGAGTGACTTACCTAGTTGGTATAGTTCATTCCAATTAGGGAAATGAATTTGGATGATGAGTTGTAAAATTTTTATATCTTGGATGTATTGAAGTTACATTGAGAGCCCATTTATATCATTTTTAGACATGCCCCATGATTTACCTTATAAATTTTGAGTTATTCATTATAAATGATTGGACCCTAGTTGACTATGAGAATGACTTACTACCCTAAAAAATATGGGTGGTCAAATAATGTAATTAATAACCTATAGGACATGGTCAATGTATTTATAATGGAAATTAGTGGATCATTTAAATACCATTTTCCATTAATGGTGTTTCTATATAATAATAGTTATCATACCTCAATACATATAGCTCAGTTTGAAGCTTAACATTTTATATATGTCAAACACCACTTTTTTGGGTAGATTATCAGGAAAAGATCACTGATTAGATAGTATTGTCCATTAAAAAATAGATAAAATAATTATGATCATGAAATGGATAACAATTGACTAGATCTATTAGAAATATTATTTATATCATCATTAAAAGTCATTATTTTTTTCAGGGGGTGACCTCATATTCATACGAGTTTTTATAGGTTAGGGAACTAATTTCTGGGTATGCAAGGGAAGATAGCTCCCTGATATGTGGAATTGTTTGATATTCATGAATACATAAAGGAATTTAACTATTACCTAGATTAACCCAAGAGACTTAGTTTATTTCATAATGTTTTCCACATATCTAAACTAATGAATTTCCTTTTGCGCCCCTCTCATATGCTTAGTTCGGATAATGTTACCCCTCATTCACAACCCAATTATAATTATGTTTATGCCAAAAAATACCTTTATATATATATATATATATATATATATCTTCTTTCAATATTTATTATGCAAACATGAAAAATAACATGATGAAGCATGAGAACATGTGAAATTTATCCCAGACCAACATCCAAAGATTTTATTAAATAATGACAAACTAAATATTTATATCATAGAAATCCCAATTATTGGTAGAATGTAACACCCCTAGTTTGATGTATTTAAATATTTAGTTTTTTATTTTTAGTTTATAGTGTGACTTTAATTGGTTTCATGAAATTTATAGGGGTTTATAGTTAGAGAATGTAGTTTTAGAGCCCTGAGCTTTACCATAATGTTGAAATGAAAATGGTGATGGATGTGGTATGTGTTGTGTTTATATTATGGGTGTGGTGTCTAAGAATTGCGTAAATTATGGAAACGGTGTGTTAAATTCATGTTTTATGGTAATGGGGATAATAATTATTACTTGTGGGAAATGAAAAGACCAAAATTCCATGTTAGTGGGCATGGGGGTCCTATGTTAGGGGATGTTCGAGCTGAGTAAGTGAAGTGGAAATAAAATTAATAGAATCTCTATACCGTGGTATAATATGTGGCATTATTTATATGTAAAATTTACTTAACTTATTGCATAGTGAGACAATAAGGGTAGTTTATAGTTTGGGTCCCCATGACCATTATGGGGACAAACATATTGTGGTGATGGTTAGTTTTGATTTATCAAGACAACTAAAATGACCACTTTATTTTTGGATGAGGATATGTACAATAGAGGGAAACCATTTATGAAATTTCAGTTTTTTATAAATTTAATATATTACATAGTAACTTCCCTGAAAAACGTTATCTTTCTTCTTCTCACTAAGGATCTCAAATTAGAGTCCCCCAGATGTGTCCTTGGATGATTCTTTCCCTTCAAGTATTATTCATTTTTATTCTATGATATAATAATTGTTGCACTAAATTTATAATATCTCACTCTAATAGTTATGTAACTTGATGGATTTTGGTTTTGGAATTTCTATACATATTCTTAGTAGTTTATTTACCTTGATTTCTCCTCTCCAAAGTATAACCATGTTATATTTTTTTAAGAATGATTTTGAAAAATGCACCAAAAAATCTTTAGTTTTTAAAATAAGAGTTTTGTGTGTGTTTAAATGTTTTCATGGTCATGGGTTAGTTTGTGTTACTGATACACATATGTAAAGACTTTTTGGATTAGACTTGGATGCCAGTGCAAAATTTAAGAACACATAGACTATTTTCCACCACTTAATGACATAGTTCTACGGGAACATGGTTCATATCACACGTATATTCCATCCATGGAGTCCAACCTAACAAGGGATGGATTGGGTTCAAAACATGTATTTCATTAGGGTGGATTTTTCACATTTTTATGTTATTTCCATTATTTTAATTATTTATTATGTATCATTTAGACTATAAATTATGCATTCAATTATTTAAATGTATGATTATAATGATCTAACACATTATATTTTAAGTGTAATCTATGGGAAGAATTATGGGATATATTATCGGGTAGTATAATCATCCAATGAATGTGCACATTGGTGCATATGCTAATGTTGTTAATCAAGATATAGGTAAAGGGATGGAATTTTACATTTATATTAGAGCACCTTGATTTTGTGGGTATGGATATTTGATGCTAGATATTAGAGGATTCCTTGGTTGGTATTATGTGCCAGTTTCATTTTTAGATCCAATGTTTTATTTTATATATTTTTGGTCTTGTGAACATATTTGGTTCTATTTTGGAATGATGTGAATCCAATCAATTTATGTTTATTGGAGTTTTTGCTTATTTTATTCATGAATATTTTAATATTACTAAAATATCAATCATTATTGGTCTTTGAAATATAAGTGAGAGAGAAGAACCCTTAAAATATGTTTTATGACTTTGGAATTTATTTCCAATAGTTGGTGTTTTAGGGACACACTTATGGTTAAAGGAAATCTAGTCACACCCAAGAAAAAGGGTTGTGGATGAGATATTTCACCAATAGGGGAAGATCCAATAGCATATAACCTTATCCAATAAAATATGTGTATTAAAAATAATAAGATGAATATATTCTACCATAATATCCAAAGTATTCCATAGGCCCTACGAATCCTATATAATATTATTTTTCATTTCCCATTTCTTCCTGATTTTTGACTCATCATTCATAGATAGAGTGGCTTCCAAATTCGATTTTATGTACTTACACTTACATTATAGGAGAAGGATATGACATTCCATCATCATAAATTGATATTCTAGAGGCAACTCCTTCAGATGAATCATAGATATAGGAGAAACAGATTGCTAAGGTGCCCTGGCAGAAAGAAGATCCTCGTCTATTTCATCTGAATCCACCACATCACATGGTCAATGGATTCAATATAAGTGTCACGTTTATAGTCTAAATTTTGGTACAGGCCCCCATAAAAAGTATAGATAAAATGTATTAGACCCAATAATTTTTTATTCTTTATGTAACATGAAATATTTTAATAATTCATCGAACATTCTATATAATTGATAATTAATACATTATTCTAAAAACAATATTTAACAAAATACATGTAACAGATATATTTCAAGTAATATACTGTAAAATAATAATTAAATTTTTATTATTAATATTAATTTCTAATCATGTAATCTAATTAATAATATAATTTTGATAACTATCCATTTATTTATATTAAAATATAAATAACATAATTACACAAAACCATTATTGGTATATGTTTATTTTTATGATATAAAATTTCAAATATATGTAAATAAAATACATCTTTTAAAACTAATACAATTATATGTTTAATTAGAACGTTTTTTGAAATGTGTTAGATGACATATTTAATTTTTCTTCATTCTTGAATGAAAAGTGTTTATGTACTCAATAATTAATGCAAAGGAAAATATGTTGAGGTCTTAAATGTATTTCATACCCATAATTAAAAATATTTTATACTTTAACCTATTATCATAATAAATCCATGAAAAAACAAAAAATAATTCAAATATATATGTGTGTGTGTATATATATATCTACATGTGTGTGTCAATATATATATATATATATGAATATGCAGATATACACATAAATTTAGATGAAAAATTTAAATAAATATATATGTATATATTTTTTATTATTGTTTTTGTTATTGTTATTAGGGTAGGGGAGAGTTTTTACTCTTGCGTTGCAAGGACGACATAAGTGTGAAATTAATGTTTGATTTTCATTCGGTTTTTTATATATATTTTTATTTACATAGTTATATATAAATATATTATTCTTATTATCAATATTATATTCACAAAGAGATGGTAGAGTTTAACTTGTTATATAGAAAGGGTTATGTATGTGTAAACTTTATATTTATATATTTTTTATTTATTAATTTTTATTTGGAAAATATATATACAAATAATTATATATAAATATATATGTGAGTGTGTGAATTTATAAATTAATAAAAATATACATGCATGTATACATATATATATTTTCATGCGTACGTACATATATATATATATCAAAATATAAAACATATAAAATTAAAAATATATATGTAAACATATAATATAAATTTATATGTAAATATATATATGTAAATATATATATGTAAATATATATATATATATATTTATGTAAATATATATATGTAAATATATATATATATATATCTGTAAATAAATATATGTATATTTATATATTGATATATATATAGATATATATGTGTATATATATATATATATGTATATACATCTCAATTTAAATATACACACAGATATATTTATATATATATATATATGTATCCATTTACGGCCCTTTTTAGTAAAATGGAATAACTAGAGATGGGATGACCCTTGGGGGTATAGTGGCTTTCTCCAACAATGTTATGTGTCTGTGTTTTTTCAAATCATTTATCCCCAAAATTAATACTTTGATTATTATTATCATCATTATGATCATCATCATGATCGTGATCATCATTATTGTTATTGTTGTTGTTTTTCAAGCTGTCATAAAATCCCTCTATTGTAAATTTTTTCTAGCTAGGATCAACTACTAAAATATTACTCATATAAATAATAATGGTTATTACTTTGATGATAAATACTTAATACCCATTTTCATGTGGAATACACTGCCCAAAATCATTTTTAAGATTCTGGATCTTATAATAGGAACAATGGATGATTATATTCTACAAAAAAAAAACAATTCATTTTCATTCCTCATAAAAAAATCAAAAATATCTATAAAATGTATAAATGTATGATAACATACTTTAAAATGTATCCATGCATGTATACATGTTCTTCAAATTAAATGTTTCAAAAGTATTTGATACTCCTAGATGAGTCTTTATCATGAAAATTATCAAATGGTTTATCATATCAAACTGATTTCTTAAAAACAATTCACTTATTTAGAGGTCTAGGATATCTATTACGGTCAACGGACCACCAAAGGGATATATTAAATTATTAAAATGGATCAGGAATGGTTAAAATTTCTCCTGGCTTATTTTTGAATTGTTTATGATTACCTAAATGAATGCCTTCTAAAAGCATCTAAATTTTTTATCCTTCTTAAATTAAAGAAATAATGAATCTTAAGGAACCCGAAAACATATTTTATGTAGATGGTATCCTAATATTTTATGAATAATATTACAGTACTCTTCGATCCATCAATGTAATGGTCATGCATTATGAAAAGTTATCTAATATTTTTATTAATGGAAATAAATCATCTAATTCACATAGAAAGGGGGTCGGTATTTCTTAAAAATATAACATCATTGAAATTCTCAATATAAAAAAGGAAATATTCCATTCAATTAACTAGGGGTTAAATTTTTCTATGGCATGAATAAGGCTCTATATCTTTATGGTATTTCTATAATTATTTCTTCTCAAAATTTCACAAGGAAAGGGAAAAAGACTCTCCCGAGAAGGTAGGAATGGTATTGTGATCTCTGTTACTAAATACATGTTTTTACATGGAATATAAATATATAAATGGTGATATAACATCATTAAAATATTATAAAGGCATATCAGGTACTTTATTTAGACATGTCCAATCCATGAAAATTAGTTGATCATAGTTTCATGAAATAAATCATTCAAGCAACCTGATATTTGGATTTGTGGTATGAGAAACATGGAAATGTTTAATAATGTGATAATTTATAGTTTTTAAATACATTTCATTGGATATAAAGACTCAATTGGGTTTCTTATGGTTAGTTTCGTTAATAGACTCATTATGTGAAAGAATTTTTACCTTGGGGTTACAGTGTTGTCTACCATTCAAGGAGCATATGATGAAATTTTAATATATATATAAATGTTTCCATATTTTCATTACGATTTCAAATTTTCAAAAATCAAATGGATTGAATTATATTTTCTTGACCTTGGTACCATACATGATGGTTTTTGAAACCAATCCATTATATATACCTTAATCCAATCTAAGATGGTCTATGTTCACAAACCCACAACGATTTCTCAACAAATATAATTATTAAATTTATTTTAAATTGATTTGAATATATATTGGAATTTTTATATGGGATTCCTTAAGTCCATAAATTGTTTCAACTATCAATGTAGTTTGATGTAATTTCCTCTTATACTGTTTAAACACCATATAAAATGTTTCTTTCATCCTAGAAAGATGATGTGGTTATAGGAGTTTTCCTACAGGTGATAGGGTTCGAGCATCGGGTATTCATATTTTCTGTACATGAAGTTTTTTTAAAATTTCTAAATATTACACTCACCATTTGTTTGAGTGACCATTTTCATCGACATATAGAAGTTGGTTATTGTATGTTTCCAGTTTAATCAACAAGCAACAAATGAAATGAACTGTATAATGAACACAATTTATATACATAAGATAAAAAACAGATCTCTAATATATTTTTGAAAAAAATTATGAAATACTTCCATTCTATAGAGTCCAATCTAAATATAAATATATTTATGGAAGAGACAATATTTATCAAGGTTATTCCGATGGGTATTATAAAGGTGCTATAAATTACTATTAAAGTCTAAATGAGCTTAATGAACAATGTATTTATGAACTAATTTATATAATAACTCCTGGTGTTTAGGGGACACCAAGGTAGTGTTGATGGTACTCATATGTGACATGGAGTCAACCTTGGTCAAATTGGATCACAGTAAATATAGATATAGTAGTTTTTGGTACACAATCACATGAAATATGTGGAGTCTTATTCAGAAATAGTCAAAGATTTGTTGAAGTTTTCATAACCCAATTCCATAGGAACATTATTATATATAAAGATGAACTATTTTTTATTTCACTTTCTATTTAAATTCCATGTAGTTAAATTGGAATCACTACTATATTTAAAGTGACTCTATGACTACTTTACAAGTATTTTAATCTCATACAATCACAGTTTCAAGGCTTATCCTTATATATATGACTAAATCTCATTATTATATATAGGGAATGAACATTAGAGTAACTCACATTTAGTGGGATAGAAACACGGTTACTGATACCCTTTCAATGAAAATTGTCAAATAAAGTGTCTCATTTTGGTATTTTCCTCTTTATAGGGGATTCTTGAACAATGATTACTCTGATGTTATTTGATATACTTACACCCATCTTAATCACCTATTATTATAGCAACATTCTTTTCAGGTTTAATTTAATTTGATGTGTGTGGTCATTTTTGACCCCTACCCAAACCATTCATGATTATTATATTGATTATTATTTTTATTATTATTATTAGTATATTTAAATTTATAAATATAAAAATAGAAATAATATTAGGATCTTTAATTATTATTTTATTTTTATTAACAACCACATTTTTTTATTTAATTACTACGACTAAAATATCAATTATGTAGTTTTAACTCGAACATATAAAGGGATACCTTTTTATTAAATATAGATTAATATATACTAACAATTATATATATAATACATATATTTAAAGTTTCCATATTTATTATATTGAATTTTTATACTTTTTACTAGTTTATATTTTTATGTATGCATTTCTATAAAATTACGTAACCCGTCATGATATATAGGTATTAAGTTTTCCCCGACCATTCACTCATATTACGTAAATAATATACATTTTAAAATAAATTACATTATTGTATACTATGATGTTATTTATATTACTTAAATATATCACATGACTATTTGATATTTCACATATATTTCAGAAAAATTATTTTATTTCACTTTTATTGATTTATTATATATTATGTTTGTAAATATATAATATTTGTGAATATATTTATTATGTTTTCTTGCATGACATATATGTTTTTGTAAAATTATAAATTAGTTTTAGATTTAAATATTAATAAATATATATTTGTTTTAATTTTTAAAAATAAATAAATATATTTATAAAATCATATAAACATTTAATCACATAATAATTCACCAGAATAACTCAGAGCATGAGTGAAACCCATGCTCCCCAAAATTTATTAATAAAAAATATAATGGAATGGTGATTACACAAGGTATAATGAGTTTGTAAGAGAAAGAGAATAATTTAATAGAAAATAATGTGACAAGAAAAACCTCTAAAAAAATATTATAAGGACATAATATATCCCAACATGAAAAATATCTCATTAATGAATCTTCCCCAATGCCTAGGTCTTCATAGAAGCCATCATATAAAATACAATAGTCTATAATCATCTATGTTCTGCATCGTCTTGGAATTCATTCCACACTTCCCTAGGATATAATATCCATCTATAATGCCTCCATTATTCTCCTCTCTTGCTAAGTAATCCCAACTCCTTACTTATCATTTTCATAATTTTTTTAGACATTTTCTGCTTCATGTAGTCAATAGTATTCACCAACTCTCTTAGGAGACCAACTTTACCAAACATTAAAATAATTTCATGATATGAAATCCTGTCTGGAATGATCTGTGCATTAGAATCTGATGCCTAGGTCTTCACTAAATATAGCATGTGAAATATGATAATATGAAAGCCAAATGTGAATCATGCAGTCAAAGATGGTTTGATTGTATATAATATCATGGAAAAAGAAGAACCACACTTGATAATAGAATCCCTCAAACTCATATTCTTTCAACTCATCACCAACATGCATCTCCAAACATCATGTTACACTGATAAATTTCACATCGATGAAGGTATCATAAGCATAATCAGATAATAGAGTGTCCCAGTAACATAATAAAAACATTCATACAGTGAAACTGAAACTCTCAATAAAAACATCATTTTCCAAATATTTATTTCATATGGATAAATTCCCAACATGAGGCTTCCAAACATCCATATTCCTCAAATACCATTCACACAGATGACAACACCTAAATTCAAGTTATGAGGAAAACATCAAAGATGATAAAAAGTAGACTCAAACACCACACAAGAGAGTACCTATGATATTTGATCTATATGATATTATTATCAATTAACATGGTATAGAAGATGCATGATAGTACCTAAGATGTTTGAGGTACGTATGAATTTACTCTAAGAGTAAACTATTAATAAAAAAGGATAAGATCTTATGAATGATATTTGAGATACTCTCTCGTAATGGAAGAAGTATATAAGAGATGTGAAATTTTTTGATTTAGTTTACACATAATATGTTTAATTCAATAAATAACATGTTTTTGTGAACACTTACAATATTAGTGATATCTAAGTCAAATATTTGGAAAAGGTAGTTACATATTTGATATCTACTCTATACAAAAGTTTTTATTATAGTGAAAAAAAGATAAATCCTATCAACATACACATTAAATGTTTTATTTTGTATGAGTTTTTGAGTTCTCGGAAAAGGGAAAATCTTACACAGATCATAAAATGGGAGATTCTCACACAGGTGATACATAAGAAGTCACACATCTTATGTCTTATTTTATAATTAAATAAATTCTATGTTTTTAAAGATAGTTTATTTATAGAATTAAATTTTCTAAGGAATGAAATGAAATCAACAAATACGAGGTTTTTTCATCAAGGAATTAATAATCAAAATTAATTAATGGAGATTGTGATTCAAGATGAGAATGATGAATTAAAAACGTGATTTTATGGAGAATATATGGTGCACCACAAGTTGAGATGTCATTTCACAAATATATATGCATGAATTAGGACATGGATGAGGTTTAAAATATCATGGATTTTAGTAAGCTTTAAAAAATCTAATAACCTTTGTCACATTGATGTTTTAATGAAGAAAATGACTGAGACTAAATTTGAATTAAACTGGAAGATATTATTAATAAATTAATAATTTGGGAATATCATACTACCAAAAATAATGTGAGGTTTCCCTATTCAAAATTTTGAAAATATTATTTACATATTCTTTTCAATATAATTGGGAGAAAATAAAAAATGTATTCTATTAACAATGAATTTAGAATTTGTGTATTGATACATTATAGAATTTTAGAACATCTATATCAAAGTGAGAAAGAATAGAAGATTAGATAATGATTTATAATACTATTTATTATTTATATTGAGGATATGTGATTAGAAATTTTTTCCATATGAATTCTTATTTGGGTGGAGGAAGAAGACTTTGGAGTGTGTGTGTGTGTGATCTTGTTTACACTTTCATTATTCTAGGAGCATGTGGGGGAATTCCAATGGGCCTACTGCTCATTTTTCACTATTTTGGATGTCGAAGGCTTTACCAAAATAAGAATATGTTAATCACTGATATATTAACATTTGGTAGTTAAAAAAATTAACATATTAAACTACATAAACCAACTTAAATCTTGAAGACTCATGATTTCAATATAAATAATACCCAATTGTATTCGAAAAGTAGATTGGACATGGTCTTGTAGAGAGGATGATACCATAAACACTATTATATGTGATTCAAATTAACATGTAATCATTGTAATTTAAATAGTGATATAATCGTTTTATCAAAAAACCCCATTAATAGAAATGTATTGTTTTCCTCCTTAGAGAAGAACCTTGCGAAAAGTACACATTATTGGTGTATATATGATTTATAATTCTATATAGTTGAGAATGTGTTTTAAAGAAGAGTGGATCAAGTCCTTAATAAGTTAGAGAGGTTTATATTTATAAAAAAATTAAAAACTACATCAATGAAACACCCTAGATAAGTATTGAAACAACAAACCATGTCTCTTTAAGCGGTATTTGAGAAAACAAGGTTCCCTATGATATCCCACTTTATCAAAGGATACGTATAATGAAATTTATTTCGATCAACATTAAATGTGTTCCTATATTTTATTCAATTAAATTTAATGCCTATTAATATAGGATGCCTCTCTATATTCTATCATGAGACATTAATGATAGTGATGTCATGAAAGTGGATTGTTTACCCCTTATAAGAGATATTCTCATGAAATTTATAGAAACTATAAATCGTGAGGTAGATAGGGAGATTTTTTTTATTATATCACTAAAGTATGTACATGTGTGTAGAAATTTTATGGGACTTAAATGAGACAATGATATATTGGGTAATCATGAAAACATATATGAGGGAAATGTTACATTAGTTACTGTTTATCCTCATCAATCTTTATTTCTCAAGGTCATGTACTTCAAGTTGTTAAGTGGAATGATAGCTGAAGACTATATTTAACAATAGTGGGAAATTCACTCAGTGGTCATAATGAGGACTCCTCGCTAGCTAATTCATTAAAAGTTCACTCCTACACTCACATGAAATGGTTATGTATAATGAGTTGAAGAAGTGGTTTATAAATATGTAATGAATACAAATACCTAATGTAATTTTTTTATTTTAATTAAAAATAACATAAATTTCACAATACCCTTAATTTCAAATCCAAAGAAAAAAGAGAGAAGTACTTCCTCATGATATCCATGAGAGGGAGATAAAAATAATAAAGAAAAAATGCAACATTATGTTCAAAACCTCTCCAAAGACTCATGTAGCTATATTATTTCACACACAGGTCTAATTACTACCATAGTAGAAACACACCTCTTTATTTAGAGGCTTCCAATATCCCAAGGTCATTAATTTTCCATCTAATATATCATTAAAATGTGTACATATTATTTTTTGTCAAAAGGCTTGATTTCCCCACAAAGTTGCAGAGGATATTAAATATTCTATTTTTCTTTTTTTTCTCATTAATTACACCATTCATGTTGTGTAGGTTTATTCATAGTGTTTTTGAGAAAATAACTCATACTATCCTATATGGTTTATAATGGTTAAAAACATGTATATATAAACACATCATGAAAACATTATCATTATTTTTGACTATTTAATATAAATTATCTTTCCCCGCAATACTAACCTTCCTAAAACATGAGCAAATTAACCGTTATATCTCCATTAAAATCTTCTCATGTGTATTGCATGATTGTGATGCGAGGCATGAAAATACACGGAATGGGAATATTTATGTAAATTTTATAACGTTGTATATCCATCATCATGTAACGATAGAACCCCTATTATGGTGTAAAATTGACCGACAACATTAACAATCAATTTCCATTCTCAAATACACAATGATACTACTCATTTTTTATTACAAACATGAAATTAAAATAAGAACCTTTTTATCACAAAAAATGCAATGTGAGATCATGTGACACAATATAGGCCCTCATCTTTAAGAAAAATCCTTCTAATCTATATAAAGAAACCCATACATCCTAAATATGTTCCTCAAAATTGTGGTTCCTTTCATGAATGATTCATGTCAATCTTGTGAATTTATATTCTATGTTCTTCATGGGTTGATCCATTGGATATGGTCATAGAATCTTTCTTTCATTATAAACCAATGTAAAGGTTACATCAATACCACCATAGAAATTTCATTCCCCTATATAGATTTCTCTTCCTTGTTGTGGTGCAACAACTTGAGATCGATCTCCCCCATGACTTTATACTAGTAGTAATGGTTGTTTTAGTCCTTCACTAAGCTCCATATGTGAATAGTAGTCTAGGATCAAGATCTTCAAGTATTTCCTTAGATGATTTTCATTTAGTTATACATGGAAAGAGTCTCATTCGTGACCATAATGAAATTTTAAAATGTATCATAAAATAATATAATGGACATGAAATCGAAATAGTGGAATAATTATAGGCACATAGTTTCCATAATTCATGTCAACACATATCATAAGGTCTCATGGTTTTCTACTAATTCATATACAGTTGGGAGATAGTGAATGAATATATGAGCTGTGTGTGTGGTTCCCTTTCCTAGTTTCCTCCTACTTAGTGTCAATCCATATTTTTATTCCATACATCCTAGATAATTTCATATCATTTATATTCAAATTTTCAACTAATAGTCTAACATGGATCAATTATACTCCAATAATCTCTTATTGGGATGAGGTTTATTCCCCATTTTCCTGTTTAAATAAAAAAATTAGTTTGAAATCATATTCTTCAAAGAGATATATATCTTTATTTTTTCTAAATCTCTGTTTCAATTCTCCCTATTATAAAAAATTAAAACCAACAATAATAAATGAAAAAATAATTAAATATTTACTGAAATTAAAGAAATTTCAATTATAATTTTATGAATGAAATATAGGAATCATCCCAAAATGAAAAAAGGAAAATAAATTTGTAAATGTTATTATATATAAATCTTTTGAAACTATGGAAAACAGTATCTTAGGAGGAAAAACACTATTTAGATCACTCATTTGAAATAAAAAATAAAGAACCTACCAATATCTCATAAGGACTTAGGACCCAAACATGCCAAGGCATGGCGAGGGATGATAAAACTATCTTTTATTTCCTTAGTAAACCATATGAAATTATGGTGAATTTTGAAATGTGTATACATGAGTACTTATAGTGGATATAGTGGGACCAAGATATTCATTATAATGTTGAAGGAATATCTCAAGTTGCTCTTGTTCAAGTCTATATTATGACCAAATATTTATTATAGAGTTGTGATGTTATCCATTGACAATTATTTATACATGGTGAACAAGGATATGTTCGATGAAAAAGAAATATCATGGAACCTTTGTGGTGGGAAAACCATTATCAACCTAGATACAGGTAAAAACACCATTCGTGGAAATACAAATTGAAAAGAGAGGTAATCCTATTATAGATTTGAACCATAGAACCAATATATTGTCTTTTAATATTTTCCTATATATATCAAGAAGTAGGTGAGTTGATTACACTGTGGATAAATGGATAACATTAAGAGTGAATTCACCACAACACCTCATGAGTGTAATAATTATTACTAGATAGGGAAAATAAAATGAATTTAAATAATACAATGAATTTAAATAAAAAATTGGTTTTTGTATGATTGAAGCATCTATTTCTCAACCAGGATGTTTTAATAAAATAATTTTTCATACACAAACTAGATTTTGTATGGGTTATTCCATTAATACTCTAACATCCCAATCAGAATCAGCACAACTAGGGTAACGAGTCATCCAGGAGGATTTGACCAACATATATCAACTATTGCGAAAAACAATCATGAATGAAGATCCAATCCCCTTGATGGTGAGAGGTAAAACTCATCTCAATTAAACGTTAATGAATGTTTTTTTTGACATTATTTTATAACACTCTTTTATTACTGGTCATGTTGTAAATCAAATAGGGTTACATAATGTAATGATACCTCATGTCATGGTCTTCAAGAAACCTATTTATAAACATGAGAAATGGGGATTTATGAGTATAACATGTTCCATTACCATTTATTAAATTTAATGTATTTCCAAACTCTCTATCTTAAATGTGAAAATCATTGACTTAATCTTAAGGATGTAATAGTTGTTATCATTTAATGCTATTATTTACTAATACAATTGGTGTTTTTCATTCACATATCTCAATGGGATATTAAATATTTCTAAAGATGAATGAGACATGAATGATAGAATATTAGAACATATAGTGAGTTTTAATAGAACAATAACCCATCATTTTTCTATATTAACCATCAGAGAAATGGATATGCCTCAGAATAATGATCTTCTCATCAGATTTGAAAAACACCCTGATGTATTCGCAGATAATTTCTTTATACTACCACCTAGAAGGGAATTTGAATTCCTTAATTCCATTTTAACATGAATGAATCTATTTCTCTTCAAATATATAGGATGGATCTAATAGAACAAACTAATCTGAAGGTTGGATTGGAAGATATGGAATATAAGGGTTTTATAAGACCAATAACATCACCTTAAGTAACTATAGAGTTATTTTTAATGGTGTATGGTTCTATTTTAATATTGATTTATTACAAAAAACTGTGTCAAGTTGTGGAAAATAATTGATATCTGATTACTTCGATTGATGACCTATTTGACCAATTGAAGGGAGACACATGGTTCTCTAAAATTGACCTATGATCCGGGCACCACTAACTTTGGGAAAAAATGGGGATATTCTAATGAAATAATTTTAAAGCTATTATAGTCCCTATGAGTACTTAGTAATTCCATTTTTTCATCGCTAACAATCTTCATAGAATTGATTAACTGTATATTCCAATGGAACGTGGACTCTTTTGTCGTCATATCTGGTGATGAAATCCTAGATTACTATACAACTAGAAGTGACCATGAAATGTACCTACATATTTTCTTGGTTACATTGTAACATAATAATCTCAGATAAAAAATAATTTAATTCTGAATTATGGATATCATAATTTTTTTCTTTAGAAAAGTTTTTTTCTAAGAGTTCCATACTGATTTATCCTAATAAAATACAAGATTTCATTTCTTAGGAACCACTTAATAATGTCTTTGAAATATGAGGTTTTTGGGTTTTATAGCTTATTATCGTCAATTATTACATTATTTCCCATGATTATCTTTTCTTATGATTTCATTAAATGTAATTCATATTTCATTCCATTAATGAAATGAGTATAACTAATATTTTTATGATATTAAAGATTTAGTTATTTCAGCACATGATCTTATCTTTCTAGTACTAGAAGAGGGTAATATAGTCTATTTGGATCTATAGGGGTATATAAAAGGATGATCCCATGAATTGAGATCATGAAACAGATATGGATTATGAAATCATTGAGCTCATGAAAATAACTATTAAACACATCATTATGAATTGGCTATATTGATCAAGGAATTTAAAATAAGGCACCAATTTACCTATAGTGAGAAATTAAACGGGTTCAGTAATCCTAAGATTTTGATGCACATATTATAAAAAGTGACATGGACCTTACATTGTATGAAGTACCACCATATGTTCTACTTTGAAATTATTTATATTCATGGGGACATGAATTTAGCACTCGATGCATTATTTCATATGTTGTATAACCATGTGGAAAATGAATCCTAATTATAATAAAAATTTATGGGTTTTATTGATGATATGTATTTAGAATGTATAAAAATGAATTATTCCATAGTTTTATTTCTCATCAACATTGTACATGACTTGGTTGAATAAGTAAAGGAAGCCCAATAATCCAACGCTAAAAATATTACCATTCTGTAAAACCCCAATGGTGGGGAGACCATTGATGGATTGATAGAGGATGATAGTGGTGTGTTTCACATTTGATACTAGATTATAATTATTACCTATTTAATGTAATAGATCAATTGGGTTTAGTATCTTTCAATTAATGTTTCCCACCCAGGTATTCAAATTATTTAAAAAATAATGAATGAACATTTTTAGTGGTGGATCATAAATTGAGAGGTGGATGAGTTTGTTTTATAATATTTTTCTTCCAGTATGTTACGTTTGAACATATATGACCAGAAAGGATGTTACATTCATTACCAAAACCTTTATAGAAATGTGAGAATTGTTCTATTGAATTTATTTTTGTGTTATAAATGATTCTATGGAAAGACCTCTTCATTTGGATGATTTTTGAGTGACTTACCTAGTTGGCATAGTTCATTCCAATTAGGGAACTGAATTAGGATGATGAGTTGTAAAATTTTTATATCTTGGATGTAGTGAAGTTACATACAGAGCCCATTTATATCGTTTTTAGAGATGCCCTTATATTTACCTTATAAATTTTGAGTTCTTCTTAATAAATGATTGGATCCTAGTTGACTATGAGAATAACTTACTACCCTAAACAATATGGGTGGTCAAAGCATATAATTCATAACATATAAGACATGTTCAAAGTATTTATAACGGAAATTTGTGGATCATTTAAATACCATTTTCCATTAATGGTGTTTCTGTATAATAATAGTTATCATACCTTAATACATATAGCTCAGTTTGAAGCATTTTATTTTATATATGTCAAACACCACTTTTTTGGGTAGATTATCAGGAAATGATCACTTATTAGATAGTATTGTCCATTAAAAAATACATAAAATACTTATGATCAAGAAATGGATAACAATTGACTTGATCTATTAGAAATATTATTTAGATCATCATCAGAAGTCTTTATTTTTTGGTAGTGGGTGACCCCATATTCATATGAGTTTTTATAGGTTAGGGAACCAATTTCTAGGTATGCAAGGGTAGATAACTCCCTGATATGTGGAATTGTTTGATATTCATGAATACATAAAAGAATTTAACTATTACCTAGATTCACCGAAGAGACTTAGTTGATTTCATAATGTTTTCCACATATCTAAACTAATGAATTGCCTTTTGCGGCCCTCCCATATGCTTAGTTGGGATAATGTTACCCCTGAGTAGGATGTTGTATTCATTCACAACCCAATTATAATTCTGTATAGGCAAGAAAATATCTTTATATATATATATATCCTTTCTATATTTATTATGTAAACATGAAAAATAACATAAGGAAACATGAGAACATGTGAACTTTATGCCAGACCAATATCCAGAGTTTTTATTAAATAATGACTAACTAAATCATTATAGTATAAAAATCCCAATAATGGGTAGATTATAACACCCCTATTTTGAGTTATTTTAATATTTATTTTTGTATTTTTAGTTTATGGTGTGACTTTAATTGGTTTCATGAAATTTATAGGGGTTTATAGTTAGAGAATGTTGTTTTAGAACCTTGAGATTTACCATAATGTTGAAATGAAAATAGTGATGGATGTGGTATGTGTTGGGTTTATATTATGGGAGTGGTGTCTATGAATTGCATAAATTATTGAAACGGGGTGTGAAATTCATGTTTTATGGTAATGGGGCTTATAATTATTACTTGTGGGAAATGAAAAGACCAAAATTCCATGTTAGTGGGCATGGGGGTCCTATGTTATGGGATGTTCGAGCTGAGTAGGTGAAGTGGAAATAGAATGAATGGATTCTCCATACCGTGGTATAATATGTGGAATTATTTATATGTAAAATTGAGTGAACTTATTGCATAGTGAGATGATAATGGTAGTTTATAGTTTGGGTCCCCATGACCATTAGGGGGGAAAACATACTGTGGTGATGGTTAGTTTTGATTTGTCAAGACAACTAAAATGACCACATTATTTTTAAATGAGGATATGTACCATAGAGGGAAACCATTTATGAAATTTCAGTGTTTTATAAATTTAATATATTACATAGTAACTTCCCTGAAAAATGTTATCTCTCATCATCTCACTAGGGATGTAAAATTAGATTCCACCAGATGTGTCCTTGGATGATTCTTTCCCTTCAAGTATTATTCATTTTTATTATATGATATAATAATTGTTGCACTAAATGTATAATATCTCACTATACTAGTTATGTAACTTGATGGATTTTAGTTTTGGAATTTCTATACATATTCTTAGTAGTTTATTTACCTTGATTACTCCTATCCAATGTATAACCGTGTTATATTTTTTTAATAATGATTTTGAAAAATGCACCAAAAGATCTTTACTTTTTGAAATAAGTGTTTTTTGTGTGTGTAAAAGTTTTCATGGTCATGGGTTAGTGTGTGTTACTGATACACATATGTAAGGACTTTTTGGTTTAGATTTGGATGCCTGTGCAAAATTTAGGAACACATAGACTATTTTCCACCACTTAATGACATCGTTCTAGGGGAACATGGTTCCTATCACAAGTGTATTCCATTATAGGAGTCCAACCTAACAGGGGATGGATTGGGTTCATAACATGTATTTCATTAGGGTGGATTTTTCACATTGTTCATGTTATTTTCATTATTTTAATTATTTATTATGTATCATTTACACTATAAATTATGCATTAACTTATTTTCATGTATGATTATAATGATCTAACACATTATTTTTTAAGTATAATCTATGGGAAGAAAAATGGGATATGTTATTGGGTAGTATAATCATCAAATGAATGTGCACATTGGTGCATATGCTAATGTTGTTAAACAAGATATAGGTAAAGGGATGGAATTTTAAATATATATTAGAGCATGTTGATGTTGTGGTTATGGATAGTTGAGGCTAGATATTAGAGGATTCCATGGTTGGTATTATGTGCCATTTTCATGTTTAGATCCAATGTTTTATTTTATGTATTTTGGGTCTTGTGAACATATTTGGTTCTATTTTGGAATGATGTGAATCTAATCAATTTATGTTTATTGAAGTTTTTTCTTATTTTATTCATGAATATTTTTATATTATTACAATATCAATAATAATTTTTGTTTGAGATATAAGTGAGAGAGAAGCACCCTTAATATATTTTTTATGCCTTTGAAATTTATTTCCAACAGTTGGTGTTTGAGGGATGCACTTATGGTTAAAGGCAATCTAGTCACACCCAAGACAAAGGGTTTTGGATGAGATATTTCACCAATATGGGAAGATGCAATAGCATACAACCTTATCTAATAGAATATGTGTATTTACAACAATAAGATGAATATATGCTACCATAATATCCAAAGTATTCCACAGGCCCTACGAATCCTATATAATATTATTTTTCATTTCCCATTTCTTCCGGATTTTTGACTCATCATTCATAGATGGAGTGGCTTTCAAATTGGATTTTATGTCCTTACACTTAAATTATATGAGAAGGATAAGACATTCCATCATCATAACTTGATATTCTATAGGCAACTCCTTCAGATGAATCATAGATATAGGAGAAACAGATTGCTAAGGTACCATGGCAGAAAGAAGATCCTCGTCTAGTTCATCTTAATCCACCACATCACAAGGTCAATGGATTCAATATAAGTGTGACATTTATAGTCTAAACTTTGGTAAATTCCCCCATCAAAAGTATAGATAAAATATATTATAACCAATAATTTTTTATTCTTTATATAACATGAAATATTTTAATATTTCATCGAACATTCTATATTATTGATAATTAATACATTATTCTAGAAACAATATTTAACAAACTACATGTAAAATATATATTTAAAGTACTATACAGAAAAATAATAATTAAATTTTGATTATTAATATTAATTTCTAATCATGTAATCTAATTAATAATATAATTTTGATAACTATCCATTTATTTATATTAAAATATAAATAACATAATTACACAAAACCATTATAGGTATATGTTGATTGTTATGATATAGAATGTCAAATATATGTAAATAAAATACATCTCTTAAAACTACTATAAATATATGTTTAATTAGAATGTTTTTTGAAATGTGTTAGATTATATATTTTATTTTTCTTCATTCTTGAATGAAAAGTGTTTATGTACTCAGTAATTATTGCGAAGGAAAATATGTTGATGTCTTAAATGTATTTCATACCCATAATTAAAAATATTTTATACTTTAACCAATTATCATAATTTTTCAATGAAAAACCCCAAAATAACTCAAATAAATATGTGTGTGTATATATATATTTCTACATGTGTGTGTAAATATATATATATAAATAGGCATATATACACATAAATTAATATGAAAAATTTAAATATATATATATATATATATATATAATTTTTATTCTTTTGTTGTTGTTGTTGTTATTAAGGTAGGGGAGTGTTTTCACTCTTGCGTTGCAAGGGTGACATAAGTGTGAAATTAATGTTTGATTTTCATTCGATTTTTTATTTATATTTTTATTTACATAGTTATATATAAATATATTATTATTATTATCAATATTATATTCACAAAGAGAGGTTAGAGTTTAACTTGTCATATAGAAAGGGTTATGTATTTGTAAACTTTATATTTATATATTTTTTATTTATTCATTATTATTTAGAAAAGATATATACAAAGAATTATATATATTTATATACATGTGTGTGTGTGAATTTATAAATTAATAAAAATATACATGCATGTATACATATATATATTTTCATGCGTACATACATATATATATCAAAATATAAAATATATAAAATTAAAAATATATATGTAGACATTTAATATAAATTTATATGTAAATATATATGTAAATATATAGATATATATATATATATATATGTAAATATATATATATATATGTAAATAAATATATGTATATATATATATATTGATATATATATAAGAAGATATATATGTGTATATATATATATATGTATATATATCTCAATTTAAATACACACACACACACACACACACACACACATATATATATATATTCATTTACAACCCTTTTTAGTAAAATGGAATAACTAGAGATGGGATGACCCTTGGGGGTATAGTGGCTTGCTCCAATAATATTATGTGTCTATGTTTTTTCAAATCATCTATCCCCAAAATAAATACTTTGATTATTATTATTATCATCATGATCATCATCATGATCGTGATCATCATTATTGTTATTGTAATTGTTTTTCAAGCTCTCAAAAAATCCCTCTCCTATAAATTTTTTCTAGCTAGGGTCAACTCCTAAAATATTACTCATATAAATAATAATGGATATTCCTTTGATGATAAATACATAAAACCCATTTTCATGTGGAATACACTACCCAAAATCATTTTTAATATTCTGACTCTTATGATAGGAATAATGGATGATTAGATTCTACGAAAAAAAACAATTCATTTTCATTCCTCATAAAAAAAATTATATATAAAATGGATAAACGTATGATAACAAAATTTAAAATGTATCCATGCATGGAGACATGTTCTCCAAATTAAATGTTTCAAAAGTATTTGATACTCCTAGATGAGTCTTTATCAGGAATATTATCAAAGGTTTTATCATATCAAACTGATTTCTTAAAAAAATTCACTTATTAATAGGTCTAGGATATCTATTATGGTCAATGGACCACCAAAGGGATATATTAAATTATTAAAATGGATTAGGAAAGGTTAACCTTTCTCCTGACTTATTTTTGGAATTATTGATGATTACTTAAATGAATGCCTTCTAAAAGCATCTAAATTTTTTTCGTTCTTCAATTAAGGAAATAATGAATCTTAAGGCACCCACAGATATATTTTATGTAGATGGTGTCGTAATAATTTATGAATAATATTACAGTACTCTTTGATCGATCAATGTAATGGTCAAGCATTATGAAATGTTATCTAGTATTTTTTTTAATGGAAATAAATCATCTAATTTCCATAGAAAAGGGGTCGGTATTTCTTAAAAAATAACATCATTGAGATTATCAATATCAAAAAAGTTAGTATTCCATTCAATTAAATAGGGGTTACCTTTTTATATGGCATGAATAAGGCTCTATATCTTTATGGTATTTCTATAATTATTTCTTCTCAAATTTTCACAAGGAAAGGGAAAAAGATGCTCCTGAGAAGGTAGGAATGGTATTGTGATCTCTGTTATTAAATATATGTTTTTACATGGAATATAAATATATAAATGGCGATATAAAATCATTAAAATATTTTAAAGGCATATCAGGTACTTTATTTAGACATGATTAATCCATGAAAATTAGTTGATCATAGTTTCATGAAATAAATGTTTCAAGCAACCTGATATTTGGGTTCGTGGTATGAGAAACATGGAAATGTTTAATGATGTGATAATTTCTAGTTTTTAGATAAATTAAATTTTAAATAAAGACTAAATTGGCTATCTTATGGTTAGTTTAGTTAATAGAATCATGAAGTGAAAAACATTTTACCTTGGGTTTACAGTGTTGTCTACCATTGAAGGAGAATATCATGAAATTTTAATGTATATATAAATGCTTCCATATTTTCATTAAGATTTCAAATTTTGAAAAATAAAATGGATTAAATTATATTTTTTTTACCAAGGCACAATACTTTATGGGTTTTGAAACCAGTCCATTTCAGATAACTTAATCCAATCTAAGATGGTCTATGTTCACAAACCCACAACGATTTCTAAACAAATATAATTATTAAATTTATTTAAAATTGATATGAATATATAATGGAATTTTCATATGGGATTTTTAAGGCCATGAATTATTTCAACTATCAATTTAGTGTGATGTAATTTCCTGTTATACTTTTTAAACACCATATAAAATTTTTCTTTCATCCTGGAAAGATGATTTTGTTATAGGAGTTTTCCTACAGGTAACAGGGTTCGAGCATCGGTTATTCATATTTTCTGTACGTGAAGTTTTTTTTTTGAAATTTCTAAATAAAACACTCACCATTCGTTTGAGTGACCTTTTTCATCCACATATTGAAGTTGGTTATTGTATGTTTCCACTTAAATCAACTAGCAACAAATGAAATGATCTATAAAATGAAAAAATCTATATACATATGATCAAAAACAGATCTCTAATATATTTTTGAAAAAAACTATGAAGTACTTCCATTCTATAGAGTCCAATCTAAATATGAATATATTCTATGGAAGATCCACTATTTCTCAAGGTTATTCCGATGGGTAATATAATGGTGCTATAAATTACTATTAAAGTTTAAATGAACTCAATGAACAATGTATTTACGAACTAATCAATATAATAACATCGGGTGTTTAGGGGACAACAAGGTAGTGTTTATGGTACTCATATGTGACATGGAGTCAACATTGGTCAAATTAGATCATAGTAAATATAGATATAGTGGTTTTTGGTAGACAATTACAAGAAAGATGTGGAGTCTTTTTTAGAAATAGTCATAGATTTGTTGAAGTTTTCATAACCCAATTCCATAGGAACATTATTATATATAAAGATGAACTATTTTTTATTTCACTTTCTATTTAAATTCCATGTATTTAAATTGGAATCACCACTAGATTTAAAGTGACTCTATGACTACTATACATGTATTTTAATCTCATAAAATCAATGTTCCAAGTATTATCCTTATATATATGACTAAAACTACTAATTATATATAGGGAATGAACATTAGAGTAACTCACATTTAATGGGACAAAAAAATGTTTACTGATACCCTTTAAAAGAATATTGTCAAAGAAAGTGTCTCATTTTGGTGTTTTCCTCTTTATAGGGGATTCTTGTACAATGATTACTCTGATATTATTTGATATATTTACACCCATATTAATCACCTCTAATTATAGCCACATTGTTTTCAGGTTTAATTTAATTTGATGAGTGTGGTCCTTTTTGACCCCTACCCAAATTTTTTTTGATTATTATATTGATTATTAGTTTTATTATTATTAGTAGTATATTTAAATTTATAAATATAAAGACATAAATAATATTAGGATCATTAATTATTATTTTATTTTTATTATCAACCACATTTTTTTATTTAATTACTACGACCACAATATAAATTGTGTAGTTTTAACTCGTACATATAAAGGGATACCTTTTTTTATTAGATATAGATTAATATATACTAACAATTATATATATTATACATATATTTATAGTTTCCATATTTATTATATTGAATTTTTATACTTTTTACTAGTTTATATTTTTATGTATGTATTTCTATAATATTATGTAACCCGTCATGATATATATGTATAATGTTTTCCCTGACCATTCACTCATATTATGTAAATAGTATACATTTTAAAATAAATTACATTATTGTATACAGTGATGTTATTTATATTACATAAATATATCACATGTCTATTTGATATTTCACATATATTTCACAAAAATTATTTTATTTTACTTTTATTGATTTATTATATATTATGTTTGTAAATATATAATGTATGTGAATATATTTATTATTTTTTCATACGTAACATAGATTTTTATGTATTATTATATATTAGTTTTAGATTTAAATATTATTAAATATTTATTTGTTTTAATTTCTAAAAGTAAATAAATATATTTATAAAAACATATAATCATTTCCTCACATAATAATTAACCAGAATAACTCAGAGCATGAGTGAAACCCATGCTCCCCAAAATTTATTAATAAAAAATATAATGGTATGGTGATTACACAAGGTAAAATGAGTTTGTAAGAGCACGAGAATAATTTAATAGAAAATAATGTGACAAGAAAAACCACTAAACAATTATTATAAGGACATAATAGATCCCAACATGAAAAGATCTCATTAATGAATCTTCCTCAATGCCTAGGTCTTCATAGAAGCCATCATATAAAATACAATAGTCTACAATCAGCCATGTTCTGCATCATCTTGGAATTCATTCCACACTTCCCAAGTATATAATATCCATCTATAATGCCTCCATAATTCTCCTCTCTGGCTAAGTAATCCCAACTCCATACTTCTCATTTTCATAATTTTTTTAGACATTTTCTGCTTCATGTAGTCAATAATATTCACCAACTCTCTTAGGAGACCAACATGACCAAAAATTAAAATAATTTCATGATATAAAATCTTGTCTGGAATGATCTGTGCATCAGAATCTGATGCCTAGGTCTTCACTAAATATAGCATATGTAATCTGATAATATGAAAGAAAGATGTGCATCATGCAGTCAAAGATGTTTTGATTGTATATACTATCATAGAAAAAGAAGGACTGCACTTGCGAATAGAATCCCTCAAACTCATATTCTTTCAACTCATCATCAACATGCATCTCCAAAAATCTTGTTACACTGATAAATTTCACATCCAAGAAGGTATCATAAGGATAATAAGATAATAGAGTCTCCTAGTAACATAATAAAAACATTCATATTGTGAAACCAAAACTCTCAATAAAAACATAATTTTCCAAATATGAATTTCCTATTAGTAAATTCTTTATATGAGGCTTCCAAACATTCATATTCCACAAAGACCAGACACACAGATGACAACACCTAAATTCCAGTTATAAGGACAACATAAAAGATGATAAAAAGTAGACTCAAACACCACAAAAGAGAGTACCTAAGATATTTGATATATATGATATATTTATCAATTAATATGGTATAGAAGATGAATGATATTACCTAATATGTTTGTGGTATGTATGATTTTACTCTAAGAGTAAACTATTAATAAAAAAGGATAAGATCTTATGAATGATATTTGAGATACTATTAGGTAATGGAAGAAGTAGATAAGAGAAGTGATTTTTTTTTGATTTAGTCTACACATAACATGTTTTATTCAACAAATAACATGTTTTTGTGAACACGTACAATGTTAGTGATATCTAAGTAAAACATTTGGAAAGGGTAGTGATATATTTGATATCTTCTCTATAAAAAAGTTCTTATAATAGAGTAAAAAAGATAAATCGTACAATATACACATGAAAAGTTTGATTTTTTATGAGTTGTTGAGTTCTTGGAAAAGAGAAAATCTTACATAGATCATAAAATGGGCTATGCTGACACAGGTGATACATAAGATGTCACACATCTTATGTCATATTTTATAATTATATAAATTCTATGTTATTAAAGATAGGTTATTTATAGAATTAAATTTTCTAAGGAATGAAATGAAATCAATAAATAAAAGGTTTTTTGGTCATGGAATTAATAATTCAAATTAATTAATTGAGATTTCGATTCAATGTGAGAATGATGAATTAAAAACGTACTTTTGTGGAGAATATCAGGTGCACTACAAGTTGAGATGTCATTTCACAAAGATATATGCATGAATTAGGACATGGATAAGGTTTAAAATATCATGGATTTTAGTAAGCTTTTAAAAAATCTAATATCCTTTGTCACTTTGATGTTTTAATGAAGAAATTGACTGAGACTAAATTTGAATTAAACTAGAGGATATTATTAATAAATTAATAAATTGGGGATATCATACTACCAAAAATAATGCGAGGTTTCCATGCTCAAAATTTTTAAAATATTATTTACATATTATTTTCAATATAATTATAAGAAAATAAAAAATTTATTCTAGTAACAAATAATTTAGAATTTTTGTATTGATAGATTATATAATTTTATAACATCTATATCAAAGTGAGAAAGAATACAAGATTAGATAATGATTTATAATACTATTTATTATTTATGTTGTGGATATGTGATTAGAAATTTCTTCCATATTAATTCTTATTTGGGTGGAGGAAGAAGACTATGGTGTGTGTGTTTGTGATCTTGTTCACACATTGACTATTCCAGGAGCATGAGGGGGAATTCCAATGGGCGTACTGCTCATTTTTCACTATTTTGGATGTTGAAGACTTTACCAAAATAAGATTATGTTAATCATTGATATATTAACATTTGGTAGTTAAAAAAATAATTTATTAAACTACATGAACAAAATTAATTCTTTAAGACCAATGATTTCCATATAAATAATACCCAATTGAATTTGGAATGTAGATGGGACATGGTCTTGTAGAGAGGATGATACCAAAAAAACTATTATATGTGATTCAAATTAACATGTAATCATTTTAATTTAAATAGTTATATAATCTTTTTATCAAAAACCCGCATTAATAGAAATGTATTGTTTCCCTCCTTAGATAAGAAACTGTGAAAATTACAAGTTATTCGTGTATATATGATTTATAATTCTATACAGTTGAGAATGTGTTTGAAAGAAGAGTGGATCAAGGCCTTAATAAGATAGAGAGGTTTATATTTATAAAAAAAATAAAAACCACATCATTGAAACAACCCATATAAGTGTTGAAACGACAAACCATGTCTCTTTAAGCGGTATTTGAGAAAACAAGGTTCCCTATGATATCCCAATTTATCAGAGGATACGTATAATGAAATTTATTTTGATCAACGTTAAAGGTGTTCCGATATTTGATTCAATTAAATTTAATGTCTATTAATATAGGATGCTTATCTATATTCTATCATGAGACATTTATGTTAGTGATGTCATGAAAGTGGATTGTGTACCCCTTATAAGATATATTCTCATGAAATTTATAGAAACTATAAATCGTGAGGTAGATAGAGAGAACCGGAATTTTATTATATCACCAAAGTATGTACATGTGTGTAGAAATTTTATGGGACTCAAATTAGACAAGGATATATTGGGTAATCGTGATAACATATATGAGGGAAATTTTGCATTTAAAAAATAGAAACTGAAAATCCAGAAAGAAAAAATTTTAGACATCAAAAGTGAGGAAGATGAGATAGTTGATGACGAAGTAACCTATGTTAATGAGATAATGAGTTATATCAGGGTTTTTATGGTACATTAAAATATTATAATATATTCAATAAGTTAATGATAAATTTATTCGAGAAATTTGATCTAATGATATCATCCCTATAAAAAAGACTTGTTACTAGATGTGTTTCATAGTATTCACCGGAACTGTGAGATGATAAATGATCTTGTATGAAACAAGAAACCCATGTAGGAAATGAAATGAAATTATTTGAAAAAAATCAATATCAATGATGACGAAGTTATGGAGAATCATATGATGATGACGATGAGGTAAATGATGAATATTAAAATAGAATAATATCCCTCATTTCTAAAATCAATAAAATTTGAAATGTTAAATAAAAACGAATAATTCTACATAAATGGATTGAGTGAAGATAAATTAGTCTTTTTGAAACTTCTTTTCCATGAAAGAGAAGTGTATAATAGGAAGATAGAGAGTAAAGTGACATAAAATAGAGAAATAAATGGTGAAAATCACTAAAGAGACCTAGAAGACTACTTAGAATAATGAAATTTTCAAGGAATAAAAATAAAACATATGTTAAAAAAGGATGACTACTCCACATAAAAATGTAATTATAATAATGACTATGTTGTAAAATTAAATATCTCAATGAAACATCTTGAGAGACAAGAATAATGCTCAAGAAGTGGGGATAATGGAGAATAAACCTATATTGATAAAATTTAAAAAAGTTTTTCTTGAAGTGTGTATTGATTGAAACACACAATATAAGAAGGAAATAAAATCTCTAACAAAAGAGGTTGTGTATCTAATGAGTGAAAATGAAACTTTTCACAAAAAATAAAATGAATACATTGAATATATTAAACTCCTCAATATAACATTTTTTGATTTTAAGAGAGTGTTGATGGATTCTAGGAGGAAATTTTATACTAAAGAAGAATAGATAAACATAGTAACGTAAAGGTGTCATATTGTTGGTAAGTCACTAGGAAAAATGAGAAATGACTATGATAAGGTTGTTAAAATAATGGTTGGTTCATACCATATGTAAACTCATCTAAAACCCACACCTATATCGCATAATAATTTTAAATCTATTTTATATATTAATTATAGTTTTAAAATAAAATATAGATAATAATACATTGAAAAAATCTCTAAAATCCCACTTCTATATCATGAAACTATATGGTTGTCTGAAAGGTATAGATACTCTGAATTAAATATAATAAGAGGCTTTATATATATAAAAAAGAATGTTCAAATTCATTAACTTACTAAATAGTTTCAAGTGAAATCTGATTTTAAAGGGTTTTATTTGTGCATTGATATTTTTGGTATAAATAATATACTTTTAGTATAGCATGTCTCTTATAATTTGATATTTTATGGATTTAGGGAGAGTTTTCTATGGAATAAAAGGATAAATTTTTATAAGGAAACAAATTTTTAATAGAAATTCACCTTAGTTACCTATCGAAAATATATTTGATTTTATTCAGAAGATCTATATAAGGTTTGATCAGAAAGGCCACTATGATGAGGAATGTATGTCCATGCTTCCAAAACAATTTCAAAGAATATTGAAGTAAGAAAGACTCAAAGAAAAAGGAAAAAATAAAATTCATTTCTTTTGGAAGTAGAACTCAAAGTAATTAAGAGGATAAAAACATTGATTGTTGATAGTATCTAATCATCAAAAAAATTGAAGTTGTTATTATCATAAATAAAATCTAAGAATACAATGTTATTGATACAAATTTTGGTAAAAAATAATCCTTGAATATCAAAGTAATGAGTTATACTGAAATTTATCCTAAAAAGTTGAATGATAAAGATGTATTATTTGTGGATGGGATAAAACAATAACCCTCAGAGTGTGGGATTGATCTGTGTTCAAATAAATGATTTTATGTTTAACAGAAACACATTCCTAATTATTTTGATTAAATATAGGAGGCTCATTACCAAGATGAATGCATAAGTCAAAATATTTTGTAGATTAGTGGTCTATGTAATTAAAGTTACCTTAGTACAAGATAAAAAAAATTATATTTTTGAATAAGAAATGTGGCCATCCTGAATATAATATTTTTAGAAATATTCAATATAAAATCATATGAAAAATATACCCCAATTAATCAGAGATAGAAATATTTTATGTGGATCTTATCAAAAGAAGAAGTTGATATAAGTGAAACATAATATAATAGAAACCATATAAACTAGGCCACTTGAATTAATCCAATTTAATTTATGTGTAAATATAAGGACCCAATAAAATTAATTTGACTTTTAATTCATTAAATTTATTTATTACTTGAAATTAATGCCTAATGTTATATTTATGCAACATAATTCACAAGTAATATAGACGTTTAAAATTTCTAGAATAGAACCTAAGAGGGAGTTTCGTGTTTATATAAAAAGAATTTGGGATATAAAATAGAAGGTACTCTGTCTAAATAGTTTGATTTATCACTTTTTTCATTAAAATTAATGTAGATACTAGAAATTTTATTTTGATAATGTATGGTTGGTAAAAATTATTCTAAAGAGAATTTGTATAAAAATATATTAATACATGGAATATGTGTTTACTAAGACCAAATTAAAATAGTAATTATTACATTATTTGTTATAAAATCAATTGAACACTAATCTAATTTAGAGATTTGGTGGTCCTTATTTAATAATAATAATAAAACATAGATCTTGAGAAATTTGATTATAAGATAAAACAAGGTGTTTGTTGGGATAATTTTATAATGGGAAAATGATGAATATATTAGAAAACAGATTCATAATGTCTTTATTATTATTATGATATGATGGTCATTAAAAATAAATAGAACATTAATGTTCTGAATAAGTTAATTTTTTATGAAATTAATAAAGGTAATGGTATGATTTCTAAGAAAATAAATAAGGAAGAAGATGGAATTTATCAATATGTTTCTGAGGTTGAATATGATCATAACAAAGATAAATAACTGGCTACAAAAGTATAAAAGAAAAATTATTAAATGATGATAAATCATGTGAAGGTAGGGAATGTAATAGGAAACTAGAATTATCTAGATGAGACTAAGAGATGATTTATTCTTGATAACCAAAATTCTATTATATATAAAAATAATCAAACTTAGGTTACATAGGTTTTCAAACATGAATAATGAGTATATTGAATGAGTGATGAACTAGTCTAGATTGAGAAAAATATGAATAGGGATCTTTTACCAAACAAAAATTACCAAAATATGATTAGGACCATGTGGGTCTTTATAAAAAAGCTAAAAGATAAATTATAAGTATAAATTAATAAGTCCAAACATATATTCAACAGATATTCACAAGTTAAAGGTGTTGATTTTGAAGATATATTTATACATTTCTCAATATAGGTAGCTATGAAGATGTTTCTAGTAGATCTATCTCATATATAGTAAAACATATATCTAATGGTTATTAAATTAACCTTTTAAATGTAGATATTGAATAGGAGGTTTATATTGGTTATTATTGTGGATTTATTATTTATAATGATGGAACACATAATTTTATGTTCATAAAGTAACTTTATGGGATAAAATATGGCCATATAGCTTGGTACTCAAAGCTACATAGACTCTTGGAGGAGATAAATTTCATTAACAGGAAGGTCGACATCAATATTCTTATGTATTAGGTGGGTATGGTAACTCTTATTATTATTATTATTTATATTGATGGTGTTATTTTTTTTGCAGATAAATATTTTTTATGTAAATAAAAATTTATATATATTATGTATCATGTTTACATGTTTATGATTGGATATTTCATATATTTTATTGAATTTGAAAAACTATTAAAGGAAGTGTTTTTTTCAATCATAAGAAATGTATAAATTATAGTTGATGATGATGTTTTGAATGGCAGACTTCAAACTAGTATCGTTGCTTATAAGATTTGGGAAAATGATAAGAAACTATTTTCAATGAGAAAGCGCGAATCAAAATTAGTTTTTAAGACTAATTAGTAAATTAAACTATTTAAATGCATCATCAGTTGATATTTTCTATGCGATGACCCTATATTAAAGTTATAAAATATTCCCTAAGAAATCACATTTAATGGATACAAAAAAAGTTATCATGTATCTAAAAGGAACCTTTAACATTGGGTTAATGTATAAAAGGGTACATAAACTGATTCTATATGGTATTATATATGTTGATTGTGGATGTTATTTTAAGGACATAAAGTTTAAATTATGTGGGATATTTATTTTCAAAGAAATAAATTTTAGTCAGAACTTCAAGAAGAGAACTCAGTTATATGAATCACCATGGAGGATAAATATTTGGTTTCTATAAGTTTTGACACCTATATGATTACGATGAAACAAATTTTTGAATAATTGAGAGTGAAGATTGTGAAGCCACTCAGAATTGCACATGAAAAAGTAAAATTGGTCTCTTTAAAAACTATATGGACCACTATATATCTAAAAATATTGATATCAAGTTTCACTTTAACAAAGGGAATGTTGTAAATGAACTTGTAAATCAAGATATGATTCCAATAATTGTATAACATGTTTATATCTTCACTGAAGATATTCCATAGTGAATTTTTGATATATTGAGTCTAAACAAGAATTTTCACCCCTTCTATCAAATTTGAGATAATTTGGGAGGACCCCACTATGATTAAGAATATTTTTTCAAAGTGGGATAATATGTAAAAAAATATTGGGGGTATAGGTACACTATTCTCTTTATCTATTTTTGATATGAATATATAGATATTACCAATCATGGGAGAATATGTTCAATGTGTTCTTGGATTGTAGGTAAGATAATTTATAAAACATGGTAAAAAGTTTCTCATCATTGATGGATGTAATTATATTAAAAATAATAATTTTCTAATTCGTGTGGTGTGAAGATGATTATATTTGAGAATGTTTGGGATTTTTTTTTCTTAGAGTGAGTTTTTGAGGTTAAAAGTAAATCAAAAGGGGGATATTGAATAACTCATTATAATTGTTGAAGAATTTATTTTTCTACCAATAATAAGATATTGTGAAAGATGATTGAGAATATTTTTGAGTTTTTTTAAATTATTTAGTATTATTTGAGAATATTGGAGGAGGATATATGATTATTTGATGAAATATATAATCTCTATAGAAAATATTTATAAGTCTATATTGTTACAAATGATGTGCACTGATACAAAAGATATACTATTTTTTTATTGGAAAAGAGATGTATAATATCATTCTCTATGTATCATGTATGTATTATGTATGAGGGCATATACATTTTTTTAGGTATGTAAGATGATTCTCAAATTATAAATTATAAATCATCAATGGATAAGATCATAAAAATGATGTCTAAGATACTTTATTATAGTGGAATAATGAGAAAAGATATAGTGGAAGGTCATGTGTATGATACTTTTATCCAATACATAAGTTTTATTGCACACACACGATCCTTAAGAGATTAGAGGTTTATAATTAGAAAAGTAAGTGATACATAACATGTTGAATCCATTTGTAAGAGGTTTTAGATGAAAATCCTTATAAGTGGTGACGTTTATCATTTTATGTATGAAAAATAAGATAATGTTATATATTGTTGTGTGTATGGAAAATGCAAAAATGATATGTATAATTTAAGATACTAGATTCCCACAATGCAGATATATAATTTGTTATACATCTTACATAATACCATAAAAATATATAAAATTTATATTTTTGAAGTCAGGGTATATCCAGAACAAAACACTTTAATGAACAAAATGAAATTAGATTATGAATGATATATTCCTCAATGATTTAAACCTCATAATAAATTTAGAGAGACTATAATTTAATAAGAGGATATTGAATCAATCTAAATACGATTTTATGGAGAAAGTCAATTTCCTAATGATTCAATATTTCATGCCATGGAGCTCTATGCATATGATCATGCATGAAATTATAGAAGAGGTTTCAAATATCGTAGATTTTTTATAAATTTTTATGAATTAAATATCATGAGTGCCATGTTAGTTTTAATGAAGGTATTTACTATGATTAAATGGGAATTAAACTGGGGAATGTTCTTGACTAGTTCAAAAGCTGAGAAGATCACACTATCACAAATCATGGTATTTTTCCCTATAAAAAATATGGAAAATATTATATTTATATTCCTATAAATAGAAATGTGAAATAAATTTAAAAATGAATAATGTAATATATAATTGTGAATTGTAGTTTCTATACTTTTTAACCTTTTTTTGAAATTTGTATCTAAGAAAATAATAAGATTTGATCGAAACATGATTGCAACTACAATTTATTGTTGGTGTTGAGGAATGTCAATTACATTAATAATTATTTGAAGGATTTTCTATGATTGGGAAGAAGATTATGGTGTACGTGAACTCTCCTACAATATTATTAGTAATTATTGTTGACTTGTGGTAACATTATAAATAATGCCCAATTGTATTCGGAAAGTGGGTGATACATTAGCACCTATTGTGTGTGATTAATATTCAATTATAATCACTATAGGAAAAATAGTGATGTAATCTATTTATCCAAATGTCATTAAATATGGATTAAGTTTCCCCATTGGAGGGATACCTTGTAAAATATATATATATGATGTGAATCATTGCATTATAATTGAATACAAGTTATATAGTTCTACAATAAAGTCTATATCATGACCTTAATAATTCCCATCGGTTTATTTCTAAACGAAATTTTTATAAACAACACCATTGATTCACTAAACCTCTTTCAGTGGTGCACCAACAGACATGGACTCTTAATTAATATTTTTTACATTTTTTGTTTTACATGATATTATCAATATATTGTAATTTAATCTAAAAAATATAAAATTATTCATTTCATGTAAAAAAAATAATGTAAATAAAAATCATAAATTGTTGAACTTGCGTAACCCTTAAATAAGTGGAAATTTCACTTTTTCCATCATTTTTACTCACCAATATAACATAAATAAATAAAAAATAAATAAATACCCATATATATATATATATATATATTACAAGCATTATCACCTTTTACATATAAGGCACATGAAATTTTCACACCCAATAAACATATAGTTGTATTAATATAAAATATATTAATTGTGTGTTTGTAATAAAATCTTTATGATTATTATTATTATTATTATATCATGTTTATGTTTTAGATATATTTATTAATATTTTTTTATAAATAAATAAATAAAAATATAAAATTTATAATTATGTATCCCTATAATACATAAGAGTAAGAACTCATCCTACCATATTGTCACTTTCATGAATATAAATTTCATTATATAAATAAATAAAAACAAAAACAAATAAATATTATTCCTCCCCTTAATACATATGAATTATGAAATATCACACCAACCAATAAATTGTATCGCTCCAATTTTTTACAAATAAACAACACTACAAACTAATCCACAAACACTAATATAATTATTCCTCTTAGCCAAAATAAATTAAATTAATAAAGAAATATTCTAAAAAATATATGTTTTTTAGATTTTTTCAGATTTTTTCATATTTTTATATAATTTTATTTTTAATTTACAATAATGTCTTTAACATTTTGAAAAACGTTTTTTATATTATACATAATGATATTAAGAATTTTTTTAAATGATACTTACTAAAAAATATTTATCTAATTTTTTTTATAAAAAATTGATGTTATTTTATAAATTATTTTAGATAAAAAGTTTTATATAATAGTTTTCTATTTTTTTTAGGTTTTGTTTATATTTTTTGAAAAATGTTATAACATTTTGTTTGTTACTTATTATTTTCAAATAATGTGTCCAAAATTTAAAAATATTAAATAATGTAAATTATTTTAATAAAAAATGATTTTTAAATAATATTTAGCATAGAAGTATCAATATACTAACATAAATCCAAAATATGACTCTTAAAAAAGTAAAATATATCCTAAAAAGTGAAAGTATGAAGACTTTTGAAACGTGTGAACATCTATCCTAAAAATCCATGAACATGTGTCTTTAAAAGTTAAAATTATCCAATATTTTTTAAATCCTGAATATGTGTCCTAAAAATAATGAAAATAAACTCTAAAAAAAGTAGTTTTAACAAATTATAGAATAAAATTAAATCATATATAACAGTATAATATGTCTTTTATTTATTTATTTATCTCATTCTTTCTTCTTTCCATACATGATAAAATTCTCTTTTGAAAATTTTCATTATCTTCATCAATATATAAAATCATATTTATAATTTTTCAACTATTACGAAATAAAATTATGTGTGCTTTAAAAAATTCCATCGATTGGGTATAATATCTAAATTTTTAATATACTTTAAAATCTTGTTAAAAAATCCAGAAAATTTTATCAATTATAAAAAAATAATTTTTAGGTGATCAAATCACTCGAATATCTAATTGTTTAGGTGAAAAATGTGGCAAAATCTCTTAGTTATGTTGTTTCCACTAAAATATAAAATAAAAATTCATGTTGGTTTTTATAAAGTTATACTTATTTTTTTTATTGTGGTGTTATATATAAAAGTATAAATATTTGGATAAAAACATATAGAAGAAATATCATATTCAAAATAATATTTTTCAATTTAGATTATCATATAAATATGCGATTTTTTGTGATTCCTAATGTTATGGTTGATTTTGGATATTCATTTTAGTGATATGGGTTTTCTCAAGTAGAAGACTTAACTTGTTTTGGTGTTTCGGAACCCTAAGACCCTATGAGGGGTAAAACAATCCTTTCCCCTAGATAATAACTCAAGAAAAATATTCTGAGTGTTCCACTATTCATGGGAATGGACTTTTATATATGCTTGATATTTTGGAGAGATTCCGAGTTGATAAATTTTATCAAGACATTTACTATTTAATTGAAAAATATTATTTATTCTAGAAATTTATGAATAAATTTAATTAGAATTACAATGTTACAATTGATTCCAAAATAGTGGGTTTTATCTAGGTGATATGTAAACTATAATGAGGTACTAATCCCCAGGTCAATCCAATTACATTGGAATTCAATGAAATTAATAATGGAATTGAAAATATCCTATTCTTATTTCCCCATGTATTCATTTATGCAGTAAGGCATCTCTCCATCCATTTTTTATTGACCACAATTAGTAATGGAGAAGTCGATCCAAAGGAGGCTTCCTGGGTATATCAAAGGCATAGATCATGTTCTAGCAGTCACAGATATAAGATCGGAGGCATGCAACTATGAAGCTATGATGATATTCCCTGAGGCAGAGATTGTTTTTTTCATTTTCACCGAATTTGGATTAATTTCTTATATTCTGAATTTTATAGTATTTATATATAATATGGAATTTTTTTAATTTATGAAATATTTATTTTAGGTTTTCTAGTTGGATTTGGTTGTCCGAAAGTGGTATGCTTCTGAAATTCCCAACTACATAGCATGAAGTCTCAAGAATATACATTGTGTAGTTGTTCATTGCATCTCAGGTAGAAGACAATGTCCATGTGGTGTTTTTTATATCATTATAAACCATTTAGGGACCTTAGATACATGTAATAGGTTTTTTCCTTATACACATCCAGATTCCAAGTGTGAGGAACATGAAATGTACTAGTTCATACCATGTGTAGTTACATGATATGACTTGAGTTTGCATACATGTAAAAATTCTATGTGTGGCTCAAAAACCATTTATTCATTTGACACATCATCTATTTTGGGAAAACATGATGATTTGGAATTAGGTATATTACAAGAGATGTGATTTGTGTGTACATGTCATGTACTCCTATTGCACACCTTATGTTGTTCCACTTGAGGAATTATGTGAATTTTCTATCCTTTCATATTAATTTGAGTTAATAAGTTGTACATTATGAGTATCTATCAATATATAACATGATTTTGTGGTCATATTAACTAATATAATAAACATTTCAAATGATTTAAGCGATATTGTGGATCTTAATTCCTTAGATATGACGATAGTATTTAGATGGTGAAGTAGTACAGGTGAAAGGTAATTACTCCCTGGTAACATTATGGATTCCAAGTGTAGAAAACATGCATGTTTCTAGAGATCAGTACCCTTTGAGAGTTGTGGGTAGTTATTGTTTCCTTAGTGGATGGATAGTTTAATACATTTTTTATTTAGGCCTGAGTAATTCCCTCCCCCACCACAACCAAGTAGTTCAGTGACACTATGAAGGGTGTGGAACTCGTTGAGAATTTCTATTTCATCCATACACCACAAAGATAGCTTCAGTGCATACTTTTTGGATTGGAGGATAGATGATTTTTTTTCACTCCACATTCACTTTGGCCTCTATTTCTTGTCTACATTTAGATGACATATGTCTTCTATCTTTGATGGTCTATCTGTTTTTATGGTCAAGGGAGATGGATTAATGATTCTGGAGAATAATCGATGATCTATATCAACAAATTTTCATTGTTGGTGGTAGTATGGTGATTGAAAGTATATAACCTGAAAAGTTGGATACATTAACTTAGTTGGGTGTTGGAATAAGGTGTGGGACATTTTTTGTATCAATAGAGTAGGTGTTTCTTCTATTGTGAGGGGTGTTGGGTTCTCCATTCTAGGAAAGGAATTGTCGAATCCCCCTCTTTAAAGGATCGATTTATCCCTTATTATGGTTGGTAGTGGAACTCTTTTTGGATGGTATTTCACTTCTATAATGGTTAAATTGTAGTGTATTTATGGTTTACATGGTGTTGGTAGTGGGTGTTTGGCAGAGACAAGTCAATTTCATGGTTCAATATCCCCTTGGTTAGCTTGTGCATCTCGATAAGGAAAGGGTTCCCCTTGATGATAGATGAATAAATGGATTAATGGTGGCTACATATGATCTCCATATATTTTTCATGATCATAGTGTTTTATTGATCACACAGTGCTCAAGTTTTCTATATTTGATATTCTTTCCTAGAGTATTTATGTTATTTCAGCTATAGGATTTCTTCTTTGTATAGGTTAGAATTCCCCTTATTGAGTGTCTCTAGGATTTTGGAATTATATATAGTGGTTATAGTGTTTTAATAGGTATTTTAGCATAGGTATCTCTTCACATGGAGAGGGGTGGGTGATTTTCCCTTTGTTTGATGTACCTGCAACTGAGATCCAATATTTCGGGGTTTTAGTATGCTTCTACTTCTTGGGGACTCATCCTGGGAATGATGGCATGTGAGAAACATAAAATTTACACATTGTGTGTAGGAATGATGATGATGTAACAACATAGAGTGTAGTTTATACTATACTATTATTCTTTATGGAGAGATCTACCCCAGTTTAACCCTGAGGTGTTATGTTGATTTCCAAGATAGAGGTCACATATTATGGATTATTAGAGTGTGATTTTATACATTAGGGAAATATAGGTAGGTGTCTTCCCTTGAGTGTTATTTTCAGGGTTATTAATTCCCCAAAGAGATATGGTTAGGTAGGTGTCTTGAATAGTTGATCAAGTTTTGATCATCGATTCCTCATCTAGTAGAATTGGTTACATTCTTGGGGTTATCCTTAATAGTTCTAAATGGTATTAGTTGGTGGTTTTAATGAGTGGTTGATTACTATTACCTCACTAGTTTTCTCCCTTCTTCCATGTTATATTGGGAGGTTTTTTTGTTCAACCATTATTATGAGATGATCCCGAACCCTTGTATCCTTTTTGTTTTTGAGCATTTCTGACTAGGTATTTTTATATTCACACATCAACAGGCTTTTTCCAACAAGTTTTGTGTCTTTATGGATGAAATACTTGTTGGGGACCTTTCAAAAATGTTATTATAGTTGTATAAATCTGGTAGAAAAAAAGTATTAGTGAACCCAATTATGTTCATTGTAGAGAATACCCCTGACGATGGTTGGCGTGGAATAAATATTCCACTTCATGTTATATGCATTTAGTTTGTATGCACACATATTTTACATTAATGATACTAATATATAATTTTTTATTTTGATTTTAATTGTTGAATTAGTTGTAACATTTGTTTCATGATGTTTTGGATAAGGCATGTCATTTGTGTGTATGCCTTCATGGTACTAATTACAATCCTTAGGCCTATTTTTGGTGAGTTTAGGGTGACACACTTGGACTATCACCACCTAGGAGGGGTTCTTGAGGGTCAAGTCAAGTTAGATTAGAAATCGTTTATTGAAAACCATAGGATGAAATGTTTTGTTTGATTTTCAAAGGGATTTTGTTTGGGAATTATACAGTGACAATTCTTTTTGTGATTGGGATTAGTAATCAAACATGGGAACCATACAAGGGTTTGGTTGCTGATGTATTCCAATTCATGGAATTTGATAATTATTTTGACTATATTGTTCACTTAGATCATTTTATGTGGGATACTATTTCATAGGTCCATGCTTCACATAGTGGTGTGTGAAGTTTTTATTTTATGGAATGATTTTTGACCATCAGTGTTGAAATCATTCGATGATAATTCAAGTTTCCCCTAATATGTTTTTTCACTATAGTTATAAATTTTAAATTCTATAGATGATTTGTTCCCAAGAATAATCACAGACATGTGAGCCTCCCATGGGAGCTTAATCTACTGGATTTTTATTAGGAGCAACTATTTTCAATTTTATTACATATATATTTGATATATTGAATATTAGTAAAACCACTTATTACATATTGCTAATTATTCTATGTGACACTAATGTAATATTTTCCTAGAGTATACATCACATTGATAAGGTCATATCAGTTTAGCACTATGATTAAAACCTTGAACTACTACAATGATATTCTTAAATAAGATTATGAGGTTAGATAATTTACTATGATGGGATGCATAGCATAGATACTACCGGGTGAAAGTTCTTATGAGAAAATGAGGCTTCTTCTAATAATGTTTTCACATGGTAATCTCCCAAACATGAGATAATGATAAGAGACTCACAAGTAATAATTATTTTTGTTTTTTCATTACATATTCATATATGTGAGTATGTGTGATGTTCATTAGACCTTAATATTATTGATAATTCATTTCATGACTTCTACACTTATATTTTTTATTGAAAATTGTTACTAGATATGTTTGTGGAGTGATAGGGTACATTAGGTCCTCATAAATGTAATATAATTAATTTATAATTGAAGAAAGGATTTTTCCCTTCTATATTTATGGAAGATTATATCTTAACAATTTTATTATAATAAAACTATTTCTCTAGATTTCATGGCCATGATTTTAGGACATGTATATTATAGATGGTCAAAGAATGACGTATCAATTTTATATATTGGGGACGCATATGTGAAACCTTCTTAATGAGATATTGTGATAATGTGATTATATTAGAACAATGAGAGTCTTCATGTGGTTGATAACACTATGGAATTATGATCTTTCTACTGAGTGCCTTGACCCATTATTGGACATTCTCCTAGGATATTATGAAAATCTGCATAATATTAATAAGAAAAAATCATAGAGGGTCACACATTAAGTATTTCTAATGATCTTGATTAAATTCTATTTTAATTTAATTAATTCAACAAATATACTTCTCTAGGATGAAGAATATTTTTATTTATGTTTTATCAGTAGAAAATATATATTGATTAATTAAATATTTAAATTAAATATTTATTCTAGTGTTAAATAAATATGGAGGAGTTAAAATAGACAAAGACCATGTGTAGTGATAAATAATAGTTTAAAATCTGGTAAATAATATTTATCATTAGATCTTGTTGGAGCAGACCATAATGTAATCAAAATAATAATATTATGTGGAATGGGGTTTTTTATTAAAAGTTTTAATATAGTTTAAGGGGTGTATTTCAAAAAAATATATTAAAAACTAGAACCTACATATATAAATATCCATTTAGGGCTATTATGTTGGTAATTGAAATTATAAAATTAATGAACACACCAAAATACCATTCAAATATTACAAATATCTTTTCTCAAGAACAAGAAACCGTAGCTAAATTTCTTCAAAATAAAATAATGAGTGATCAAGAATGAAAAATCCAAGAGATTTGATTCCTCGTTCTATCACTAGAATATTTTTTTTTATATTTATTTGAGATTATAGGATAATGTGTGGATCACTACTGGAGGGATTCTATCACTTGATCCACACAGGCACAATCATGAAAATATAAAAGATATTTTTTGGATAAAAAATAGACATCAAAGAATGAAACCCCAAAAATGGTAATTGAATTCCTAAAGTATAAATTAATTAATTATAAATTCATCACTCAAGTTTTTAGGTATATATATATTAAAATAAATTTTAATAAATCTCACACCATCACATGTTACCAATATACTAGGAACAAATAAGTGTATCATAGGAGTCACATTTAAATTAATAATTATTTATTTTATTTTTGATCTATGGGAATTTTTTGTTAGATTTTCATTTTATCTTATCCATTATTTAATATAATTTGAATTAATGTTGTTTGACATATTAATAATGTTAATTAAGTGTATAAATTTATAAAATTTTAGGAACATATAATGAACGCCTTGATATTTTTTCAAGAACTGCCAAATATTTTGGCTTGTAAGAAAGGGGTACACGATGTTTACTCAAAATTACACATTGTGTACCCATGAAGGATGCACCAATCCATTTCGTGTGATACAAAATATGTCATGTAGTTATTACACATTGCGTACACTATGTGAGGACTAGCTAACTGAGAAATCTATTGTCAAATCAAATAGCGTGTAAACAATATATACGTCATGCAATCTATATGGATTAACACTGTAAATCACTTAACATATGTGGTCATTATTCACTTTCAAACCATGTGAAACTGAAAGCCTAGAAAATTTATAATATAAACGACATGTATGCAGTGTACATGGTGTTTTATTCATCAATTCATGCATCTGAAATACATGTTGAGCCACTTAGGGATAAAACATGCACATGTCTTATAGAGATACATGGGTTGTAGATGGTTTGTACACATTGGGAAGTCTACCACCTATGAGCATGCGGAATTTTTGATGAATTTCTATGGAACATGACTTTAAGATCACACGGTTTATACACAGCATGCAGTCTTCTGAGTCACACACCAATGACCTATGCATGCATCCTAAATACACAAAAAGTGTAGAAAATGCTGTTAAACTAGTCTATAAATGATGTGTTGTCCAGTTGAGGTACTTTCCATAGACCCGAGCGTGTACCCTGGATACCCAACAACCATGCTACACAGTGTGTATCTTAGTATATACACATCATGCAGTATCCTATTAATATGTATAATTTATAATTATATTAAAATTAAAAAGTGCAAAATTGAAACATCATTTAATTGATTGGTACAAATTTGTGTCGATGAAAATTTAATAATAGTATTAAATAATATTAAATTATAAATAAATTTATTTTAATAAAAATTTACTTATTAGATCTACAATTTATTTTAATTGAATGCCGTAAATGATGGGTATCTCCAATTAAGTTTGGATGATCATTAATATGTGTGGGAAATAATTAATTACTTAATGCAAGTTATTTTATCTAAATAATAAAGAATGAATAAATAAATGAATGATAGTTGGTTACTTTTGTGTATTTTTTCTTGAATGAATGATGTACTCGACGAAGAAATATTTATGCAGTGGAATTAATTTAATTTAATTTATTTCATGGGTTTGTAATTATTTTATTTTAATTTAATATGATTAGCTATGATTCACACCCTCCCTTATTATGTATAACCAACATGTCCATGTTTATTCCCCTTTAACCAATCTGTTGGTTCCCTATACCTACCTGTGATTAATAAATATATTTGATTAATGGAATATCATAGGCACATAGAAGAAGTTCAAGACAAAACCATCGTGATTCCAACTCAGGTGATACATATGTTGAAATGGTGACTCCTATAACTCATTCTAAGATATAGAATATGAGTTAATTTCCATAGGTAAAAGGATTATTTAATGTTTCCTAATTACATAAAAATTTAGATGAAATGAGTGGGTCATTTATATTATTTATTTCTATCTATGAAATATTTATTTCATATATTCAAGATCGAAATACTATAAATAAATACATTAATTTGAAAAGATAGAATTTAAGTAAATTTATTGTATATAAATTATTTATACAACATGGTTAATTAATTACCTAAAATAAACTTAATATTAATAAGTCATGTAAAGGATAATAAAGAAAAAAAATTATGTAGAATCAATTAAAGTGCTTCCAGTAAATATTAATTTAGACTAAGCATTCCATTAATTTATTTGGAATGAAACCATAGAAGAAATTGTCTTCCATGGACAATTTTGGTACACCTTTATTGGAGAGTTCTCATGGGGGTTTTGGGTTGACTTAACCAACATATTTTTGATTTTAACATCCAATGTTTTCTCAATAAAATATTAGAGGAAAGTTTTGAAGAAATCCCTATTATGATTTCATAATTGGGGAGTACACTCAATGGATCAATGAGCTACATGCCCATAGTTTGAAGGATTTCCTAAATAATTACTTTCTTATGGATTTCATGGCTTATGTGTGGATATTTAAAAGGATAATATAGATCCTTTCCACTAGAATGTTCTAGAAACTATTTAATCCAAGTTCAATGGTGAGGGGTATTGGGACATGATAACATTGTGGGATATTTAATAAAAACAATTAATTTATTTTGTATCACATGATTCATAATCAAGAAAAGAACTAATAATATTCTCTTTTTATTACAGAACATATATAAATCTCTTCTTCCACCTTATCCCTCTGATCTATATTATAGAAAATCCATATTCTCATTGGTAGTAGCATTCAGGAATGGTTGATATGCCTTCGTGTTTTTTGTTCTATTAATGGAAATAATACATGATAGAAACCTCACTTCATGATCTCCCTTCCATGGAGGTGAGTGATGAAGAGTTCCGAGTCTATAAGAAACATGTGAACAACGTGGTAGGGGTTCATTGTTTTATGATTTCATCTATATAATATGATTTCATGATGTCTCACAAAAACATGGATGTGTATAGCATGCTTAATAATCTCCGTGGACTCTATTAGGAGAGATCTAGGTAGGAGTTATTTTATATATCCAAAGCCTTCTTTTAGAGAATTCTTGTGAAGGGTTCCCCAGTTGGGCCTCGTGTAGTCATGATCATTGGATACATTGATCACCTAGAGGTCCTAGTGTTTAAACACCCTAAATAAATAGGGAATGATCTCATTATTAAATCTCTCACTCAATGAATCTCTAGTTTTTTTTTAATTTTATTAAAAACAATATTGAGAATTATCATACTTGAATCACCCAACTATAAGGATTATTTGAAATCCCTTTCCAAGAAGAGAAAGATCAAGGGGAAAAAAGCACAATATTTGTTTTCTGTGAGTTTCACATGTCGCATGAAGGTCCACTGGAAGAAAAATAACACCTGGAAGAAGAAATGGGAAGCCTCATGAATGTTTTTTTATGGGTGAAATTTATCTATTTTAAAAATTTTCTATTATATATAGATTATGGTTCTCACATATGTATTCAAGTATAGGAATGAAGTAGATTTAGAAGAATTGAATCAGGGGAGTTATATCAATAGGTATCCAACATAGCTCAACTTTTTATTGTCGCTATTAGGGACTACCACATATTATTTTTAAATTTAATGATCTTGGTTTTAAGGGGTTTTTATTGTGTGCCTTTAGTTATAAAAAAATATTTCGGTATCCAATCTACCTTCAAATGGTTTAATTTTCAATTTCTAAAAATAATGTTTCTACTTTTATAAAGATAAAATTTGTTATTTTTAGGAATAATTAAATAACTATCATTATGTTGTGGAAAATTAATACATTTTAATGATATTGAACTAAAACCACTTGGTTTATGTCAATTATTTTTACATGAAAAAATGACCAATTCTTCATTTAGTGTAAAATGTGAAAGGTCCAAAGATCTTATGTTATTAGTTCATACAAATTTGTGCAGACCATTTCCTATTGAGGCAATGGGAGGGTACTCATACCTCATATCTTTTACTTTTGATTTTGGTACATATGTATATATATACATATTGAGGTACATGTTAGATTCCAGTGATTATTTTAAAGAACTCAACAATGAAGTTGGGAACCAACTTGGTAAGACGATTAAGAAACTCCTCTCAGACCATGGTTGAGAATTACATAATCAAGACTTCATTGATTACTTATGCTAGTTTGGGATTTTAACTCAACTAAATCATCCTTATACACCTCAATGGAGTAGTGTAAGTTAATAGAAGAACCACACCTTATAAGATATGGTGAGATAAATGACGATTCATGTGATTATTACATTATCTTTTGGGGGATACACATTACAAGCACTAATAGAAGTACTAAATTTTGTTCCAACTAACGAGATAGAATATATACCATATAAATTTTGGAATGAAAATAAATCGGTGTTTTCATACATACATGTTTGGGGTATAAAAACATTTTTAAGGCCTCTTTTGGTAACAAGATTTCACCCCAAGACAGAAAGTGTATCTGTATAGGATATCCCAAAATAACAAAGGGATATTACATTTACAATCATTCAAATAAATAGTTGATCCTCGATGGAAATCCCACATATAGAGAGAAGGATATTATCTCTAAAAGTGATAGTAGGGTCGAGATAGACATTGATGATGTCTAGGCTAATGATATATATGATTTAGAGTCGGATCAAATTCCACAAAACCTTATGGAAGTAAATGATTATCTAGAGACACATGTATTGTGCATGAGTTTTAGAGTGGTTAGGGAACCAAAAATATATGGATATATAGTCAATGTGGATGGTGACTAATTATTTTAAGATAATAATGATCATATTACCTAAGAGGAACAATTTATTTTACAAATGATTCCAAGCGTAATAAATCCATGAATTCTGAAATTGACTCCATGTAGAAAAACCAAGACAATATTTTAGTAGATCCTCAAGTGGATATAAATCCTATTGGTTGAAAATGGGTATTCAAAAATATTATGACAAAGGAAGGAAAATTCAGTACTTATAAGTCATTACTATTTTCAAGAGGGTTTAAACAGCCTTAAAGGATTTATTATGATTAAATATTTTAACCAGTCCCAATGCTAAAATATATCATAATTATACATACTCTTACAGATTACCTTGACTCTGAGATTTGGAAAATAGATTGTTAAATAGCCTTCTTTATTGATAACCATCATGAAGATATCTGTATGAAACAACCCTAAGGGTTTGTAACTCGTATGGATGGAAAGAAGATATGAAAATTTTAGAAAAATCCATTTATGACTGAAAATTATTTTTTTATTAAGAAATACCATTTTGAGGGAAAAGTGAGAAACCATAAAGTTCAACAAACACCAAACAACCCCAAACAGAAAACCAGAAACAACCTCTTCCAAGCATAAGCATCAACCTCCAAATCAAATTAAGGACCACTCAGTGATCCCATGCATGCATGGTCCCTCCCGATGGCAAGCCATCCCTCTTAGTCAACCACATCCCAAATGACCTGCAGTGGAAATAACAGCATGCTCTAGCCCATCTGAGCCGATCTGACCCTCAAAAATTTCCACACACAACAAGGGAGATAGAGCATCCTAGCATTAGTTAGAAAAGGAGTAAGAAGAATCATTGAAAACCAATTGAATTCTACCAGAGTCCGTATCCCTAAACACCTTCCAGTATATGTTAGATACTTGAGAATGTGGATATCCCCTTATCAGGTATTAAAAAGAAGAAGTTAGTTTATTCCAGACATGAATGTACTCCTTGAGCCTGATCATCCCCTTATTGAAGCCCACATCTAGGATCGTGTCCTGTTTGTCAACCCAAATATATTGCTCTTTATTAAGATCCACTTCGAGATTCCGACCCATCATCTTGTCTACATCATCTCTCAAGGCATTGAGAAATAACACCTCCTCTATCACCCCATCATCCGAACTCAAAATCAAATCCAAGGATTGTCCAAGCTGACCAGGTAGTTTTAGGTGACACGTGACCTCGTTGTCCAACTTTTCATCTATTAACTTCTTTTCTGACCAAGTCCCCATAGGGGGAGGCAAGGAAGAGTAGTCCTTCCTACCCCTCCTCCTCCTATTACTCATGCTGATCCTCGAATCGGGTCCTCTTCAGAAAAACCCTTACGGACCTCAACAACTTCTTCCTCCCTGCCTCTGTTAACACACTCTGGGTAATCATGCCCCATGATCCAACCTTCCAAATTGGCACCATCGAGGTTCTTTCTGCTGTATTTACCTTCCTCAACCAGAAAAGATGGTTCATATCTCGATTCTACCTCATCAAGTCCTTCAAACCTATTGCTCAAGATGACTGGGGTCCGAGATGAAGAGTCTGCACCCCTTGGCAGATTGCCATGGCCCGAACCCCCTGCTTCTCGAAAACTGGTCTGGAACAACACCTCTAAGACATTCCCATGCAGTTGAAGAGGGTCGCTACCTAGTGCCAGTTCCATCCCACTGACCCTTTCCTTTCCCTTAACCACTACATCATCTTCCCCTGTCTCCTCCTGTGTTGGAGATTGATCAAAAACCCTGCCCATGTATTGAGGCTGAGGATTATAATCCTCCCAGTCCTTGATCGAACCACAGGTGGCCCCAGGTCTGGATGGATCACCTGTAGAGAGGGAAGTCCTCACTAAAGCCCCATCCGTATGGCCCTGACTCTCTTTTCCCATACTGATGGCCGCCTGGCATCCACCCAAATCCCTACTTAGATGATCAAACACTATCTCCACCTTAGGTCCCGAGACCTTTGTTGAATCCTTCAAGACTGGGCCTACAGGCCTCGCCCTCCCCGAGCCAGTAGGATCCACCGCAAAAGAATTAGAAAGATGAGTCATCCCCACCCTATGTTAACTAGAAGGCCCCTACTTCTGAACACCCTGAGGTGCCTCAGCATGATCAAGGGTATCTAAAGACATCTCCCTTGACCCCTGTTTGTGCGCAGTAGGTTCAGTGCCATGGACAGGACATGCTCCATCACCCTCAACCTGATCAGAATCATCCTTATCCGCCGATGAAGTTTCAACCAAAACCACTGAAGACCATTTGCGACACTCATCAAAACAATGGCCCTATCTATGGTAGAAGGAACAGAACGACGACCATGATTCATAGAAAATACATTGGACGTACCTATATTTAACCTCAATCACGATCCAAACATTCTCGGGAGGAGGTCGGGAGATCTCCATTTCAACAAAAATGCATGCAACGGTCGGGTGCACCATAGAATCAATTTTCCAATCCGCACAAAAAAAGGAACCAAGGAATAACCTACTAAACGATGGAGAGCTGGATTCTGAAAGGGAAGCGGTAACCCAGGAATCTGGATCTAGATTCCCGAAGATTAATAATCATGATTCATGTGAAAATTAAATTTCCAATGATGTAGATGAAACGGAAACCCTCTAACGGATCTGCTTGTATGAGACCAGGCAGAAAAATCTATTTATGGATTAAATCAAGAATCTAATCCATGTAACACTCGTTTGGATGAATCCATTGGAAATTTGGTTTCATAATGAATGATTATGACCCCTATATCTAAAAATGCTTTATTGGGAGTGTATTTTTTTTTAATAGTATATGTTGATGACATGTTACTCAATGGAAATAAAATAATAGTCTTATAGTCTATTGATGAAAGGTTGAATAAATGTTTCTCTATGAATGAATTGGGGGAGGTGGCATATATTATTTGGATCAATATATATTGTGAAATATCCAGGAGGTTTATAAACCTATTTAAATTTTAATATATTTATAGTATACTTAAGAAATTTAGAATGAAATAATATAAGAGGGTACTGTTTCCAACTGTACATGGAAATCATATTTCTAGTAAAATGTGTCCTCAATCATGTGAGGAAAGAAATGAGATTGGAAAGATTCCATATACAAAATTTCTTGGGTTAGTAAGGTATGATTTGTTATTTACTAGGCTGGATGTTTCTTGTGCATTACTTGTGGGGGAAAGATGTCAAGCTAACCAAGGTGCCTGACATTGGATGGTAGTAAAGACTACCGTTAATTATCTTGGGTGTAAGAATGATATGTTCCTGGTTTATGTGTGAGACAAGGAACTAGTCATAAATGGATATTCATTTGATAGTTTTCAAACTAATTAAAATTACACAATGTAAAAAATAGGATACATATTAACTTTGAATAGAGGTTTTGTGAGATGGAAGATCTCAAAGTAGACTATTGTCGTAGATTCTGCAGCAAAGTCCAAGAATATTTTGTATTATGAGTCTGATAAATAATTATTATGGAAGTGAAAATTCATATAACAACTTCACATGGTATCCTTATGTAAATATATTATCACACTGTACCATGATAACACTCCACTGGTGGCACTTTGGAAAGATATAAGGTCACATCAGTAGATGAAGCTCATAATTCAGAAGTGTCATCTCTTAAGGTATTTTTCTCAAAGAGTTGAGGTTTTAGTGAGATTTATTTCGAATGGAAGAAAATGTGGAAAACCCCTTAACTGAGTCCTTTAATATTAAGAAACATGTTAATCATATGAGTTTTAGAGAACTGAATGTCATGGGATGTTTTATATAGTCCAAGTGGGAGTTTGTTAGAGTTGGTGTCCTAGGACCATAATTGGTACATTGATCACTTGTATATTCAATATAGTCAATATTTATTTAAGATATTGTTATATATTTTCTACTATTATATGTGAATATAACTTAATATTTTCCTAGAGTGTGCATCAAATTAATAAGGTCATCGAATCTCCCCACTATGATAATAATGTTAAAGTGATTTTATGATATTATTAAATAATGATCTGTGGTTTAACGATGTACTATAATGAAACATATTGTAGATATAGTGTCTACTACAATTACTCATCAGAGGATGAGTCTTCTTCTCATGAACTTCAAATTTGGTATTCTCTAAGAGGGTAGATTATGATAAAGTACCAACTAGTATGATTTCTGCTTGTCTTGGTGTCAATAGATATTTCTATTTGTGATTGTGTATAATGGTATATAGACTTTATGATTATAATTTATGCATGTCAACACTTATGAACTTATATTTTCTGATGATAACCATGAATGCATATGTTTTCAGCAGGGTAGGGTATATTGAGTGCATCATGATTGACATATCATTAATATAAATGTTGAGGAACTATTTTTCCCTTTTGTCTTTATTGAAAATGATATCCCATCCCTTTTATTGGAATAGAACCATTTCCCAAAATTCATTGGCCATGGTGTAATGAAATATTCATTTTATATGGCCAAAGAAATATGTATCAAGCATATAGGTTGGTGAAATAGATGTGTAGCCTACTTGACTAGATATTGTGACAAGGGGGTTATATTACAACTCTGAGTGTTCATATGTGGTTTTGTTCATTGTGACATTATATTCATTCTCTTGGGCTCCATGACCTGTTTTTATACAGTAATATTGGAAGTTATAAAATCACACATAATGCTATTGAGAAAGAATCATAGAGGGTCACATACTATGTATTTTCGATGTTCTTGATTAAATTCTATTATAATTTATTTGAGTGAATTAATATTATTCTCAAAACCAAGAAATGATTTTATTGACATTTTATCAATCAAAAATATATATTGATGAATTAAATAGTTATTTTAAATATATATATAGGTATAAAATAAATAAGGAGTATTTAAAATTTACCATGACCATGTCAAATGGTATATATTTATTTATAAGAAGATATTTAATATGAGTCATTAACACATGTTGGCGCATGTTGTAAAATTAAAATATAATTACTATTTTTATGTGGCATGGGGTTTTTATTAAATGTTTTAATATTTTTTGAGGGTCGGAATACAATAAAAAAAATTTTCTTACCTAAATCCTACCACTATAAATAGAAAGTTAAGTAAATTGTGAAGATAATAAAAATATATATTTTTTTTTGGAAAAAAGAATTCGGTTTTGACTCCTCCCCCCTCTACCACTCAAGAATTAGAGACTCTAAAAATATTTATTCAAAATAGTGGAATGAGAAATTAATAATGAACAACTCAATAAATTTGATTCCCTCACAAGCACCTATAAATTGTTTAGTGTTTCTCAGAGATCAAAGGATCATGTGTGGATCACCTCTAAACGGATTATATCAAAAAACCTCACAAGCATAATGAAGGAAATCTAAAAGTGTCTTTTCAGATGATTGACATCGACATTAAATAAAGAAACGCAAGATATGACAATTGATTTCATTTAATATAAATAAATTTATAATGAATTTTACATGAGTGATCCTCGCTCGTGGTTTTAGGTATATTAATATAAAATGAAATAATTTTATATCACCCACCACCACACACTTACACTGTTAACAAAGCTATGTGATACCATAACTATGCGCTAGTCATAGATAGGTCAAAGCATCCCCTCATCTATCAAAGGTTATGATACATTATCCCCTTTCAATGGTATGGTCCAGAATCATATTTTATCTATTTGAGCAAGTGATCCCCTCCCTACAAGATAATGATAATAGGGTCAAGTATCCCACTATGGACTGTGGCATGATCCTTTATCTATGAATTGAATCTGATTACTTGAGGTTTATTCATGTGAGCTGCGTCGGGACCTCTTTTTTAATTTCCATAGAGACCACATGGATTCATATCTCAACTTAGGTGTATGGTTGATTATCCCAAATCATTACTTAGATGTGTGATCCCATATATGTGGGTTTGTTATGGATAGAGTTAGGTGTCCCCCACCCTTGGGGCTTGTGGTGAGATAATAAAGCTCATCCATTGAGTATCATTTGGTACCCCACCGCATTATACCAAAATGTGGTCCCCCATATATGGGTTAATTAAAATATGGTCCGGTGTCCCCTCATGGTCTCAGGGAATGATCCTCTATTTATGAGTTTAACTCCCTCAAATTTGTTGTCTTCTTAAAAGGTGAAAAGTCCTTTTATTCATTATTCATGTGGGGTTGCATAGGAATTTTCAAATAACCTTGGTGAGTTGGGTACTCCCTCGAATAGTCTATTTACAATCAATAAGGTGCAGGTCCGTTACCATAGTTCACAGGTAAATTGGGATAGGGTTATTATGCAACATTTGATTTTAACCTCCTGGTTGTGATTATAGACCAAGGATGGTACATTAACAAGTGTTATTAAAACCTATATTTCTCATTCACATAGAAATATATGGGTTAATGATCCATTTGTTAGACATAGGGGCCTCAACTAGATGGTGTGAGTCTTCTCACGCATGCATGGCCTCATGTGGGAAGAGAACTCATTTCTCGAGAGACTTATATATGGAAGATAATGATCACTGTGATGAATTTCCCCTTAAATTAGAATATGGATTATTTTATTTTATAGTATCTAGTATTGGAAGTCATGATATGAGATGCTTTTTGGGGTGATTATATATATTAGTAATAGATCATTTTATCCACTTAGTGATTCGTTATTACATGGGGCACCGATTATTTGACAAGAGCCTCTAGAGAAGAATCATGTAGGTAAAATTTCTCCTTGTGTTATTATTTATGGATAATTACTTTCTTACCATTTTGGGTGAGTGTCGATGTTGCAGGGTGTTTTTCAATAGAGATGGTGAGTCTCAATATTCTTTATCAAAAGTGAGACTAATTGACTAAGTAGTGGTTACCCCCCCCCCCACACCTAATTAGGGAGCTACAATGATCACACAATGATTAACTATTCCATTCCACCCCTTATACCACTATTTTTAATACTTTTGTATTGAAAATTATGAATTTAATAAATAATTTCACTTATCACATAATTAAAATAGATGAGGAAAATTACCTATTAAATGGTTTATTTTACTTGTTTGGATTATTTTTGAATCAAAAAAAAATTATCAATTAATTTTCACTTCTTATAATTATGTTATATAGTATATATCTCATAAGATTATATATAGAACACAATAAAACTCTATAAATGAAGAATTAATGAAATAAGTGTTATTTATAGAAATTAAGGAGCATATACAATGGAATAGTATCTTGACTATTGTAATAAAAATATGACAATTAGGAATAGTAATCTAACTAATAGAATAATAACATCACCTTTTATACTAAAAATAAAATTTGGTTTCATATAAATTAATAAATTGAATATTTATATCTTGATATAAGTTAATAAATATCCTAATAATGATAAAATAAGTGTTAGAATTTTATAAAGCCTAATGGTTTTTTTAAAATATTATAATTAATATAATATTCTAAAAGAAAATTCATTTTTAAAAAATAGATTCATAAAATAATATTTTTATTGTTATGATTATAATTAATTTTTTTGCGGCTTTGATTATTTTTTCAAAGTGTCATAAAATCAGTACTTGTTTTAAAATTCGTATTTTTTGAATAAAAAATGTATTTGATTAAAAATGAAATATCTCATATTTATAAATTTATTTTTATAAAAACTAGTCCATTTATTATTTCTATGCATATAAAAATGATTTATGTGAAATATTTATATTTTTATAAAATTGTTTAGCTTTTTTTGGAATAGTGAAACACTGTAAGTTAGAGTATTTAACAAATACTTGAATTTTGAGTAATGGATGATGTATGGATCTTGTACGAACCCATTAGTTTGAAATCACATGAACTTGATACTGTAATTATCCCCAAGAATTAACTCTATTTATATTCATGAGCGAAAATAATATACAATTGAATAAAATAATAATAACACTCCTCCCCCCTATAAATACCACCCTTCACCACCCATTATCCCCAAACATCAAAAGACATAAAGCATTTACAAATTATTCTACATCCTATTATGAATTATTTCCCCCCATTTCTATAAGCCTTTGGTCCCAACAAAATACGAATCCTAATTTTCCCTAAGGAGGTTCTCAAGGAGAAGATGTTTTGGAGGTAAAATCCTATTTCATTTTATTTTAATTTTTTTATCCTTATCTCACCCATAAATCTATAAAAAGTAATATGATAAGTTTAGTATCATATATATACTATAATTTTATTATTTTAATGGTACATCCTCCATCAATTCTCTTTTCTTCCCCTTTTGGTCTACAAATTTAAACATTTCCTATGAGATATTGATTCCCCACCTTCATGGATAATGATTTATCATTTTCTAATATATCATTCAAGGATCATAATAAAACCATAAAAATTGTTAAAAATATTTTTAAATTTAACTTACAAATTATTTAATGTTCCTTAACAATTTTATATTCATAATATTAAATAATAATAAAAACTTGTACATGATGATACCAAATTCACCAAAATAAACATGAATACATCATTAACATTTTATCTAGTGGATCATTCTCTTTTATTTAATAAAAAATATATGTAATCATTTAAAATTCCATAGGTTAATCAATACCATATGATACCACTTCAGGAGATTTATTCCATTTGAAAAGAACTCCCATAACAAAACTCTCAACGGAACCAGTTGTTAAATCATGAAACAAACACTCCTGAAACGATGAAATTGAATCTCACAACCCAAAAAAATCCTTAAATGATCTTAATAAAATTATATTCAATAAGATACATGTATAATAATTTACTAATTAACCAATTAATGGATCTTATTTTATTATCTTGGATATTGAGTTCAAGTGTAGAACATTTTCGGATATAAGGTATGGGATTCTCTATGAACATTCATTTTGCATTCAGGTTATGCTTTCTATCCCTTTATGCAAATTTAATTCATAATTAATATTACTTAATACTAATTTATTTTATTTTTTGTTCCAAACAATTTTTCCTAGATCAATTATATTTTTATGGTGGAATATTATTTTTATATGGTTCTTTTCGCAATTCCTCCTAATATGATTGCCTAATTAAATTGAACTTACCAATTTTTACCCATTTCAAGTAAAATATATAATATTTTTTAGTAATTCATTATTCATATAAAATCAATAATTTTATCAAAAAAATAAATCTTGGTTCATTTTTGGTTTTATATTAAAGATTATGTCTCTTCCTCTTTAAATTGACTTTAATATATTTCTTAAACCATACTAAAATGATTCATCTCTAATGTTTCTTAAACAATATTTTTTTACTTTCTTGAACTTAATTTTGACATCAGTTATCATGATCTATTCATATGTTCCCTTATTAATGTACAATTATTATTTAAATCTATTCTTTCATGGAAACCATTATGATATTCCCTTTTTTATGACTTATGACATGATTATAATACCCAATTTGTACATGGGTAATCTTTATGCATGATTCATCATGTGGATAAAATATTCATGAAAATTATATGATGGGTGAACCTATATATAACTCCATTACATTGGGTAATGATTTTTCTTATGAACTTTCATGTTGGGATATAGAGTACACCTGATTCATTTATGGGATTTTCCCTCTATGTGTAATGATCATTGCAGTTATCCTTGAATCATTATTATGTTATGTTTTATGTTGATACCAAATTACAATAATCCCATGATTATATTATTACATGTTATACATTTTATTATTCCTTATGTTTATTCATATTTCTTGATTTTATATATAATCATGTTATTCCTTATATCTGATGTGTAATTCTTTAATCATATGTGTATTCCCTTAATAGGATTTATAGCTCATCACTTTTGATCACATGTTACTTAGATTATCCTATGTATATGTAGGAGAGAAAAAATATGTTAGGTACTCATTATAGAGGTAATTGTTTTGTTGTAATTTTTCTAATTATATACCTAATATTCCAAATATTTTAGACTTTATGATCCTCGGTTTTAATTTCAGGGTTAATTATGCTTAAAATCATGTACAAATATGTGTAAATGGTTAGGGTAATTATAGTTGGTATTTGAAAATATTATAGTAAATTTAGAGCATTAGGATAAAAAACATTAGTAAGAACCCTATGGATAAATCTATCACAATTGATAACCTAGATTGAAACACAGGGAATCACATGTTATGATTGAATTTCTATATATAATTTTATAATTTTTCCATCATTGTTTCCATTTTAAATGTTTATTGGCTAAGGATTTAATACCTCCTAAATGTGCTTTGTTTTTTCTTTGTTAATGGATGGAAATCGGATACCCCATGCCAACACTAAATTTGATAGGCAATGTGATTATTTCCTTAACAAAATTCCAAATATAATGGAATTGGGTGATTAAAAACTCATGATAGTACATTCTCAAGTACATCAAGTTATGAATAATAACTTGAATTGCATGGAACAAACTCATTCTCCTAAAAAAGACAATGTTTTGGTATAACCCTTTATGCGATAAAGTCCTCCCATATTTAGTTTATATTTTGATCCCATCATCAGGGAACAATGGATTAAATCCATTGAGAAGATATTCCATTTCCTATCATTCTTAGAAGAAGTGAAGGTCATCTGTGACTGTTTATCTTTTTGATGGGGAAGCTGTTCATTGATATATATTTATAAAAAACACAATGTTTAAGGATGATCTTGATTTTATATATTGGAAATATTTCTAGAAATATATTTTTCAATAAATATTTTCCCCGAACTCGTCATCTTAATTTGAAAATGCATTACCTGGAACTAAAGTATAAGAATGAAAGATCAATTGGGTCATATGAGGAAAACATTAAAAGGCTTTCATGATACGCCTCGGTATTTTTCATGAACACTGAACGAAAAGGGTATTGCTTCATTAGTGGACTAAATCCAATTCTATGAATATTATTTGTGATACGAGACTTTGATATCTCTAAAGAGATTGGTCGTTGTTCCCTTAATGTTGAAATGTAGATCAGAGACTCTTAGTCGTATAGTGGGCATAGAGATAAAAAATAGTACTGGAGTTTAATATGGGTTGATCATTAGTTAAAATACATGATGGAAAGAAATACCAAAGTCCCATGTGTCAAATGATTGGGAAGAATCATTCGAGGAACATTCTAATGGGAACTAAGAGATGCTTCAAATGTTAAAGAGAGCTGCATTTGGATAATATATTCATAATTGATGTGAAGAATACCACTAATGTGGAATACTAAAGGAAGTTTTAGATCATCAATATGTCTATAGAGTTCTGTTTTAACTACTAGGAACATTGTAATTTTCTGATCGAAAACCCTAAACCAAGAATTTTCAAAGGAAATCACCAAAAAAACACCAAAGAAACAAGGAAGGGGATATTTTATCACTACTACCATGGTCAATCCAAAAAATGGGGTGTTGATAGGTATGCTGGTTATTTATTCAAGAATATAAAACTTACAATTTGATTTTTGTTACACTTACTCTTCAGTACTGTTCATGTTTTGTTTAACTATTCAAACACAACCTCAAAATATGGAAGTTGAGATATCTATGAGAATAGAAAAGGGAAACATTATTATATCCAATGTATATAACTCCTCCGTAGTTACTATTTTTGGACTGAACCTTATATTAATTCTTTTCATAATTCCATGGTTAGAGTTTGATTATATATTAGCCCTGGATTGAATGTTTTTTAAAAAGATATCATCAACTATCAGAAAAGGGAGATAAATATTCAGTACTTGAAGCATCCTATAATTATATACAATTGTAAGGAGTATGATGATTCTCTTGTAGAGTCATCATTTAATGTTTGGATATTATTTCCTTATGAGGAATAATATGTTTCTCAAATGATTGAGGCAATGGAGATAATCATGTTTGAAAACTTTTCCATTGTGTGGGATTACACTGATGTGTTCCCCAAATACTTTTCTGGTCTTCCTCCCAAGTAAGTTGTTGAGTTCTCAATTGAACTTATTCCTAGTTCTATGCCTGTATGAAAGAAACCTTATAGAATGGCCACCATTGATTTAGAGGAACTGAAGAATGAGTTATAAGTGAATATTTAAATGAGTTTTACATGCCCATGTTTGTAACCCTCGGTGTGTGAGTCCTATTCATCAAGAAAAAACATGGACCAATTCATCTTTAAATTATCACGAGTTCAATAAGATAATGATAAAGAAAATGTATCCATTTTCATAGATAAATGACTTGTTTGATCAAATACAGGGGGCCAATTATTTTCCTGAGGTTTACTTATAATTGGATATCACCAATTAAAGGAGAAGAAATAATATATTTCCAAGACATCATTTCGAACAAGGTATAAACACTATATGTTCTCAGTGATTCCCTTCAGACTTAATAATTATCCCAAAAGAATTCATGGACTTAATGAATATAGTCTTTAGTTATTACCTTCAACAATTTCTAGTTGTATTTATCGATGATATTATGATATAATCTAAAAGTAATAAGGATCATGAAGAGAATTTGAATACTATGGGAAAAATCAATGAATAATATAGTTACTGTGAGCCTTGTAGGGATGAAGTTTCATTCTTGGGTAATTTTATCCCCATTAAAGGAATATCCGTGGAACCTTCCAAAACAATGGCAATCGATGAGTGGCCAAAGCCATCATCTATAATGGATATATATAGTTTATGTTTCCTATCATGGTATTAGTTGTGATTTCTGAAGAACTTATCCTGATTTTTAAACCCAATTACCAAGATTAGTTGGTTGTAAGAAACGTTTATCTAGACCAGTGAATGTGAAGACTACTTAAAAGGGTTGAAACAAAGGCTTATCACAACACTTGTACTCACACTTCCAAAATGTGGGGAACTCTTTGTGGTATAAAATGATGCTTAAAAGTTGGGATTATGTTTTTTATTGATGCAAAATGATAAATTGATAACATACGCCTTAATTTATTTGATAATTCATGAGTAAAACTATCCTACACAGATCTGGATTTTCCAGATGTGATATTCACACTAAAAATCTAGTGTCATTATCTCTATAGATAAATTCTGAAATATATACCGATCATAAGAGAATAACATATATATTGACACATAAAGAGAATAATATTCAGCATTAAAGATAGTTAGATCTCATAAAGGATTATGAATGCTTAATCCACTACCATCATAGCAAGGAAAATAATTTGGCAGGTGCACTATATTAAAAGGATCCTACAACATTATTAATGATGTGAATTGAAATGTTTCTGATATTCTTATATCTGCAAAGGATGGACATGAGAATCATTAATGAAATTAAATTAGAAATCCTTTCTCAAATTATTAGTCAACTATCCCATAAAATGAAAATAAAGGATTCATAAATAAATGTTGAGGAAATTTTGAATTAGGAGGATGCTATCAAAAAATATAAATCCATAGAGTTAAAAATTGATGAGCAATGAGTCTTAAGATTTGGGTCATGACTATGTGTACCATATAATCAAGTTATAAAGAGAGGTATTTTTAATGACGAACATAGATCAACTTTCTCTATTCACCTAGGGATCACAAAGATGTATCGAGGTCTCTGAGTGAAATATTGGTGGGAAAATATGAATAATATGATCACTGAATATATATTATAGTTCCTGTTATGTTAGTAAATGAATCTTGAAAGGAAAAATTATAAGGGGATGATGAGACCATTACCCATAGAAACATATAAGTGGGAAAACAACACCATGGACTTTTTCAATAGAAATACAATGACACAAGATGAAACAATACTATATGGGTTGGTGGATCGTCTTATAAAGACAGATAAATTCATCGAAATTTAAGAGGACTTCTCCCTATATCAACTTTTAGGGATATAAATTAAATAAGTTGTAAGGATTAATGGAGTAACACTCTCTACTATATCCAATCTGTATATGAGATTCCCCTCTGTATTTTATAAAAGTCTCTAACATAGTTTAAACACTGAGATGAACTTCAGTATAGCCTATCAGCATCTAGTTGATGGACAATATAATTAGATTATTCAGACACTACAAGATATACTGAGAGCACGTCTTAGGGACTTAAAGGTAGTATGGGACTAATATCCACTCAGGTCAAGTTCTTCTAAAACAATATATTCTACTAGAGAATCCATATGGTTCAAAATGAAGACCTTTATAGGAAAAGATGCAGAACATCAGCAGGATGGGATAAAGTTAGTTAATAGAGGCTGTCGGGAACTTAAATGATCAAAGAAATTGTAGAAATATGAAAACCATTTTCAGAATATCTAGTATTAACAAAGTATAAATAATCTCTATGTAGACAATCATAAATGTGACCTCAATTTTATAGTTAGACACATGGTATTCCTCTGCATATCTCTGTGGAATAGGATCATGAGATTTGTGAAGAAAGGAAAAATGAGTGTCAGGTATGTTGGCCTCTATGAGATTATTGATCACATAAGAGTTGTGAACTATCTATTAGAAATTATCCCAACCATTAATCAAGTACATGAGTTATTCCACTTATCTCTTTTGATTATGTACATACCAGATCCATATCATGTAATGAATTCAATGTAGGTACAATTGAAAAATAATCTCTCTTATGCGGACGATCTAGTGAAGATCTTGGAACATAGAGACAATTCTCTAAAAAACAAGACTACTCAACTAGTCAATGTAAAATGGAGGAGATATAAGTATGAATAGGAAACATGGGAAACACATGATTAAATGAAGGATAATTACACTCACCCATTTTCAATTTATAACGTAAAATAAAATTTTGAGGGAGTAATTTCATAAGTGGGAAGAATGTAATAACTCAAATGTTTATCAATGAAATTTACCTTATTATAATCATTTTATATAGTATATATCAAATAAAATTACATAAATAACACAATAAAAACATTATAAATGATTAATTAATGAAATAAGTTATATTTCTAGAAATTTATGAACCTATATAGATGAAATATTATCTAGACAGTCAGAATAGTAATATGGACATTAGAAATAGTTATTTGACAAATAGAATAGTAACATCACATGTTAATGTCTATATAACATTTGAGAATAATATATATGAAAAATGGTATATTTATATAATGATTTTAGGAAATAAATGTTTTAAAAATTATAAATTTAGTGTTGGTATTTTTTTAATGAGTAAATTTTTATCTATAATTCGATAATAAAAACAATGTTTTAAAAAAAATTAATTTCACAAAATAGATTCATAAAATAATATTTTTTATGATTATATGATATTTTTTTGAGACCTAAATAAATTTTTTAAATTTGAAAAACATCAGTTATAATTTAAAATCATTATTTTTTTATATAAATAATGTTATCGAATAAAAATTAAATTTATCATATTTAGAAAATTATTTTCATAAATAGGTGTCTATTTATTATTCTCCATGTCAAATAAATTTTGGAATGATGTTTTTGGTTTTTTCAAAAATAGTTGATTTTTTGGTCAAAAGTAAAATATGATAATTTATGGTATTTAATAAATACATGAATTTTTGAGGCATGGATGTTTTATGGATGAGGTAAGTACCCATTATTTAGAACTCCAATGAACCATTTACTCTAATGAGTAATAATAATAAACACTTTTACTTATCTTAATCCAAAATAACAAACAAATTAATAAAATAATAACTAAACACCCCTCTCCTCCCTTATAAATAGGACCCCTAAACACCCGTTTTCATCATAGCTCCAAATCCATGAAGCTTGTATGAATTATTATCAATCCCCTTTACAATTCTTTCCCCCACATAGAAGGACCTTTGGTGTCAATAAAATACCCTCCCAATTCTTCCCTAAGGAGGTTATCACAGAGAAAATGTTCAAGAGTTAAAATCCTATTTTGTTTTCTATTAAATTTATTTTCTTTTCTTATTATTTCCTCACCCTAGTAGACAAAAAAACAATATAATTACAGTATCATATATATACTATAATTTTATTATGTGAATTGTATATCCACTATAAATTCTATTCTCATCCACATTTTTCTAAATTTGAAAACATCCTTTTTGATGTGTTGATTCACCACCTTCATGGGAGATGATTTTTCATTTTATAATAACATATTCAATGCTGGTTATAAAACTATAATAATGGTTAAACATATTTTAAAATGTATATTGAAACTTATTTAATCTTCTATAACTAATTTATATTCATAAAATTAAATAATAAAATAAAACTACTTTGTGATGATTGAAAATTCACCAAATTAAACTAACGTTCATCATTAAAATTTTATCTAATGAATCATTCTCATTTCAATAAAATAAATGATTAATGGAACAATTTAAAATTAAATAGGATAATAAATATCATAAAATTGTAGTTCTTTAGTTTTTATTCCAATTTACAAGAACTCTCAATACTGAACTCAAGCGAACCAATGGTAAAATCAAGCAACAAACACTCCAAGAATGACAAAATTAAATCTCATAAGACATCAACATGGCCCTAAATGAACTTAAAATACTCATAATAAATAAAATAAATGTATAATATGTTATAAATTAATTAATTAATTGATCTATGTTGATTATACATGACATTGAGTGCATGTGTATAATAATTTCAAATATAAGGTATGAGATTCTCTCAAATCCTTCATTTTTCCTTCAGGTTACACTTCCTCTCTCTTTAAAATAATTTAATTCTTAATTAAAATTATTTTAACCTACTAAATTCTATTTTTATGTTCCAAAAATATTTTTAAAGATCAATTATTCTTTATTTTATGCATAAATAAATGTTTCTATAAGGTTCCCTTCTCAATTCCTCCTGATAAGAAAGCCCGATTAAACGGAAATTTCCAATTTCATTCACATTTTCAAGTACCAAACATAATATATTTTTAGAGGTATTAATATTATAAAATAAATCTTATTATCTTTAAAATACATCTTGGGTCATTTCTAGTTTTATATAAAATATTGTTCATTTTTTGTTTTAAATTCTCTTTAATTGTTTCCTTATACCAAACAAAAATATTTCATTTTTAATGTTTCATAAACACTATTTTTATATGTTTTCACTTCAGTTTAAAATAAATTATCATAATTTATGCCTATTTCCCTTATTAGTTTCCATGTATGATTGAAATCCATTCTTTCATGGAAACAATTATTATATTATATTTTTTATGCCTTATAACATGATTAGGATACCCAATTCATTCCATGGGTAACCATTATTCTATATCCTTCATGTGGAAAACATATTCATGAACATATAATAAGGGGTACTCAAATACATATCTCCAATGTATAGAGTAATTTTTAGTCTCATGATTCATCATCTTTGAATTTGGATTAATCCTAATTCCTTTATAGGAATTTGTATGAAAAGTGAAATGGTCTTGATAGTTAGCCTTAACTCAAACTTATTTCATATTGTATGTTGTTTTCACATTTAAATGATTCCATTATTACACGATTAAATATTCTAAATAATATTCTTCCTTATGTTTATTCATGATCTATTTTTTTATAGGTCAATATGTTAGGCCTTCTAACCCATCTATTATGCTTTATTGCTATGTTTATTCCCTTACTGTGCATTTTAGCTCATCACTTTTGTTCATTTATGACCCATGATATGTTATATATATGTATGATATCAATGGAAGTTAGGATATCATTATGGAGTCTAAAAAAGGTGTTTTTATTTTGGTTTCATGCTCTCTGATTATGTAGCTAATCTTCAAAATATGCAATACTTTATGATCCTTGCTTTGTATTTCAAGATTTATTATTCTTAAAATCATGTAAAACAATCTCTAAAAGGCTGGGGTTATTATAATGTGGTTGTACATGGGGTGATTTTGAAGGACTAGGGTGAAGTTTAAGAATTACAGTCTAAAATACATGGAATCCCAAGAACATATATCTATTGATTTAAACATTCCAAGGAACTAGTATATCTAATTGGGATTAATTGTTTTGGATAAAAATCATTTTATGAAAAAAATCCAAATTCACCTGTAGTGTGGCCAATGTAAATTGATATATCCAGAAATATTAATCTAATCAAAGTCAAGATATGGTTTTATTATTTTTTCAATATCTCCCATTATATATTTTGAATATCTTTTCAATGATTCATGGAAAAATTTAATATGACTTCCAATAATTATTATCTTTTTTCTTGTCTAATGATGTATTTTACTATTCCAAAACATGAAAAAACGTGGTATCTCAAAATATGGGTGTGAAAAACCACCTCCTGTTTTGGATATAAAAGGGATCCTTGGAAGCGTCATTAATAATTTTGAAAAATGATTGAAGTGATGTCATTTTGGAGTTATCAGGGATTACTACCATCTCCTTTGATGTTATATAGAACGATATCCTTATATAGGGAGTTCAAATGAATAAAGATATACACTTGAGCCTCCCATTACTCTCGATGGTGAGATAAATAGTGGGTGATAATTGCGAGGGAGTTACATAGCATGTTAAAGGATTTATGAAACTTTTTTTTTAACTTGATTGATTTTTTTGGGTTTTGACATTTCATTCAGATTTTTATTAATTTTAGTCAAATATTAATGATTTTTTTAATTCAAGATAACATAATTCTCTTTTCATTTTATGGATCTATGTGAGGTATTAAGTGTGTAACTTGTGTTGTATTGATTTCTTAACATAAGATCTAGACTATTACCAAAACAATATGAGCTTTTTTAAGTTCCTATACCATTAATAAGAGATAGACCTTTGATATATGACTGTTATCCCACAGTTTCCTACTACATGCATTGATATAAAGGATTTGAAAGTAACTGGGGCTCCAATTATTCTCAAGAAAGGAGTTAATCTAAATCGAATGAAATTTTTAAAACTATGAACCTGTCATGTTTTGTAAGAAAATTTCAATGATATACCGCTTCTATTTGTTTTAATACCCTCCTTCATTTTGTAACTATTAAAATAATTATTGTGTTTTTTTCATAAATATATTCTCAAAACAACCACCATTTTGTTTTTTATAAACATTATGTGAAATACTTAAAATAAAATATTTTAAATTTCTGAGATATGACCTAAGGTATCCTCTATATTACATTTAATCATATAAAACCTACTATATATTATATGTCTTGAAAACATAGTCAATTTTTATAGTCTTTTTTTGGGTCACATTGGATTTTAGAGTTCATTTTTTATAAGAAATTAATATATTTTTTAGATGAATTTTTTCTTATTTTATTCATTAACATTTTTATAAATTCTTATTCTATTGTATTTTGTTTTTTATTTTTCATTCTTGATGTGTTCTTATTATAGTTAACAACCACCTTTTCATCTAGAACCAGAGAGGGAAATACATCAACTACACTGAGAGAGATAAATATATCATTTGATGGAGGATACCCCATACACCAACACAATTATATATCCTTCGTCTTCTTATTCTAGAACTAAATATGAATCTTAAATAAATGTGTATAAAATTAATTAAAATAACAGAGCATTAAAATAGATTTCAGTGTTATATATTTACATCCAACCCATATACATTGACATACAAGACAAAACACTAAACATTGAACTAAAATATGGCATCATTCAGTTATTAAAAAAAATCCATGGATACCATAGATAAAATCCACCAAAGAATTTAAAATATTTTCACTATATGTTTTCATAATTAAAACCTAAAAATGTGGATGAAGAACCTATAAATCTTAGTGAATTCCCATTATCATTAAAATACCCTAACAAATATTGTATATACTATGTTAATTCCCCAATTCAAGGCTGGGAAACCATGAAATTCTTTTTCCATGAAAAATAATTCCCATCCTATTGAACTGACATAATAAGGAAAGAAATTTGGGGAATAATACAATATAATGGGGAAACACTTTATGAATATTGGAAATGTTTTAAAAAAATTTGTTCATGTTTTCAACAGCACCAAAAATGAATAAAAAATATATATAATATTTTTATAAAGTTTTAATTCATATTTATCAAAATATGGTTTATGTTACTACATGTGGAACCCTAGATGAAAATAAACTCATCACTGTAAGGATCCTTATCGATAACATGGAAAAAAATGTAATAATTAAATTCAATGTCTAGTATACCCATCAGAGGTTTCCCTGACGAAAAATGTTCTAAATTTGATAATAAGGAGTAAAAAAGTATGACAATGTAAGTAAATTACTTGGAAAACGTTCTCTTTACCAAGCTAAATAAAAACCCCCTCCTCCAATTTGTTTTGGTATCTGTTCCACTGGTACCACCGATTCTATTATATTAATTCAAATGGGAGAACCTTTTGTGATTGGTGTGGTAATATTCCAAATGAATCCTTACAATGAACCCATATATAAAGAACCATATTATCTGTCCTACTATGTATGGATATATACCTAAACTATTATGAAATATTTGTATCCTAACCAAGTTGAACAGTCATGTAACCCCCCTGAGTAGGGTAGTCTTCCACCTCCACCACCCAGAAATCATTAGCCACCAAAAAGGGATTTCCAAAAACCCCCACCAAAACTTAAACCATGTCTCATCGATATTATAATAAAAATGGAATCTCATAACCTCTAGTTCCATGAAAACACTCAATAAATAATAAATTATCTAATGACACAAGTAGGAAAATTGAAAAACCCCATCGATGAAAAAGAGATGTAGGGTTATGGAAAAATATATTTCCAACTTATTTTCAATTATAAATAAAAATTTAATGTATGTTCCAACACTGTCCATGGTGGTAAATAAATTTATCATTCCCATTATAATACATAATAGCTATATCCTACTTTTGAACACTATCTTTCTCAATCACCAAAATATTCATGCAAAGAAAAAAACATAAAAAGGTTATTATTGATGATTACCCTGATATATCCATTCCAATTCCTTTCCAAATAAAGAATATATAAATCCAAGAAAACATTTTTTAATTAAATTGATTAATATATCCTAGATACATTCAAAGGGGTACAAGTTAACATTCCTATATAAGATACAATTAAACAAATTAATCATTATGAAAAATTACGTAAATATTTTATACCCACATGTGGTGGATGAAGGAAAATGATAGAGAAATTCTTTTAAGGAATTTATAAACCTTGATACAATTGGAAATTCAATCCATATGAAAATATTCAGACACATTTATGATACCTTTCTCCGTATGGGACACTTTATTTTCCAATTAAATTTTTTATTTAGGTTCATAGATTAATGTAGTTTCTTACTCAATGAATACTTCATTATAGATTGGATGTATTCAAATAACATAAATAGTAATTCATCATTCCAACTAGATTCCAAAACACCCAACTAGAGTGATTGAGGGAGTCCCTGTGTCAGTAAAGAATCTCATCTTCCATTTAGAATTCTATGTGCTTGACATGGATGATACACGAACCCAAGGAAATTCTCCTCTCATACATAGGTGAGCATTTCTAAAAATATGAATGATGATTATCAATGTTCACAATAGAAAATATTCCATGGATTATGGGGAAGAAAAGGATTGTTTGAAAATCCTTAATGTAGTTAAACTCCTAGTTGTGCAGCATTAACCTCTTCATATATATTCAATGGATGTTATTCTATAATATTGTTTCATCCTAAATTCCTCTTACGATACCCTATCTAGTTTTCTCCTTTTTTGTTATTTTTAGTGAGAATCCATCTATAGATAGTTTTATTGGTGTCGAAAAATTCCATGTGTGTGGTTATAATGAGGATTACATACATCATGGGTTTTTTTGAAACTATTGAGGATTCTATAATGACTATTGATATTAAATTTACCATAAAGGATAGAAAAAGAAACAAGATATATAGTATAAATGATATTATTAACAGAACAATAATTTCCTTATTTTCTAAACTGTCTATTTATTGTAATAAATTCATTTCTTTGTGACATAGGAAAAACCATTTTTTATGGTATCAATGAATTACAATCCATTCTTTCAAATAATTTATCTCTAGTGTATAAAATACAATTTCTTGACATTTTGAGAGATTGTAAAATTGAAATTGGATACACATTGTTTTATATAATAATAATAATTATCACCTCTATATGTATACAAATAATTATGATTAAGTATGAGGCTAAACCAATAATAAAACCACAAAATTTACTAAACCCCTCAATACTTGATATTTTGAAAAAGTATGTATGAAAACTATCAACTGGTGGGATTATATATCTTATCTGTAATAGTGATTGGGTTAGTATAGTACATCCAACGACCCAAAGGCCTTAAATGTTTTAATAATTATGATAAATCCCAGTTTTAATGGATGAAGGGGGAAACCCATATAGACTTTATGGACATAAGAGAAATCCCACCAAAATGAAAATAAAGTAAAACTAGACTGAAAACATGGAGCTTCCCCGCACCAGAAACTAATCACATTGAAGCTCCCCTTCATTTCAATGAAATTCAGAATGAAAGTGTCCTATGTCAAATTTCAATACAAATATAATGGAAAATTTCATACCCTATCAAACAACCAAATCCATAAAGCTCTTCAATGATGAAACTCCAGCTCTGGATCCTCCATTAGGTCCTATTCTATGTGGTCGTTTTCGGATTCATTATCTTCCAACAATCAGGATCATTCAAAAAATTAAAATACAAAACTTCTCAAACCCTTTCACCATTCACGATAATAACATCAACAAGACATGAAAGTCTGTAAAGACCACCACAATATTAAACATTTCACTAGAAATGACCATTTTAAATTTCCATTTATTGACTAAATGATGGATGGGTTAACGAGTAAATTTCATTAATATTTATTTGATGGATTATATGGAAACCTCTAGATACATATATCCCCTAGGAATCAAGAAAACAAGACATTTATATACCCATTTGTTAAATTTTAATATAGAATAATGCCATTAAGCCTATTTAATACTCAAGGTACCTTTCATTGTTTCATAGTTTGAATTTTATCAGATTACCAAGATCATTATGTATCAATATTTATGGATGATTTCATTATTTATGGTTGACACAATAATGAATGATTGTTTAATCTCAATTCTATGATCAATCGATGCATTGAATAATGGATTGTTTAAAATTATTAAAAAATGTCACTTTAGTATGGAATGTTGAATTGTTATTATGAATAATATTTATTGTAAGTTAATTCAAGTTGATAAATAAAATGTTGAAATAATTTCCTCTCTTAGATTTCCAAAAAAAAATCATGAGGTGTGATAATTCTTGGGTCTTGCTAGTTTTTATTGTCGATTCATTAAAGAGTTTAGAAAGATTACATGTCCCCTGTCTTAATTGTAACTAATAAATTTTGAGCATTATTTTTATACAAAAATTAGTGGATGTTTGTAATTCACAAAAAAAGATTCTCACATCGCCTCCCATATCCAAACACCAAGGTGGGATCTCCCCTTTGAATGTATGTGTGATTCATCTAGCTTTACATCTACGATAATTTTATCATAAATGGTTGAGAGGGATCCTCAGGTCATTGTGTATTCCTCATTTACTCTTGATCATACCTAGAAATTCTATAAAACTAATAAAAAATAAATTTTTTCTGTTATTTTATGTAGGAAAATTATGTTCATATAATCGTTGTTAAAAATTTATTGTGTTGTCTAATCATGTTGACATACAGTTTCTCTTTATGAAACCTGAAGCTAATCCATACCCCATAAAGTGGATGCTTCTCCTAAAAGATTTTGATTTAGATATTTGAGATAAGACAGGGGTGTAAAACGTGGTAGTCGACAACATTAGTATGTTATTCCCACCATTAGAAAACCATGTTGACTCACACCGCCCCCATTGGTGAATTATTCCATGATGTCCGCCTTTGTGATGCAGTGGACTTTAACTCATAGTATATAGTCATTGTGAATTTTTTTGAACCATATTGGGTCCCCATATATTTTATCACTTTACAATCCCAAATTCTTACTCATGGGTCATGATGGTACATTTGGGATGACCCATACTTGTAGATAATTTTTAGTGACCATATTTTTTGTTGATGTGTAATAAAACATGAGTGTAACTCTATTTTGATATTTTTCCACACTCAAGATTGGGGGGAACATTGGATCTCAATGTATACATTTAAATATCCTTGAATCTAGAAATTATTTTCCAACATTTTATATATATTCTCATCAGTTTTTTATTCAATATTCATAATTTTTATTCTAATGGAATATCTCTATGAGGAATGAAATTCCCCAACTACCAATCTTATTTTGTGAGATCTTAGATGCATGGGGAATTTACATTATAAGACCTTTTCCAAATTCATATAGAATATTATACATATTATTAGTGGTTGACTGTGTCACTAAAAGGGTGGAATAAGTGGCTACTATGAACTATGTCTCTTAAGTGGTTATCTACATTGTGATATCTCAAATTTTATAAACATTTTATTTACTAAGGATCATTATTAGTGTCCAGGGCTCCTAATTTTGTAATCAAAACATGAAAACCTTTCTCCATAATTATGTAACTATTCATAAAGTATCAATTGTATATCTCATAAAAAACAATGGAATAGATTAAATTAAAAATAAACATGTAAATTGAATTTTTGAAAAAAAATGTAGAACCTAATAGGAATGATTGGAGTTTGTTATTAGATAATGAAATTTGGGAATATTTTACAAATTTTAAACCAATGATTAGAATTTAATTATATAGGATTGTTTTTGTAAATTACTATTACATCACTATAGAGGTATATCACCGTGAATATTGGGTTGTTAAGCAATATAATATGAGTCATCTCAACAAATCTAACATGGTAGTAGTGCGACTAAGCAGGCCTATGCACAAGTAGGCAAAAGTACATGGATAGTGTGAAATGATATGAGATACATGTGAGGTGGAAAACATCAGTGTGTCTTTGTGTGTAACATCCTATGATTTTAATACATATTTCTCTATAAAGAAATTTTATTTCTTTTATATCTTGCATTACACACAACAACACGTTTAAATGAACTACAATATATTGTTCAAATTTTATTATGTGATACTTAACACCAATTCATTGGATTATAAAGTATTAATAGGTCTATGTAAATAATGAAAAACATATAGTTACATATTTATAAAATAAAATCATTGGTTAAAAACTAATTATATATGAAAATGAAAATCATTTTCCAATAAAAGAGTTGTTTTTATTAAATTTTTTATATTGGAACAATTTATTTTTATCTTAAATTTTTTAATTTGTTCATTTTTGTGAATGATTTTAATTATTTGTAAATATTATTTATTCAATTATTTTTTATACTTTATCTAATATTTTTAGACATGGGATACCAATTCACCGGTTATCATGCTTAAAAATGTATTTTTCTAAAAATCAATTTTTATCATATTCTGCATGCTTATTTTAAAATTAATTAGATCCACTTATAAAAAACGAATCTCATATATTTTATTCACTATTTTGAATAAACGTGTTTAATTTTTTTAAATATTTCCATTTTAGTTTTAGGCAATATGAATAGCAACCACGGTAAAATTTATCACCTTAGTAGTGCGTAAATCAGGTAAATCTAGGTTACAACTACATTATAAGGTCATAATATTTCATAATAATTCCTATAATATTAATTTATTTATTAAATTAAAAAATTAAACTTGATATGGAATTATTTATGGGATAATTTCTGTAAAAAGGACCAATAGAATATTTAAATCAAAGAAAGTTACAAAATATCACTCTCTTAGTTTTATATATATTTTATGTGTTCACATAGGATCAAAAGAAATTTAAAAATGAAAATAAATATCTATTTTGAGGATAATAAAATTATTTTTAGGATGGAAATTTATTTATAAATTTTTGTAATTATATAACTACTGTAAGGGCTTATGAAATGCTGACATAGTAATTCTTTAGTAAATACAAAAATAAAATAAATGTTTTTAAAAATATTAAATGTAAAATAATTTGAATGTGTTATAGTGTTACATGAATTTATAGAATAATATAAAATATTTTCTTTTATTAAAATTATTATATTCTTATTCCATCACCTTATTTATGGATTTTAACTCAAATTAAATGAATAGTTTCCAAATAGGCATTAGTTATATTTTATAAAAACAATATTTTACAAAATTATTAACAAATCATAAAAATATTTGATGAGAAAAATTTATATAAATTGGGCCAAAAAATCATCCATTTTCCATTTATTATCCAATTTTAATCATATTAGTAAAATTTTAATCATTTAATAGTGAAAAATATGTAATTGATGTTAAGGTGAAAATTAGTTAACTAATGGATTAAACAGAAAGATGATGTCTAAAACACAATGGAAACCAATAAAAGTTTTATATTATTTTATAATGGAATCTATATATGATATTATATTTTAATACCTATCATTTTTTAAGCATTTGGGCATGGTAATGGATTTATTATATTTTAATCTTTTAAAAAATTCAAGATCGCCCCTCCCCTCACTTACAAAAGGAAACCTCTTATTTATCTCATTCACACTAATTTTATCATTTTATATTTTCCAAAAACTAAAATTATTCTTATCTTCTCCATTATCCACATTCTTGAAGTTCTTTTATTCTCAAAAGGCCAACCCGAGTGTCCTTAAGAGAAAACTGAAGGAGTTGTTTCAAAGAAGGGGTAATCGCTTTAATCAACCACTTTATTTTGAATTATTCTATTAACTCTTCTTGATATAATATATTCTTAATTAAATAATAAATTTATTATCTTGATTATAATGAAATTATATTATGACTATGAAACCACAATTATCCCCCAAATTTCTCCTAAAATCTGGATTGAAAGTATCACTCTTGCGTGTGTTTGGCTTAACATCTGCAAATAACAATTAAATTCATTTTTTACAACAATATTTTATGGAATAGAAATATGATGGGATTAAATTTTTTTTATTATATTTATGAAATAAATATTTATCTTTAATTATAATAATATAATTTACTTCTTAACTTCTAAACTATAGGGAAATAATAACATCGCTTGTGTGTATGTATGGACTTTCACATCCACGAAGTGATGTGATTCATATTTCATCTATTATTTATAAGGATATTAATAATGATTAATTTAATGAATATATATTATTTATATTATATAATAAATATTCTTTAAGAGATAATTTTATGTATTATCTAATTCATTTCATCCGTTAAAAAGTGAAAACAACATTCATGCATACATATGATATACCATCTCAATGAATATTGTAATTAATTTTTCAATATATAACTTTTAAAGGATGAATATATATATATATAATGTATATATATATATATGGTACAAATATTCTTTATAAAATTCTGGAAATGATGGAACCATGTTCAATGTATAAATACCACGACTCCTGAACCGAAACATGCATAAAAAACAATGCAGTTATCTCCAAAAAATGTGATTTTAAATACAAAAAGATAATAAATGGGTGCTAATATGTCATAATTAAATAATAAATGGTATGATATATATGAGTATGGTTATATAATACATGAATACTAAATATATTTTTATTATATATGAGGTTCGAATGTGAATAAGGAAGGCAAGACTTGAGGTAAGGGATTTACATTTCAATCATATTTTAATTGAGATTGTTTATGTATTAATTTATTTTGAGGAAATTCTATGATACTTACCTGAAAAATTAATTTCTTTTTTATTATTCTCTGGTTATCTATTTAGAATACATTTTTTCTTTCATTTTCCCCAATTTATGTACACAATAGTTTGAAATAATGTTTTTAAGGAAAAACGATCATGTTTTACTATTTGGTCGAGAATATTTATCATTAATGTGCATGTTGCCTAAAACTATTTTTAATAAATTTTTAATTATTTAATATAATTATTTAATTACATTTTTATACTGTTTTTACAAAATATTTTAAATGAAATATTCTTTTAATTTTCTAAATGATGTAGTTTTTTTACTTTTTGCCAAAAAACATGAAAGGAATGATTTCTTTTAACTTTTATGGTATGAACAGAATTACCCACTATCATGAACACCCAATGCTTTGAATATTCATATATAATTTTCCATGGCTATTTTCAATGAAATTTTTTTCCATAATATTTTTAATTTTTTTTAAATAATTAATTTAAAATAGAGCGAGTATTTTCTTCAAGAATGTTTTTAATGAACTTTTTATTCACTAAAAACAACTGACTTTGGTGTTGCTTATGTTTTACAAGGGAAATAATCAAATTCTATCATCCTTATTATTTTTCAAGATGGTTTATTTTTATAATGGTGATATTTTTCTAAAACTCATTTATTTTCCATGGGTTAATCTATGATGAGATTATGAAAATTTTATGAAACCTATTTTCTATACCTAGGTTATGATATAATGAAATTATTAATGTTATACGATCTTATGTCACACATATATATATAGTTTTTATTATGTGATTCGTGGGACAATAATTATATAACCCTCTATTGTATTGGGAATAGTTTAATATCTTATATGATAACTCTAGGAAACTCGTCGATTTTATAGATCCATTAGGGGAAACAAGTCGATATGCCTGATCAATTACAAGAAAAAAGTCGAAGTTTTTAATAAATTATGGGAAACAATTATATGTTCTTGATAAAATATATGAAATATTTTTTTAGTCTTAAACTATTTTGATTTAATGGTCTTGGCGGTTATCCTTGATATATGAAAATATTTCTAGACATATTATAATGAGAAACTTTTATAACATGAACATATTGTTAAAGATTTATTAATGATGATTTATTAAGCTTATGAATCATTTATTTTGAAATTATAAATATTTATTCCATGAATTATGTTTATTATCTTTCAAAAATTGTGCATGAATATTGTAAGTTATGTTCATGAACCCATAACCTTTTACTTATCTTATTCATTCATATGTTAATTGATTGATATATCCTACATTTACCCTTACAGATAATTATTGATAACACATTTGTATGTTTATTTTAAATATGTTATGAATAAAGGTTTTATGTAGGGAATGTATATAAATAGTACTAAAATGAAATGTCTTTGTGTGATATGTTGAAAATATTTCATAAAATAAGAAGATTATTTATCTCATCTCCAATGACCCTAAAACATTACAGTCCTTGGGCATGTAATATTTAATTGTACTAAATACTCATCTAAATATATTTAATATTTATGTATTCAAAACCTGGGCCTATATAATGTGAGTTTATTTGAGACCTGACCACTGATGCTATCAATTTTATATATCTTAGGGGAGTGCAGATGATTATTAATATTTTTAAGTCATGGTGTAAGTTATATGTTGAAATCCCTCAAAACATGATCATTTTTTCTCCCTGAATTATGTTCCAAACATATTCCATGTTGAATGGAAATCATCTGCATATTCTATATTCCTCATTCAGATCATTAACTGTTTGTGCAAAAACTATGTAATTGACCATATTAACTAAAAACATTTGATAGAATGCATAATAAAATATACGATATAGAGTGAATACATGAAAAATATATAAATTTCAATGTTCCACTGTTGATCAATCGAATGAAAGAAAAAAAAATTCAAGATATTGTATACTAAAATTTGAGAATGACCACATCTATTTTCAATATGGTTGGTTGATCCAATAAAAGGTTTATTAAATGCTATATGGAGAATTGTTGATCAATTGTATAATATTTCCAATGAATTTACTATATAGAAAGTAGAGTATTTGTATCATGAGATATGATAAACTGACCACATGAAAATATTTAAACCGATCACATAAAAAATATACCAACTGTGAAGGTATCAAACTGACCACATGCCCATATGAACAGATGCATAAAGAAAATGTTCTTTTGATATAATGACCACATGAATGTTGGTAATGTAGAAGCATAATTTTACACATAATTGATATGGTTCAACTGTATGATGATCTTCCTATCTTCCATGAGTGCTTGAACAGAGACACAAGTGCCCGCGAGCTTCTATGTTACTGTGATCAACCAACCAAGTTTACAAGAGCATCATTTTTCTAAGGATACCAAATATAGACTTTAAATTTTAATAATTATATTGTGACATGATTATAAATCTTGACAAAACTAGTAGATTTTGAGAAATATAGAATATGATTCTTGTGATATATATTATCCTGCAAGCATCTGATATCAATGAATTCTTTTACAAGCATGATATCACAGATATAAAAAAACATCACAGAAGATAATGATGAAGTAAATATGTATAAAAGATTAATTATTAAGGTGATAAAATGAGAAACTAGTGATAATATATTTCTTTTATAATCTGTGCATTTTCACTTGAATGAATGCAGGATAAGAAGAAATTCATGTGAGTTTCTAGATGTGAATGAGATATCCTCATGAAACTTTTTCTACATCATGGGAAGAGAAACTCTAGGCTTTTAAGGCATTATCCCTTGTATAAGGGTTTGAGTTCAATGTAAGTGGTATTTGGGGAATAAAATAAGGAAATATAGGAGTTATGATATGTTTTGAAATCATAAGATGAATACACCCAAGTTTTTAAATGATTTAAATGAGGGGATGAGTCGTGATATTTATCACAAGAGTTATAAATCCCAAGTTAAATGAGTAAAAAAATGAAGAATTATTTTATTGGATTTATTATGGATGATTGATATACCGTGTATTATTATCAACCAAATAATAATTATATTTATGAAAGATTTTATCTTATGATTAAATTAAATTGATGTTTGAAGACTCATCAAGGATTAATCATCCATATTAAGGCTCATAAATTAATTATAATAGTATTATAATTACTATTATATGAACATAAATGCATATTTAGGTGATAAATATTAGGAGTGATTGAATTGGGATATGGAGGCTCCGATAACAGAATCCAAAATAAAGAAACTCGTAGTTTTTATTAAAGGAGAGACCAACACATTCAAGAATTCAAATGTGTTAAAGAAGTGATAATCCAATTGCATTTAGGAATTATTTTGTATCAAATAATTATGAGTTTATCCTATAAAATATTTTTATTTCATTAATTCTGAGTAATCCATGTGTTCTATACATCAAAAAGAGAGTATATGGAAGAGAATAAGTACATCCTACACTCTGTATAAAAATAAAGTTGTTATTGATATCATATGTGGAGGAATTAAGAATGACACTTAATAACTATTAGAATAAAGTATAAATATCTCACCAGGATGTAGCCAAACAAATTAAGTAGATAAATTCAACTCAAAAGATGCTATTATAAAGAAAACATCGGCTGGCAACTACTATGAGTAGTTGAATACAAGACGTTTCAGGAGATTATGTACTGGGAATTTTAGAAAATTATATAGAATCCTTTCATGATATTTCATATACTCTATTGAACTTGATTCATAGTACCAAATCTTGGATACCATACCTGGAAATGAGTAGTCTCGCATTAAGAAGGAACCTTGTAACTAATTATGTTATTTCCTTAATTTACTACATATGTCATGTAAGATTGAGAGATATATGAAATATAAAATTAATCTTTATCCATCATCATAGGTTTGATAATATAGAATAAATCATAAAAATAAAAATATATAATTGATTTAATCTTTCCCCATCTTAGTGATCACACCCAATCAAAGCTCTATATGGGGTGTAAACACTATTTAGGTACTGGTCCATGGGATGGGTCCATTAGATGTGTATTCAATGTAATTAAGAAGCGTATTAAAAATACCCTATTCATATCTCCCATTCTATCAATTCAACAAAGAATAAATCTACCCTCTCTTTTTCATTGAGGATGTGGAGTTAAAGAGGAGGAGATCAGGAGGAGCTGTATTAGGTAGACTAGAAGAAAGAATCAAGTTACAATGATCACGGATCACTGATCAGATCCACTGGGTTATGATGCTATAGTGATCCACCATGAGTTTGGACTTGTTATTTTTTATTCCACCACATTTGGATTCATCATTTTAACTACCTATAGTTATAGGATTTATATATCCTCTAAAATATTTTTTAATTAATGGTGGATCATTTTTTTAAGTAGATTGGGTTTTCATAGGAAATCAACACCTATAATTCCTTACTACATCACATGTTGTCTCAAGAATGCATAGAGTGTAGTTGGTCAAATTATTTTAGGTAGGAAACAAATTCTACATGATGTGTGGTCCATAAGGAATTTTTATAATACCGTTAGATACGCGACATGGGTTCTAGACATTTACTTGGCTATATTCCATATATGAGGTATATGGAATGTAATTGTACACTCCTGCATTAGTTACACGAAAAATCATGAGTTTGAGACCATTACCAAATAACCCAGGTTCCTCACATGCAGGGAATTCTTAGGTAAAACCATGAATTTGGGGAATGTGTGATGATATTGCCTATGGTACAAGCCCAAATCAGGGATTTTGGTGCACATTCATTATACTCTTATTTCACGTCATGAAATATTACATTTGAGGGATTTTTTCTATCTTCTCACCCTAGAGTCAGATTCTAAAAAATAAGCAGTTCATTCTGAGTATCATTCCACATATAATGAGATGTTGGTTTCTTCTTCAATAATAGAATATATTAGATAGATTATTTGAGGAATATTCTGAAACATAATTTCTTAGAGATGATGATAGGATTTAGATTCGGATGTACAGCTGGTTCGAGTGAACCAGACTACCAGAAGAATATTTTGGATTCCTAGTGTGGAACTATTGCTTTTTTAATGAATAGAACCTTATAAGAGTTTTGGGAATATATTTTTCCCTTGGAGGATGGAATGTTACATACATAAATGTTCAGTTGTGCCTGAGAGGTACCCCTATTTATAGCTGAGTAGTAAAATAAGACTATAAATAAAATTGAACTCATGGAGAATTTCACTTCCATCCATGAATATAATATATATTTTCAGCGTATGTGGATTATATTTGGAGGTTTTGTAAGATGGTTAGTCACTCTCCATTTGTATCATCCTTCATGGCTAATATTTATTCATATAGTTGATTTCTTCTCTCTTTTATGTTATAGTATCAATTTTAGAGAATAATCTTTGATCTCAATCATTGGACCATTGGTAACAATGTTAGTGTGATGATTTGTGGTACAAAAACAATAAATTCTGGTACTTCACCTAATTTTCATTTGAGAAAAAGGTTTTAGTCATCCCATGTATTAATTTAAAAGACTCAGACCCTAGTATCCTAGTGTCAGTGCCTTACATTATTACATTTTAATTAGATACATGGAATCACTTCCCAAAGGACCAAATAGTTTAGTCGTCTTGGTAAACTAGATTCATATTTGATATTCTAAATACATTTTACCCATAAAATAATAAAAACATTTTTCATTGAGGACACCACTACTCTCTAATATCATCCCTACATAGTCAATCAGAAATTACTTCCTAGTATCATGTTTATACCCACCGTTCAAAAAAATATGTTATAATTTTCTTGTTTAAATAATTAAAATAATATATTTATTTTTCAACAAAACTAATTATTGTGTGTAACACAAGATAATTCGGTATTGAATGTAATTCAATACACCAAATAAATAAAATAATTTTTAAAAAATATTTCATAAAAATATCATGGGGTTACATTCTACCCCCCTTAAAAATAATCTATCATTTTAAATTAATTCGAGTCATAAATGTTTTAATAAATTAATGTTTATATTATTAAAACACACATCATAAAAATGAATACTAAAATATCCATTTAAAAATGGAATGTCAGAAACATAACAATTTCCCATATTAAATAATAAATATGTTTCTAAATAAGATTACTTAGGTGGAATGTGAAAACATGGACATTGATGAAAAAACTAAATATCAATTTTTGATGGTGTGTGATAGAGAACATGGTCTTTATAATGTTTTGAATCAACAAATGATCAATCTATATTAATATAAGGGGACATTTGATTCATAAAAAATGAGGTTACTAGGATAAATGTTTTCAATATTCTTTTCCAAATGTTCAAAATTTTTCCTCAAGATGATATACTTACTTGATTTCATTCCATTCTGTAATAAAAATTACATCCATCATATGTGCCTTGATAAATTTACACATTATTTATTACTCCAAAAAATTAAGTTGAAATTGTAATACTTATGAAACTATTGGATTGAATGAACCATAATAGGATGAAAATTTATTCTTTCAATATCTAGTTATCATAACAATTTTTTTTACAATGGTTATCCAATATGCATAAATCATCAAATGGTTAAGTAAAAAAATTAATCCATTACACCCTAAAGTTAAATAAAAATAATTTCATAATTCATTACCCTTATGAACCTTATAAATGACTAAAATCAAAAACATTCAATAGATGGTTTTGAAATTTCAAAAATCAACTTATCATTAATTCCCCAAACAATATGACGTATCTCTTAATTGTCACACAAAAAACTTGTGACTACCATTATCATGTAATATCTTGAAAGATGGTAATAAACTGAATTACTATAAAACCTTAGTGAAAACATGCATGCTTTAAAAAATTTACTCATTCCTCATACCATAAATCAAAAAATATATAATATCAATCATCAAACGACCATGTGATCATATTACTAAACTATTCTAAGGTTATCAAAACTATTACATTTAAAGAATATCTGTTTTCAATTATTATCCCATCATAGTACTCATATTAAGGTTAATCATTACATTAATCAATTGTTCTCCAAAAATATCACATTAAGACATCAATTATTTTTCATGGTTTCTAATACCACTCAACATATGATTTTAAATCCATAAGAAAAAACAACAGTGGTTCAATTCAAAGAAATTTCATTTTTTCTTAAAACTATAAAAGTACTTCTGCAACATTATTCTGGAATCCAGGTAAAAAAATAATTTAATTGTTCTATATCAAAAATTGGAAGAGAATACATCATTCCTTTCTCAAGAAGATGATTCTTAGGTCAGTTCATTGAGTATGATAATACAAATGTTCCCCACACATAAGACATAGAACTCCTCAAAATTTCTCACTACATGACCTTATTTTCAAAAAAAATAACAACTTCTCCTCCATTTTATATATTCTTCTAGGTACTTCTTCCCACCTTCTTGACATGTATGAAGTCAAATATTTTTTCATTTTTTTATAACCATGCAAAATTTCAAAAAAATTCATCTTCCTCTTATTCGACATTTTAGGAATATTATTGAACTTCATGTTGTGAATCATAATTTTTTATAGATGATTAGTCATAATCACAATATTATTTCGTCTAGTAATTATCCTATTTTATTTTAAATCACTAAATTGTCTATCACATTAAATGTTAACCCAATTCATTATTGTTCTCTCTATTGAATAAAATATTGAAGCATAGTTTGATCAAAACGTATCATAGTGGAAACTAAATAATCAAGAGAAATTTACATATAAAATTTAAATTGATGACATATTTGGTTTAATAATAGGTTATTCAAGATCTTTAAAAAAATTAAAGGATTGTAACATATAAATAGATATACCGTTAGGGATCTTACTAATGTTTTCACAACATAGTTTCCAAAGGATGAATAAATATTTTCTCTGATACCAACTGTAATGACCCATACCCTAGTATCCCATAGTCATTGCCTTACATTTTTAATTGGCATGATATTAAAATAATATCATCCCAAATAAATAAATTGTTTATTTGTCTTGGTAAAATAGATTTATATTTGAAATTGAAATGAAATTTAAAACATAAAATAAATAAAAATATATTCTTTGAGAACACCATTACTCTCCTAGGTCATCCTTTCATTTTCAATCATAAAACACTAAGTGATAACCATTCCATGAACTCCATTCTAATGGCTAGGTTATAATTATACTTCTTAAATAGTTATAATAATAAAATTATGTTTCATAGAACCTCATTGTTGTACATAATTCAAGATATGATTATATTGCGTGTAACACAATACATTAAAGAAATAATAATATTTTTTTAAAATTTATATTTCATAAATATATCAGGGTGTTATATTAATGGAGTTTGTATTTCCCCTTCTGGGTGAGGAACAGGTCCTCCACACTTGTCTATGAATTCTAATAACATCGTCTTTAGAGTCATGGGCTACCCACAATCATATATGATAATGGTATTATTCATGTATTATATCACTCCTCTAGAGTGTTTTGGGATCCCTATCATGGTTATAGTGTTAACACAAATGGTGCAGTATGGGTAATGGTTTTTAGCAGAGACATATCTATGTCTTGGGTCAGTATCCCCTTAGTCAAGTTCCGTGTTCCAATGAGGAATGGATTAAACATTATGATGGAAGACATTAAATATTGGTGGTGTTGACCAATGATCTATATTAATAGATCACATGGATGAAATTTTATATATTATAGGCTGATGTAATTTTCCTCATTTGGTAATCTTCCTTGGAGGTGTTATGTTATTTTATCTTGGCGATTATTTTCAATTTTCATTTTAACATTCTAATTGTGGAGTAATTCTAGTATGTTGGAATTATTTTATGTTTTTCAGAGTGGTTGGTCATGTTTTTTTCATTGGTTATCTCCTTGCTTAGAGTAGCGTGTGGGATTTTCACGTAGTTGATCCACCAAGAACTAGGAACAAGAGGTTTTTTGTTCGAGTGTGAATCTTCTTTGTGATGGAATATTATAATAATGATAGAATGTAAGAAAATTTGTATATATTCCCTATGTCTAGGGATGGTGATGACATAGCTGTAGATAGTGTATTTCATGTTTTATTAATCCATTTGTACTGATATCTCCCTCATCAAATCACTGAGGTGCAACAGTGATACTTTTCATGTTTTCTATGTCATCCAAGAAATTATAGTATGATCCTCTATGTTTTGATAGATTATGGTTGTTTCTCCACTTTATTGTAATGTTCGTGGAGTTTTCATATCCTAAGAAAGATGGATGAGGTGTTTTCTTCCTCAATAGAATAAGGCATGATCGTGCAGTCCTTAGTTGGAGGTGTTGGGTGCATTCATGGTGTTATCCTTAGTATTTATCTATATTTCTGGTCATTTTTTTACAATAGGTGGAGTGTAAATTCCTCATCGGGTGTCTTCATTCTTTATTTTGGCATTAGTCATTCATTTGGTTTATCCTTGGATTTGATTTGATTTGTGGTCCTTATTCCATTTTTTTATTTGGGGCATCGAACTGGTTATTTTTATGCTCATTCATTCATGGTATTTGTGCCCACACATGTTGTGTCTTTGTATATGGAGTAAAGTCTAGGGACCTTCGAGACAATGGGCTATATATCAATATACAAGGGAGATATTGTACTGCTAAATCTAGTCAGATCATAGTAGATGATTCTTAGGAAGACGCTTGGTGTGGCAAAATGTTTCCCATTCTAGTTATATAAGTTTATTTTGAATATAAGTATATTCTTCATTCATTATATTCTTTACATCCTATGTTGTTTCTTTTTTATTATAGTATTGGTGGTATATCTTTATTTTCTATTTTTTTTTGAAAATTAACACTTGTTTTTTTATTCCTTCTTTGTCATAGTCAACAACCCTAGCCGATTGTCTATTGTATTTGGTTGGAACACTTGGCCTATCTCTACTCAGTAGGGGTATCAGGGGTTAGTTTAAGTTAAAAATAATCACATAACATCATTACATGAATGTGTTCATCTATATGTAAAATTATTTTCAAATAATTAAAATAAAATGGTGGTAGATTTGTCCATAAATATTATAAAACCACATAATATTATATCAAAACTAAATAAGAAAAATGAGAATAATGTGTCTTCACTTAGAATAGTATATAATGCATGTGTGAAATATAAAATGATCATGTAGGTAGGTAAAACTCCATTATAGGTTTCTATGTTATTTTTATTCATTAAATACTATGACTTTGAGTATCATACCAATGATTCCAATAATGCATTGAAATAATTATTTACTAATAAATCAAACGATGGTTATCAGCTACAAACTTGTTTTATGTTACCATGTGCACATGAACATACAAATATTTTTAATGAATATTATTCTATTTTTCTCGATCACTACTAACAAAATTCACTTTTATGAATGTTAAAATATACCATTTTATGAGAACTTTTAAAAGTTATGATAAATTTTTTTTTATTTTAATGGTTTTAAAATTCGTATTGATAAAAAATTATTGATGGAAAAAATTTATAAAACAACACTAAATACACAAATCAATTGAAAAATATCAATTATATGAAAAATGTGACATGATTAAGTAAACGAAGAAATGTATAAATGAACACATGGATAAAATGAATAATGTTTGAATCAAACAAATAATATCATAATAGATGAATATTTTTCTCTAAAGTAGATAAAGATCCCATAGTTGTCATCCCTCAAAAAGAATGATGAAAAAATATTTGATGTAAAATTAATTTTTTCTTATTAATATGTGTATCATGAATATGTGATATTTTAGAGAGGATATGGACATAATTTTTCAAATATACATTTCATTCTTCAAAAATTGATGGTCAAATTCATGTAGTTGTTGGTGTCATTCCCTTGGAGAAGATTTCAAATGGAGAAGATAGATGTAGATGTTGTTTTCATAGTTTTGGTAATGTGAATGATATAAAATTTGTTTGTAGGAATTATTTTTCATTTTTTTATCAGTTATTTCTATAAATAGAGAAACATAAAATAAAATATCCCTGGAATTTTGTTATAAATTTTTAAAATCATTGAAAAGGTCTATTAGATTATAAATTATTTTTAAAAGGGCTAATAATTGGGCATATTTTTACCTATTTATTTGTAGTGGTTGTTGGAGATGATTCCCTAGAACAAAACTAACATTTGATTACAAAAAATATTAATAAATATCTTATCTCATGCATATTATGTTTTTAATTAACATTACAGTAATAATGTCTTCAAAGTATCTGTCATATTGAAATGTTATTTTAGATCCCTAATATATTGAGAACCATTGAATTCTATAGAGGTCTTATTAAAACATATTTCATATGGTGTATATGAAATCAATCTTATGGGATAACATTATGTTACACTATTAATTTGGGGACTCATAAGACATTGATACTTATTCTCATTAATTTTTCCCATTTTATTTTCAAAGAAGATATCTTATGATAACAGACTCTGAATTAATAATTTAACATTTTTTCTGTGTCATTGAACATTCCAATCAAGAAAAATGTTTTTTTTCTTTCGACTTGATATTTTCATTAATTTATATCATGTATCTCATATTTTGATTTATGGATTAAAAATTTGATTGCATATTCTTATGGTGATGTATGATACATTTGTCCCATCATAAGTGATACAATATTAAATTCGTAGTCATGGTAGTTTTCTGAGGAGATAATTTTAGTGATTCACGGAAAGATAAATCTAGTAAATAGGCTGATGAAAAAAATTATTAAACATTCCTTTTGAGATATTGAGGCAATTGGATTATATTAAATAGTAAGAGTTTTTATGTTATTATTTTCATTTTGAAACTAATTTATTTATCTATGGTTGCCTTGATTTGTTGTAAAACACTACTCTTAGACTTTTGAAAAAATTTCACTATGTTACTGATATGGAGAGCTAGATAGTGACATGTGTATTTTCAATTTTAATTTAATTCATTTTGAATTTAATATTAAAAATAAATATTATTCCTAACATAACTTTTAATAATCATTGTAGTTAGGTTGATCACATAAATTAAATCACCATACATATCTCACTTTATAAGATGTGAGTTTAATATAAAATAAATAATATTTTTTATTTAATGAATATAATATTTTCATAATTGTTATTGATTATTTATAGGGTAACAAATAAATATTTATTCAAAATTTAATGAATATAATAAAGTAAATATATATCTAGTTATTTTTATATTAAAATAATTCCTTATTCACATGTTTAATTAATATAATATTTATTTATTTATTGAGTGATTAATATAATGAAATGTAGTTATTTAAATAAATAGTTATTATTTATAGTTTGATAAATACTAAGGAGGATTAATGGGAATAGTTAAAATCCTATTATAAATGATATATTTTATTTAATATCATTAAAATAAATAATAATATATTTATTTAATAAATTATATTTAAATATTTTTGAGTTAGTGCATGTCATGAAACATAAAAATCACAATAATAATAATAATAATTTAAAATATAAATATAATAGAGATAATATTGGGAGAAGAGACTAGTGTAATTATAAATGTTTTAACGCTATCTATATATTCAATTTTTATATCAATTTTATATATTGATCTTAATAATTTCTCAAAAAATTTACTATCAATAGATTTATCACTAGACAGGAGGAACCTCTCAAGAACAATCTTATGAATGAGATCAAATCCAACTCCTCCCTCTCAATACTTAGATTAAAAGGGATAAATTCTCTCGATCCAACGATATTTATTGTTGAAATCAATGAGTAATGATGAAAAATATTTGGTTTCTCTATTAAATTGGCCATAATACCAACAATTATGATTTTAGGCTTCATGGAGAATATGTTCATAACTCTGGAGGAATTAAAGTTTGTATTCATTAACTTAATATCAATACGATAAGAGTGATTACTTTATTAATCACTAATAAAAAATTACCAAATCATGGTAATTCTTGATTTAAATTAGTTATAAATTAAATATGAAAAGATCCTCTCTATAGTGATTTTATATTTTTATTCATCAAGTTCATCAGATTAAACCCTTGAAACTGAAGAAAATTATTTTTTGGAATGGGATAAACCACATCCACTATTCCCTATAATATTCAATCTATACCAAAATCGTCACATTATAATTTATATGTAGTTTTTATTTCATTGGTAATGTTTTGGTTTTTTAGTGAGCTTTCATTTTTTACTTTTTCATTCTTAATCTAAAATTTGAGATAATGCATTCATTTGAATTAATATAACCATGAAAAATATAATAATAGATAAATACTTATCATAGATCCTATATAAATGGGTTGAGAATGTTGTTTTAACTAGATAGTTACATGGTGTGTTACTAAGAAGTACATGTCTTGCTCCATTTTTAAACAACATTAGCATGTGCATTGAAAATCACAAAATTCCATGTGGGGGGTTGTATAAAGCATGTAATTACAAACCACATATCGACTATAGGTTGGAACATGATTAGTTAGGGATTAATCAATGTGTTTTTGGTTCACATTCCATGTAACCCCACAAACTTTTATCCTATCGAGAATAGGGAAAATCATGTGGTAAATTTATGTAACATGCAATTACAACACACCATGCATTGACTATAAGAGGATATAGATAAAGATAGTATTTTATATATTTTTCATGTGCTTTTAAATGATCATATTATCACTAAAATTTCATTTTATGTGAAATAAACTCTTTATTGTAATTTCTCTGTGTTTTCAAATAAATTATTAAAATACCATAATTATAGAATTTTAATGTTTTTTATCCCTTTGATATTTTAGGCATAACATTTTTAATACTGATTCAATTATATTTATTATTTTTTAGAAACACTGAGATTGTGGCATACATCTTTTTCAATTGGTCCAAGTTTTTAATAGAACTTCTTTACTCCCAAATATATCTATCATTTTAGAAAATTGTTTTGTCCAATATAAATGACCCCAACAACATAAATGAGGTAAAAACAATCCTAAACATATCCAAATTATGTGAATAAAGGATTAAAAGATATATAACATGATTAATAATCACTCGATTAAATACCATGTTTACATTCATTCATTGATATGTTCAATTTCCAAATGAAATTGGAAGAAGTTGAGGAGTCTCTTCAATGATAAAACGTTCACTATAGAAATTAGGGTATAACCTTTTATCCACATTTCCAAATAGCTTCCATGATTTTATAAATAAAGAAAATAAAGTTTTTAACAAAATTAAAGAAATACACTCTCTAGAATGATGGAAAAATTCATGCAGACATTATGGTGATGGAAAGTGGACATAACATTTAGCCCCCATTTTACTATTTATTCTCATCTCCAATTCATTTCTAAGGATTGTTTAATTTATATAAGTAAATATAATGGATAATATATTATGTATAAGAGGAGTATTCCATGATATAATCATTCCTTGAAGGTATGAACTCTAGGTGTTGGTTGGCAGAGATGATCTGATGGGGTTTCCCTTTTTGGGTTTGTGATTTTATCTATAAACATTACTCTTTTAAATTACACTGGTAATTATTTTCTTTTTTAAAGGAGGTATTTTATTTATTGTTTTCAATTTATTCTATTTTTTCAATATTTTTGTCAACTTAGTACCATAAAAATATATTATTTTTGTTTATACATCTTTGGTAAATGTCTTCCCATTGATCTCAAAAAGTTCAATTAGGTTCTGTTTCTTATTGGTATTCGAGTAATCTAATCACATTCATTAGAGTATAAACACCCATATTTATAGAATAAATATGCTTTATTTTCAATATAGGTGTGTACCTTTAGGTCTTGAGGTATACATTGGATAATGAAATTCAAAATAAATTTTCTTCAATGACAAAAGGGAGTGTCACATGATCAAATCTTGTCTATTATTGTTTTCTTTTGGTAGTTTTTTAGTTTGGTTTGGAAATTATTTACAATTAGTAACATATATTTCATATCAAAAATTTATTTTGGGTTATTTGACATATTTTTACTCATTTAAAGCCCCAATTTTAGTTTTAGCTTTCACAAAAATAAATTAGTAAAGTTACAGTTTGATAAAATAGCATGAAACCTCCTAAAGAAACAACCACATGGTCACCATTAAGCTATATATTTAATGGGAAAATTATTTAATGGTGTAATGTGATTCAATTCTCAATTTTTAATTTGGATCAATTTCTCAGTATGTTTCCTAAGTTTTCAATTTCATTTTGAATTTCAATAATTTTTAAGAAATAATTTATAGCCTTAAAAATGGATTTTCAAAGTGAATAATCCTTTGCTATGCCTGGTTATAAAAAACAATAAGTGTATTTTAATGATAATTTTTTATAATATAAATTCCGAGAGTATTTTTTATGCTCTAGGTAAATATTTTCATAATCCAAAAAAATTGGTGCTTCAATTTTTTTATGAATCACGATGTAAGTAAAGAAATTGAAAATCATTCCAATATATTAAAACAAATAAAATAATTGAAATCATAAAAATATTATAATGAAATAAAAAAAATCTCAATAACTTTTTATATTAAGGAATGTTTTGTGGGTGAAGTGAAAAATGATTTGGAATCTACCTTTTAAAATATAAAAGATGAAATTATCACTAATTCAATAATTTATTTGTTTTTAAGAAATCAAAATTTTTTTTCAAAAAAAATTTGGAAGAATTTATTGAAAATAAAATTTAATATCAAGCCACTAAATTTGAAAATAAAAATTCAGAACCGTTGTATAATTAAATTATTTAAAGTGGAATTGAAATTTGATCTATTCATTTTTTGATGATAATTTGGAGGAAACTAAACTTATTCTTACTGAAATTAATGAGTGTGATCCATCTAATTTTGGAAATTCTGACACTAATTACAAAAATATTGGGGATAATATAGAATTTTATCTCATGAAAAATATTTAAAATATATAAAATAAGGAATTTTATTGTGAAATTGAGATGGATCCTAATCAAACATAGGATAAGTCTCAATTTATGATCCACTTTTTCCAGTTTATTTGGATAATAAATTTTTAAATATATCTCCCTACAATGATTTAATGCCTTTTCTATTGATTTAAGAGGTTTTTTATACGATTAGGATGAGATGGGTGAGATTGAATAAGTAATTGTATACCAAATTTAATATTTCGTTGGTTTACATGAAGATGGTGGCACAGATTAGTTTTCCAAATAATTAATCATTCTTAATATAAACCTGAAGATAAACCTCATTATAGAATTTAAATTCAACAAACACAAGAGGATGTTTTTTAGGATTATGTCTTGTGAAGTTTCTCATACATTTTTCCCTCATCCAAAACATAATTGTAAGATCATAATTAATTGAAGTGAACCTGGATAAACCTATTTTTGTGAGCCCAAATTTTTTTGTGAGCAATAAAATAGGAGGAAAATCATTTTGGTGATTCATGAGATAGAAACCTCACCCACCATTAGATAGGGGATTATCTACTGGAACAACATAACTAGGGGAAACAAATGACTACCACCCACTTGGGGGTTCACACCAAGGATATTTTCCTTTAACTTCTCATTTTTTATTTTTCATTCTTTTCTTTTAATAAATATTTTTATACATTGTTTTTGTTTGTTTCTTATAGGATTTTATTTTGGGTATTTTCAAATTCATTCTCAAGGACATATCTACTCAATATAAATCATGTTGTGTATTTCCATATAACTTTTTATAATGTCTTAATATCTTTATTTTCTCTTCTCAATATAAATTATGAACAATGAAAAAATTGTAAAAAATAAGTGTGGGAGGAAGATCATATTTTTAATTTTATAATTTTGTGTGTATTATTTTAAAATTTCTATTTTTATTTTTACTTTTAAAATTTTCATGTTTTATTTAAAAATATGTATTAAAAAAACTTGTGTGATTCAAATTAGTATTCTTTCTAAATTTAGTGTTTTTTCAATTAAATGATCCAACATGATTCATTGAATTGAACCTAAATGATTGATGAAATTATAGTTTTTTTAATTCAAATAGTTGATTTTTATGAAAACATAATTGAAATATGAATTCCATGACATGAATTCTATCTAAATTTGAACCTTATTTTATCATTAAGATTCTAACCCATTTTTTCCTCATCTTTATATTCACCCCCATCATGAGTAGACCAAAAAAATGCTTGTTTTGACTTGAATTTTTCATTCGTCTTTCAAAAAATGTGATATCTGAGGATATTGATATCAAAATGATTGAAATAATTAGTTTTTGATTAAAATATCTATTTTAATGATAATATTTGTTATTATTTCCTTCCATGCACATTTGACCTTTGTTATCTCTTATTATCAATGAAATTCCTATAAGATAACCCCATTACAACATAATTTCTCTGGAAGTATGTTGCCTGATTTCAGTAAATATTATGTATGGGGATGCTATCTTGTGGTGTGATACATCATATGGTGATAATTTGGGTGGAAATTAAACTTATGGAGTGATGTTTTTGTTGATGAATTTTTTTTTTGAAATTTGAACTGTTATTGAGCTACTAAAAAAAGTTATTCCATTCTAGAGATTCCAAAAAACTTAATTTTTTCTTATATATAGATTGAAAAAATATGAAATTTTTATAATTTATTGTTAATTTTTTTTGTTAATTATATATGATGTTTCCTTTACATGAAAGAAATTTTGAATTTATTTTGGACTAGTTTTCATTCTATTAATAAAGTCAATGCCTTCCCTTTTATCGGGATTTACGCCTTTAGTGCTAGTCGCCAGCCCTTGGCCTCTTGAAGGAGGGCTTGGGGTAGTCATGGCACGGGCCCCGAGGACGTGTCATGACAAATTTGTATCAGTGGAGTTGGTCCTACTGAAGACCTAAAGAATCTAATAATTTGTTTCTATGATGCAATAGTGTTTAGAGTATTGAGTGTGGTTATCATTCCAGGGAGTCCAATGTTAGTGCGGTGGCCGACGTATCCATACACCAGGACCCTGACTTTTGATTTCTGTCTTAGTGCACAAAACATTTATTGCATGTGTGTTTTAATAAGTTTTCATTGTGATTACATTGTGTTAGCTCACCAGGTATAATGTATTAACCGTGGAACACCTGTTTCTTTTCATGATGGCCCCACAACGGCAGCCAGCTAGGGTTCCCAGTTAAGTGTGAGATGGCAGCCAACCCAGAGACGAGGCCTCATTGCGGGGCCCCATTACAGCGGAGGCACCAGCGGTACCTCTACCCACTGAGCCATTGATTCCACCATCCCCAGTAGTTGAGAGTGCACGATGCCTGAGTGCACTACATGAGTTTCAATGTCAGAGGCCGCCCAGGTTCTGTGGAAAGACGGACCCTCAGGCAGCCGAACATTGGCTGGAGACTATCGTCCGAGTCTTCTGATTAGTAGGGACACAATCTGACCACATGGTGATTCTTGCGGCGAGTCTCCAGCATGAAGCATCAGGTAGATGGTGGAGCCTGATGCTCTAGGTGCACAATGAGGCATCACTTCTTTGGACGCACTTCGAGAGCCTCTTCCGCTCAGAGTTTGTTCCAACCACCCTTCGTGCGGTGCACATTCAAGAGTTACTACAGTTGCGCCAGGGCAGCATGACGGTAGCCCAGTACTCGACTAGATTTTCCCACCTCTCACGCTACTCCACATACATGGTACAAGACCCATTCTTCCAGTTCCGGACCTTCGAGCAGGGACTGAGGCATGAGATAAGGGCTTCGATGATCTCCCTCAACATTCTGATGCAGGAGGGAGAGATGGAGAGAGACCTTCTAGTGGATAGTTTTCTCACTGAACAGTCACCAGCGGTGAGACCCTCCGCAGGATGACCCGTGGCGAAGTCTTCTGCAGTCGACAGTAGATAGTTGATGCAGAGGTCCAAGCGGGCTAGGCCATCAGATGAGCAATCTCAGGATGATGGTTCGGTTGTCCGGGGCACACGAAATAGAGCCATCCATACGAGAAGCAGGCAGTGATATGCACGCGGCGGGCAAGGTCACATGGCTCGAGACTGCCCAACCCGCCCTCCAGATGAGCAGTAGGTGGTAGAGGGACCTTCGAGGCCGAGGTTTGTCTATGGTGGTCTGCCGGGTGCAGGCGGACGTGACAGAGGAGCTCACCAGGCAGTAGGTGGTGGAAGACGTTTCGAGGCCATACCACCAGCACCAGGAAGACCACCCCGACCACATGGAATGGTTGGATAGGGGAGAGATCAGCTTCAGGAAGTTGAGGCCTACGACCATGGAGCTCTGGGAGCAGATGGACCAGAGCTGGACAAGCTACAGACATGGAGAATTTTATTCATGATGCTTCTAGCTTGGTTGATGTTTTTTTTGGGGATGCTTTGTGTCATTGTACCTTGAGCTGCAGTAATAAAAGACAATTGTTCTTAGGACATTTTCATCCTTGTCATTTTTTTTGTAGTTGATACAGAGAGGTTCTGGTTAAAACCGTTGACTTGACCCCCACTTCCAAAATTCCAATTGGAGGAGACCTAGTGACCACACTCTGCTGTCGACAGTGTGACTCGACCCTTGGAGGTGAGAGTAACGGTTGGATATCCTGGTAGTAGTGTCGAGGCCTTACGACGTCGTCCATGGCATGAAATCGTACCGTTCATGTCAGGATTGACTGTATTAGGCGAAAAATTTGGTTCATCTAGGGGATGAGACCAGATTTTTCTGTTCAGCAGAGGAGGAATTTCAACACCTCTTGTAGATCGTAGATGAAGAAGGGTGGAGATGAGTTCTTACAAACGGCTAGTCTCAGCTTTTGTTCGTCGGGAGAACGGTTACGATTCTCACCAATTGAATAGTCTTAGGTGCATCTTCTCTCCAAAGGACATAAACCTGAGAGAGTGGTGATGGCTTGAGTTACTCCAGGACTATGACCTCGAGACTGTTTGTACTCTAGGGAAGGGTAACGTTTTAGTAGATGCTCTTAGTAGGAAATCATCCATTCAGTTTTTAGGAGTGGCGAGAGAACAGCTGACCACATTCAGATATACTTTGTGGATAGTGTTGAAGTTAATAAGTGTAGAACTGGAGATGGTTCAGGCTGCGACGGAGAAAATGCAAATCATCCAGGAGCGGATGAAGACTACACAGAGCAAACTATGTCCTATGCTGATAGGAGGCAGATACCACTAGAGATCGAGGGTGGTGACCATGTCTTCTTACGGGTCTCACCCTGACGGGGTCTAAGGAGATTTGGCCGAGGCAAAAAGTTATCTCTGTGCTTCATTAGACCATTTTAGGTTCTCAGTAGGATAGGAGAGGTGGCTGATCACCTGGCTCTTTCACCTCAGTTGCACCAGGTGCATGACGTCTCCCACGTATCTCAACTAAGGAGATACGTGCACGACCCAACACATATCATCGATCATGGGGAGCTGGAAATCAATGATGGGGCTACATTTGCGGAGGTTCCGGTGGAGATAGAGGATCAATAGGAGCGGGTCTTACGTGGACAGTCTATTCCTTTGTGAGTATCAAGTGGTAGCACGGGAACCTCCAGGAGAGCACATGGGAGCGGGAGGCTCAGATGCATGCACAATACCCTCTTTTGTTTCCCTAGTTTATGATGTAGCATTATAGGGATGTAAATCCCTGAGGTGGTAGTAATGTAAAGACCCTTAAATTTAAAAAAAATTGTTTTTCTTAAATTCTTTGGGATTTTACGAGTACGCATTTTCTGACGGCACCTGATTCAGATGTTCGGTGTGCCTGAAATAATTTTCCGACGTTTAGCTCAGGTACGTTCAATGAATGAACGAGCGATTTTTTCTATCTTTTGAACCGGTGCTCAGTATTCAAATTTGAGGGCACCGATGGAACCAAAACGTCTGTTTTTACTTAAGAGGGCCTTTCCCAAGTGTGCGTTTTCTCGGGAGGAGTTGGTAAAAATTGAGGATTAAATGTGAAGTAAATAAAATTGTGTTAAAATTTTATTTATTTTTCTAAGGTGGTTTTATCCTACATGGGTAAGTTAGGGTGGGACCCACTAGCATCCTAAATACCCATGTTAGGATATTAGTGAGGTGGGACCCACACGAGCCCCACCCCTTCATTTCCCCTAACTCCTCTAAACCCCCTCTTTACTTGTTAAACCCCCCTTTTTATTAAGTGACTCCACCACTCCCCACTCTCCCACTTTATTAATTCCAACATACATTAATTTCATTAATTGAACTCTTACAATTAATTGAATTAAGTGTTTGTATTTCATATTTTGAAATGCTTGGAAAATTAAAATAAAATAAGGTGGAGCTTATTTCATTTTGGGGTTAGTTTTTGTTGTGTTGGGAATTGAGAGAGGGAGAGCTCTTGTCCCTTTTGATGAACTTCATCTTCAAGTAAGAACGCCCAACCTCCGACAAAGAATGTCAACTCGACGGCTAGGTTTTTTATTTCCTTTTCCCCCTCTGCGGCAAGGAAGGAAACAAGGATGTGGGAGTTTTGCAAAGATGCGCATCATCATCTTCTCTCCATGATAAAATTGAAGACGACGTCTCCTCAGGTGCACACCGTCGACAACAGAAACGACACCATATATTGCGGTGCTTGACAACCACAAACTTCCTTCGAGGTAGGGGATTTAAGTTCAAATTTATTGAATTAAATTTGGGCTTTGTTGTGTTGTTAAAGTATCTTGTTTAATATGACCTCGCTTTATCAACATAATAGGAGGAGATCGGACTGCAGAAACATGACTGATCCTCCTTAGCTTTTTATTGTTTATATTTGGTAACGATTTTGGTGAAGGCGGCGTGGTTCTGAAGCACCGCGCGGGATCACAGAGTACCGCGGCAGGAGCGGGCCACGGTGGAGGTGTGCGGCGATGTCGCGCCATGCCGGTGAAGCCAAAGGAACCTCAGCCGGAGCAGGCCGCGGTGGTGGTGTGCGACACCGACGTGTCATGCCGGCCGAGGAAGAGAAGCGGCCTTTGGCCGCGGCGGTTCAGCAGGGGGCGGCCGACCAAGTCGGCCGCTGGTGTTCCAGGAGGCGGGACCCCCGTGGGTCCCGCGTAGCACATCTGGCCGACCATAATGGCCGGCCGTTTTCCAAAAATACAGAGGGTTAAAACCCCCGACCAACTGGTGTGACGGACCGCACCTGGGTCCGCAGTTTTGGTGTCAAGGGGTTGGCGCTCCCACTTCGCACCCCGCTCAGCCGCGAGCCGAGCCAGAGCCGACCACTGAGCCGAGCCGCAGGCTGCGCCCAGTCACGGGCTGCGCCGTGCCCAGCCGGGCCGCACCCTAATGGTCCAGACCTATACCCGATTTGGGGCGACCCAGTTCGGGCCAACCCAGGAGGTATCAGACCGGGCTGAACCCCCTATTTTCGAATAGATTCAGTCAAATGCCCATATCATGGGCTATGGACCTCCGATCAACGCACTGTCTATTGTGTTGGTATCCTTGGATCGAGACGGTCGTTTTGGTATATTACACTCAGGATTTTGGTAATCTTTTGCTCTGGCCGGGTTGGATTGAACCAAAAACCAACCAGGCTCTTAGGGAAGAAATGCCTATAAATTAATGTCCGGACGTCCGGATGACGTGCCGTCGATCGCGTCGAATTACTCTTAGTGAGATAGATCTTTTGGCTTGATCTGATCTAGGTTTGGACATAGCTGGAGTATGGTTGGGTTGGTTTTAAATTAAAAACCAACCGGGCCCCTAGGACGAAAAAGCCAATAACTCTCAGACCGGGCGTCCGATTGACGCACCATCTGTCGCATTGAGTTCCTATTGATAAGACGAAAATTTGTGATACATTAACTCTGGACTTCTTGAAAGTTGATGTATTGACCCCCCCTTGGCTCGTGGAGCGGACTCTCATGTAATCGAGCATGATGTGTGCGGGAACCAAAGAGTTGGCTGCGATGACGATGACTACCGTACTAGGATCCTTGGTGGGTTCGACGAGGACGACTGCCGTACTTGGATCCTACGTGTGTTCAATGATGACGTCTACCGTACTAGGATCCTTTGTGGGTTCGACGATGATGACTACCATGTTGGGATCCTCTGTGGGTTCGCCGATGAAATCTACCGTACTAGGATCCTCTGTGGGTTTGACGACGACGACTACCGTGCTGGGATCCTCCGTGGGTTCGACGAAGATGACTTCTACACTAAGATCCTCTTGGGTTTCAGCTGCGATGTCGACTGTACATGGATCCTCCGTGGGTTTGGAAGCGATGACTACTATACTTGGATCCTCTGTGGGTTCGGCAGTGACGACTTCTGTACTATGATCCTACGTGGGTTCGGCAGGGGAGATGATTCAAAGGCTACATCTAATCATCTCCGCCCCTCTTCATGAGTAGTATACCCGTGTGAGCTGAGTCTCGACTTTCAATCAATACCGTAATTGTGATTTACTTGCTGCTTTATGTGGACTGAGTTGTGCTTTCTTATGTGGACTGGGATGTGTTTTACCCGTGTGGACTGGGTTGTACTTGGGCTGAAGAGTTGGAGCCGAACTGAGTTTGATGACGTAGGTGTATCTGTGGAAATATACCTATGTGGGGTTGATTGTTAACTCATGATGGTATCTTTCCTTTTTGGTTTTTCCTTCGTGGATTCTGGGAGACCTACGAGGGGCTCGGGGTCTCTACTGAGTATCGTATACTCACCCGTTCACGTGATATGCCCGCAATACGTTGTGTTGGATGTAGACGATGGACAGCGCTGATCTAGGTGGAGGCTCATGGAGTTGGATGGTACCTGGAAGAGGATCACTGGATGGGATGTACACGGAGCGGACGACCGGACCCGACGAGCTGAGGAGACTATCTGTATCCACCCTTCAGGTGGGAATTCTAGTGGATGGCTCGGTGTTGCTGCTTTACTTTTCTGCTGATGTACTTCCTTTTCAGTTGTACTTTACCTTAATTTGGGTTTGTATTCTGGCCCATTTAGTTTCCAGCACTTACTTTTGTACTCAATGTACTTAGTGTTTACTTCGGCTTGCGTACTTTGTGGTGTTTGTTTACATTATAAAGGAAATGCCTTCCCTTTTATCGGGATTTATGCCTTTAGTGCTAGTCGCCAGCCCCTGTCCTATGGAAGACGGGCTTGGGGTAGTCACGGCATGGGCCCCGAGGATGGGTCGTGACAACATCATATATATCTATGTAATATGATGATATTTACTCTAATAATGAACTGAATTTTTTTAAAAAAGTATTTCAAAAACTGGTAGAATTATGAAAATTCATGTTTTTTTGATAAAGATAAGTGGGGTATTTGAGTAAATAATGAATTTTATTAGTGAGCCGGTTGTTAATAAAAATACTCATGAAGATAAAAAATTATTGTTTAAATGTATAAAATTAAATATCTTGAACTATGAACTCAAGATCTCCAAGATGCATCACATTTTTCGAGGTTTGATTTGTTGGACTTCAACTAAGAACCTCTAAGACATTGTTCATGTATGAGTGATACATTATATTCACTACAATTACTTAATAAAATTACATATTTTTTCATCCTTACATAATTTAGGAACAATATGTTTTAGGTGATGAGAATTATGGATTTTGAGAAATAATTTCATGTCCTAGTTTCTTGGAAAATGTTTATCCTCGAATGTAAACATAATTGCTATGTGAGTTGTATGCAAACTAGGTAAAAAAAGGATATATTTGGATATTATTATTTGAATTGACTTTATCACTTGTTTAATTTTTCACACTTGGGTCTTGAAAAATATGAATTGTGTATGGTTATGCCAAACCCTGGCCTTTTGATTTCTTTGAGGAGTTATGTAATAATTCATTTTTTGTATGCATTCAAAGTAGTATGACATGCTTACAACTTTTGACATGTCTTCAGAAGTATTGGTATCAACAAACTACTACAATAGAATATGTAAATGGTAACCAAAATATGAAAATAGAGTGAAAAGATCAATATTTTGTGCCTCTCATCCATCCACAATGATTTCACAACACATGATTATGCATTTTGATAGAGAAATTCATACATGACATGGAAAAAATTGAACTTTTATCATTATTAATCAAATTGTAATGTTGAAATTATTATTATAAATGACTAAAATATTAATATATATTAATTTATTTTATATTTTTATTTATGAATCCACATATTATTTATATTTATATTTATATTTATATTTAAAGGATAAAATATTTTAGTAGTGGTTATTGAAAAAACAATTAAATTAGTTAATAAAAATGGTTTTGTATTAAAAAATAAAAAACATGATGTTCATAATTTTAATCATTTTATTTCATCTATATATTTAAATTTCATAATAATAATACTTTTAATATGTAGAAAAATTATTATTTTAATGATAAATATTGAAAAGAAGAAAAAATAGTAAAAAATAATTTGATTTAAGAATAATTGATAAAATTATAATTAGCTATAATAGTAGGAATGAAATATTTATGTGCTCTAAAAAATGAGGTTGAATGGAATATAATGTGTAACGCCCCGACCCCAGTTACCTGGAATCTGTGCATTATTGTTTAACATTGGCATGATCACAAAAGATCATGTTTGAAAGACCGATTAGTTTAGTAGCCTTGGAAACACTAGATACATTCATAAATGTTACATTACATCATAATGTGAAAATCTACAATAACAAAGTCTCCATAGTCCACACTCATATCCTCTTCTGACTATCCCTGCAGGTCATTCATAAAATACTTCTTCACATCCTGGAAAATATTAAAACATTGAAAGGGGTGAGCTCAGATGCTCAGTAAGGATAACAATATTGCAGAAACTTTCATAAATAATCATTAACATTTTAGGAAATGTATAACTAAAACAAAATCCTTTTTAAACTTGAACTTCAGCATAATATGGAAAAAATAAAATTAAATAATGTCATTTACTTACTCACATGGATATTCTACTAGTCGAATAATCACATTCAATATCAATAACCACTTTCATAATGATGGAATGCATAATTCCATTCTATCATAACCATGTAGCCAAGGCCTCGTGCCAAGACTACAAATAAAATTTTGTTAAGGCCTCATGCCAAGACACTATTTTGTGTCATGAGACTTACCGATGCATAGAGGAGCTATAGCGGGCTCCACCCGTCACTTATTAAGTCCAATGCATTCCTCATATGAACAGGTTTAAACAAATCATAAACCATAACATCATCATATCACATAAAACATGCATAAAGGAAACGTAACATTTCCACATTTCAATCACAATATATCAATATAACACATTTATATAATAAAAACTTTATCCAACCCATTTTTAATAAGAAGATAAACGAAAAGTAAAACATGGTATTTATTTTTCTAAAAAAAACTTATGGCTTATAGTGGAATCCGAAACTCAAATAATAGTCACGGCGGTGGAGAAGTCGTTGTCGCGACATAAGTAAAAAAACATTCCATTTGACTTTTAGTAAAAACGCTTTGTATAAAATGATTCTTTTTGAATAAAAGTAAAAGTCAAAGGGTTTTATACACCATATAAAGGAAAGTTGTGTATAAAACCAAATATGCCTCAATAAAAGGAGATTAAGACGATGTCCATTACAAAGATCATTTTTTTTAAATAAAATAGATCTATTATGTGTATTCACTATATATACAAATAAATAATGTACAAATACAATATAGGACATCATAATATCATTACATAATTTGAAAGTAGGAGATTAACCCAAAGAATGGAAATTGGGTTAAGAAGTTCCCTTACCTCGTGTCTGACTTGACTCGATCATTCTATAATCTCCTGAATAATAAACTAGAGTTAATTTCAATTTTCTTAAGAACCTTTTACATGTTCTTTATTCCTTTTATATCACTTATTACCATGTTACGAAAATTATGTAGTCATTTAAGTTAATAACGGTCGTTTTGTCGATCTTTGGTACTTGAGTCAACAATAAACTTCTTATAATTACAAGTTGTTTATGTGGTAGAATATCCATTACATACAGAATCATATCCATGATGTAGATATCATATATATCATATATATCCAATATATATATTCATTTATAATATTTCATAACATTTAGAGGTAAGAAATAAAATGCACTGTTCATGGAGATGGTAAGCCGTACGTACGCATGAATGCTGCTTTCCTTCCTATTTCATATTTAATGGAATGAAGTTATAATTATATAAAGTTATAATATAATTCCAGTATAATATAATGTATAATACCATTTACTTCATCCTTTATACATCCCACAAATGGCATTAATGATTCAAATCACTTTGAGGGGGTGGTAGTCTGCACTTCCTAAAATGAAATTATCGCGTTTAACCATAATGGAAATCGTAAAGGTATTCCATAAATGAAAAATACAGAATCATAAGAAAAACAAAAACATAATATATATCATATACAAAAATAGTGTCATTATAATGGCCACTATTAGAGGTGTTAAAAGAAGATGGAACAATCATCGTTTCGTGAGGCAGAAATTTTCCAACCACAGAAACAGTATGTTCTTTAACCATTAGACGAAGGTGTGTGTAAGTTTAAATCAAATACTTCTCATAAAAACATACTAGTATATTGAATATACTGGTTTTGTTACAAAATAATTGAATAAAAAGAGTTTAAGGGGTTGTAGAAGCAAAATAAAACAAAATAACATAAGAGAAGACATTACCTTAAAATCGGGTAACTCTTTTTTGATTTGAGCCAAAGGATTCCTTGGGAAGACTTCTGCCAAAAGTGATGCTTCTAAGAGTAATATAGGGATGTTGAGAGAGTATTTGAGTAGAGGTTGGCTGAGCCAAATGTCTTTGACGGTGTGAGTAAGGTGGTAGTGGTGGGGGCCTTTTATAAGAGGAGAGGAGGGGCATTCATGGAAAGTCATGAAATGTTACTTTATTATATAATGGGTTTCGGATTTTAAAGGTCCCAAACTTATATATTTCAAGGATAAGGTGATAAGAGTTATAAATATACTCATAAAATAGGCTTTGAACAAGTGTAATTCTTAGATTTTACATTATCATTCCATTTTATTAAAATTATTAATTAATGAGGTAATCGCTGCATCATCATGGTGTCATAAAGAATTTACTTTTTTTAAAATCTTAAAATTATAAAACAAATATAATGATGTAGGGAATATGTTTAGCTTTATAATGAATATTTATAGTCAAAACTATTACTTGTATAACCCTATTTAAAAATTGTTTTAGTAAAACAACATATGTTTGTGACATTTTTATTTTAACTTTAAATAAAAGTTATTTATGTCATTTTCATACCAAAGTGGCTCCATGGGGGCCCCAAGTTGAACCATGGATTTTCGTGGTCGGCCATGACACATCCAAAAGGGGTAGTACAAGTTTAAAGGTAATTTAATATTTTTATAATATCATTTTTACCTTAAATTTCACTAATTACCTTTAATCACGATTAATTAAACATAAAAGATACTATTCACCAAAAAATTATTTTAATCCCATTGAACCACATTTTACATACTAATGACAACCATGTATGTCAGATTTTTGAAAATCAAATCACAGATGTGGTAATGATTCATTTAAACGAAAAATCAGTTTTTAACTACCACTTAGTGGTTTCAATATTCATCAAAAATTGAAGTTTTTCAGAACAATGCCAAAATTTCACCTTAAGCTATAATTGATATTCCGAATTCAAAAATGATGTCTATTTTAAAAAATTACTAACATATAAGTTGCATTAACTAATTTTATAATTAATTCCCGATGTCGCAACAAATAGCGTGTTTTTAAGAATCAATATATATCAAAAGATTGACAATTGTTTATGTCCAATTTCAAAGTGAAATTAATTCTAATGACCACCATTGGATAAAATGGTAAAAATATATTATAATTACACTCTAAAGCCACTCAATAGTATAATTTATCACTATAAATTATTTTGATTTAAAAAGTTATTTTTAAGTATTCTTCACTATTCATAAAAAATTGGAAGTTCTCAGAAAATTACAAAAATTTCAACTTAGGATAATTTCGATATTCTGAATACAAAAACGAAGTACATTTGGAATGATAAAATTTATAAAATTTCAAAAATTAGGTATTACTATTCATAACGGATACTTTGATTGGTTTTTGTGTGTGTTAGAACTCGAAGTTGCGTACAACACACGCTACTGTATTATTCAAAGAGAAGTGTACCGTGGAAGCTTGGGGTATTACATTCTCCCCTCCTTCAAATAATTTCTTCCTCAAAATTTCATATAATATAACTGTATAAAAAGACTCGGGTGATTCTTCATCATAAGTTCCTCGGGTTCCCACGTTGCCTCCATCATCTTATGGTTTCTCCATAGAACTTTTACCAGATGATTTGTCCGGTTTCTCAGCACTTGTTCCCTTGAATCATGAATCCTGACGGGCTCTTCACAATAAGACAGATCGGGTTCCAGTTCTAATTCCTTATAGGTGAGTACATGCGTTGGGTCAGGCATGTATTTTCTCAACAGTGATAAGTGTAATACATCATGAACTTTGGAGAGACTTGGCGGCATTGCCAAACAGTAAGCTACAACCCCAATTCGTTCTAGAATTTTGAATGGTCTCATGTACCTGGGACTCAATTTACCCTTCTTACCGAAATGTATAACTCCCTTCCATGGAGATTCCTTCAAGAAAAACTGATCTCCTACCTGAAATTCCAAATCCTTCCTTCGGTTTTCGTCATAGCTCTTCTGCCTACTTTGAGCTTCTTGGATGTGGTTTTATATTACTTTCACCTTTTTCATCATTTCCTCCACTAGTTCTGGGCCTATAAGTTTTCTTTCACCAACGTCATCCCAACCGGTTGGTGTGCGACATCTCTTTCCGTATAACACTTCATATGGTGCCATCTGAATACTTGAATGGAAGCTATTGTTATAGGAAAATTCTACCAGAGGTAAATATTGACCCCACATTCCTTAAAAGTCAAGTGAGCATGATCTAAACATGTCTTCTAAGGTTTGAGTAGTTCTTTCTGATTGTCAATCTGTTTGAGGGTGGTAATCAGTGCTCAAACGAAGTTCAGTATCCAAGGACTTCTGAAGACTTTTCCAGAATCATGATGTAAAACGAGGATCACGATATGAGACAATCGATAGGGGTACTCAATGAAGTCTCACAACTTCATTAATATATAGTTCTGCTAGACGTTCAAGTGGCAAAGCATCCCTTATAGCAAGAAAATGTGCTGACTTCGTGAGACGATCAACAATGACCCATATTGCGTCATTTCTTCTAGGAGTCCTTGGTAGTCCCATGACAAAATCCATCGTAATATTATCCCATTTCCACTCAGGTATGGGAAGAGGTTGCAATACTCCACCATGAAGTTTCCTTCCAGATTTCACTTGTTGACAAACCATACATCTTGACACAATATCAGAAATCTCCGTCTTCATGTTGTCCCACCAAAAATGTCCCTTTAAATCTCTATACATTTTGGTGCTCCCATGGTGTATAGATAAATCGGAACTATGAGAATCATCCAACAATTCCCTCTTTAAATCCGGTATATCGGGAACACAAAGTCTCCTCCCAAATTTAAAAATTCAATCTTCATACACAAATTCACTCAATAGCCCATCATTCATAGCTTTAATCTTCTTTTACAACTCATCATCATTGGCCTTAGAACACTTAATCCTTTCTAGAAAAGATGTCTTGGCAACCATTTGAAATTGTTTTGATGTTTCACCCTCCATGGTGATTCCCATATCCATCATTACAAGATCCATGAAAATAAGATACCTTTACACTATCATCATGGTCAAAACTCCATGATCTTTTCTACTCAAAGCATCTGCAACCTTATTTGCCTTCCCTGGGTGGTAGTGTATCGTGCAATCATAATCCTTGAGTAGTTCAAGCCATCTCCTTTGCCTTATGGTGAGTTATTTTTGTCAGAAAATATATTTCAAACTCTTGTGATCGATATATATATCACATTTTTCACCATAGAGATAATGTCTCCATATCTTCAAGGAAAAGATTATAGCAGCTAACTCGAGATCACGAGTAAGATAGTTCTGCTCATGAATTTTTAGCTGTCGTGATGCATAGGCAATAACCCTATCATTCTAAATAAGGAAACAACCATGTCATTTCATTGATGCATCACTATAAATAACGAACCCATCATTCCCTGATGGTAGAGTCAATATAGGAGCATTGACTAATATTCTCTTCAGTTCTTGAAAACATTCTTCACATCTTTTTTTCAGAATAAATTAACCCCTTTACGTGTGAGCTTCGTTAATGGGTTAGCCAATCAGGAAAAATTCTGGACAAAACGTCAATAATAACCTGCCAAACCAATAAGGCTGCGTACCTCAGTTATACTCGTCGATGCTGCCCATTCTTGGATTGCCATGGTATTAGAAGGATCAACAGAAATTCCATCCTTATAGATAATATGGCAAAGAAAAGAAATCTCCTGAAGCCAGAATTCACACTTGCTAAACTTCCTATATAATTCATGCCTTCTAAGAGTCTTCAAGATAATGCGCAAGTGATTTTCATGATCTTCGTAGCTTTTGGAGTATACCAAGATATCATCAATAAATACCACCACAAAATCATCAAAATATTCCTTGAAAACTCTATTCATTAGATCCATGAATACAGAGGGAGCATTAGTCAATCCGAAAGGCATTGCTGTAAACTCATAATGCCTGTATCTTGTTCGAAATGCTATCTTCGGAATGTCATCCTTCTTCCCATAGAACTAATGGTATCCAGATCAAATGTCAATCTTTGAAAAGTATTGAGATCCAGGAAATTGATCAAATAAATCATCAATGCGAGGTAGGGGATACTTGTTCTTTATTGTTATAGCATTGATCACCCTGTAGTCAACACACAACCTCATAGATCCATCTTTATTCTTAACAAAAAGGACAGGGGCTCCCCATGGAGAAACACTAGGGAGAATAAATCCCATATTACTCAATTCCTCTAGTTATTTCTTTAGTTCAACTAATTCCATAGTGGTCATTCTATAAGGGGTCTTCGATATAGGCCTTGATCCAGGAATTAAATCAATGGAAAACTCAACTTCTCATTCTGGAGGATGTCCAGGTAAATCATCTAGAAACACATCTACATATTCTTTCACAATAGGTACATCCTCTATTGGAACATTCCTTTCCTCTCAATTAGTCATTTCATTCTCTTCCTCCCCAATAATTGAATTTAGTTGAGATACTGGGGGTAAATCTAAATAAGAATTAGGTGCTGACGATTCTGCTCTAAAAATAAGGAGTTCTTTATCATCAACATCAAAAATCGTAACCTCCTTCTTCTTACAATAAATGTTTTCATCATAGTCCGAAAGCCAATCCATACCGTGGATTATATCAAACTCAATCATAGGTATGATAATGATATCAGCGGATAAATAATAGTTATGTGCTCTAATGGGGACTGATTCACAAAACATTGTTGCAATAATACTTCACTTAGGAGCTTTGACTGACAATTCTCTTGTTAAATCAAATTGGAAATATCTAATTTTCTTAGCAAACTGGGAAGATATGAAACAATGCGATGATCCAGAATCAAATAATGCATTTCCTAAACATGAAGAAACCATTAAGTTACCCGCCACCACATCTTTTAGAGCTTCAACCTCAGTAGTAGTGATAACATAAGCTTGGCATTGATCCCTTGGCCTCGTCTAAGGTATGTTACCCTGACTCTTAGGACATTCATTTTCATAATGACCCATCTCTCTACAATTATAGCATTCCACATTGATAGAAACTTTATTTCCCTTGCAATCATGAGCTTGGTGGCTTTTTCACCACACTTGTAACAGACTCCCATTCCCTTAAAGCAAGTATCGGGGTGTTTCTTTCCACATTTACTACAGGACCGATATACTACTCTTCCCTTCTTCCCCTTATTTCCATTTCCAGATAGATCAGAAGATCTCTTCTTTTCTTGCTTTGCTTTAATGTCATGAGACTTAGAGAATTCCTTTTCCATCTTGATAGCACAAGAGAAAATATCTTCATATGAAGAGAAGGTTTGTGAGACTAATGCTCGACGGAGAAATGGTTTTAACACATAAAAGAAATGATCAATCTTACTTCTTGGGTTATGTATATAATCTTCAGCATGCCTTGCTAACCTTGTAAATTTAGCCTCATAATTTGCGACATTCTCATCCTCCTTCTTCCTCAGACTCAAAAATTTCCTTTCTATATCTTCTTGAGGGTCATGTGGAAAGTATTTTTCTAATAAAATTTCCTTAAACTCCCTCCATTCCATACTTGATACTTATTCATCTGCCTTTGTGTTTTGAATCAACAACCACCATTGATCGGCATCTCCAGGGAGGCGGTAGACTGCCATGACAACCTTCTACCTTTCGCTACTCCCCAAGGCATGGAATATTTTCTCTAAGGAGTTTATTCATTGCTCAACTACTAATGGATTTGTACCCCCATTAAATGTTGGTGGTTGTTTCCTCATGAAGCGGTCTAAAATTGATCCTCCACATTTCGGATCAGGGTGCTCCATACGAGTAAGGTTATTATTCATAACCTGAGTGAGTTGTCCCAGTATGGTAATAAGTTGATCAGCACCAGTTGTATCTCCAGATCCACAATAATTATCTTGAGCAGGAGGGAAATCTCTACACGGAGTGCATGCATTGATACAGTTTCCATTCCTTCCACTAGGCTCCATTACTAAATAATGGCATAAACTAGATTCGTTTATGAATCAAAACACATAATTACAAACTTGTAAAATACCTAACATAAATTGAACTATTTATATATATAATCCATAATCATAAAAATGTATTCTTTGATGATGTATATACTCATAACCCTTCATAGTGGTTTGTAAAGAAAATGAGAATTATCCAAAGCATATCCCCCGGGAGTGTCGTAACCAAGAGTGCAGAAAGGACCGTTGTCGTGCACCAGTTCTCGTTCGAGTCTAGCTCAAATCGGTGTTTTCGGGTTTTATCCCTAGGTACATATGTTCCAAATACGCCTCTACCTGCTCGTATCCAGACAGGGATGTATTGCTCGGAAAACTCAAAAAATCTCTATAATACAAAATCTCTATGAAGTTATTCTATACTAATCCTCAAAGTCTATCTTCGGGTTATGTGCTCTAATCAGAGTTTATCTAAATCTAGCTTCCAAGGTTAGTATTAAACTGCCTTTGATACCAACTGTAACGCCCCGACCCCAGTTACCCGGATTCAGTGCATTATTGCGTAACATTGGAATGATCACAAAAGATCAAGTCTCGAAAGACCGATTAGTTTAGTATCCTTGGAAACACTAGATACATTCATAAATGTTACATTACATCATAAAGTGAAAGTATACTATAACAAAGTCCCCATAGTCCACACTCATAACCTCTTCTGACTATCCCTGCAGGTCATTCATGAAATACTTCTTCATATCTTGGAAAATATTAAAAGAGTGAAAGGGGTGAGCTTAGATGCTCAATAAGGATAAAAATATTTCGTAAGCTTTCATAAATAAACATTAACATTTAAAGAAATGTATAACTAAAACAAAAGCCTTTTTAAACTTGAACTTCACCATAATATGGAAAAAATAAAATTAAATAATGCCATATACTTACTCACATGGATATTCTACTAGTTGAATAATGACATGCAATATCAATAACCACTTTCATAATGATGGAATACATAATGCCTGACTATCATAACCACATTGCCAAGGCCTCATGCCAAGACTACAAATAAGACTTTTTCAAGGCCTCATTCCAAGACACTAGTTTGTCTCATTAGACCTACCGATGCATCGAGGAGCTATAGCAGGCTCCACCCGTCACTTATTATATCCAATGCATTCCTCATATGAACAGGTTTAAATATATTATAAACCATAACATAATCGTATCACATAAAACATGCATAAGGAAACATAAAATTTCCACATTTCAATCACAAGATATCAATACAATACATTGATATAATAAAAACTTTATCAAAACCATTTTTAATATGAAAATAAAAGAAAAGTAAAACATGGTATTTATTTTTCTAAAAAAAGTTATGGCTTATAGAGAAAACTGAAACTCAAATAATAGTCACGGCGGCGGAGAATTCGTTGTCGCCGAATTCGTAAAAAACATTCCTATTTCCTTTTAGTAAAAACACTTCGTATAAAAAGATTCCTTTTGAATAAAAATAAAAGTCAAAGGGGTTTATACACAGTATAAAGGAAATTTGTGTATAAAACCAAATAAGGCTCAATGAAAGGAGATTGAGACGATGTCCCTTACAATGATCATTTTTTTAAATAAAATAGATCTATTATGTGTATTCACTATATGTACACATAAAGAAAGTAAAAATACAAGATAGGACATGATAAAATCATTACATAATTTGAAAGTAGCAGATTAAACCAAAGAATGGAAATTGGGTTAAGAAGTTCACTTACATCGTGTCCGACTTGACTCGATCATTCTTTAATCTCATGAATAATAACTAGAGTTAATTTATATTTGCTTTAGAACCTTTTTAATTTTCATTAATCCTTTCATATCACTTATTACCATGTTACAAGAATTATGTAGTCATTTAATTTAATAACGGTCGTTTTGTCGATCTTTGGTACTTGAGTCAACAATAAAATTCTTATAATAACAAGTTGTTTATGTGGTAGAATATCCATTATCTCCAGAATTATATCCATGATGTAGATATCATATATATCTAGTATATACATTCATTTATAATATTACATAACATTTAGAGGTAAGAAATGAAATGCACTGCTCATGGAGACGGTAAGTCGTACGTACGCATGAACACTACTTTCATTCCTATTTCGTATTTAATGGAATGAAGTTATAATTATATAAAGGTATAATATAATTCCAGTATAATATAATGTATAATACCATTTACTCCATCCTTTATAAATCCCACATATGGCATTAACGATTCAAATCACTTTGAGGGGGCGGTAGTCCGCACTTCCTAAAATGAAATTATCGCGTTTACCAAAAATGGAAATTGTAATGGTATGACATAAATGTAAAATAAAGAATCATAAGAAAAACAAAAACATAATATATATCATATATAAAAATATTTTCATCATAATGGCAACCATTAGTGGTGTTAAAAAAAGATTGAACAATCATCGTTTCGTGAGGCAGAAATTTTCCAACCACAGAAACAGTATGTTCATTAACCATTAGACGAAGGTGTGTGTAAGTGTAAATCAAAAACATCTCATAAAAACATGAAATTATATTTAAGATACCTTTTTAGTTACAAAAAAAGGAATAAAAAGAGTTTAACGGGTTGGAGATGCAAAATAAAACGAAATAACACAAGAGAAGACTTTACCTTAAAATCGGGTAACTCTTTTTTGATTTGAGCCAATGGATTTCTTGGGAAGAATTATGCCCAAAGTGATGCTTCTAGGAGTAAGAGAGGGATATTGAGATAGTATTTGGGCAGAGTTTGGCTGAGAAAAAATTCTTTGAAGGTGTGAGTAATGTGGTAGTGGTGGGGGCCTTTTATAAGAGGAGAGGATGGGAACTCTTGGAAAGTCATGAAATGTTACTTTATTATATAATGAGTTTCGGATTTTAAAGGTCCCACACTTATATATTTCGAGGATAAGGTGATAAGGGTTCTAAATATACTCATCCAATAGGCTTTGAAAAAGTGTAATTCTTAGATTTTACATTATCCTTCCATTTTATTAAAATCGTTAATTAATGAGGTAATCACAGCATCATCATAGTGTCATAAATAATTTAATTTATTTAATGTATAAAAATTATAAACCAAATATCATGATGTATGAAATATTTTTAGCTTTCTAATTAATATTTATAGTAAAAAATATTACTTTTATAACACCATTTAATTTTTTTAGTAAAACAACTTATGTTTGTGACATTTTTATTTTAACATTAAATAAAAGTTATTTATGTCATTTCCCTACCAAAGTGGCTCCATGGGGTTCCCAAGTTGACCCATGGATTTTCTTGGTCAGCCATGACACATCCAATAGGGGTAGGACAAGTGTAAAGGTATTTTCACATTTTTATAATATAATTTTTACCTTAAATTTCACTAATTACCTTTAATCACGATTAATTAAACTTAAATGTTACTATTCACCAAAAAATTATTTTAATCCCCTTGAACCATATTTTACTTCCTAATAACAACCATGCATGTAGGAATTTTGAAAATCAAATCACAGAAGTGGTAATAATTCATTTAAATGAAATATCAGTTTTTTAACTACCACTTAGTGGTTTAACTATTCATCAAAAATTGAAGTTTTTCAGAACAATGCCAAAATTTCACCCTAATCTATAATTGATATTCCGAATTCAAAAATGTTGAATATTTTAAAAAACACCAAACATATAATTTGAATTAATTAATTTTATAATTAATTCCCGCTGTCCCAACAAATAGCGTGTTTTTAAGAAACAATATATATCAAAACATTGACAGTTGTTTATGTTCAATTTCAATGTGAAATTTATTCTAATGACCACCATTGGATAAAATGGTAAAAATATATTATAATTACACTCTAAAGACACTCAATAGTATAATTTACCACTATAAATTATTTTGAATAAAGAAGTTGTTTTTAAATATTATACACTATTCATAAAAAATTGGATGTTCTCAGAAAATTACAAAAATTTCAACTTAGGATAATTTTGATATTCCGAATACAAAAAAGAAGTCCATTTGGAAAGATAAAATTTATAAAATTTCAAAAATTAGGTATTACTATTCATAACGACTACTTTGATTGGTTGTGGTGTGTGTTAGAACTCGAAGTGGCGTACAACACACACTATTGTATTATTCAAAGAGAAGTGTACCGTGGAAGCTTGGGGTGTTACATAAAGGGTGGGATTCACTATAAAAATATCCATTTTATCAGTGCTAGAAATCTCATTTTTTAGTGATAAAAACACTGATTTGTTGAGGACTGATAATTTCTAAGACCGTTTATTAGTGCTAAAAATGCTCATAAGGGCCCCATTTATCGGTGCTATAACATCACTTATAAAGGATGATTTTATCAACATTATCTATAAAACTAAAAAAATATATCAGTTACAGTATCGTGTTTCTGCATTTACTAAACTCTACTATGACCTAGTAAATAAATAAAAAAATTAAAATAAAATTACATTAAAATAAATTAAAATTAAAAAATATATTACAAACATTTCAATACATTACAATTTCATTGATATATAAAACTTATTACAAACATTAAATATTCTATAAAAGTCAATAATTAAATTTAACCTCTCGAAAACTGAGTTTCCATGTATTCTACTATCCTTAGTACCCCATTCCAATATATCCTGATCACACTTCTAGTTTCCAAACACATCACCCCTAGCTGGAACAAAATAAGAGTATAACGTTAATAAAAAAAATATGTGTAATACGATAAATAAATAAATGAAAAATAAATACAATATAATAATTAATTAAAATAAATAATACTGAATAATAAATATTGATACAAAAATAAAATGTGTAACATAATACATAAATAAAACCTATTTCAATGTTATTAGACACTTGCAGAACATTTTCTCTATTGTGAGTATGTGACGTTCTTCCAACAATATCGGTGACAATGTGTTCCAGATTCACATGATATAAATTAATAAAAATTATCATTTATTTATTAATCATTATTGTGATTTATCAATAGATTATGAGTCTGTTTTCCCAATTCAGTGTATGTGATGTGTTTTTTGGAAAACATATCACTTTTAAATAAAAACACACACTATTGGTCATAACTGCCATGTCATTTATCCGAATGATGTGTGGTTAATTTCTATATGTAAATAAAACTCATGAATATTTTTTCTAAAGTATAATTATAGAATGAGTGTTTATTATTAGTTTTGACTACGTTATGTGTGTTTTGAACTAAAATGTTACTTATAAAGAAAACATGCATTTTTCGTCATAACATCCACCCCGTGTATCCGATTGGTATGTGGTTAATTTTCACATGTAAAAAATAAATCATGGGTAATTTTCATAAAGTATCAAGAAAATATGAGGGTATCTTCATGGTTTTGATAATGTGATTCATTTTTGGACCAAAATGTCACTGTTAATTGAAAACACAAAATCTTAGAGATATCAGTCATACCATGTGTTGAATTAATGTGTGGCTGATTCATAAACATAAAAAATTAATCACAGATCCAATTACTATAGTATCATCAAAATAATATAATTTTTTCTTGGTTTTGAGTACATGACACATGTTGTGAATTGAAATGTTACTTTTATACAGAAAACATGCACTTTGAGCCATACCATCAACACTTTGTGTTGAAGTGATGTACGGTTCATTCCAACATGTCACCAGTGAATCATAATAATAATTCAAAAGATTCCAGACAATATGAGTGTGTTTAATAGTTTAAAAAAATTGAAATTCATATTCAACTAAAAGTCACTTTTAAATTAAAACATGAACTTTTAGTCATAATGATCACATCATGTCTCATATTGACGTTTTGTTAATTATTACACATCATGAAATAATAAATAATCATTTTCTTAAAGTATAAGAAAAATATGAAAATATTTTCATAGTTTTTACTATGTGACATATATTTTTAACTAAAATGTCCAATTTAATTAGAAAACAAATGTTCAATCATAATAAACACATGATGTGTTAAATTGGAATGTGGTTAACTTCAACAAATAAAAAATGAATCATGAATTATTTTCGTAAAGTATTAAGACAATCTAATGTTGTTTTCTAATATTTGAGTATAGGAATTGTATTTTGACCTAAAATTTCAATCTTAAATTTAAATAGGTACTTTTATTATTATTGGAAACACTATGTATTTGATTGACATGTAATTTAATCCTTTATAAATAAATTGTATCATGGATAATTTACCGAAATTATCAAGAGAACAAGAGTTTGATTTATTGGTTTTGAGTATATAATGCATCTTGTAAACTAAAATGCTAATTTTATATTAAAAACATGCACATTGAGTCATACCAGATACACCATATTTCATATTACCATACATTTTATTCTAACACATCAAAAATGAATAATGGAATTTTTTTTCTAAAAGATCATAAAAATATGAATGTGTTTACTTGGTTTTAACTATATGACACATGTTTTGCACTAAAATATCACCTTAAAATAAAAATATTCAAATTCATTCATAACCACCACACCATGTTCAATATTTAATGTTATTAAATTTAAAACATTAAAAATTATTCATTTATTATTATCATAACATATCAACAAAATTTGATGTAATTAAATTAGTTTTGAGTAGGTGGCCCACATTTTGGACTAAAATGTCACTTTTAAACAAAAACATCCACATTGAGCCATATCAGACACAACATGTGGCATATTGACATGTGTTTGATTCCTATTCATCAAAAATGAATCACAGATCATTTATATAGAGTATAAAAAATATATAATCATTGTTGATTGGTTTTGAGTATATAAATCACATTGTGAACTAAAATGTTACATTGAGGGGAATGGATAACCTCAAACAGCTTTTGAATATTTTGTAGGGAGTAGGTAGAAATTTATACAAGTACACCCAAAGGGAGTAGAAAAAAGCGTATACAAGTAATATTTACATAGAAAAATCCCCTACAATAGTAAATTAAATAAATTTCTGTTCAATTGATAAATCACAAAATTGTCTCACTAGTATGTTATTAAAAGGTCTTGGGCCCAAAATTGAATTAATTGAATCACTAATGAAGATAAAGAAATCAAATAATGAATAAAATGATTTATAATGATAACATTAAATAGTACCTGAGTGCATCACCCTTACTAAAAACTTCATCAAGAATGGATTATCAATAATAATTTTATTCCTAGGAAGGGAACAAAAGGCCTAAATTTGGAGTTCAAGGACATATTTTAATTATATATTACTTTTCTCTTCAGAATCCTACCTCATGTCAACTCTATTAGATTGGAATTAATCATTTTTGTTCTTCACTCTTAGATCACAAATAATATCATCAATATAAAAAACAAATACAGAATGCGATGCAATCTATATTCCTTATATTGATGATTGCTTTAGTAATCCAAGATTCAAGAACATAAATAATGAATTCTAGACTAATATAGTTGATGTGAAGTGGGTTTCTAAACTGGAAAGTATTTTATCATTAAAACACAACTCATATTGGTGTGGAATATATTCCTACATTTCACCAATTAATCAATGTTCATAGTCTTAATAATTAACTTGATTGTGAGTTTATTTTATTTGGTTTAACCATCTGATTCATGTATTTAAATACTATAATATACTAATTATTTTATTTAATCATTTTGAGCACACTACATATTAAATTTGTAATAACCCCAACCATGGTAGCCTAGAGAACAAGATTTCTTTATTACAGTGGCATAATATACAAGGAATAACAGAGTAATGGAGTCGATAGTTTATAAATCTTGATAAACTATATACAAACTTAAATCATTCATTACGTTTAAAAATAAAATTACAATATAATTTTTCATCAAGGATACAATTATTCCCTCTGGAATATCATTTCATAACAATCATAATACACTTCATGGATTCCTAGGAAAGTAAATAATAATAATTATGAGCTCAAATGATCAGTAAGAGTTATGAAAAGTGAAAGATATCATGAATAAATAAATAAAAATCAATATAGAATTATAAATAACAAAACACACATTACATTTAATGAATATATTGGATATCATAGGTAAATAAGACATAATTATTTTTTCAAGGTAAATAATTGAACACACATTCTATTTAATCTATAATATGATAATGAAATGAATCTAAAGATAATATCATTTTCAAAATATAATTTATAATGATAATAACTAAATTTTAAATGAATAAAATTATTAATTATTGGATTTCATGATCTTGGACATCATGATACCTCTACCATCAAAATCATTCCCAATAAGGTTTAAAAATACATATAGAAACCAATTTATTTTGTCCAAATGATTTTTCTCATTAGACTTATTGATGCATAAAGGGGCTATATAATTATGGTCTCCACCTATAACTATATGTCCAAATCATTCCTCAAATGTCAAATAAAAAATTTAGTTCATGAATAATATTCCATAAAATGTATTCTATTTTGACATACAATGTTTCCCTGTCATCAAGTATCCATATTGAGTAAAGGATGCTCATTTATCAATATTTCCTCAGTTAATAAAATAATGTAACATACCAAGTAAGTAATGAATAATAGATATTTTTATCTATGTCTATTAATGATTAATATAGTGTTATAGAGGCTTAAAATGAAAATAAATACAATCTTATGCATGGAATACACTAATATTCTTAAAAGATTGTTTTACTGCCTTTTGATGGAAAACCATTTTTGAATCTATATTTTGACAATTTTATAAACTATGTTTGTCAAAATAAACTTATCCTTTATGATTGGGACATCAAAATTTACCTTGTGTGAATTTTTGGTATTTTTCTGACAATGTTCATTTTTTAATGAATAGTGAAAAATACTGCATTTTACATCAAAATTGCTTTTTAATCTAATTTATTTATATGATTAGATTATGTTTTGAATTGGTTTTGAAGTGAAATTAGAATATATTTTTAACATTTTATCCAATGGTGGTCATTGGAATCAATTTCACTTTGAAATTAGACTTAAACTGGTGTCAATCTTTTGATACTTATTGTTTTGTAAAAACACGCTATTTGCTCTGGCAGCGGGAATTAATTACTAAATTAATTAATTTGACTTATATGTATTGAATTTTGTAAAATAGACTTCATTTTTGAATTCGGAATATCAAATATAGCTTAGGGTAAATTTTTGGTAATTTTCTGAAAAACTTCAATTTTTGATGAATAGTGAAACCACTAAGTGGTATTCAAGCAAACTGATTTTTCAGATAAATGAAAGTTTACCACTAATGTGTATTGAATTTTTAAATTCCGACATACATGGTTTTCATTAAGAAGTAAAATGTGGTTCAATGGGATAAAAATAATTTTTTGGTGAATAGTAACTTATTAAGTTTTTAATCGCGATTAGTGGTAATTAGGGTAGTTTAAGGTATAAATAATGCTTTAATAATATGAAATGACCTAGAAACATGTCCCAACCTTATTGGTTGTGTCATGGCCGACCAAGAAAAGCCATGGGTCAACTTGGAGACCCCATAGATCCACTTTGGTTGGAAAATGACATAAAGTACTTTTTATTTAATGGAAAAGTAAAATTGACACAAACATGATATGTTTTACTAAAACAATTTTTAAGTAGGGTTATACAAGTCATATTTTTGATTATAAATATTCATTGGAAAGCTAAAAAGATTTCCTACATCATAGTAATTTTTTTAATAATTTTTAGACATTAAATAAATTAAATTATTTATGACATCATAATGATGAAGTGATGACATAATTATTTAACGATTAAAATAAAATGGAACTATAATGTAATATCTATGAACTACACATGTCAAAAACTTATTGGATGGGTGGATTTCGAACCCTTATCAAATTTTCCAAGACATATATCAATGTGGCAACTTTTAAAACCGAAACACATTTTCAAATAAAGTAATAATTCTTTACTTTCCAAAAGTGCCCCTCCTCTCCTCTTATAAAAGGCCCCCACCTCTACCTCATTTCACACACTCCTCAAGCCTTTGGCTCGGCCAACCCCTGCCCATTTGCTCTCTCCACATCCCTCTCCTCATCTTAGAGGATTCCCTTTGGGAAGAATCCTTTCAAAGGAAGCCTTTAGGCTCAAATCAAAAGGAGTTACACTTTTGATGGTAATTCATTCTCTCATGTTCATTTGTTTTATTTTGCTTCTCCAACCCCCTAAACTCTTTTTATTTACTTAATTTGTAACAAAACCAGTATATTCAATATACTAGGATGTTGTTATAATATTTATTTGAGATACACTCTCACACAACTACATCAAATGGTTAAAGAACATACGGTTTCCGTGGATGGCGAAATTCTGCCTCCCGAAACGATGATTGTTCAATACTCATTTAACACCTTCAAAGGTGGCCATTATGATGTCAATATTTTTATATATGATATATAATATGTTTATGTTTTCCTTAAGCTCTGTTTTTTTTATTTTGGGAATACCTATATGGTTTCCCTTATGGGTAAACACGATATCTTCATTTTAGGAAGTGCGGACTACCGCCCCCTCAAAGTGATTTGATTAGTTAAATACCATATGTGGGACATATAAAGGATGGAACTATGATATTATATATGATATTATACTGGAATTATAATATACCTTTATATCATTATGATTCCATTTTATAAAATACGAAATAGAAATGAAAGTAGCGTTCATGTGTACGTACGGCTTACCGTCTCCATGAACGGTGAATTTCATTTCTTACCTCTAAATGATTATGTAATATTATAAATGCATGTATGTACTGGATATATATGACAAATAGGATATCTACATCATGAATACCATTCTGGATATAATGAACCTTTGACCAAATTAACAACATGTAAGTGTAAGAAGTCTATTTTTGACTTAAGAACCAAATACCGACAAAATGAACATTATTAACTTAAATGATTACATGATGTTCATAACATGGTATAAAAGGAATAATGAACTTGAAAAAGATTCATAAGAAATTAGAGATTAACTCATGTTTATTATTCAGGAGATTAAAGAACGGTCGGGTCAAGTCGGATACGAGGTATGGGACTTCGTCTCAATCTCCTTTCACTGAGGCATATTTTATTTTATACACAACTTTCTTTTATACGGTGTATAAACCCCTTTGACTTTTACGTTTATTCAAAAGGAATATTTTTCATACGAAGCATTTACTAAATGACAAAAGGGAATGTTTTTGTCGTACGTATGCGGCGACAACGACTTCTCCGCCGTCATGACCGTTATTTGAGTTTTGGCTTCCTCTACAAGCCATACCTTCTTTTTAATAGAAAAATAAATACCATGTTTTACATTTATTTTATATTAGTATTGCAAATGGTTTTCATAATTTTTTTATATCAATGTGTTGTATTGATATCTCGTGATTGAAATGTGGAAATTTTATGTTTCATTTATGCATGTTTTATGTGATATGATTATGTTATGGTTCTTGGGCATTATTATGAAGACGGGTGGTTCCGTGATAAACTAAGGGCGGGTGAGCCCGTTATAGCTCTCTAATGCATTGGGTAACGCGAAGGAGTGAAACATTAAGGTTTCTCCGAAGAGATTTTAGGGAATATACTGTGATGGGTATTCCAAACGTAACCAAGAGGGATACTCCCTACGTAAGAATGTTATGAATGCCTCAAGTTACCTTTATGTCTTATGATTTCTATGATTTATTCATGATTTGATGAGCTATGTTAAAGTGATTATGTTTTATGGGTAAATTATGATTTCACCCTTATGTATGTATGTACCCATGTTTCCTTTCCCTGTTTTTATAACCCATACTGAGTTTTATGCTCATCCCAAGTTTTTGAAATGTTTTTCACAGGTCAAGGGAAAGGTACATGATAAGATGATAGAGTCAAGGATGTGTCAAGAAATAATCCATGTTTTATTATAAATGTGTTTCCATTGATGGGAATGAAGAATACTATCTTTATGTAACCACTTTGTTTACATGTGGAATGTAATGCAAGTCTTATGATCTAATTCTCTAAAACTCTAAACCCGAAAAGATCCTCAATGTGTAATCTTGTCATAACTCAAGATTAAGTAAGGTTTAAGGCTGGGGCCTTATAGTTGGTATCAGAGGTCGGTTTAGATAACTTTAGGAGTTAGAATTCTATTAAATGATTATCCAAAAATATTTTTTTTCGAAAAGATATAGCATTTAAAGATTACCATGTTGCTTCATCTAAGACATGTTTTTTCAGAATGGTTTTTCGAAGAGGAAACAAAGAAGCTTTTTTGGGAAGGCATGCTGAGGGAAATGACCTTCCAAATCAGAATACTGAGATGGTCAGAATCAGAATTGAGCAGTTTACTTCAGTGATGGCTCAGTTGAATCAGGTGATAAGTTTGTGGTTGTTTTCATCGATGATATTTTGGTGTTTTCTAAAAGTAAAGAGGATCATGAAAAACATTTAAGGGTTATCTTGCAAACTTTAAAAGAAAAGAAACTATATGGGAAATTCAGAAAGTGTGAGTTTTGGTTGCAACAAATTTCTTTCCTTGGTCACATTGTTTCTAATGATGGTATAACTGTTGATCCTGCAAAAACAAAAGTTGTGGAAGAATGGCCAAGACCCAAAAATGTAACCGAGATTCGTAGCTTCCTTGGTTTGGCGGGCTATTACCGAAGGTTTGTTATAAATTTTTCATGGTTATCTAGTCCAATGACTAAGCTAACTCGGAAGGGTGTTAAGTTTATCTAGACAAAATAATGTGATGATTGTTTTCAGGAATTGAAAAGAAGATTGGTGAATGCTCCAGTTTTGGCACTACCTTCCAGGAATGGTGAGTTTGTTATATACAATTATGCTTCATTGAAAGGACTTGGCTGCGTCCTAATGAAGAATGATCAGGTAATTGATTATGCTTCACGACAGTTGAAAACTCATGAGGTAAATTACCCTACACATGATTTGGAATTAGCTGCTGTTGTTTTTGCTTTAAAAACTTGGAGGCATCATTTGTATGGAGTAAAGTGTGAAATATATACTGATCACAAAAGTCTAAAGTATATATTCACTCAGAAAGAGTTAAACATGAGACAGAGGAGATGGCTAGAATTAATCAAGGATTATGATTGTACAATTCATTACCATCCGGGAAAAGCAAACAAAGTGGCTGATGCTTTGAGTCGAAAAAGTAATTCTTCATTAACAATGTTGCGTTTGGAACGTGATCCTTTGGTTAAGGATTTGATGAAATTTGGCATAGAATTTGTTGGTGCAGGAAGTCCTTCTGTTTTTCTTCAGGTATTAGTGAGATCTTCTCTATCAGATAGAATCAAGCAAGCACAGAAGCTAGACAGTGAGTTGCAGAAAAAGGTAGAGCTGGTTCAGAAAGGTAAGTTGCATGAATTCAACATTGATAGTGATTGCGTTTTGAGATTTGGGAAGAGATTGTGTGTGCCTTGTGATTCACAGTTGAAGAGAGAGTGGTTATGTGTAGCTCATAGTTCTCCGTTTTCAGTTCATCCGGGCAGTACTAAGATGTATAGAGATCTGCAGGAGTATTACTGGTGGGATGGAATGAAAATAGATATTGCTGATTTTAGTGTGAAGTGTTTGACTTGTCAGCAGGTTAAAGAAGAGCGGCAGTTACCGAAAGGGATGCTTCAGCCTTTACCAGTGCCAGAGTGGAAATGGGAGAATATATCCATGGACTTTGTTGTTGGATTACCGAAGACATCTCGAGGTAATAATGCAATCTGGGTTATTGTTGATCGCTTGACCAAATCTGCTCATTTCCTTGCTATACGAGATACTTTCACTCTTGATCAACTTTCCTGTTTGTATCTTAAAGATATAGTCAGGTTACATGGAGTTCCTCTCTCTATTGTATCAGATCGTGATCCCAGGTTTACTTCTAACTTTTGGAAAGGCCTTCAGAAGTCGTTGGGTACTGAATTAAATTTTAGTACAGCTTTTCATCCTCAATCAGATGGGCAGTCAGAACGAACAATTCAGACATTGGAGGATATGCTACAAGCTTGTTCTATGGATTATCAGGGAAGTTGGGACCAACATCTTTCTTTGGTTGAGTTTTCATATAATAACAGTTTTCATTCCAGTATACAGATGGCACCATTTCAGGCGTTATATGGGAAGCGGTGTCGAACTCCAGCTTTCTGGGATGAAGTGGGTGAAAGGAAGTTGATGGGACCAGAATTGGTAGAAGAGATGGCAGAAAAAGTTCAGCTGATTCAGAAACACATGAGAACAGCTCAGAGCAGGCAGAAGATTTATGCGGATAACCGGAGGAAGGATCTATCTTTCGAGGTAGGTGATCATGTTTTTCTCAAGGTTTCTCCTTGGAAAAGTGTGATGAGATTTGGTAAGAAAGGAAAGTTGAGTCCAAGGTTTATTGGACCATACGAAATTCTGGAGAGAGTTGGATCAGTTGCATACCGAGTGGCTTTACCTCCGAGTTTATCTCAGGTACACAATGTTTTTCACGTTTCGATGTTGAGAAAGTATATGCCAGATCCATCTCATGTTTTGAGTCCAGAGGTAGTTCAGCTGGAAGAGAACCTATCTTATGAGGAACAAGTGGTACAGATTCTTGACCACAGGGAGCAAGTGTTACGGAATAAGGTGATTCATCAGGTAAAGGTTTTTTGGAAAAACCACATGATTGAAGAGGCAACATGGGAATCTGAAAATGCAATGAGGGATAAGTACCCCCATTTATTCGATAAGTAAATAAATTGCGGGGACACAATTTTATAAATAGGGGAAGGATGTAACATCCCAAGTAAGTAATGATTAATAGATATTTTTATCTATGTCTATTAATGATTAAGATAGTGTTATAGAGGCTTAAAATGAAAATAAATACAATCTTATGCATGGAATACACTAATATTCTTAAAAGATTGTTTTACTGCCTTTTGATGGCAAACCATTTTTTAATCTATATTTTGACAATTTTATAAACTATGTTTGTCAAAATAAACTTATCCTTTATGATTGGGACATCAAAATTTACCTTGTGTGATTTTTTGGTATTTTTCTGACAATGTTCATTTTTTAATAAATAGTGAAAAATACTGCATTTTACATCAAAACTACTTTTTAATCTAATTTATTTATATGATTAGATTATGTTTTTAATTGGTTTTGATGTGAAATTAGAATATATTTTTACCATTTTATCCAATGGTGGTCATTGGAATCAATTTCACTTTGAAATTAGACTTAAACTGGTGTCAATCTTTTGATACTTATTGTTTTGTAAAAACACGCTATTTGCTCTGGCAGTGGGAATTAATTATTAAATTAATTAATTTGACTTATATTTATTGAATTTTGTAAAAGAGACTTCATTTTTGAATTCGGAATATCAAATATAGCTTAGGGTGAATTTTTGGTAATTTTCTGAAAAACTTCAATTTTTGATGAATAGTGAAACCACTAAGTGGTAATCAATCAAACTGATTTTTCAGATAAATGAAAGTTTACCACTAATGTGTATTGAATTTTGAAAATCATACATACATGGTTTTCATTAAGAAGTAAAATGTGGTTCAATGGGATAAAAATATTTTTTTGGTGAATAGTAACTTATTAAGTTTTTAATCGCGATTAGTGGTAATTAGGGTAGTTTAAGGTATAAATAATGCTTTAATAATATGAAATGACCTAGACACATGTCCCAACCTTATTGGTTGTGACATGGACGACCAAGAAAAGCTATGGGTCAACTTGGAGACCCCATATATCCACTTTGGTTGGAAAATGACATAAAGTACTTTTTATTTAATGGAAAAGTAAAATTGACACAAACATGATATGTTTTACTAAAACAATTTGTAAGTAGGGTTATACAAGTCATATTTTTGATTATAAATATTCATTGGAAAGAGAAAAAGATTTCCTACATCATACTAATTTTTTTATAATTTTTAGACATTAAATAAATTAAATTATTGATGACATCATAATGATGCAGTGATGACATCATTATTTAACGATTAAAATAAAATGGAACTATAATGTAATATCTATGAACTACACATGTAAAAAACTTATTGGATGGGTGTATTTCGAACCCTTGTCACCTTAACTACGACATATATCAATGTGGGACCTTTTAAAACCGAAACACATTTTCAAATAATGTAATAATTCTTTACTTTCCAAAAGTGCCCCTCCTCTCCTCTTATAAAAGGCCCCCACCTCTACCTCATTTCACACACTCCTCAAGCCTTTGGCTCGGCCATCCCCTGCCCATCTGCTCTCTCCACATCACTCTCCTAATCCTAGAGGATTCCCTTTGGGAAGAATCCTTTCAATGGAAGCCTTTAGGCTCAAATCAAAAGGAGTTACACTTTTGAAGGTAATTCATTATCTCATGTTCATTTGTTTTATTTTGCTTCTCCAACCCCCTAAACTCTTTTTATTTACTTCCTTTGTAACAACACCAGTATCTTCAATATAATAGGATGTTGTTATAAGATTTATTTGAGCTACACTCTCACACAACTACATCAAATGGTTAAAGAACATACGGTTTCCGTGGATGGTGAAATTCTGCCTCCCGAAACGATGATTGTTCAACACTCATTTAACACCTTCAAAGGTGGCCCTTATGATGTCACTATTTTTATATATGATATATAATATGTTTATTTTTTCCTTAAGATCTGTTTTTTTCATTTTGGTCATACCTATATGGTTTCCATTATTGGTAAACACGATATCTTCATTTTAGGAAGTGCGGACTACCACCCCCTCAAAGTGATTTGATTCATTAAATACCATATGTGGGACATATAAAGGATGGAACTATGATATTATATATTATATTATACTGGAATTATAATATACCTTTATATCATTATGATTCCATTCTATAAAATACGAAATAGAAATGAAAGTAGCGTTCATGCGTACGTACGGCTTACCGTCTCCATGAACGGTGCATTTCATTTCTTACCTCTAAATGATTATGTAATATTTTAAATGCATGTATGTACTGGATATATATGACAAATATGATATCTACATCATGAATACCATTCTGGATATAATGAACCTTTGACCAAATTAACAACACGTAAGTGTAAGAAGTCTATTTTTGACTTAAGAACCAAATACCGACAAAATGAACATTATTAACTTAAATGATTACATGATGTTCATAACATGGTATAAAAGGAATAATGAACTTGAAAAAGATTCATAAGAAAGTAGAGATTAACTCAAGTTTATTATTCAGGAGATTAAAGAACGGTCGGGTCAAGTCGGATACGAGGTATGGGACTTCGTCTCAATCTCCATTCATTGAGGCATATTTTATTTTATACACAACCTTCTTTTATACGGTGTATAAACCCCTTTGACTTTTATGTTTATTCAAAAGGAATCTTTTTTATACGAAGCGTTTACTAAATGACAAAAGGGAATGTTTTTTTTGTACGTATGCGGCGACAACGACTTCTCCGCCGTCATGACCGTTATTTGAGTTTCGACTTCCTCTACAAGCCATGCCTTCTTTTTAAAAGAAAAATAAATACCATGTTTTACTTTTCTTTTATTTTAGTATTGCAAATGGTTTTCATAATGTTTTTATATCAATGTGTTGTATTGATATCTCGTGATTGAAATGTGGAAATTTTATGTTTCCTTTATGCATGTTTTATGTGATATTATTATGTTATGGTAACGCGAAGGAGTGAAACGTTAAGGTTTCTCCGAAGAGATTTTAGGGAATATACTGTGATGGGTATTCCAAACGTAACCAAGAGGGTTACTCCCTACGTAAGAATGTTATGAATGCCTGAAGTTACCTTTATGTCTTATGATTTCTATGATTTATTCATGATTTGACGAGCTATGTTAAAGTGATTATGTTTTATGGGTAAAGTATGATTTCACTCTTATGTATGTATGTACCCATGTTTCCTTTCCATGTTTTTATAACCCATACTGAGTTTTATGCTCATCCCAAGTTTTTGAAATGTTTTTCACAGGTCAAGGGAAAGGTACATGATAAGATGATAGAGTCAAGGATGTGTCAAGAAATAATCCATGTTTTATTTTAAATGTGTTTCCATTGATGGGAATGAAGAATACTATCTTTATGTAACCACTTTGTTTATATGTGGAATGTAATGCAAGTTTTATGATCTAATTCTCTAAAACTCTAAACCCGAAAAGATCCTCAATGTGCAATCTTGTAATAACTCAAGATTAAGTAAGGTTTAAGGCTGGGGCCTTATAAATAACATATAAAGTTAACATTGTATGTAAAAATTGAATTCATTTTAGGAAATAATAATATATATAATAAAAGAATATTTAAATTTAAGATAAATTGAATGTTAAATGAAAAATTATTACCATAAAGTTATTGCTTTAGGAGAAATTTAACAATCACAAAAAAAGTGAGATTAAACAATAACTTTTACCACTTGGTAATTTTCAAGGTGAAACCGTATGAATGCAATAATTCAAATTTCAATGTATAATACCATTAATTTTAATTGATTAATGATATTAAATATATAATGTTATGTATATACAAAATATAAGATAAATTAGGTTCATATTATTACAATATGTCTCAGTGAAGGGAAATTGAGAAAAAATCCCTTACCTCTTTTGTAATATTTTGAATCATAATCCCCAATAAATAATAAATTAATATGAAACATTAAATATCATTTAAATAATTATATCCATGTTATAAAATATAAATATGGAATTAAATCCATCAAAAAATAGCAGGTGGGGAATATTTCATAAGTCTCCTAGAAATAAAAGAGTCTATAAATCTCTTACTTTGAGTTTGAATTATCACCTACGTTATTTATATTCTTGAATAATAAAATTAGGTTAAATATTAAAATTATCAAGAAACGTTTACATGTTTATTATTATTTTTATTTCACATATAAACATGATATATATAATCACATAATAAATTAGGTTTACATTAGGTGCTTTAATAATATTTGACTTATGTGTTAAAAATGACCTCAGTGGTTTGAATATGGGTTTAAGATGTCATTATTTCAAAATAAGTAGATTAATTATCATTAAATAATTATTAAATTTAGATATCAATTATAATTTTAATATTAATAATGAAATATGGTTTTGAGAAATGATGTATTTTATGATCATTGAGATGGTAGGATGTATTTACCCATGAGTAACATTTCTGTTTTTCAATGATCACTATGGAAAGAAGGTATATAATATTTAATATTTAAATAATGATCATAATATCACAAATACCATAATTTTTCTTTAAATATGATTATATATATATCATACCTGTGTTGTTTTGAGGAAAACGGGGTCACATCACTTCATGAAGGTTGTAGTACACACGTATACGAACAACGTTATCATCTTTCATTGAGTGAAAAGGTAAGAAATAAAAAGATATATTATATTTTTATAATTATAAATATTTTATAAATATTATAATTATTTCATTTATATCATATATATTCATTAAAATTATCCTTATTACCATCCATGAAAATTGTTATTGAAAATAAAAACACATCACTTCGTGAGACGGTAGTCCACCATACAGACAAGCAATGATATTTTAACCACTATGGAATGGAACGTAGAAAAGTTATGTATGGTAAAATTTATATAATGATATAATTATTCTATTAATATAATATATAAACTTTATATCCATAATCATACCCAAATATGAGAGGTTTTGATGGAAAATGTGTCACATCATTTCGCGAGTTGGTAATCTATCACACACATGAGTGACGTTATCATTTCTCATTTGAGGGATGCGTTGATGGATATAAGACATTAAATTACCATAATAAAAAATTAATATATTTGTGATATTGGTGATATTATAAAATAAAAAATTAAGAATAATTGAAGGACGTTTCAGAAGAAATTAATCAAAAACACATAGTTAGGAATTTTACCTCTTCTTAGACCACATATTTTGGATTTTTCCTAACGTATTCATAGAAATGATTTATAAAAAAAGGATTTTTAAATTAGGTTATGGAAGTCTGGAAGTGAATTGAGAATGTATTTTATGAACCAAAAGGGTTTATGGTGTGAAAATGAGACATGAAGGGGAGACATTTTATATGTGAGGTGAGTTTCACACTTGTAATTATTGAAAAGAAAATGGTATGCGAACATTTTTGACATTCCAAAAGAGATAAAATTGGATTATTATAGATAATAATATAATATAATGTCACAATATGGCCATAAAATATATATTAAAAAAATTGGTTCATTTTAACACTTATCTGTCTAGTTTAAGCTTCCAGTAAACAAATTTTTACCTTAACCATGATAATTAATTTTTACTATTTTCACTAATAATTTTGGGAAAAAAATTATATTCAAATTATTATATAATATAAATTATTTTGATTAAAAATATAGAACCTATTTTTTCAAATTAAAATCACATAATTAGTAAAATATAATTTAAAATTAATCATATAGATGAGAAAATAATGTGAAATTTTAAATAGAACATATTCAATAGTTTACAATGATTTTATATCAATATTCAATATGGAATTGAATCAGATGACCAAAATTTTATTAAAAAGTATATAATTTGTATAATCATATATTAAATTTAATTTAAAATATACTTTAACTTTAAAAATAATTTAAAAAAATTATTATTTTTAAATAAAAATCTATATTTTCTTCTATTAATAAATAAATGCAACCTTTCAAAAATTTCCCAAAATAAAAACTAAGATAATTTTGTTATTATAATTTAAAATTTTAATATTTGTTTTTCAAATAAATCTTCTAAAATTTTAATAAATTAATTTTATCATAAGTTCGTATGAAGAGAAAATACTGTTTTCTTTAAAAAATATATTTTCAAAAAACATTTCTTTTTATTTCAAACAATTATAATTTATTTATAATAAATATAAAACCATGATATTTATAATTTGTTACTAAATATTAATACCATCGTTTTTAATAGTTATGTTATAACAGTATACTATATTATGTTTTATTTTTTACTTGGGGTTGAGTGTTATGCATGCTATCAAAGAGATTAAATTTTAAGAAATATATTGTTTGGTTTGTTAAAGATTGGTGTTTTATATCATATACTCTATTGAAAAAAAAAATTATCTTAAAATTAAGGGGTCTAAAATTCATCCAACCATAAATAAACTATATACTCAAAATTTAAACATGATCTCGATAACCAAGGGTTTGAAATTTGAAACTACAATAATTGAAAAACACACATCGTAAAAGGGAGAATAAAACTTCTTAATGAAGAGAGAAAATCAATTATTATGGCCTTATAGAAAAACATATAACTAGGTTAAAATTTTGGATTTCATTTACAGTAATTGATGATATATACATAAATTAAAATATTTATTATTTTTATAGATGTAGAATAGTCATTGATAATAAGAATGTGAATGATCAATGGAGAGTTAATGTCCTAGAAACCATAAATAAGGGATTATTTGAAAGACTATTTGATTCATCATATATTTATGTGACAAGATTTTTATCAAGATCAATTTTCTTATATTTGCGTAATTAATTTTTTATAAATGAATATAATGAAATATACATAAATGATATCTTTATATTTCCTAAAAAAATTCATCATTTGGTTTTACTTCAATCAATTTCCAATTCAACACTTACTCCAAGGAATGAATATCGAAAAATGAATTCTTTTTCCAAAAGTAATAAAATTACATTTTAATTGATCTTATGATCCCTAAAAGAGTGAAAAGTATTTTTATCTGTCTATAACTATTTTCCAAAACCATTATAGTGATCACACATTATAAAATATAAAACATTATTCTACAAAACTCAAAATTAACATCATTGTCTCATCATTAAAATTATTTTGTTAAATTTGTTTAATAAAAAACTGCGAAATATTAATAAGTAAATCACATAGTTCAGTGGTAGGTGTGAAACCCTTATAGTTCTTCAGTTGTGGTTTCAAGCCCTTCATCCTTCACCAGATGCAGTGGGGCGTCATTTTTTCAAAACTATATTAATATAATTACTACAACATTCCCAAATTGTGATGACCCATAATTAATTCAACATCATGATTTGACAATCCCAGAAGTTTACCAATATCTTTAAACATATTCCAATATATTGTAAGTTAATTCATCCTTAAATAACTCTTTTACTAAAACATATACCAATTAAATGGGTTTTAGTTCCATAAATATTTCCCAAAATATCCATGAAATTTGAAAATTCTCATCACATATAACCCTAAAATGGTTGTTTAAGACTTTTAAGTTATGATCATACTTAAAATCATAATCCCAAGATGGAATCCATAACTCTTAATATAATGAATACACATATACTTATAAAATTTAACACAATTCTTTGATGTTTTAGGATTAATGTAATAGGGAATTGGCCCAGATAAGGCCTAGGTTCCCTATATTTTAGTAAACAATTTTAAAATGGGTCCGTAAAATGTAATTTATTTCCATCCATTATAATCTCTATTTTTCATGGTAATTTATTGATTTATAAACTTATTTTCCACAAATAAAACATTTCACTATTTTATGGAGAGTCTTTAATTGGTGTCACCTTCCATGTTTCTGAAATAAATGATATTTTGACTTATTTTCTCTATGGTGTCCACTACTTCTTAGAAAACCCCATACATCTATTTTTTGGTGAGTATGGGAGTTGGTTATGATAAAGGTTATTAATTAAAATTTTGGATAACTTATTAGGTGTAATCATTGTATATTTAACTTCTTACATCATCCAATTTAGTTTCACAAAGTCATTTTCCTTAATGTTTAGTGTAAAGAAGATTATTTCAGGTTCCAGGTATAGTGTGAGTAACAATAATCATAGATAAAAATCCATATTATAATTTATATGATGTCTAAATGAGTCAAATTTATTTTTAGTATAAAGAACCTTAGGTTTAAACAAGGGCATTAATTATCATCATCTATTCAAATCCTTTATTTTGGATTGTAAATAAAATATGAATTACCCCAACCATATCTCATGGGAGTGTCAAAATAGGTGCAAAGTAAGGGCCATTATTGGGAACCTTGTAAAGATCAGTTCAATACAAATGTATACTTTTCATAGTTATTACCCCTAGGTACGAATATGGCATAACCAAATCCACATTTAGTATCCATATGTGGATGTACATCATGAAAAAACCACAAAATATCTTCCTTACCAAAACATTATGATATCCTACTACACTTGTCCTCAATGTTTACCATAATGTTATTTAACCTAGTAATATTTTGGTAAATATAGTTCCCGTGGTTTATACTAAACATAAAATTCAAAAAATTATAGACACCCTAACCCTATTATTCCTAAGCTAGTTTTTAATATATTACATTCGCATAAGATATTAGGAATGGAATCCCAAAAAGAAAATTATTTTAGTTGTCATGGTATACTAGATATATACTTGATTGTTTTATTCAATTTCAAAACAAAAATTAGAACATAATTTTTTTTAGAATAACAGTATTCCATCTAGAATATCCTCACATAATAATCATAGAACACTTCATGGGTTGATGGTAAAGGAAAAAAATAAGGGTGAACTCAAATGCTCAGTAGGGGTTAAGTTCAGAAGAATTTATTTTTAATCAATAAAGAATAATAAATATTGTATGGTAAATAAGTGAACACAGATTCCATTAAATCAATAACATGACTATCTTATTTAGATGAGGCATAATTAATATGGAAATGTAAATAAATAAAATAACTTTCCATTAAATCTGTAATTTGATAATTAAATGCATTTAGAAATATTATAATTGTGAAAATCTCACAGATAATTATTATAATTGAATTATCAATTAAAAAAAATTTAATTAATCAATATCATGATACCTCTAACATAAATACATTTCTAAAGATGGTTCAAAAATAAATTTTCAAACCTATATAATTTTGCTAACTTATTTGTCTCATTAGACCAACTAATGCATTGAGAGGATATATAATACCAAGACCCCCCATCAACTATTTGTCCCAAGAATTCATGATATATAAAATTATAAGGAATCAGACTTAAAACATATGTAATATTGAATTAGGAAAATAATTCACATTTAGTATCTTTTCTAGTTTAAATTTTTAGAGAATTAGGACATAACATTTACACCTAAAAATATAACAAAGTAGACACTTCTACTCAGTTTCCATTTATTTCATAAAACAAGAACTCTTGAAAAAAAGTGTCATGTCTAGTTCTATGTGTAAGACAAAATGACTTTTCATTGATCTCATTCTTAACCCTATTCCACATTATGTCCAATGAAAAAAATTTCAAAAACTTGGGATTAGCATAAAAATCTCAGTAAGGGATACACAATGAAGGAAAACTATTAGTTCTTAAAAATAATAAGTAAACCATGAATACTTTAAATTAAGTAACACTTTTCACCTTTATGAAGTAGTAAATAATCTTCACTTAAAAAAAGATCACTACTTCCCCATTTGTAACCAAAATATTACCTTAAAACCTACATAAAGAACACATAACATCTAATGGTATTGTGGGACATTAACATACTTAAATGGAATAACCATAAGTTCAACTTCCACACATATAACTAAATTGAATAGCCATATTGCTGACCTCCATACCCATTTCATTGTAGGTTATAACATAACCACCCATCCTAGTTTTCATGGCACCACCCGTCATTTGGTTTATCATGTAACCACCCATCAAATATCCATGTACCATTATAAAATCATAACACATAAAACAAATATATAGGAAAGAAAACATTTCTACATTTCAATCACAATATATCACATAAATATATTGACATAAAAATTCCATTATCAAAAACATTTTCAATTCCAAAACACATAAAATAATATATTGTATTTATTTTCCATAAAAAACATTACAACTTTTTAAGGAAACCAATGAACAAATAATATTCGCGGCAGCAGAAAGTTCGTTGTCACTGCTTACATTAAAAGAAACATTCCTTTTTGTCATTTAGTAAAACGCTTTATAGAAAAAAATTCCATTTGAAAATTCAAGGGTTTTTATTCATTGTATAAATGAATTTCTTGTATTGAAACAAAATATGCCTCAATGAATGGGGATTAAGACGAAGTCCCTTACCTCGTGTCCGACTTGACTGGATCATTATTTAATCTCCTGAAAAATAAACTAAATTTAATTTCTACTTGCATAAGAAACTTCTTAAAGTTTATTATTCATTTTATATCACTTATTACAATGTTATAAATAGTATGTAATCATTTAATTTAATAACATTCGTTTTGTTGATATTTGGTACTTGAGTCAAAAATGACCACCTTATATTTACAAGTTATCCAGGGGGTCAACTATATCCATGATGAAATTTATTATTTAGATATCATATATATAATATAAATACAATATATATATATATAACAGTACATATCATTTGGAGGTAAGAAATTAAATGCACCGTTCATGGAGACATTAAGCCGTACGTACGCATGAATGCTACTTTCATTTATATTTATTATTTTAATTGAATTAAAACTTAATGATACATAGTTATATTATAATTATAGTATAATATCATATATTATATCATATATAATATCATTAACTCCATATTTTATAAGTCCCACAAATGGCATTAATGAGTCATATCACTTTGAGGGGGTTGTAGTTCGCACGTCCTCAAATGAAATTATCACATTTATGCAAAATGGAAACCCTAAAGGTAAAATATAAAAGAAATATATAGAAGTATGAAGAAAACATAAACATAATATATATCATATATAAATATATTGTCATCTTAATGGCCACCATGATAGGAAGTAGAAGATAATTGAACAATCATCGTCTCGTGAGGCGTTAGTTATCCATCAACAGAAACTGTATGATCTTCATCCATTAGATGGAGGAGTGTGTAAGTGTAGTTCTAATACTTCTCATATCAACATCCTAGTATATTGGTAATAATGGTGTGGTTATAAAATAATGGAATAAAAAGAGTTTAGTCATTGGAGAAGTAACTTAAAAGAAAAAAAGTTAAGAGAGACGGTTACCTTTAATTTGGGAAACTTCCTTTGGTTTGAAGAAAAAGGACTTCTTGAAGTGTCTTCTGACTAAAGTAAGGCTTCTAGGAGGAGGAGAGGAACTTATGGAGATTAATTGGGTAGAGTTTTGATGAGCCTAAAGGCCTGATAGGTGTGAGGAACTTGTTAGATGTGGGGGATTTTTATAAGGGGGAGGAGGGGCTCTTTAGGAATGTGTGATAAAATTATTTTATTATATAATTATATTCGGTTTCTAAAAATCCAAAAATTATTAGAGTAGCAGATTATATGACTAATGGTCGAAATAAAACCATCCAATATAAATTCGACAAGTTTTGGTTGTTATTTTAAGATATATAATCTTATTTATTTAAATGATTTATTAATGAGGTAAACACTGCATCATTATTGTGTCATAAAATTTTTTATTTATTCGATATCTAAATAATTATAATGAAAATACCATGATTTATGAAATAATTTTAGATTTCCATAGAATATATATAGTCAAAAAGATTACTTATATAACACCATATAAAAATAAATTCACTAAAATAATTTTATTTATGTCATTTTTCCTTTATATATAATTAATTAATCGAAAGTGTCATTATGAATAATATGTGGCTCCATGGGGTGAAACAATAAACCCATGGATTCCCATGGTCGACCATTACTCATACAATAAGGTTAGGACAAGTGTTAAGTTAATTTTGAATTATTATAATATTCTTTTTACCTTTATTACCTAATTTACCTTTAACCGCGGTAAATAAAAGTCAAAAGTTACTATTCACCAAAAAATTATTTTCATCTTATTGAACCACATTATACTTACTAATAAAAACCTTGTATGTCAGATTTTCGAAATTCAATTCACAGTTGTGGTAAAATTTCATTTAAATGAAAAAGTCAGTATTTTAACTACTACTAAGTGGTTTCAATATTTATCAAAAAATGAGGTTTTTCAGAAAAATTCCAAATATTTAGCCTAAGCATTATTTGATATTCCGAATTCTTAAATAATTTCTGATTTTCCATATTCATAACATAACAGTGGCATTAATTAATTGAAAATTAATTTCTGTTGTTAAAACAAATATCATGTTTTTAAGAAACAATAACTATCAAAAGATTGACACATGTTTATGTCATTTATCAAAGTGAAATTAGTTCCAATGACCAAAATTGGATTAAATGGTAAAATTTTATTCTAATTACACTTTAAAACCAATTAAAAAGATAATCTATACATATAACGAAATTAGATTAAAACACAGTTTTTGAATTAAAATACAATATTTTTCACTATTCATTAAAAAATGAACATTATCAGAAAAATTCCAAAAATATACACAAAGTAAATTTTGATATCCCTATTCAAAAGAAGAATTTTATTTGGTCAAATAGAATTTATTAAAGTGGCCCAACCTATAATTAATGAGGGTTCACCATTAAAAGGTGGTAAATTGACTTTTAAATGTAAATTGTGCTTAAATTTAGATTAATTCTCATTTTAAGCCTCTAACATTTATTGGTTAAATGTAAATACATTTAATGAAAATCAATAATCATATTTTTGTTAGTTTTTTTCATTCCCACCAATACAATGGCTATGAGTTATCTTCTATTTAAAATAATAATATTATATTATTAGTGTGCAACGTAAGATTTCAAACAAAACCGTTGTTTTGTATCGGGTAGGCTATCGAACATAGAAATCCCCTTTAAAGTAAAATTAATATTTAATTCACAAATATTAATAAATATGAAAATCTTATATTCTTCATTTACCTGTGATGTTACATCCTTCCACCCATTTCAAAATTGCGTCCTTGTAATTTTACTTATCAAAATAAGTGGTGGTATTTATCCCTCATAGCATTTTCGTATTCCCACATTTCCTCTTCATCCATATGGTTTTTCCACAAAACCTTTACCTGGTGAATTAACTTATTCGGAAAAACATGCTCTCTACGGTCATGAATCTGGACAGGTTGTTCTTTATAAGAGAGATTCTCTTCCATCTGAACTACCTCTAGGCTAAAAACATGCGATGGATCTAGTATATGATTTCTCAACCTCAAAATGAGAAAAACATTGTGTACCTGGGATAAACATGGAGGTAAAGACACTCTTTATGCAACTGGTTCAACATTCTCCAGGATTTCATAAAGTCCAGTGAACCTCAGACTCAATATTCCCTTCTTACCAAAACGCATCAGACTTTTTTATGGAGAATATTTGAGAAGGACATGATCACATACCTCAAAAGAAGGATTTTTCCTTCAGTTAATAGCCTAACATTTTTGTTTGTTCTGAGCAGTTCTCATGTGCTTCTGAATCAACTAAACATTCTCTACTATCTCCTCTACCAATTCTGGTCCCATCAGCTTTCTTTCACCAAATTCATCCCAAAAAGCTGGTGTTCGACAACTCCTTCCATATAATGCCTCAAATGGAGCCATCTGTATACTGGAATGTAAACTATTATTATATGAAAATTAAATCAAAGAAAGATGTTATTCCCAACATCCCTGATAATCCATCGAGAAGGCACGTAACATATCCTCCAATGTCTGAATTTTTTGTTCTAATTTCCCATCTGATTGAGGATGAAAAGTTGTAATAAAATTCAATTTTTTAACCGAAGACTTCTGAAGGCCTTTCCAAGTGTTAAATGTAAACCATGGATAATGATAAGATACAATGGAGATAGGAACTCCATGAAACCTGACTATCTCATTAACAAATAACTGGGAAAGTTGATCTAGAGAAAAAGTATCTCAAATAGGATGAAAATGACCAGATTTAGTCAATCTATCAACTATATCCTAGATTGCATTATTACCTCGAGATGTCTTTGGTAATCCCACAACAAAGTCCATGGATATATTTTCCAATTTCCACTCTGGAACAGGTAAAGAATGAAGAATCCCTTTCAGTAACTACCGCTATACTTTAACATGCTGACAAGTCAAACACTTCACAGAAAAATCAGAAATATCTCTTTTCATTCCATCCTACCAGTAATACTCCCGAAGATCTATGTACATCTTAGTACTACTTGGATGAACTGAAAACGGAGAACTGTGAGTTTCACATAACAACTCAATCTCTAATTGTGAATCACAAGGCATGCATAATATCTTCCCAACCCTCATAAAACAATCCTTATCAACGTTAAAATCGGTCACCTTACCCTTCTGAACCAACTCTACCTTTTTCTGCAACTCGGTGTCTTCTTTCTACGCTTGCATCATTCTATCTGATAGAGATGATCTCCATGACACCTGATACAAAAAATAATAATTTTCTACACCAAAAACTTCTATTCCAATGTACATCAAATCAAAAACCAAAGGATATCATTCCAAACGTAGCATAGTTAATGAAGCATTACTTTTTCAACACAAAGATTCAGCCTCATTATTTTCTTTTCCTGGGTGGTAATGGATTGTGCAATCATAATCCTTGATTAATTCAATCCATCTCCTATGTCTCATAATAAATTCTTTTGGAGTGAATATATACTTCAAAAATATGTGATCAGTATATATTTCACATTTTACTCCATACAAAATATGCCTCCAAATTTTTAAAGAAAAAAACACCAGTAGATAATTCCAAATCATGTGTAGGGTAATTTATGTCATGTGGTTTCAATAGACGTGAAGCATAAGAAATTACCTGCTCATTCTGCAATAGGACACAACCATGTCCTTTTAATAAAGCATCACTATAGATAAAAAACTAACCATTTCTGGATTGCAGTGCAAAAACTAGAGCATTCACCAATCTCCTTTTCAATTCCTAATAACAATCATCACATTATTTTGTCCAAATGAACATAACACCTTTTTGAGTTACCTTATTCATTGCACATGATAACCGTGAAAAATATTCAACAAAACTATAGTAGTAACCTGCCAAACCAACAAAACTATGGATCTCAGTTATATTTGTGGGTCTTGGCTATTCTTCAACAAATTTTGTTTTATAAGGTTTAACATTTATGCAATTTTTTGAAATAATGTGACCAAGGAATGAAATGTTTTGCAACCAAAACTCACACTTACTAAATTTTCCAAATAGTTTTGTTTCTTTTAATGTTTGGAAGGCATCCCATAAATGGATTTCATGTTCCTCCTTACTTTTTGAATAAACCAAAATATCATCAATAATCAAAACCATCATATATCACCTAAATCAACATAGCCATTACTACAACAACCTGTTCAATTCTGATTATGACCATCTCAGGATGCTGATTTTGAATGTCATTTCCCTCTGTATGCCTTCACTGCAAAACTGCCATGTTTCCTCTATGAAAAACAATTCTATACACAGAATTATCTTAGGAAAAACAACATTGTAATCTGTAAATTCTATATCATTTTAATATTACCGTAAATTAATTTAGGGACATTTATTTAACATTACCCTAACTCCTAAAGTTGTCTATACCTACCTTTGATACCAACTATAAGGACCCGGCCTTAAAACATACATAATATTGAATTAGTCTAATAATTCACATTGAGTATTTTTATAAGTTTAGAGTTTTAGAGAATTAGGAAATTTCTATTACATCTGAAAAGATTACTAAGTAGACACTTCTACTTAGTTTCCATTTTTTCATAAAACAAGAACTCGTGAAAAAAAGACTCATGTCTAGATCCATGTTTAAGGCAACACGACTTTTCCTTGATCTCATCCTTGACCCTATTCCACATTGTGTCCTATGAAAAATAATTCAAAAACTTAGTATGAGCATAAAAAGCTCAGTAAGGGATACACAATGAAGGAAAACTATTAAATTTTCCAAACAATAAGTAAAACATGAATACTTTAACATAAGTAATAATTTTAACCTTTATTAAGTATTAAATACTCTTCCACGAATAAAGGATCACTACTTACCCTTTTGTAACCAAAAGATTAACATAAACCCCATATAAAGAAAACATAACATATAAATTAACTTGGGACATAAACATACTTAATTGGAATAACCATACGGTCGACTTCCACACATATCACTAAATGGAATAGCCATAATGATGACTTCCATACCTAATGCATTGGAGGTTATAACGTAACCACACTTCTTGGTTTTCACGGAACCACCCTTTATTTGGTCTATCACGTAACCACCTATCAAATGTCCAAGTACCATTATCAAATCATAACAAATAAAACAAATATAAAGTAAAGAATAAATTTACAAAATTCAATCACAATATATCACATAAATATATTGAAAAAAAATCCATTATGAGAACCATTTTCAATACCAAATATAGAAATTAATATATGGTATATATTTTCCTTAAAAAAAATTATAGCTTGTTATAGAAGGCAAAGAAAAAATAATACTCGCAGTGGCGGAAATTTTATTGTCACCGCTTATGTTAAAAGAAACATTCCTTTTTTTAATTTAGTAAAATGCTTCATAGAAAAATATTACCTTTGAAAATTCAATGGTGTTTATACAATGCATTAAATAAAGTCTTGTATTAAAACAAAATATGCCTCAATGAAAGGAGATTGAGATGAATTCTTTTACCTCGTGTCAAACATGACTGGATCATTCTTTAATCTCCTAAATAAAAAACTAAAGTTCATTTATACTTTATAAAGAATATTTCTCAATTTTATTGTTCCTTTTATATCACATGTTATAAATATTATGTAATCATTTAAGTCAATAACATTCATTTTGTTGATATTTGGTACTTCTGTCAAAAATGAACAACTTATATTTACAGGTTTTCTATGTGGTCAATATTCCATTATATAAAAAATGACATTCATTAATTAGATATCATATATATCGTACATATCCAGTATATATATATATATATATTTATAATAGAACATATAATTTGGAGGTAAGAAATTAAATGCACCATTCATGGAGACGGTATGTCATACGTATGCATGAACGCTACTTTTATTTCTATTCATTATTTTAATGGAATTAAAACATAATTATACATAGTTATATTATAATTATAGTATTATATCATATATAATATCATTCAATCCATCCTTTATATGTCCGAAATAAGGAATTAACAAGTCATATGACTTTGATAGTGCCGTAGTCCGCACTTCCTCAAATGAAATTATCGCGTTTATCCATAATGGAAACAATAAAGGTAAACTATAGAAGAATAATAAAGAAGAAAGAAGAAAAAATAAACATAATATATATCATATATAAATATTGTTTCATCTTAATGGCCACCATGATAGGCGTTATGAGATAATCATACAATCATCATCTTGTGAGGCGTTAGTTTTCCATCCACAGATTCAGTATGTTCTTCGCCCTTTAGATGGAGGTGTGTGTAGGTGTAGTTCAAATAATTCCCATAACAAAATCCTAGTATATTTAGTATGTTTTTGGTGTTATAAAATAATGTAATAAAAATATTTTAAGGGTTGGAGAAGTAAAATAAAAGAAAAATAAGTTAAGAGACCTTGTTACCTTAAATTTAGGTAACTTCTTTCAGATTGAACCAAAAGGACTTCTTGAAGTGTCTTATACCTACGTTAAGGCTACTAGAAGGAGGACAGGGATGTAGGGAGCTGAATTTGGTCAATTTAGGAAGATCCTAAATGCTTTAGAGGTGTGAGGAATTGGTTACAAGTGAGGAATTCTTATAAGGGAAGGGAGTGGCTCTTTCAGAAAATGTGATAATATTATTTTATTATATAATTATATACAGTTTCTAAAAGTCTAAAAATCATTATAGTCGAAGATAATATGACTTGTTTTAAAAATAAAATCAGTAAATAATAATTTGACAAGTTTTTGATGTTATTTTAATATTTATAATCTTATTATTTAAATGATTTTTTAATAAGGTAAACACTATATCACAATTGTGTCATAAATGTTTTAATTTATTCATTATCTAAAAAATTATAAAAAAAATGACATGATGTAGGAAATACTTTTATATTTCTAAATAATATTTATAGTAAAAAATATAACTTATATAAAACCATATAAAAATTAATTTAATAAAATATTTTTGTTTATATCATTTTTGCCTTTACATAAAATTAATTAATCTAAAGTGTCATTATCGTTAATAAGTGGCTCCATGGGGTCCCAAAATCGACCCAAGTATTCCCATGGTCTGAAATTTCTCATTAAATATGTTTAGGACAAGTGTTATGGTACATTTTAATTATTATAATATACTTTTTACCTTGAATTACCCTATTTACCGTTAACCGCGGTAAATAAAAGTCAAAATATACTATTCACCAAAAATTATTTACAACTTGTTAAACAACATTTTACTTACTAATAACAAACATGTATTTTGGTGTTTCGAAATTCAATTCACAGATGTAGTAAAATTTCATTTAAATGAAAAAGCCAGTTTTTAAACTGCTACTTAGTGGTTTCACTATTCATCAATAATTGATGTTTTTCAGAAAAATACCAAAAATTCAGTCGAATATTTATTTGATGTTCCAAATGAAAAAATGATATCTATTTTTAAAAATTCAAAAAATAAAATTGGAATTAATATATTTGAAATTAATTCTCTTTGTTAAAACAAATAGGGTGTTTTTAAGAAACAATAACTATTAAAAGATTGACACTTGTTTATGTCCAATTTCAAAATGAAATTAATTCCAATGACCAAAATTGGATTAAATGGTATAAATAAATTATAATTAAACTGTTAAACCAATTAAAAAGACAATCTATCTAAATTAATAAATTAGATTGAAACATAGTTTTTGAATTAAAATATAATATTTTTCACTATTCATTTAAAAAAAGAACGTTATCAGAAAAATTCAAATACTTTTCACAAAGTATATATTGATATCTCCATTCCAAAAAAGGATTTTATTTACTTATGTAAAATGTATTAAATTTACTAAAACTATATTTAAAGAGGGTTCCCCATTAAAAGGCGGTAAATCGACCTTTTAATGTAAATTATGCTTAAAATTAGATTCATTCACATTTTAAGCCTCTAAATTTTATTGGATAAATATAAATACATTTAACAAATATGTATAATCCTATTGTAGTTAGTTTTGTTCATTCCATCCAATACAAAATCTATGGTTTAACTTCGATTTATAATAATAATATTATATTATTAGTGTGCAACGTAAGAATTCAATGAAACCCGTTGTTGCGTATCGAGTACACTATAGAACATATCATTCCCTATTAAAGTAAAATGAATATTTAATTCAAAAATATTAATAAATATGGAAATCTATTATTCTTTATATACCTAGGATGTTACACAAATAATACATTTAGATCATGAATAATATTCCTTATCAACAAATATCTATATTGAGTAAAGGATACAAATTTATCAATATTTCGCTAGTCAATCAAATAAATTTAAAAGTAAACATTTTATCTAAAAATGAAATAATTTTTATGAAATAATACTATTATTTATAAAATAATATTAATATCTATGATATATTTAATTTCCAATGAAAAGTGATTATAAAAAATAAAATTTTTCAAGAGAAAATTAATAATCATAAAATAAAGTGAGACTATAAAATAAATTTACCCACTTGGTAATTTTATAAAAAAATCAACTTGTATGATATAATCCAAATTGAAACATAAATTACCATCATGTGTGAAGGATTCATTTTATTACATATAAAAGCGGTAGTGTATACATTATATAAATAATATTAGGTGCATAATATTACAATATTCCTTAATTAAGGGAAATTGAGAAGAAGTCCCTTAACACATTGTAAGTATTTTTAATATAAATATATTAATGATGTCTAATGTAATATTGGAAGTATATACAATAAAAAACAAGTGGTAAATGTGGCAAATGTCTCTCATAAATAAAAGAGATACTAGAAATGGCTTACCTTGAGTCTAACTCATCATGTATGTTATCTAAATTCTGGAATAATAAAATTATGTTAATTATTTACATAAATAATAAAATATTAAAAGTTTATTATTAATTTTAATTCAATTATTTAAATTTTATATGAAATCACTTAATCAATTAACTTTACATAAGCTGATTCGATGATATTTGACTTTTGTGTCAAAAATGACTTTGCTAGATTGATTATTGGTCTAAGTAGAAATTATTTAAAAATATAACTAATAATAATAATCAAATAATTATCATATTTATAAAGAAATTATAGTTTTAATATAAATAATGAATTATATTTTTGAGAAATGTTTTATATTACGATCATGGAGATGGAAGGTCATGTGTACGTATGAGTAACATTTCCATTATTCAATAATCATTGTGAAAAAGAGGTAATTCATATTTTATTATTTAATGATGATAATAATATCATAAATAATAGATTAAATCTTTAAATAAACTTATATATATCATCCATTTGGTGTGTTGATGAAAATAGAGTCACATTTCTTCATGAATTTGGTATTACACACATACATGAACATCATTATCGTCTTTCAGTGAGTGAAATGGTATGAAAGAAAATAATATATTATATTTTAAGAATGATAAATAGTAAATTAATATCAAAATTATTTTATACATATTACATATATTCATTACATTTAACATAATTTCATTTCATTTAAAGTGTTAGGAAAAAATGGATCATGTCACTTTGTGTGGCGATAATTCATTGTACACATGAGCGATGTTATTGTATCCCCTACATAATGAATGTAAAAAATGTATATAATATATAATTAATATAGTTTTATAAATATGTTATAAATATCATATATATATATATATACTTTATATCCATCTAAATACTCAACTGTTAGAGGTGTACATGGAAAATGTATCACATCAGTTTGCGAGGCGGTAATCTACCGTATACATGAGAAACCATAACATTTTCCCATTTAATGGAAGAGGATATGGATATAGGCAATCATATAACATAATAAAAAAAATTAATGTTAAATAATTTATTATATAATCATAAATGAGGAATATTTATAGGAGGTGGAAGAATAAATAAAACAAAAACACATAGTTTGGAAATTTACCTCTTCTCTGACCATCTCATCAGGATTTTGCCCAAAAATTTCACATAATGAATTTTTGACCAAAAAATTGTCATAATATAAAGATATGGTTGTTTTAAAGTGATTTTAATGATTGGTTGAACCTAAAGGGTTTTATGGTGTGAATAATAGAGGATAGGGGGTGGGCTTTTATAAATGAGGTTAGTTGTACACTTATAATTTTTGAAAAGAAAAAAGTCTAATCACATTTTTCACATTCCAAAAGTATAAAAATTTTATTATTATAAATAATTAAACATTATGTGGTCAAAATATGTCCATATAATATATTTTATACTAGTTTTTAGGTTTTATAACCATTATCATCTTATTTTAACCCCTGATAAATCAATTTTAACCTTAATCGCGGTAAATAAATTTTATTATTTTCATCCTTTTTATTGGTAAAAAAATAAATTGAACTCATTATATATTATAAATTATTTTTATTCCGAATATGGAATATATTTTTCTAAATTAATTTCATATAATTCTAAAAAAATTAAAATTAATCCCCCATACATGAGGACAAAGTAGGCTTTCAAAGAGAAAATGTTTGAAAGTGTAGAAAGGTTTTATATCAAAATTACACATGAAAATGATCCCAATAACTAAAATTTGAATAATAGTTCTATAATTGAACGTAATTAATTTTTAAAAGTAATTTAAAATATATTTTATCATTATAAATAATTTTAATTAAAATAATTTTATTAAATAAAAATCATTGTTTTTTAACTATTCAACAAATAATGAAACCCTTTATAAAAAACCTAAAAAATCATACCAAGTTAATTTTGAAATTATTATTTAAAAAATAAATTTCATTTTATCAAATACATTTTATAAAATTATCAAAAATTATTTTTATCAAATGCGCACAAGAAGAGTGGAAACCATTTAAAAAAATATAGTTTTCCAGAAAACATTTTTTTAAATGATTCTTATTTTATTAACAATAAATATAAAATCATAATTTTTATAATATAGTTATTAATATCAATACCAATTAATTTAATGGTTAGGTTTTAATTGTATAATACATTATGGATCATTTGGCTTGGTTTTTCATGTTCTGCAAGCTATCGAAGAGAATAAATTTAAATAAATTTATATCATGGGTTATTTAAGATCAGTCTTCAGTGTTTCATGCGCTATCAGAAAAAAAATTATTATTTTAAAATTTAGAGTGTTTCATAATTAATTTTCCTTCTATTTATTAATGTATCAAATAATTCAAATATTGTTTAACTATGATTTCACTTCAATCTGAGGATGTATTGTAGTTTTTAACCATTACACACTTGTTTTATATTTTTAAAACACTAGATGTGAATTTTTTGTAATCCAATTAAAAACACGTCTTGGATTGATGTGACATATATTAAAACATTTTAAAAATCAATCATTAGTTTTTTACCTAATATTTTATAGCATTTCGATACTATTTTCTTCGTTTTGACCCCCCAACACAAGTTTTTAAAGTCATTGGTATATTTAAAAACAACTAAGTTATCCATTTCAAGCACACCACAAGTTTTATAGATGTTTATTCTATTCCAATAGGCCAAAAATAATATAAAGATTTGTTTCATATAATTTCCCATCAAACCATTACTTGTATTGATGTGTAATTAGTATTTATGATTTTAAAAATAAATCATTGGTGTTTTTTATAAGAGTAAATTGAAATCCGAGGTTGTTTTATTGGTTTTGAGCCCCTAATGTATGTTTTTAATGACTTTTATGTCATTAAAAATTACTTATTTAGTCATTACAAGAATAGAACACATCATATTGATGTTCCTCTTAATTAAATATATATTAAATACTTCAAGGATAATTATCCCATGTTTTCATGTCAATATGAGGTTTTGTTTTGGGTTTTTACTGTTACACACATGTATTAATATTTTAAGACATTAAAATCTTAAATGATAAAAATTATAAAGAATGGGAATCTTTTGAAATAACATTGGCTCTCGTTCTAACATCTGTAAAATTAATGTAAAATCCTTTACTAAAATGAAACTTCATATATTTTATCTTTTTATTAATAATATGGAAACCTTTTTAATGTAAGTTATCTCTCTAATGCTTTAATTTAAAATGATAAATTAAGCAGTATATTATACAATCTTCATGATCTCTATAAAATAGAAAATTTCTAACATGAAATGAAATCAAATCTTCACGATTTTTTCAAGAATTATAAAACTATGTATGATTCCCACACATTTATATATAAAATTATTTCCTCTTTTAATAATATTATTATCGATAGTCATAGTAGTATTGGAAAAATATACAGAAAAAATTAATAAATATTTTAAATGAAATTGTAAATATCTTCAGAAATATAACATATAGATTCTAGTTCATTGATGGAGTATGATATATTTCATTAATTTATAAATGTAATAACCAAAATCATTGGAATTATTTTATTTTAGAAAATATATAAACATTGAGAAAAATAAGTAAACTTTTTTCATATATTTTTTGATTGTGAAATCTTATTATATATACGATAATAAAGATCCAATTATTGAAATAAATTGGTTTATTGTGTGCATTGGTTGTCCTAAAAACAAGATTCTGTGGAAAAATAAATATATAAATATCATTATAGAGTTCTCAACAGAAAATAATATAAAATATATAGTATTTTATTTGTAAAATATTTAATGTAGCACAATAAAAGTTTACAAGGATCTTTAGAGGTGGTCATTTTGTTAGATATTTTTTCTTTGGATCCAAAATTAAATTAATATTTCTAATATCCAAATTGATTGGAATGATCATAAAGTTCATTCAAACAAAATAAATAAGTAATTAAAAAAATTGAAAATATATTTTATATGATTAGACTATAGTGTTTGGAACCTATAATATATGTATTAAGAATAATATATCATATTTTATTTCTTTTAAAAAGTTATTGCTACTTGGTGTTATTTTTTTAAGATATCAGCTTCTCTCATTGAAATATATTCATTAGAAGTTATATGGGGACTTATGTGTCTAAATGTTTCTTCACATTATTTTCTATTTATATATTTTTAATATATGAACTAGTAAAAAATATGAATAGTATTTCACTTTAATTAACATAGTAGATCAATTACTCGAAACATATTATGAAAAGGTTCTTCATCTATACATTCACCAAAAAGGATGCCAACCATTTATACTTGATAATTTCATTTATATTATCATGACAGATCATTTCTTTAATGGCCTCCCCACTATTTTTTATTCAAATTAATTATAGGCTATATTTTGATCATTTAATGGTGTTTCCACATGGACTTTTAATGTTAATAAATACTACAATGAGATTGGTGGGTTAATGGTGCTATGAAAGGTCCCTTTTGATTTATTGTTTTACTCTCTATAATGTATTTAATCAACTTTCTATTTCATGACTATTTCCCTATTTATAATGAGATACCTCAATTTTGACCTTTTTTTATTAATTAACAAGGGTTTTTTTTAAAGAAATTATAAAGGATATGTAGATCATTATTATCATGCATCAATATAAAATTAAAAAAACATGTAGTAAAAGTTCCAATAATCAGTTTGAAAGTGTGAAAATCTAGATCATCAAAGGGAACTGGGATCTTAGTGCTTGGTTAATGTGATACATGAATTTTTACTCCCATGTTATCTTCAGAAAGGGGTTTATTTGGTAGAATATCTCTATTTATATTATACATTTTACCACTTAAAATAAGGCTATGAAAATTATTTTATTAATAGAAATCACAATTAATTTTACCCTATATAAAGTGGGTTGATGGGGAAATATTTTTATACACTCTTGAAACATACATTCGGTAATATTTTCATGCAATTTTTTATCAATGTAATCTTATGAAAGTGAATATTTTATTTTTGGGGATCTTGTGGTGAAAAATATTTCATTGAATAATTTCATGAATTTTTTTGGAGTGTTTAATTTTTAAATGATATTTCATCGATTTATTTATTTATTTTAAGTTTAATTATTTTCATTGAAACTGGTGGAGTTTTAATTGAAATATAATAGATATTTAAAAATAATTTTCAAATGTTCTGAATTTTTTTTTAATATATTGGTTGGAAAAACATAAAATTATATTGAAGATCAAAATTCATTGAATATGTTATTATGGTTATTGTTTTTATTATTGAAATCATTTTTGTCACTTAATGAATTTCAGTAATATGTTTCTTTGTTTACTACCCTGTTTGATATTTGAATGTCTTCCTTGAATGAAATTTTATGACTAGACGCATATGTTAATTTGAGTAAATGGCATAAGAATAATTGATGGTGGTCGTAATATAATTTATCTTCTATTGGAGTGTGTTATATGATTTGGATCAGGTAAAGTGCTTGATAAATTTCTGTAAAAAAAATCCCCACATAGGATATATTTATTGTGTTTTTAGATTTTTTGATAAATGGTATAGGGATCTTGGTATTTTTTAAAATGGTATTATGAATATTGAATCGTGTACACACTTTATCCTTCTCCAGGAAGCATGAATGGTGTTCACGCTTCCCTTGTAATTCTTAATTAAAAATTCATCAATTTTTATAAATACAAAGTAAATATAAATACATTTTAATTAAAAAATCACCAATATTTATAAAATATTAATAAATATAAATAAATGTTGATACATATTAATTAAATAACCAAACATATTAATAATAGTGTTCTAAATGAACAAGTGATGTCATATGATTGAATCTAAGAACTTGTCTGTCAACTAGTAATCGAAAAAAAGAAAATTGATGTCAAAAGGGGGTATGCGAGAGTGGGAAAGGGGGTGGGCTTGGCCTGTCATTTCTTTTTTAGTGATAAAGAATCCTATTTCTAGACCTTTTAAATGTGTGACTTGTAGTAGTGACAAGACACCACTAACAATATGAGAAAATTGAAGTATTAATTTATCAATGCTAACTTGGGACTAGTAAATACTATTCATCAACCTTATTTTAGCTCTGAACTTTATTTGTGACTTAAGCATTAATTATTAAATGCTAATAAAATTCATTTTGAAAGGTGATAAATATCGATTTTGATGTAGTGAACTCAAACCAAGGAATCATTGCATTAATTAATTATATTTAAAAATGAAGGAAAATGCATTAATGATAATGTTATTTGTTAAATAATTATGGATAATTAAGGCCTTATAACATTTCATTATACTGAATAAAACCTGAATTAAATACATTTGAAATTAAATTGGGATATAGTCTTGAATTCTCAAACAACAATCTTATTTCACATTAAATTTTTACAATTAAATGATATATTTGATTATTCAAATTAACAATGAATCTCACTATCTTTGAGGAGAATTATTTTGGTGGATCATCATCATCAATGCCCCTCACTACATACACATAGTTTAATGATGATACTTGGTGACAAATATGTCATTTTATTCCTTCCCAACCATATATTTGATTAAATATACCATCTGTTTTCTCCACGTTAGTGGTATATTAGCACTGATCACCCAACTAGCCTCTCCAATGACCAATTTTATTCGTTCAAATGGCTGAAAAAATGTACCAGATTAATTGGTTATGGATTAATTATTATGAAGAACCCTTTCTTTCCCAAACTAGCTTCCTCATCTCAACAATTACCAGGGAAAATAATCATTCTTTTTCCCTTATATTTTATATACTTTCATTTGAAATGGTAATTAACCTATATTTACACTACAAGAGACTATTTTCAAAGTTTTCCCTCTAGATAATACACTAAAATTCATGTTTAACAAATGACTGTGTAGATTTGAAAACATTTATGACTTCACCATGGATTATCTTCTTAAATACATATTCTTCACGACACCAAAAATATGATCAAACCATGATGATATCTTCTTTATACTTATTTTATTCGATGTGCTAAAACATTCTAAAAATTCATTAATGATGACCATATTTATTATTTTTATTTGAAAACCAATTTATGAATCAATCAAGGATGTAAACGTATTCATATTTTGGATCAATAATTGATTTAAGTCACTACTTCTCATGTTCTCTCCCTAAGAACATGGTTCACCATCAATTCCTTACATCATAAGAATAGATAAAATAAACAATGATTAAGTAAATATGGTGGATCATCCCTACTTCTTAATGTGAATAGGAAGGTTGAGTTTTTTTCTAAATGAAGTTGGTACAATTCCTCTAGCAGTCATGATTTCACATCTGAACATCTATTATAATATATATTAGTGTTGAAGGGATCACTTCCCATTACATCCCAATTTTTTTGGATATTTATTTCCTTATTAGGTTTCATGGATAATGTAATTTTAAACCCATTAAATATATTTTCTTATAAAACATTAATATAAAATAAATATTTTTAAATATGTTTATAGTTTTATCACATGATATTGGTATTTTAACCTTAAAATCTCCCATCGTGGATTGTGTACCAGTATAAACTCTCTCATTCTTTTATTATGTCTGAATATATATCATTACAAATTTGTCCAAATGAACTTCTAATTCCACACATCTCTTATTGTGGGTTTTTGTATATTCAATCATAATCACATAATCTCCAAAAATATCTAATATTCATTAAAATTCATCTTCACGCAACATAATTTAATTAGAAAATGATTCATGTTACCTGAACTTCTAATATTTTATATCCAATTCCAATTCATTGTGATCAATAATATTTATCAGGTTCACAGATCTTTTCATCCAAAGTATTTTTGAAATAAAAATAATTAATATAATTAATATTTATTAATGAATTTAAGAATATTATTTATTATACATATATAGATAATAAAACTAAGTATTAATAGGGATAGAAAGTATTAATTATTTCTTTGGGTACATAATTTAAAAACTGTATGTCACTTATTTCAAAAAAGCAAAGAACTCTATAAAATATCACATTAAAGAACATAAAACATGTATCATAAATCTGATATCAATATAATCTACTCTGGTTCGGTTGGATACTACTATGTCCTATAGCCAAGCATATATTGGATGTATCCACGCCGTGTATGACTATGATTCTGCACTACCATATACTGCTCTTATATATCATCATCGGAAACATCCTTCACATCTATCTATGTGATAGGTGGTGGATGTACAGGCTCACCGCCTATACCCTATTTTTTCTTTGAGAATAGTATATGCAGACTAGAACTCTCAGAATCATATGAAGAAGATGGTTGTTGTGTTGCAGATGTCTACAAAGAATGGAATAATAATGAATCCAACAGAGAGCAGTCAACATCAATATCTGCCTCTGGATGTGTTTGAGAAGTTGGAGGAGCATATGGCTAATCATGATGAACACCCACCTATTATGAAACATCAATATCCATAATAGGTTCTTCACCCCCGGTATATCTATACCAGGATCAATATCATCATCATCATATGGTGGAACTAACAAAATGCGATAATAAATATCATTCCTGGATGGAATCAACTCTATAACAGCTTTGTGAAAACATAACTGGTCAAATTCTCCTCCCCATACTGGATCAGAGACTTGAATGAAATTGGTGATATGAGAATCATGTGAAAAAAATATAATTTTATGTAATGTAAATAGAAAATATATTTAACGATAGTAGGAAAAATGATTACGAACTCATGACAGCTCTGTCTGTGTCGTTTAAAAATATTGACTAGGGACCTACAATACAAGGACACATAATGTAGCTAATTCAGTTAATGTATATGTACAATCCCTACCCCTCATAAACGTTACTCTTTTCATTTATCCCATAGATCAATATATGTTTCATGATATGTACTCTAATCAATTCCTCTCTTCCCTGACATCTTTTGGGAATGTAAAGGAGTTAACTGACTGGTCAGGTCAGGAATGAATTTAGTAGTCTTAGCATCCTCATTACCCTTTCAGTATGATTCCAGTCAACAATATGAAAATGAATCACTGAATCCTAGTAGAAGCTAGAATTGATAATCGTCGTACAATACTATGGAAGGCTCTAGATGATATCCTTAGTATATGGAATACATGTGAAGTATGTGGAGCTAGAAAAGGATGTTCTCCCCAACCCGCTTCAAAAGAATAATAACACAACATGTGATTTGCATCTTTTTAACATGACATGTACTGCATAACATCCTGTATGTATATGCAAGTCAAGAATACCCCCATCAATACCAGCCTGCCTGGTCCAAATCCTATAGTAAAGGTATATACATTATATTTACAAATGTAGTGGAGTGATCAATAAAAATTGTGACACTGATCAACCTCAAAATATAAGCACATGAAAATCGCTGCACATTGAGGTCATCAGCATCGTCTGATAGATGTGTCAAGCAATGGTCTTACCAGGGAATTCATAATCTACCACTGATGATGGACCCACCATCTTCGTGTGACACTAGGATTAGTAATCTATGAATAAGCTTCAACCAATCTGCTCCGACTCAGCCTACCCTTGCCACACAATCAATGGTGAGGCCCAACATAAAAGACACATCCTACAGTGTAATAGTCATCTCCCCCTCTATAAAAAGGAATGTAGTTGACTCTGGCCTCCATATCTCTATGAGGGAAACAATTAACTGATGGTTGAAAATGGTGAAGTTGCACATCGCTATGCTATAGAACCCAATATGACAAAGATGAATGATGATATATTGAGGTTGTGCGGAAATATATAAATGATGAGAAAAATATACACTCAAAGGAGGCACACAATTTCCCTCTAAAACCATTCGTGAACTTTATTATCTTAGGATTTGAGAAATGGTGGACCTTCCCTCTAAAAAAATGATATCATCATTACTTTTTTTATAGTGAATTTAATAAAAAAAATATTTTTTTAAACAACAAGATTAATTAGGTAGAAAATATATATGTGGGTGATGTTTTTGGTTTAGTTTATAAATTTTTTATTTTACAAAGCACAAATGAAGCTTAATTTATTCTATGTTTATTATATAAATCAACAGTGATTAGAGAACCACATTTAACATGTGGATGCATGTTATATTCATTTTTATTTTATGTTTATTTTTTTAATAGTTATAGTGTCACAAAATTCCCTCTAATAGAATCTGAAAATGAAACAAACAAAAACTGATATAGGTTAGAAATGGAGAAAGTTAAAAAATAAAAGGATACATTATGAAAACATCCACATATGAAATAAAATATACACATTCAAGATAAAACACACAGACTCAATCATGGATGACGGGAAGTGCTTCTTTTTCCTGCCACTTGGGGACATATCTTATAATAATGTCCATCTACATTAAAAATGTTGCATCATATTCCCCCAACAAATTTCTAAGGGAAATCCATCTCATTTTTTATTTGAGTGTACTTTGGTCTTCCTCTAGGTTGAAACCTTGTAATATGAAGCCAAAATTTTAAAAACCAATAGAAATTGAAAAAAATAACATAAATGAAAACAAACACAACTTTTGAAACCTAGAAATTTCAAGGATGAATGTTGAATTATGAGCATGAAATGTGATAGAATGAAAGTCACCAATATGAATCCAAGATGCACTATAACAGTTAACTAAAGTTCTCATGTGATACAACAAGTCAACATACGGATCCCATGATATATTTACCGATAAAAAAGATGCCAAAACATTTTCAAAGGGGCATGTCAATGACCGAATGTTTCTGCAATCATAGTACATGTTATCAAACATGACCACAGACACCAGAACACTGCTGTATATAGATCGGTCGTAGACCTCTATTTCCTAAAAGCTCTTTTTTTCTAGATAAAAGGTTAGAAAACTCAATTTTGATGACTCATGTAGTATCTGATCATTGTCACTTTAGAAATTTTGGGTAAAATGCATTTCATTTTTCATCCTCTAATATGCATTTTGGGTCCGTTCTATAATGTAGTGCCCATATATATAAAATGTCTCTTGCACTATCCCTATGATCAAAATTATTCACACTCCCTTGGGGACCCCATTTATTCACTACACAATATTAGTGTTCATATAACCATATCTCTAGCCATTATCATATTCTAATGAAAATTTTTCCTTCGAAATATGCATCATATTTTCATATGATTCGTCATTAGCCCTTTGAATCTCCTCAAGACATCGATCAAACCTGTATTATTGGGGCTCATATACTGAAACTATAAGAGAATATAGTTCTAAGAATGATATTAAATTTTCATTAAAAATGTATGTTTAAAATAACACAACCAACACGTGGATATTCTCCAATATTGCCTCATATATGAAAATATTATTCATTTTACCTGCAATATGTATAATTAATATCGATGATAATCATTCAGTTCTATCCAAGAAACCATATCACTATTTTTAACCTCTATAATCAGTCGATGATGATTAGTTATCACACACAGTCACTAGTTTTGTGTCATATAAATTCATACACATGCCCAAAAATAGCTCCAAGATTCAAAATTATCCTTTTCAATAATAGATAATGTAAGTGGTAGAGTATAATGATTAATATCTTATATGACAACAACAATTACAACACATATATACTTTCCATAAAAAAATGTGTCATCAACCTGAATGAGTTTTTTACAATAGGGAAAACCAGTGATACATGACCTGAATGCCTATAAAATACTATTGAACATAACCTTTAATTGATGAAATCAATGATTGGGGGACACATACTCAACAATGTCCAAATGGTAAATAATCTTATTCTTGAGATATAACAATTTCATAAGTTGTAGGAAGATTTCATAAAATTCAACCAAATCACCATACACAATTATAATATCATTTTGTTTTTCATTCCATGATTTGTTATAGGATATTTTATGATTAAAAAAATGTTTAATTCTTTCATAAACATGGGAAATGGGAATGTCCTTACAAGATCATATCATATTTACAATTACAGTTTATATAAACCTTGTATCTAGTGAAGAGTGATCTTGTGATAGTCTATGATGCACATAAGTGTGTGGGCCTTCTAATTTGGTTTTCATCCAACATTATTTTTTCATATATTTCCCTTAATCAGAATTTATATTCTGGCCCATATTTTTCACATTGAATGAGATATTTTTTCTTCTTTGACTTATCAACCACAAATGTGAAATACCACTCTTTATGGTATTGTTTTCCATATTTTTTTTTTGACAATTTTACTTTTAAACTCTTTCTCAAAATAGATGTTGTGTTCATTTAATATAGATATATTCCCTATAATTCTAGGAAATTATGAAGATGCCGTAATGAAAAACCAATAATAATTTGGTTCAAATGACATTCCTTCAACTAAGGAACTAAATATTGAATTATTATTACTACTAACTTGTTGATTTCATGGATGCATATCTCTCATAGGAACTTCAAAAGGTTCATTCCCAACATCACCCTCACTCACATCATCTATTGATGCCTTATTATATAGTTTATCCATATATAAAATTTAATGCACTATATATCTAGTACACAAAGGAATTTTCCCTACATTTCCTTCAAAATTCTAATAATCTTATTAATAATTGGTTTCTACCATAGGGGGAATATGATGATGAGGAAATTAATAAGACTGTTTTGAGGGACTACGATATATAGTGCTCAGAAAACATGGTTTTGCAGTAGTAGTTTCCACAACATCAATATCACAAATCACTACATACAGTTTCATCAGACCATTAATACATTTTTTTTGAATAATAAAGATGCATCCATCCAATCCTCATCATTGAATATAGGGTACTCGGTGCTCCATAAACATCTAGGATATTGAAGATGTCAATATGTAATTGAAGTAATTTGTTGATTAGTACTAATTTTTAACCAACTATGATTCATAATGCGATCATCATCCAAATTCGTAAAACAACATAGATTTTCCACTATTGTAGGTGGTAAAATATTGAAAAATATCAGCTCTGTATAAGTTTCCAAGTCATTGCAATATATTTTCGCAGATATGATTACCGAAAAATAATAATTAATAAAATAGTATATTCTACATGAAAATTTTAAATTATATCAATTGGTTATTATTGAATAATTGACCCGGTCTTGTGAATTTTTCTATATATTGATTTATCACTATTGAGGTGAAGTGATGGTGATATTATTACCAAATAAAATTTAATAAAATGTTATATAGGTTTATACAATGTAACACCCCGACCCCAGTTACCCCGAGTCGGTGCATTATTACAAAAAATTATCTTGATCACAAAAGATCATGTCTCGAAATACCGATTAGTTTAGTAGCCTTAGAAACACTAGATGCATTCATAAGTCATACATTACATTATAAAGTGAAAAACTACAACATCATAGTCTGCATATTCTGCACTCATATCCCCTCAGACTATCCCTACAGGTCAGTCATAAAACACTTATTCACATCCTGGGAAAAATAAAACATAGAAAGGGGTGAGCTCAGATGCTCAGTAAGGATAATAATATAGAGGAAACGTTCATAAATAAGTAAAAACATTTAAGGAAATGTATAACTAAAACACAAGCCTTTTAAACATGAACTTCAGCATAATATGGGAAAATAAAATGTAATAATACCATTTACTTATTCACATGGATATTCTACTAGTTTAATAATCACATGTAATACCAATAACCACATTCATAATGATGGAATGCATAATGCCAGACTATCATAACCACATAGTAAAGGACTTGTGCCAAGACTAAAAATAAGATTTTTTTCAAGGCCTTCTACCAAGACACTAGTTTGTCTCATGATACCTACCGATGCATCGAGGAGCTATAGAGTGCTCCACCCGTCACATACTAAGTCAAATGCATTCCTCATATGAACAAGTTTGAACATAACATAAACATTCGTTTTAAAACTAGAATATGAAATTTCTATAATTTTTCCATAAAACATGAATGGTATAAAAATAACACATCCAAATTCAAACATATCTCAAAAACTTCAATACAATATGGATGTTTTGTATCATAATAAATCAACTTCAAATAAGCTTAAAATCAATCAAAGGATGTTGACATAGATGAAATCAAAACTATTTGAGTGATAATATCTCTTTTTTTGAAATCATTTAAAAGTCACATAGTTATAAAAGAAAACATTTTCTTTTAAAATATTCTTATAAGCTTGTAAGGAAAACATCAATGATTTTATAACGGTGGAAAATAGCCGCACCTGCCATATAAGTTAAGAAAGACATTCTTATCATAATTCTGTCGAAAAGGTTAAAAAGGACCTTCTTTGGAAAACGAAGGAAAGATTACTTTATAAACATCTTATAAAATTTCAAAAAAGGAATAAATGACTTTAACTCATATTCTATAAAATAATAATAATGTTTTGAAATAAATTTTTAAGAAACATGGATGTGGATGGTAAATAGGTCCTAGTAGATAATTATGTATAAACAACCTCGGATAATGAATAGATTGTAAAATAAACCCTTACCTTGTACTTTTCCTTGACCGAGGGTAGGTTAACCTCCTGTATAATGATGAAATATGTGTTATTAAATTATACAAGAATCATATACATTAATATGATATCATATATGATCTTTTATCATTGTTTTGTTAAAAACATCTCAGTATTATCGTCGTTTTGGGTGTAAACAGATTCATTTTCCTTTATATTCTTTATTATGTGGGTCATATTTGTTATGTATGGGATACATATTATTAATATTTAGAATGATATCAATTATTTAAAAATTATTTCTAATCGTCTAATGAAAATTATTCTTGAATGGATATGATGGGGAATGAGTCACATCGCATTCGTGGAGACGGTAATCCGAACGTACGCACGAGGGACAATATCATTATTTTTATATTAAAATAATATATAAGTTGATGTTATATCATATATATAGAATAATTGTCAAGTTATATTTGTTATTTACATGAATTACACATTATTATTATACCCATCCATGTAATAATGTATTGAATAACAATTATACCATGACGTGGAGAGGGTAATTCATACGTACGCACGTATGGTGACATGACATTCAAAGGATGGATAGTATAATGAATAAGGATGTACAATATTTATAATAACATCAAAATATATATATGCTACTGGATTTATTATTTTAGAATGGAAATAACAAAGAAAAAAGAAGTGGAAGAAGAAAAGAAGTTGAAAGAGGGTAGTGAAATTATTACCTCTTCTCCGGGTTCATCCTTTTGATTTGATCAAAAGGGATATTTATGTTGGATTTTTGACTAACGTAAGGCATATATGATGAATTGAGTTATTTTTATAGGATATTTGGGAAGGGTTTGGACAAAAATATGCCTTTGAAGGTGTGAATTAGAGTGTAGGGGTGTGTCATTTTATAAGAATGTTGAGGGGAACCTTTGGAAAAGCTAGAAATATTATTTTATAATATAATCATTTTCTGTTTATAATGGCTCAAAAAGGAATTATTTAATTATTAATATGAGTATGGGTCGAAAACCACCCAACCAATACGTTTTAGATATGTTTGGGTCACTATATTAGCTTTATCTTTTAGATTAAACTATTTGTTAAATATTTTGACATTTACCATGTCTCTTTGTATTTTTATATTATATTGTTAATAAACCTACTATATAATTACACGAGAACCCCAAGTGGTTCATTAAGGATACACCTATCATTATATATATATTTTGGCCAAACCTTAGATTCTTAGAAATAGAATATCAATTAATAATATAATATTTTTAAAAAAAACTCTTTTATGTCAATTTTGACACTATTTTTGGTAATTTGTTTTTTCTAAATTCATAACCAATTTATTAATTCTAAAATAATTCATATAATAAATAATAATATGTCATATTAACCTATAAAATTACTGGAATTCCTAAAAGGTCTCTAATTACATTTATTTGGATATTTATTATATAAATCATTTCAATATTTCTTTAATTATGTAATTACTACATCACCATTGGGTCATAAATAAATTAAAATATTTAAAGTCTTAAAATTATAAATAAAATTCGGTTATGTAGGAAATCGTTTTATCTTTCTAATGAATATTTATAATCTAATTTATCTTATGTATAACCCTATATTAAAAATGTTTTAGTTATTAAACTTTGATTTTAGCTCTTTTAACTCTTCTTTGAATTAATTAATAATAAATGTCCTAATCTAATCCAAGTGGACCAAAGTGGATCATATTTTATATCTAAGGTTGTTTTGGGTCGAATTATACTTATCCAATAGAATTATAACATGTGTTAGGGTAATAATAATACCATTTTTACCCTTAATTACCCTATTTACTTTAAACCGTGGTTAAAAAAGTAAAAAGTTACTATTCATCGAAAAAAATTTATCTTATTGAACCACATTTTACTCATTTATAATAACAATGTCTCTCAGACTTTCTAAATTCCACTCACAGAAGCAGTAACAATGTGTTTTATGTGAATTTGAAAATTCTCTTAGGAGGTGGGTAAAAGATAGTGAAATGTTCAATAAAATTTTTATATATCTAAAATTATTATAAACTGACTCAAATGAATTACATTGAAAATATATAGGTATTATGTACCTATTTTAACCTAAAATAAATTTAAATAAAATAAATAATTATTTAAATAAAAATTTGGTTTTAAACTATAACTCATTGTTTTCACTATTCATCAAAAATTGAATGTTCTCAGAAAAATACCAAAAATTCACCCTATACTAATTTCGATATTCTGAATCCAAAAAGTAAGTCAATTTTGAAGGATATAATTTATAAAATTTTAAAAAGTGTGCATTACTATTCATAACGGCTAGTTTGATTGGTTGTGGTGTGTGTTATAACTCGAAGTTTTATACAACACACGCTACTGTAATATTCAAGGAGAAGAGTACCATGGAATATTGGGGTGTTACATTCTATCATCCTTCAAATAATTTCACCCTAAAAATTTCTAGAGTATTACTGCATAAAAAGACTCAGGTGGTGCTTCATCGTAAGTTTGTCAAGTTCCCACGTTGGCACTTCCATCTTATGGTTTCTCCATAGAACTTTTACCTGTTGAGTCATCCTGTTCCTCAGCACCTATTCTCTTGTATCACGAATCATGACAGGATCTTCCCAATAAGATAGATCGGGTTCCAGTTCTAATTCTTCATAGGTGAATACATGCATTGGGTCAGGCATGTATTTTCTCAACATTGATACGTGGAACACATCGTGATCTTTGGAATGATTTGGCGGCATTGCCAAACGGTAAGCCACAGCCCCAATTCATTCTAGAATTTTGAAAGGCCTGATATACCTGGGACTCAATTTTCCCGTATAACACCCTTCCATGGAGATACCTTCAAGATAACATGATATCCTACCTAAAATTCCAAATACTTCCTTCAGTTATCAGCAGAGCTCTTGTGCCTACATTTTTCTGATTTGATGTGGGTTTGGATTACCTTCAGCTTTTCCATCATTTCCTCAATAACTTCTGGGCTTACAAGTTTTCTTTCATTAACATCATCCCAACAAGTTGGTGTGCAACATCTCTTTCCATATAATGCTTCATATGGTGCCATCTGAATACTAGAAGGGAAGCGACTTTTATTGTGTAAATTTTCCAAAGGTAAATATTGATCCCACATACCCTGAATGTCATGTGAGATGGATCTCAACATGTCTTCTAAGGTTTTAATAGTTCGTTCTGGTTGTCCCTCTATTTGAGGGTGGTAGGCAGTTCTCAAACGAAGTTCTGTAGATGGGGATTTTTGAAGACTTTTGCAGAATCTTGAAGTAAAATGTGGATTACGATCAGAAAAAATCGATAGGGGTACTCCATGAAGTCTCACTACTTCATTAATATATATTCTTTCTAGACATTCAAGTGGTAAATATTTTCTTATATCAAGAAAATGTCCTGACTTGGTAAGATGATAAAAAATGACCCATATTTCATCGTTCCTTCTAGGAGTCTTTGGTAATCCCATGAAAAAGGCCATCGTGATATTATCCCATTTCCACTCAGGAATGGGAGGAGGTTGCAATAATCCTCCAGGCTATTGCCTTCTCGCTTTCACTTGTTGACAAACCACACATCTTGACACATTAGTAGTAATCTCATTCTTCATGTTGTCCCACCAAAAATATTCCTTCAAATTTATATACATCATGGTTCTCTTAGGGTGTATAGATAAATTAGAACTATGAGCATCATCCAATAATTCCCTTTTTAGATCAGGTATATCGGGAACAAAAATTCTCTTCCCAAATTTAAAAATTCCATCTTCATACACAAAGTCACTGAATCTTCCATCATTCACAGCTTTAATCATATATTGAAACTCTTCATCATCAGCCTGAGAACTTTTTATCCTTTCTAGTAAAGATGGTTTGGAAACTATTTGAAAAAGCATTGATGTTTCACCTTCCATGGTTATTCCCATATCCATCATCACCAGATCCATGAGAATAGAATCCATTTAAAATCTTGTCTTTTTCAAAAAACCATGATCCTTTCTACTCAAAGCATCTTCCACCTTATTTTCCTTCCCCGGGTGGTAGTGTACTGTGCAATCATAATATTTGAGTAGTTCAACCCATCTATTTTGCCTCATGTTGTGTTCTTTCTGCAAGAAAATATTCTTCGAACTCTTGTGATTGGTATATATCTCACATTTTACACTATATAGATAATTTATTCATATCTTCAAAGAAAATATTACAGTAGCTAACTCATGATCTTGGGTAGGATAGTTTGGCTCTTGAATTTTCAGCTAGCGTGATGCATAAAGAATAAACCTATCATTATGCATAAGGACACAACCAAGTCCTTTCTTTGAAGCATCACTATAAATAACAAAAACATCATTCTATGATGGTAGAGTCAATAAAAGAGCATTGAATAATCTTATCTTATGTTATTAGAAACATTCTTCACTCTCTTTTGTCTAAAAAAAATTTAACACCTTTATGCGTGAGCTTCATTAATGGGATATCCAATTGGGAAATATTCTAGATGAAACGTCCATAATGACATGCTAAACCAATAAAACAGCATACCTAGATCATACTTGTTAGTGCTGGACATTATTAGATTTCACTTGTCTTAGAATGATCAACAGAGATTCCATCCTTAGAGACAATGTGGCCAAGAATAGAATTCTCATGATGCCAGAATTCACACTTGAAATACTACACATATAATTCATGTTTTCTCAGAGTCTTCGGCATAATGCGCAAATGATTTAAATGATTTTAGTGGATTTTGGAGTATACCAAGATATCATCAATAATTACCACTACAAAGTCATCATGATATTCCTTGAGAAATCTGTTCATTAGATCCATGAAAACATAGGGTGCATTAGTCATCCCAAAAGGCATTACTATAAACTGAAAATGCACATAACTGGATCGAAATGCTGTTTTCGGAATGTCTTCTTTCTTCACACACAACTGATGATATCCAGATCAAAGGTCAATCTTTTAAAATTATTGAGCTCTATGAAGTTGGTCGAATAAATCATCAATGTGAGGTAGGGGATACTTGTATTTTATGGTAATAGCATTGATCTCTATGTAGTCAATGCACATCCTCATAGATCTTTCTTTCTTCTTAACAAAACATGCAGGGGTTCCCCATGGAGAAACACTAGGGAAAATAAATCCCTTATTACTCAATTACAGTAGTTGGTTCATTAGTTCCAATAATTCGACAGTGGCCATTCTATAAGGGGTCTTAGATATGGGACATGAACCAAGAATTAAATCAATGGAAAACTCAATTTCTCATTCTAGAGGATGTCTAGTTATATCTTCTAGAAACACATCAACATATTCTCTCAAAATAGGTACATCCAATATTTGAACATTCTTTTCCTCACCCACAGTCATTTCATTCTCTTCCTCCCCAATAATTGAATTTAGTTGAGCTACTGGGGGTGGATCTAGATAAGAATTAGGTGGTGGTGATTCTTCTCTAATGATAAGGTGTTCTTTATCATTGTCATCAAAAATACTAACATCCTCCTTCGTACAATAATTTTTTTGTCCTACACCGAAAGCCAATCCATACTGAGGATTATATCAACTTCCATCATGGGTATGACGATGAGATCAGTTGATAAAGATCATATATATGCCCTAATGGGAACTGATTCACAGAACTATGTAGCAATGATACTTCCCTTAAGATATTTGACTGACAACTCCCTTCATAAATAAAATTGGAAGTATCTAATTTTCATAGAAAACTGGGAAGATTTGAAACAATGTGATGATCCATAATCAAATAAAGCATTGTCTAAACTTGAGAAAAACATTAAATTACCTGCCACCACGTCTTTCGGAGCTTCAACCTCTGCAGTAGTGATCGCATAAGATTGGCCTTGATCCCTTGGCCTATTCTGAGGTAAGATCCCCTGATGCTTAGTACATTCATTCTCATAATGTCCCATCTCCCTGTAATTGTATCATTGAACATCAGTAGATTCATTATTCCCCTTGAAATCCTGAGCTTGGTGCCCTCTTTCACCACACTTGTAATAGACTCTCATTCCCTTCAAGCAAGTTTCAGGGTGTTTCTTCCCACATTTACTGTAGAATGGATATTCAACTTTTCTCTTCTTCCCCTTATTTCCATTTCCATAGTGATCAACATATCTCTTCTTCTCTTACATTGCTTTAAAGTCGTAAGACAAAGAGAATTATTTTTCTATATTGATAGCACAAGAGACAATATCTTCATTTGACGAGAAGGATTGTGAGACTAATGGTCAACGAAGAAATAATTTTAACCCATAAATCAAAAATTCAATATTACAAATTGGGTTATGTATATGATCTGCGGCAAGCCTTGATAACCTTTTAAAGTTAAAATCAAACTTTGAAACATTGTCGTCCTCATTTTGATTCAGACTCAGAAATTGACTTTCCATATCTCTTGATGGTCACAAGGAAAGTATTTTACTAATAATAGCTCTTTAAACTCCCTCCATTACATGTTTGATACTTCATCATCTTTATTTATGTTTTGAATTAATGACCACCATTGATCAACATCTCCAGTGAGGTGGTAAACTACCATGAAAACTTTTTCCCTTTCACTACTCCCCACGGCCGGGAAAATTTTCTTTAAGGAATTTATCCATTACTCAGCTACTAGTTGATTTTTACCCCCATTAAATTTTCGTAGAAGTTGTAACATGAAGTGATGTAATATTGATCCCCCACATTGCGGATCAGGGTGCTCCATATGGGTAAGATTTTTCTTCATAACCTGTGTGAGTTTTCCAAGTATGGTGATAAGCTGATCAACACCAGTTGCATCACCAGATCTATTATAACTATCTTGATCAGGAGGGAAATCCCTACATGAAGTGACTGCATTGATATGGTTTCAATTCCTTCCACTAGGCCACATTTCTAAATAAGGTCATCAACTAGATTAGTTTATGGATCAAAATACATAATTCCAAACCAGTAAAATACTTAACATAAATTGAATAATTTATGGATATAATCCATAAGCACCAAAATATTTTCCTTGAGGAAGTATAAAATCATAAACCCTTCATAATGGTTTTTATAGAAGATGATAATTATCCTAAGCATATCCCCCGGGAGTGTCGTAACCAAGAGTGATGCAAGTACCATTATCATGCAGCAGTTCCTGTTTGAGTTTACCTCAAAGTGGTGTTTTCGGGTTTTACCCCTAGTTACTTCTGTGCCAGATCCGCCTCTACCTGCTTGTATCTAGACAAGGATGTATTGCTCCGGAAACTCAAAAAATCTCTACAATACCAAAATTCTAGGAATTTCTTCAATAATAATCCTCAAAGCCCATCTTAGGTGTATGTGGTCTAATCAGAGTTTATATAAATCTATCTTCCAAGGTTTGTAATAAACATATTCTGATACCAACTATCACACCCCAACCCCAGTTACCCATAGTCGGTTCTTTTTTACATAACATTGGATTGATCCCAAAAAATCATGTCTCTAAAAACCGATTAGTTTATTAGCCTTGGAAACAGTAGATATACTAATAAGTCTTACATTACATCAAAAAGTGGAAAACTACAACTACATAGTCTCCATAGTCCACAATCATATCCCCTTAGACTATCTATCTAGGTCATTTATAAAATAATTCTTCACATCCTGGGAAAAATAATACATAGAAAGGGGTGATCTCAAATGCTCCGTAAGGATAGCAACATAGCGGAAACTTTCATAAATAAGCATAAACATGTAAGGCAACGTATGACTAAAACAAAATCCTTTTACACACAAAATTCAGCATAATATGGAAAAAATAAAATGAAATAATTCCATTTAATTATTCACATGGATATTCTACTAGTCGAATAATCACATGCAATATAAATAACCACTTTCATAATGATGAAATGCATAATGCTAGACTATCATAACCACATAATCAAGGCCTTGTGCCAGGACTAAAAATAAGATTTTTTCAAGGCCCTGTTCGGAGACAATAGTTTGTCTCAGGAGAAATACCGATGCATCGAGGAGCTAAAGTGGTCTATACCCGTCACTTACTCAGTCCAATGCATTCCTCAATTGAATAGGTTTAAACATAACATAAACATTTGTATTAAAACTAGCATATGAAATGTCAATACTATCTTCATAAACCATGAAAGGTATAAAAATAACACATCCACTGTAAAAAATATCACAAAACCTTCAATACAATATGGATGTTTTGTATCATAATAAATCAACTTCAAATAAGCTTAAAATCCATCAAAGGATGTTGATGTAGATGAAATCAAAAATATTTGAGAGAAATGTCTCTTTTTCTGAAATGATTTAAATGTCACATAATTATAAATGAAAAAATTTAATTTTAAAATATTCTTATAAGCTAGTAAGGGATGCTTCTATGATTTTATAATGGCGGAAAATAGCTGCACCCTCCGTATAAGTTAAAAAAGAAATTCTTACCTTAATTCTGTCGAAAAGGTAAAAAATGACCTTGTTTGGAAAACTAGGGAAAGATTACTTTATAAACATCCTATAAAAAGTCAATCAAGGGTATAAATGACTTTAACTCATAGTCTATAAAATATTATGAATTTTCTGAAATACATTTTTAAGAAACATGGATGTGGATGATAAATATGTCCCAGTATATAATTATTTATAAACAATCTTGGTTAATGAAGAGATTGTGAAATAAACCCTTAACTTATACTTTTCATTGGTAGAGGGTATTTTAACCTCTTGTGTAATGGTGAAATAATTTTCATTAAATTATAAAAGAATTATATACATTAATAAGATATCATATATGATCATTTAACATTTTTTGTTAACAATATCTTAGTATTATCATCATTTCGGGTGTTGAATGATTCATTTTACTTTATACTATTTGTTATGTGAGTAGTATTTGCTATATATGGGATGTAAATTATTCTTATCCAGAATGATATCAAGTCTTTAAACATTATTTTTAATCATATAATGAAAATTAGTCTGGAAGGGATACGATGAGGAATGAATATCATCTCGTTCGTGGAGACAGTAATCCGTACATACGCACAAACAACAATATCATTATTTTGATATTAAAATAATATATAATTGGATGTTATATCATATATGGATAATCGTTTTCATGTTATACTTATTATTAACATGAATTACACATCATTATTATACCCATCTAAGTAATAATGTATTGAATAACAATTAACCCACGACGTAGACACGGTAATCTGTACGTACGCACGTATGGTGAAATGTCATTCAAAGGATGGATAGAATAATGAATATGGATGTAAAATATTTATAATAACATCACAGTATGTATAAGATATTGTATTTTTTATTTTATAATGTAAATAACAAAGAATGAATAAGTGGAAGAAGAAAAGAACATGAAAGAGGGTAGTGAAATTATTACCTCTTCTTCGGGTTATTCCTTTTTATTTGATCAAACGGGCACCTTAATCTGGATTTAGGACTACAGGATAGTCTCCATGATGAAATGAGGGAAGTTGAGTGGATATTTGGGAAGAGGTTTGCTGAGGCAAAAGGCTTTGAAGGTGCGAATTTGAGAGAAGGGGGAGTGCAATTTTATAAGAGGGGTGAGGGGACCTTAGGAAAAGCTATAAATATTATTTTATAATAAAATTATTTTCAGTTTATAATGGCTCAAAAAGAGATTATTTAAAGTCTAAGGAAATTATGGGTCGGAAACCACCCAACCAATAGGTTTTAGTTAGGTTTGAGTCACTATATTAACATTATCATTTAGATATAACTCTTAGTTAAATAGTTTGACATTTACCATGTCTCTTTGTATTTTTATATTATATGGTTAATAAACATACTATATAATTCCAAGGGAACACCAAGTGGTAAATTAATGATACACCTATTATTATATATCTCCTTTAGAAAAAATCTTAGATTTTTAGGAATATAATATCAAATAATAATATAATAGTTTTAAAAAAAACTTTTTTATGTCAATTTTGATACTATTTGGTATTTTGTTTTTTCTATATTCATAAAATCATTATTAATTCAAACATAATTCATCTTAACAACCCTAATATGTCATATTATAGTATAAAAATTATGTTAATTCATAAAATGTCTCAAATTACAATCATTTGGATATTTATAATATCAATAAGTTTAATATTTCATTAATTAGGTAATTACGTCATCACCATTGTGTCATAAATAAATTAGATTATTTAATGTCTGAAAATTATTAATAAAATAAAATTATGTAAGAAATGTTTTTTATATTTCTAATGAATATTTATATTCAAATTTACCTTATGTATAACCGTATATTAAAAATTTTGTATTTATTAATCATTGATTTTAACTCTTTCAACTCATTTTTGAATTAAATAATAATAAGTGATATTATCTAATACAAGTGGACAAAGTGGTTAATATTTTATTCCTAAGGTTGTTTTTGGTCGAATTATACTTAGCTAATAGAATTAGGACATGTGTTAGGGTAATAATAATATCATTTTTACTCTTAAGTACCCTATTTACTTTAAATCGTGGTAAATAAAAGTAAAAAGTTACTAATCACCAAAACTTATTTTTACCTTATTGAACCAAATTTTACTCCTTGATATTAACTGTGTCCCATAGTGTTTCAGAATTTGACTCATAGAAGTGGTACAATTAATTTTTATATGAATTTGAAAATTACCGTAGGAGGTGGGTAAAAGACGATGAAAAGTTCAATAAAATTTTTAAATATCTAAAATTATTATAAACTGACTTCAATGAATTACATTGAACTTATATAGGTATTATGTATCTATTTTTACCTAAAATAAATTTAAATAAGATAATTAATTAAATAAATAAAAATTTGGTTTTAAACTATAACTTAGGGTTTTTTCACTATTCATCAATAATTGAATGTTCTCAGAAAAATACCGAAAATTCCCCATAATATATTTTCGATATTCTAAATCCAAAAATGATGACAACTTTAAAGGATAAAATGTATAAAATTTCAAAAAGTTTGTATTACAATTCATAACAGCTAGTTTGATTGGTTGTGGTGTGTGTTAGAACTCAAAGTTGCGTACAACACACGCTGCTGTATTATTCAAAGAGAAGTGTATCGTGGAAGCTTAGGGTGTTACATAAAAAATCATCCTGGATTTCATAAATTTTAATTACTTATGAATAAATAAAAATGACATGATGTTGAGACATTCTATAGATTAGTTAATCATTATCTGATAAATTAACCAAAACATATGGGTAAAATCCTATAGTCTTTATTATCAAATATTTCAGGAACTTCTTGTCTCCTTTAAAACATCAATAACTATTGTCGAACATCTCCTATGGAATTACAGCTCTTGAATTCCTCTCTAGGGATGCCTCTTTTCAATCGTGTTTTAATTAAAAATTTACTCACATGAATGTGAGGGGTTCTAGGGGTTTGAAATAAATAACATTTTTTAAACAGACTAGAAGGCACTTACATACATAATAAGGGATGACTCACAGGTCATCAATACAAAAAATAAAATGAAATTAATAAAAAATTTATAACCACAAACAGTAAAAAACTCATCTAATTTAAATTATTCATTGGCTAGTTATCTTAGGATCAGTCATCACACAATACTCATCACACATTTTTTGGTATACTTATATTGTTCTATATATTATATAACATTACCTATTAATAGATGAAATATATATTAAATATCTACACCTATTTTACAAAAAAAACATAACTTTTCAATGTGTGTATGTATATATATATATATATATATTTAATAATACCATTTAATCAATTTAATATAAAACTAATATAATTTATACTTACATTACAACCATTAAATTACTGAACACTTATGTTATTTTCCATTTTAAAATGTATCATATGTATATATGATATATTTTTTTATTCTACTACTTCCCAAAATATATGTAAATATATTTCATACTTTATTATATAAAAGAGTAAGTATTTATACTCAATATAATATAAATTTATTAATTGAAATTATTATTATTAGTAAATAAAAGTAATATAATTTATAATTACATAAAAACAAATAAAATAAAAATAACTAATTTTATTTTCAATTAAATAAAATTACATATATATAATTTTTTTTGCCATTTTCTACTTTCAAATATTTAATTAATTATATTTTATAATTTAAAGCATAAAAGAATAATTGTAGAGACCCGAAGCTTAACATACATGAACATTACATTACTTTTGGGGAATACTTATTACATAACAAAAACACGCACACACGAATCGTAATAGTTTAGTGTCTTTGGAATCTCGGAATATAATCTTCTAATTGCGGTGAAAGATCTTCAACATCCCCCATAAAGATCATCCTTTTTTTTAACTAAAACCTTTCTTTATATCCTGGGGAAAAGAAAACATAAAAGGGTGAGCTCAAATGCTCAGTAAGGGTAAACAAAAGAAATATCAATCACATCATATTCATAAGAACATATCTTTCGGAAATCTTAACCTGCAAAACAGATCATAATTTCATAACATGGGATAAATCATAATAGTGAAATGTAATCCCAATAATCATAACATAAAACATGAAACATTGTGGCATACACACATAATCATAGAGAATCATTTCTTATTAGTCAACACTCATTGCCAAGACCATCTTAGTGGACAGAGTCCATTTCTGAACCGAGTTACCCTCATTTCAGTCCTGCCTCACTGAACCGGTATAACCCACCGTTCCAGCCATGTCTATCTAATGAGATATAAAATCATTACCCAATGCATTGTAGGGAGATATAGGTCCCACCCATCTCATAATTATACCATTCTTATGCGTGCCACAAAATCATAAATCATACATCATTGCATAACTAATGTAATTAAAATGGAAATCTTAAACATCATGACATCATAAAACAATTCATATACGATAAAGGAATTCATAAAAATAATTCCATCACAACATAATCAAATCAATGTAATAATAGGGATAAAAACAGAACCCTTTATTATCTTAGATGGAAAATAATTTTGATAAAACCCTTGAACTTCATTCTTGAGGAAAATATCCTTTCTACTTCAAAAAAACTTTTCTTTCTTAACATGTCGTACAATTATAAAATAAAAGAAGTTGATTAAAAATAAACTTAAAAACTTGTAAAGGAAGCTTCTTGGAAAATAATGTTTTAAAAATCCATTCATGCCGTATAAGTTAAAAAAACATTCTTCGTACTTTTGTCGGAAAAGTCAAAAAGTACCTCGTACGAAAAACAACAAAAGATTCCTTTCATAATCTTTACTAAAAACTCACCGAAGGGTAAAATTGGATTTAACCAATTTTAGGTGGATGGAAATAATATTACATATTTAGGAAGCATGGATTTGGATGATAAAATACACCCCTGTAAATTCCAATGTATAAACAATCTCGGATAAAAATGAGATTGAGATATTTTCCTAACCTTATGTCCGATATGCTTTGTACGTATCCGAACCTCATGTATAATGATTTAAATAATGTCATTAACTTATTCCAGAATCATATTCATTGTTATGATATCATATATGGTTCACTTATGACTTTATATTACCTGTTCTTTTGTAAATTCCATGTTAAAGAAGCGTTTTGGGTAAAATCGTTTCATTTATCGTAGTTGTTTGGACTTGTTGTTCTTGAAATTATTATTACTTATATCATGATTTACTTACTTCCAGAATATAAAATATGATTTATATATCATATATATTCAGTATATATATATATATAATAGATAGATAAATGAAATGAAACACACCGTTCATGGAGACGGTAGTCCGTACGTATGCATGAACGCTGTTTTCCTTTCCTTATTGTCTTGAATGGAAGTAAGTAGATGACATATATATATATACATAAATCCAGTAGATTTAACATGTCATATATTTCATTATTATTCATTATATATACTTTATAATCATTCTGGAATGGTTAACATGGATAATGAATCTCATCGCGTCGTAGAGACGGTAGTTCGTACGTACGCACGAGCGATGATATCGTTCCCATGGTTGAGGAATTGTGTTGAAGTGTATGTATACTATTTAAGTATCAATATCACTTTATAATAATCATAAATAGTTACTCATTACACCATTATACCCATCCAATTAATGTGGTGGCGGAAAATAGATTACACCACGGCGTGGAGACGGTATTCCGTACATACGCACGCGCGGTGATTTCCTTTTTCCGTAGAATAGATAGAAGGTTAATTAGAGTTGTTTAATATTTATAATAACATATCAGTATATAAGAAATAATGATGTTATTACTTTATCATGAAACAACTAAATAAGAAGAAGTTGAAGAAGAAAGAAATTGAAAATGATCGGTAATGGATATTACCTCTTTTTGACGCGCCTTCACTTAACCTCCACTTAAATAACTAAGGATCGTCTTTGAAGAAGACCAGGACCTCTAGGATGATACTAGGGAAGTGGAGAAGAGATTTCGGAAGGGTTTGGCCGAGTTTGAATGCTCAATGTGGTGTGAGGAGGAGAGGGAGGAGGTGCCCTTTTATAAGGGAGGAGAGGGGCACCTTAGGAAAATCTCAAAATATTATGTTATATTAAGGTCAAATTCTGTTTATAATGGTTCCAAAGGGTCTTATTTCTTAGATAAAGTGGGGATGGGTCGATAGCCTCTCATCAAATAGGATTTAGACTAGTTTAGGTTATTATTTTAACCTTATCAATTAGATTTAACTCTAAGTTAAATAATTTAACTTTTACCGTGTCTTTTTGTTTTCTTACAGTATATGGTTAATAGACTTACCATAACAAGCCAAACGAACCTCAAGTTGTTTATTATTAATATATATATTCTTATATAAGTCATTTTGCTGAACCTTAGATTTTTAGGAATTAAATAACAATTAATAATATAATATTTTTTTTAAAAACTAATTTATGTCAATTTTGACCCTATTTGGTACATGATTTTTATGAAATTAATAAGAGAATGAAAAGTTCGAACCAAGTTAATTATATCAACAATACCATTTCATATTAAACTATAAAATTAATTTAGTTCATGAAAATTCTCAAATTATATTTATTTGTGTATTTATAACATCAATTATTTCAATATTTCATTAATAAGATAATTACTACATCATCGTTGTGTCATAAATAAATTAAATTATTTAATGTCTAAAAATTACAAATAAAATACCATTATTTAAGAAATATTTTTAGATTTATAAGGAATATTTATAGTCGAATTGATCTTATGTATAACCCCATATTAATAATGATTTACTTAATAAACATTGATTTTAACTATTTTAACCCTTCATTAAATAAATTAATAATAAATGTCCTAATCTAATACAAGTGGGCCTAAATGGTCATATTTTATTCCTAAGGTTGTGTTTGGTCGAATTACACTTTTCCAATAGAATTAGGACATGTTTTAGGGTAATAATAATATCATTCTTACCCTTAATTACCCTATTTACTTTTAACCGTGGAAAAAAAAGTAAAAAGTTACTATTCATCAAAAATTATTTTCATCTCATTGAACCACATTTTACTTACTAACATCAACCGTGTTTCTCGGATTTTCAAAATTCCGCTCACAGAAGCGGTAAAATTACGTTTTATGAAAAATTCAGTTTTTTAACTACCACTTAGTTGTTTCATTATTCATCAAAAAATGAAAGTTTCCCGAAAAATACCAAAAATTAGATCTAAGCTATATTTGATATTATGAATTAAAAAATGATTTATATTTTATCAAATTCAAAACATATCAGTTTCATTAATTAATTTAAAAATTAATTCCCATCGTCAAAACAGATAGTGTGTTCTTAAGAGATAATAACTAACCAAAGATTGACACTTGTTTATGACTGGTTTAAATGTGAAATTACATCCAATGACCAAAATTGTATTAAATTGTAAAAATATATTCTAAATATAATTTAAAACCACTCAAATTAATAATTTATCACTATTAATTATTTCGATTAAAAAATTTGTTTTTAATTATAATTTAGTAATTTTCACTATTCATCAGAATATGAAAGTTATCCGAAAAGTTCCAAAATTTCACCCTAAGATAATTTCGATATTCCAAATCCAAAAATGAAGTCCATTTTGAAAAATAAAATTTACAAAATTTCAAAAAGTGGTTATTACTATTCATAACGGCTAGTTTTAATAATATTTTAATAGCATATCGTTGTTTAGTGAAACTTGTTATTGCGTACTACACACGCTATCGAGGAAGGTCGTGATTGCGTGTAATGCAAGGAAAGTCAAGGATGCGTGTTGTGAAAGCTTCTTTTGGTGTAGCGTACAACACAAGACATTAATGAAAAGAATATTTTCCATAAAATCTCGAGGTGTTATAATAATTATTTGAACTTGATATAATATAAAATTATTTTTATAGAAAATATTTTTATACCATTAACAAAAATAATTTTCTATATATTTTTTTAATAAATTTTGATACTTAATATAACTATTTTATTTTTAAAAAATTATACAGCTAGTATATAGAATATTATAATTTATATATAAATAACTTTAAAAATAAATTATTTTATATACTTATAAATATATTCAACTGGTTATTTAAATTAAAAATATATACATTTTAACAAACAGTTTTATTTCCCTATATATAAATTACATTTTAGACACACCATATTTATAATTTCTAAACATTAAATATGAATTATATCATAAAATAGACAAAAACTAATTCTGAAATTAAATCATAAAAATAAACTAATTTATAATTTCATACATGAATCAACAAATTTTAAATAAATAAACCATATACACAAACACAAATTTCTGCATCCATAAATTCATGGATCAGATATTAAATAAATAAACCATACAAAAAAATAAACAATATTGACACATTAAAATTTTTAAGAAAAATTTTAACTTCTTAAAAGATGAAAACATATTGTGAGAAATATTTTTTGTTGGGATTTTCATCAAAATCCAAAGGAAGAAAAATTTGATTTGGAGGCGGGTTCCTCTTATATATTTTTTCTTAGAGGATGCGTCAACCACATTGATGCATCCTTCATGAGATTTTGTGAAGGAAGCATGAATGGGATTCACACTTATCTAACGGTATAAAGATAATCATCAACCATGTTCACACTTCTTCCTTAGTTAGAAGAAGCATGAATGTGGTTCATACTTCTAAGGATCACCTTTTTAAAATTATTGTGGAACCTATCCCTATTATAAAGAAATTAAACCCATGAAAAAAATACTTTTATGTTTGCCGTGTATGATAATTTTAAGGGTAAGGCTATTAGATAATTTTACATCCTCATGTAATAGATTTTTAAAATCCTCATCTGTAAAAGGGTAAATCTGGTTCCAAACTGAGTTTTATGAAAAACCCATTCTCGAACTCAGACACCATATATTTTGATGTTGGTGAAGAAGTAAAACGGATGAAGACAAATTTGAAGGACAACAAGATGAGTTGTCTCGAATAAGAGGAGTAATTATTTGATTTTAAATTTAAATATATATTAAATGACAAGAAGGTAGAGAAAACCAAAAATAAGTTGAATCCATGAAAACCAATATGAGATCGAGACTGAGGCTGATGATTTTGTCATCGACAAATCTATTTCAAGTCCATAATGACTGAAACATATCCAAATGAAAATATGAAACATATAAGATTAAGATTGAAGCAGATTCTCAAGAACGATATTGAAGTTGATGATCTACAGGATTTAATGGATATCTGACTAAAATTTGTGAACAATGAATTCATGGTTTTTTGAATTGTGAATTGTTTTTTGTCATAGATCCAAGCTACTTGAGTGATGTTCAATATAAGATTTTTATTTTCAATTTTATGTTATTATTTGTATGATCATTTTCGAATGATGGATTTGGATATCGTAAATCTCCATTGTTTTTACTATTGGAATGTAGAAAATTTCACACTTTGTTCATAAGGAAATGAGCTTGTAGATTTCAGAATATGTCAACTTGTATTGAAGACCCAACCAAATTCAAGAACTATAAGACAATGAGACCACTCAAGCTCAGATAATGCAATATGGAAGGGCAACATAAGGCTTTTCCAATCCTGAATCCGGATGATTTCTTTCACCAATTCTTATTTTTTTCCCTCCAAATAATTAAACATGAAAAATAATTTTAAATTTTTTTTAAATACAAATTATAATTTTTAACTATTCATAAAAAAATGAAACCCATCAAAAAAATATCAAAACAACACTATAATCTAATTTTGATATTCTGATTTCAAACATGATATTATTTTTATCATATACATTTTATAAAAGTGTTAGAAAAATTATCATAAGTGTGAAAGATGCGATCAAACCATTTTCTTTAATGAAGATTTTCAAAAACCATTTTTTTTAAATAATTATTATTTTCATTCTAATCAACAGATAACCATAGTTTTAATTATTCAGTTATTAATTTTCATACCTTCTAATTTGAAATTTTAGATATAACAATATATTATATTAATATTAATTTTGTCTTGGGTTTGTGTCTTCCCAATGTTATCGAAGATATTAAATTTATAGAAATATATTTTGTGGACTGTTTAATGTTAGGGTTTTATGTCACCAATGTAGTCGAAATTGATTTTTTTTTTTAGAATTTAATTTTTTTACATTATACTCCCATAAAATAAATTTCATAATTACAATTTATACTATATCTCAATAATTATGGCTTTAATATTTAGAAATACAATTGTTGAAAAAAACCACATCATTAAAGGGTTAAAAAATTCTTTTTAATAAGAGATTAAAATAAGTATTATGGTCAATATAAATAACAAATAACTATGTTTAAAATATGGATAACATTGGTGGCATGTGATGATATGAACATATAAAAAGCACAAATAATTATAGTGAGTGAAAGAGTTCATTGATCACAAGAAATTGATTGATTAATGGAAAGTTAAGGAATATGAACCCATAAATATTTGATGATTCAAAAGACCATTTGATTCGTCACATATTAATTAAATAGGATAAAAAAATTACTCTTAGTTCCTTTTTTAATGTTCAATAATTATTTTACTATCTAAGAATATAATTAAATACAATTACTTGTAATCTTTCTATTTTAGAAGCACGATATCATCCTTTGGTTTTTCTTCAATCAATTTACAATTAATCACTTACTCAAAGGAATTAATATCCAAAAAAAATTTATGTGTTAAGCACTAAAATTAACTTTTAATTCAATTTAATATCCTTGAAATGGTGAAATTTCTTTCTATCAATCTTATTCAATTTTCTAAAACCAATATAGTTAGAATAAGGTATCCAATATAATACATTAATCTCTAAACTTCAACATAACATCACTGGTTCATCATTAATAATTATTTATTTAATATTTTAACTAATAAAAATGACATTTTAACCAGGACATCATGCAGGTCAGTGGTAAGCATTGTACCCTTCTAATCCTTCAATTGTGGGTTTCAGTCCCGTGGAATTCACTGGATGAAACATGATTTCATTTATTCCAAAATATATTAATATAATTCCTATAACATTCCCAAATTTTGATGGCCCATAATTACTTAAGCATCAAGATAATATAAACCCTAAAGTTTTCCAATACCATTAAACTTATTCCCACATAATGTGAGGTAATTATTTGGTAAATAACTTTATCATTGAAACATATACATAAATAATGTGTTGTATTGGTAGAAATGTTTCCCAAAATATCTTCAATCTTTGTAAACTATCATCACATAAAAATGAAAGGGGGGGATTAAGAATTTTATCTTAGGGTTATCTTTAAACTCATAAACCCATGATGGTATTCAACACTCATATGCTAACTAATACATATATGATTCCAAAGTTTAACAAAACCCTTAGATAATTCATTCTTCTTATAACTAAAATATAATCGGAAAAAATACTTTTATATTTTAATTATTGAATACCAATACATAAATAATTAATATGATTTATTTCAAAATTGGGGTTTCCTTGGTCTATTATTTAACATTTAGAAGAGGGCGTTGACACAAATAATTTTCAAGTTCACCACAATTAAGAAAAAAAACTATAAATGTTTCCCAGGGATGAAATTTATTTCCTTGAATTGTAATCTTCATTTATTCTAATCAAATTATTATTTTATAACCTTATTTTCAAAACATAAAACAATTTTATCATTATATTAAGACACTTTTATTGGGTTCGATTTCCACATTTTTTACATCAATGAAATCAATCCATCATTTATATATAGTCTCCCGCACTTGAGCTCTTAAAGAAATGCATCATTATCATCCTCGGTGAGTCAAATAGTTGTTTAAGGTATATATTGTTAGTCATATTTCAGAATAAATAATTAAGCATAATAATGATATATTTCACTCCTGTCGTCATCCCATTTGGTTTCCCATAGTCACCATATTTCCATTCATGTTCAATGTTAACACAATTCTTTCAGGTTCTATCCATTGACAAAATTCGAAAAACAAATATTGTGATCAACAATATACATTTTTGGAAAAAACATATAATCATTTATATTATGCCTTAATTAGGACACAATATTTTAAATATAAAACACCTTAGGTATACCCTAGGTCAGTAATTGACATCAACAATTCAAAACCTTATTAATTGATTGTAATGAAATTTTGAATTATCCTAAGCATATCTTCAAGGAGTGTCAAACTAGGTGCACAGTAAGGCCTATTTTTGGGACCAAAGTGATAGTTGGGTGAATCCTAATTCTCCCTTTTAAATGTTATTACCCCTAGTTACAACCATACCTAATCTAAATCTACATATTGTATCCAAACTAGGATTTATTTATAATAAAAACCACAAAATATTTTCTGAACCAAAACTTTAAGATTTTATAGTATACTTATCCACAAAATTTAAGATAGGGTTGTGTTCCCTAATAAATATTTTCTTAAATATTTTTCCCCAATTTTATAATAATCATACTATAATTCCAACATTTTCATCCCCAAACCTAGTATCTCAGATCAGGTGTTTACTTATCACATTGTCAGAAGATACAAGTAAATGTATCAAGAAGGAATGAATAGTTTACTATTATTGGTAAACTATATACATAATTGATACATGAATTACATTTGAATATAAATTAAAATATAATTTTTTTTTCAAAATAACATTATTTATCTTAGCATATTCATTCAGAATAATCATAGTAAACATTTTTGAATTACAGGTAAAGAAACAAAATTAGGGTGATCTCAAATGATCAGTAAGGGTTAAGTGCAGTAGAAGATGTCATGAATCACTAAAGGATAATAAATATGTAATGGAAAATAATAGAACATTCATTCCATTTAATGAATAACATATCTATCATATTTAGATAAGGAATAATCAATATATAAAGGTAAATAACTAAACATAATAGTCAATTAGTCAATAATCTGATAATGAAATGAAAATAACCACACTATCATTGTGAAAATATCATGTATAATAATAAAAATTGACTTATCAATTAATTAAACTGTTAATTATTAAATGTCATGATAAAAAGTATCATGAAACCACTTCTGCCAATACCTTTAAAATTATAGTTTAAAAATACATGTAGAGACCCAATTAATTTGGCCAACTAATTAATTTCATGAGACCAACCGATGGTTCTAGGGGTTATATGATTCTGGTCCCCACCCACCACTGTGTGTCACGTTCATTCATCCTGTATTGAATAATCAATTTATTTCTTGAATAATATTACTCATCATGAAATATCTTTATTGAGTAAAGTATATGGATTTATCAATATTTCTATACTCAATCAAGTAACATTCAATGTAAACACCATATGTAAAAATGGTATAAGGATTAAGAAATAATCATATCCTTAATATAATAATATGTTTATTTATGATATAATTAATTTCCAAAGAAAAATTATTATAATAAAGAGATTGTTTTAATAAAAATATAGCAATCATAAAACAAAGTGATATTGTACAATAACTTTTACCACTAGATAATTTTCAAGTCAAATCCCAATGGATGAAAAAATTAAAATCAAAAACTAAAAAACTATAAATTATGACATATTCATGATATTAAATATATAATTGCCATTATATAAACCATATAAAATAAATGTGGTGTATTACAATGCAATATGCCCCAATAATGGGAAACTAAGATGAAGTCCCTTACCACTTAGGTAATATTTTTAATCGGAGTCCCAAATAGAGAATCAAAAAATGAAAATTAAAATATTTTTAAAATAAGTAAATTCATGACATTACTTTTCAAAGTGTTAGTACATACACCACACAATAGAAACAAGTGGTGATTATGGCATCTGACTCCCAAAAATAAAAGAGATACTAGAAATCTGTTATCTTGAGTTTGACATATCAAGTACGTTCATTATCTTCCAGAATAATGAATATTGTTTAATTATATAATTTTAAAATAAAATTATTCAAAATTATTATTTCATTTAATTCAATTATTAAAAAATTATATACTATAACTTATCCAATTATGTTTATACAAGGTATTTTGACTATATTTGACTTATTTGTCAAAAATGACTCTAAAGGGTTAATTATTGGTCTAAGAGGTCATTATTTCAATATATACATAATAATAATAATGAAATAATTATCCATTGTATTTGGGAATTATAAATTTAATACAAATTATTAAATATTATTTTGATAAATTATTTAGGTTACAATCTTGGAGACAGTAAGCCGTACACACAAATGAGTAGCGTTTACATTCTTAACGACCATTATGGAAGTGGGAAATATATTAACTTAAAATAACGATAATAATATCATAAATACCATATTATTTCCTTAAATAAACTAATATATGTTATCCATGTGGTGTGGTGATGAAAAGAGAGCCACGTCGCTTCGTGAAAGCGGTAGTCTACACATAAATGAACGACGTTATCCTCTTTTAGTGAGTGAAAACATGTGAAATAAAATGATATATTATCTTATATGAATTATAAATATTTTCATTAATATCATAATTATTTAATTTATATCACATATATCCATTGAATTTATCCTTATTACCATCTATGTATAGTTTTAGTGAAAAATGAATCACATCGCTTCACGGGGTCGTAATCTATCATACACATGAGCGACTTTATAGTATCCCCTAATGAATGGAAAGTAAAAAAATTATATATGATATAATGAATATATATGTTTAATTATGTAATAAATATCATTTATATACTTTATAGAAATCTTCATACCCAACCTTCAGTGGTGTTGATGGAAAACAATTCACATCAATTCACGAGGCGGTAGTCCGTTATACATTCGAGCGACGTTATCGTTTCCCATTTGAGGCAGGAGGAGATTGATATAGTTCATTATTTTAAAATAATAAAATATATATACCTTTTCTACCGGTTTTATTATATAATCAATAATTAATAATATTTTAAATATATGGTAGAAGAAATTAGACAAAGACACATAGTTAATATTTTTTCATCTTCTCGAACCACCTATTTAGAATTACACCTAGAGTATTCCAAGAATTTATTTCCTATCAAAACAAGGCTTCAAGTATGGTTTTATGAAATTTGGTAAATTATTTGGGTAGGTATTGGTTGAAACAAAAGGGTTTTAAGGTTTTAAGAGTAGTGGATATGGGTGCCATTTATAAGTGAGGTGAGCGACACACTTGTATTTTTTTAAAAAAAAGGTGTACTCATATTGTTTACATGCCACAACCATCCAAAATAGAGAATATTCAATACATAAACATGATAAGGTCTACATAAGACCCTAAAATATATTTTTTACAAGTATTTACTTCATTGAAACCCTTATATTGTTGTTTAATCTATCTAAAAACTCATTTTTACCTTTACTGTGGCAATTAATTTTAAATAATTTTGGTAAAAAATTTCTGTTAAACTTGTTACATAATATAAATTATCTGATTCCATATATGGAAACAATTTTTCACAATTAAATTCATATAAGTGTAAATTTGTAATATAAAATTAATATTCCATATACAAAGAGAATGTGAGTTTTAAAAAGATAAATTCTTCAAATGATTACAAATATTTTATATTAAAAATTAAATATTAAAATGATTACATTAAAAAAAATTGGATTAATTGTTTTATAATTTAACTAATTTTAATTTCAAAAAAATTTTAAAAATAAATTAATTGTATATATATTTTAAATGCACATGTAGTTTTTCAATAATAAGCAACATTTTTTTACTATTCATTGAAAAATGAAAAATTTCAGATAAATACCAAAACGTCACACTATGATAAATTTAATTTCCCAATTTAACTGATAAAGATAATTTCGGAAAATAAATTTTATAAATGTTTTAAAAACATATTTTGTCATATGATTTTAATAATTGACAAAACCATTTTCTTTAAAATAATTTTTTTCAAAAAAATAGTTTTCTTTTAAATAATAGTTTTTTTATTTATAATAAATAGATAACCATAATTTTCATTATTTATATAGAAATATTAATACCCAACAATTAAATAGTGAGGTTATAAGGATATAAAATATTACATTTCATATTGACACAGGGTTGCATGTTTTATGAGTTATCAAATATATGAAATTTAAAAAAAATGTGGGTTATTTGAGATCGGTGTGTCACGTCGCATAAATTATCAAAAACAATGTTCTTATTTTTAAATTTGGAGGTGTTACATAAATAACTTTATTTATATTCTAACATTTCACAAATAATTCATGGATTTTTTACTATTATTTCACTTCAATACTAGGATTTCTTCAATGTTTTAACTATTACACAAACATTTTATAGTTTAAAACACTATATGTAGATGTTTTGGTTATTCCAAGAAAATAACCTCATTGTTTTGAGTGAAATATATTTCTACATATTCAAAATAAATCATATGTTTTTTTCTTAATATTTTATATTATTTTGATAATATTTATTTTGTTTTCAACCCCCTAACACATGTTTTTAATGATTTTGTTTACAATAAAAATTACTTATTCAGTTATTACAAGAATACTGCATCTTATATTGATGTATACTTTATTAAAACATGAAATTAAAATTTAAAAAAAAAGTATTATTATTTAAAATCAATCTAAGGTAATTTTGTTTTCTTTGACCATTACACACATGTTTTAGAGTCATAAAATGATAAAAGTGTGAGTTTTGGTCATATCATGTAAAATTTAGCTCATATTATTGTTAAAAAAGATTATATATTTTAAAATTTAATTAGTGGAATATTATAAAATATTTCATCCAGATCATTTTTTTTTGTTTTGATCCATTGACACTTGTATTTAATGACATTTATATCTGTAAATAATTACTTATTTATTCATTATATAAATAACACATATTTTAATATTTTAAAACTCTAAAAGTTGAAATGATCATGGATATTGAATATAATAAACTTTCAAAATACGATGTGATCCCATTTTTACATCCAAAACAATACTGTACAATCATTCACTAAAGTGACACTCCATATATTTTGTCTTATTCCTATATTTTTTTCAATATCATTTTTTATTCTTGAGCAAATAATTTATTATCAAAGTATATAAGGAAATATATTATCTTTATATATTTCTATTTCATAAGCACAATATCATCCTTTGGTTGTTCATTGATCAATTTTTAATTCACCATTCACTTCAAGGAATGAATATATAAAAACTATTATTCATAAAGCACCCAAATTCAATTTTAATTGATTATAATATCCATAAAATAGTGAAAAGTTCTTCCATATAACTATAAGTATTTTTCAAAACAACTATGGTTAGAAGAAGTTATCCAAAACCTTGCATTAATTTCTAAACCACAACAATAACATCACTAGTTCACCATTACCATTTAAATATAAAATAGTTTAACTAAATACGTTGACATATTAACAAGGAAATTACATAGGTCATTGGATTGCATTAAAAACTTGTGGGTTCTTGCCTCGTAGACTTCACCAGATGCAACTGGGTGTACATTTTTTAAAACAATGTTAATATAATTCCACTACTATTCCCAAATTGTGATGTCTCAAAATTAATTCAACATCAATATAAGATAAACCCTAAAGGTAACCAATACATTTAAACTTATTCAAACAAAATTTTAGGCTATTATTCATTAAATAACATTCTCAATGAAAAAAACACTACACAAATGGATAGTAATTCCAAAAACTATTTACCAAAATATGCTAAATCTTTTTCATGTATCATCATATAAAACCTAAAAAATGGGTCTTTAATACTGTAAACTTATTTTTAACCATAAAATCATAATCCCATGATGGTATCAATAAATATTAAGTTAATGAAGATACATATTATTTTAAAATGTAACACAATCCTTAGATGTTTCATGCTGGTAATAACCAGAATATAATTTATAAAAATACATTTTCAATTTAATTATTAAATACCAATAAATAAATACAAATTATATTTATTTCAATATTGTTTATTCCTAGGTCTAGGTATTAAAATTTAGAATAGGGAATTGACTCAAATAATTCCTATGTTCTTCACAATTAATAAAATGAACTATAAATGGATCCTTAGGATAAAATTTATTTCATTCCACAATACTCTTTAATTTTACCCAAAAATTCATTTCATTATGAACTTCATTTCCACACATAAAACCTTTTCCCATTCTATTAATATAATTTCTTTGGTTTCCCCTTCCACATTTTTGACTAATGAAATTGAGCCTTCACTTTACATTGTCTTCAATACTTGAGCTCTTAGCAGACTCCATCGTTCTATTTTTTGGTGATTCAAGGAGCTAGTTAAGGTATATTTTGTTAAATATATTTCAGGATAACTAATTGGGAATAATAATAATTTCTTTTACTCTTATCATCATACAATTTGGTTTCCAATATTCACTAAATTGCCTTCTATATTCAATGTTAACATTATTCCTTCAATTTCCAACTGCTGAAAAGAACCAACGAAAATATAGTGTGAGAAACAATAATGATAGTTGGAAAACCATATAATCATTCAGATGAAGTTAAAATAAGGATAAAATATTTTCCATATAAAACACCTTATGTTTAACCTAGGTCATTCATTATCATCATCTATTAAAATCATTTGAAACAGTTTGTAAAGAAAAATTAAATTATCTCAAATATTTACCAAGCGAGTGTTAAACCAGGTTTGTAGTAAGGCCCATTATCATGCATCGGGTGATGATCAGGAGAATCCCAATTCTCCATGTTCACAGTTATTACCCCTAGGTATAGCTATTTCAAAACCACATCAACCCATAGTATACAAATAGGAATATACTGAAAGGAAAAAATAAATAATCTCTTCATTACCAAAACATTAAGATGTTGTATTTTACATATCATAAATGTATAACATAGGTTAATGTTCGTTAATAAATATTTTCATAAATCATGATCATAAGCATTCTAAAAAATATCCATTGAAACCAAAATTTTCAACCCCATCCCCAGTATCAGGTATCTTGTTTCTAATATATTACCTTAGCATAAATATAAGGAATCACATCATAAATGACTAAATAGTTTAGTATTAATTTTAAAATAGATAAAAAACTGAGTCTTGCATTATATTTGAAAATGAAAATTAAAATATAGTTTTTTTCTTGAATAACATTATTCCATATGGTATATCCTTGTATAAAAATCATAGTATCCTTCATGGATTCCTAGTAAAAAAGAACAATTAAGTGTGATCTCAAATGCTTAGTAAGGGATAAGTACGATGGAAGCAATCATAAAAGGATAAATAATAATCAATATGTATTGGTAAATAATTGAACACATGTTCCATTTAATTCGTAATATGTCTATCTTAGTTTGGTTAAATATAATAATTATGTCAAGGTAAATAACTGAACACACTTGTCATTTAATAAATAATATGAGAATGAAATGCATCCAGAGATAATATCATTGTGAAAATATCATGGTTGATAAATATAACTAAATTATATATGTAGGAAATTGTTAATTATTAAACATCATGATCTAAGGAATCATGCTACCTCAACCGTCAATACATTTCAAAAGATAGTTTACACCTAAAGGTAGAAACCTATTTAATTTTGCAGACTTATTTGTCTCAAGATACCTACCGATGCATCAGGGGGCTATATAATTTTGGGTACCATCCATTACTAAATGTACAAATAATTACTAATATATCTAATAATCTGTTTATTTATTGATTAATATGCATTATCATCAAATATTAATATTGATTAAAGGATTTTCATTTTTTAATATTTCCCCAGTTAATCAAATAACATTCAAAGTAAACACCATTTCATTGAATCTTATAAGGTCTAGTAAATAATAATATCCATGATTTAATAATAGGGGTTTTTAAGATAAATTTAATTAATCATGATAAATTATTACAAGAAATTCATTATTTTATGATAACATTAACAATCATACAACAACGTGAGATGTTACAATAACTTTTACCACTTGGAAATTTTCAGTTCAAATCCCCTTAGATGATATAATTATAATTTAAAAATAAATACCCTCAATTATGATTTACTAATTATATTATATATAGAAATCTTATTATATATATCATATAAAATGAATTTGGTGTATAACAAGACAATATTCCTTAATAATGGAAAATTGAGACAAATTTTCTTACTTCTTTGGTAATATTTTGAATCATAAGACCCAATAAATAATAACATAAAATGAAAAATTAAATATATATAAAATAATTATATTCATGATATAAAATGGAAAATTGGAAGGACATACACCACACAATATAAATAATTGATTAATATAGAATATGTATCCCAAAAATAAAAGAGAGACTAGAAATCTATTATCTTTAGTTTAACTCGTCAGGTATATTCATTATATTCCTGAATAATAGAATATTGTTTATTATATACTATTTTATGAACCTTTTTAAAGATTATGATTCCTTCTAATTAACTTTTTACCATGTTATATACAATAAATTATTCAATAATGTTTACTTTGGTTGTTTCAAGAATATTTGTATTATGTCTCAAAAATGACTTCGGTAGGATTATTGTTGGTCTATGAGGTCATTATTTATACATATATAGAATATTAATAATGAAATAATTATTATATTTATAAATTAATTATTCATTTAATATCAATCATGAATTATTGTTTTGATAAATTATGAATGTTACGATCATGGACATGGTATATCATATACAAAGATGAGTAAAGTTTACATTTTTTAAAGATCACTATGGAAAGAAGACAAGTAATATATTAACATTAAATAATGATATAATATCATAAATACAATAGTATTTATTTTAAGAAACTAATATATATTCAATGTGGTGTGGTGATAAAAATATAGTCACGCTGCTTTATGAATGTGGTAGTCCGCACATACTTGAACAACATTATCATATTTCAATGAGTGAAAAGGTGAGAAGAGAAATGATATAATAGCTTTTTATAATAATAAATATTTCAATAATATCATAATGATTTCATTTATATCACATATATTCATTAAATTTTTCATTATTTGATTCCAGGTAATGTTTTTTTAAAAACAATTAACATCGCTTCGTGGGGCGGTTGTCCTGCAAACATAAGAGAAATATTATCGTATCCCCTATGAAATGGAAAGTAAAAGAAGTTATATATTATATAATTACTATTTAGGTATAATTATGTTATAAATATCATATATAAATCTTATCTCTATCATCATACCCAACCATGATAGGTGTTGATGGAAAACGTGTCACATCGATTCTTGAGGCAAAAGTCCACCATACACATGAACGATTTTATCATTTCCTGTTGGATTGAAGAGGAGTTGTATCTATGTAATGAAATTAACATAATAAAATATCATTATATGTTATATATGGGTGTTATTATATTATAATAAATTAAGAATATTTTAAGGAGGTGGAAGAAGAAATAAAAAAAATGCATAGCTAGGAATTTAACCCCTTCTAGGACCAACTCTTTTGGATTATTCATAAAATATTACATGAATGCCTTTAGAAAAAAGGATTATAATATATGGTATTGGTATTTTGAAAATAATTTGGGTAGTAATTTTCCTAACCAATTTTTTTATGGTGTTAATAAGAGAGCAGAGGGGGTGGCCTTTTATAAGTGAGGTGAGAGGTGCATTTTTAAATTCAGAAAAGAAGGAGTAATAATATTTTTCACATCCCACAAATGAAACAAAATGAATTATTATCAATATTTATACATGATAATGTTTAAATATGACCATAATATATTTTTATACATGCATTCAGGTCAATTAAACCCTTATATTCTTAGTTTAATCCCTTAGTAAACACTTGTTTACCTTAAACACAATGATTAATTTTTAATATTTTTTCAAATCATTTTGATAAAAAAAAAATAAATTAAAATAAATATAAAATATATATTATTCTAATTAAAAATATGGAATCCATTTTCCAAATTCAATTATTTGAATTGGAAAATTTTAATTTAAAATTTATATTTCATACACACTGAGAAAGTAGGTTTTCAAAGGGAAAAAATCAAATATTGAAAACAAATTTATATAAAAAATCAAAATCAAAATTATTCCAAGAAAAAAATTTAATTAATAGTTAAATATTATTACAAATGTTACATGAAATCCAATTTAAATTATAATTTATATTTATATACTATTTTAATGAACTTCAATTTTTTAAATAAAAATATGTATTTTTTACTATTCATCAAGAAAAGAATCTTCTCAGAAAAAATCCAAAAATTCACAGTAATCTAATTTTTATATTATGATAATACAAATTAAGTTAATTTTAGGACATAAAGTTTCTAAATATTTCAAAATTTACCTTTATCATAAGTGCGCAAGAACCGACAAAACAATTTTTTTTAATAAAATAGTTCTTCAGAAAACATTTATTTTTCTTTTAAATGATTCTTATTTTATTTATAATCATTAGATAAGCATAATTTTCATAATTTAATGAGTACTATTCAGTCCAATCAATTTAACTATTAGTTTAAAATGGTATACTATATTACATTTCATTTCAACATGGGGTTGTGTGTTGCACAAGCTATCAAATATATTAAATATAATGAAATAAATTTTGTTGGTTGTATATGCTCGGTGTTACATGCCACATACGCTATTGAAAATAATGTTATTATTATAAAATTTAGAGGTGTTAAATAATTAATGTTCATTTTATTCAAATAGGTCGCATATAATTCAATGTTCGTTTAATTATGATTTCACTTCAATATGAGGTTGTCTATCAGGTTTTAACCATCACACTTGCATTATACAGATTTAAAACACTAGATGTTCATTTTTTGGTCGTACTAAAAAAATACATTATTTAATGATTTGAAATATATTCCCACATTTTCAAAAAAAAAATTTGAATTTATTGTCCGAATATTTTATAGAATTTCAAGACTGTTTTATTTATTTTGAACCCCATAACTAATGTTTTTATTGGCTTTGAAATCTTAAAAAACTACTTATTTAGTCATTCAGAACACACTGAAAGTTATATCGATTTGTATTGTATTCAAATAATCCATAAATATTTCAAATATTCTTTTGTTATGATTTAACGTGAATACGAGGTTATTTTATATGTTTTGATCATTACACACATGTTTTGGAGTTTTAAAACAATAAAAGTGTGTTTTTTGGTCATCTAGGAAGAAAAGGTGACAAAGATGAATGTGGAATAAGATTATATATTTTAAAAATAAATAAATGGAATTTTTTACTATATTTCATGAATCACCAATATCAATTATTGTGTTTTTATCCCCTAACACATGTTTTTAAAGACTTCTAGATATTTAAAAATTACTTATTTAGTAAGTCTATGAAAAAAACATTAGATTGATGTTTCATTTATTATATATATAATAAATAATTAACATATTATGATCTCATGATTTCATGTCATTCTGAGGTTTTTTATGTTCTTGACCATTTCACAAAAATTTTAAATTTTAAACACACTAAAATTAGAATTGGGACTAAAATTAAAAATTGAGTGACATTTGAAATAGCATGGCCTCCCATTTTCACATTTTTATAATTATTGTAAAATCATTCTCTAAAGGGACACTCTATATAATTTATCTTATTTCTTATAATATAGAGACCTTTTAATTATAAAGTCTCTTTCTAATGCGTTAATTTATTATAAACTAATCTAGAGATAAACCAATATTCATGATATTTATGAATTAAAAAAATTCCAAACATGGAAGAAAATAACCTTTTCATGACATTTTCAAGAATTCTATCACTATTTATGATTCCCACTCATTTATATATAAATCTATTTCAACTTTTTAATAATTTTATTATCAATAGTATTGATAGTATTAAATAATATAGGTAAAAAACATGTAACAAATATTTTAAATGAAATTGTCAATATTTTCATAACTAACTCTTTGTGGATTCTCATTTATGGATGGAATATGATATATCTCATAAATATATAAACATAATAATTAAAATAATTGGTATATATTTATTTTAAACATTATAAAAACATAGATAAAAATAAATAATTAATTTTTATATATGTTTTGATATTGAAATATTATTCTATATACCCTAATACTTATACAATTATACAAATAATTAGGTTTCTTATGTGCATTGGTCATCCTCATACCATGATTTTGTTGATAAAAAATATTTCCTAGCATAAAAAAATTCAATAAAACATAATAGAAAACCTATTAATGTTTCTTTGTAAAATATTTACTATAGAGTATTACAAGATTACAAGGGACCTCATGGGTGGTTGATTATTTGGTATCCATACTATAGACAAAAAATAAATATTTAATAATATTAAAAATAGTCATCCATTTCATCCTAATAATTAAAAATGAATAAGAAATGAAAATTTTAAAATTGTATTTTATATGATTATATTGTATAGTTTAACCACCATATTATATGTTTTAAAGACAACCTATCATATGTTTTTTCTTTTAAATTTTTTTATCTACTTGGTGTGATTTTATTAAGATATCAACTTTTTCTATTTAATATTTTAAAGTGATATGTGGTAAATGATCCTAAATACTTCGTCACAAGGTCTTCCCTTTATATAGTAGTAATATATACACATATTATAAAATAAGAGTAGTATTTAATTGTAATTAATATAGTTGACCGATTATTTGAAAACATATAATTAAAATCTATATAATTAACAAATTCACAACCAAGGCTCTCTGTCATTCATGCTTGAGAATTTCATTTACATTCTAAAGACAATTCATTTATAAAATGGAATCTACATGCATGTGTTCTTCAAATTCATTGTTGGTTTTATTTTGATCAATAAACATTGTAAGCAAATGAAATTTTAATGTTAATAAATACTATAGTGGAATTGGTGGTGTAATGGTAATCTTAGAAGGTCTTTTGATTTATTGGTTGACTCTTCATATTGTCTGGACTTGACCTTCTATTTCTCCTTTTATCTATCTATAAATAATAACATACCTTAGTTTAGACTGTATTTATTAATTAATAAAAGGTTTTCGTATAATGTTAATTGGAAATGACATCCCTATTTATTATCATGAATCGTTATAAGATTAAAAATACATGAAATAAAATTTACAATAGTAGGTTTGGTAGTGTGAACATCCGGATCATCAAGGGGAACTGGTATCCCAGTTCTTCATTCATCAGCTATGTAAATCCCTACTTGGGTGATCATTTAAAAATTGTTTGTTATGTAGAATATCTCCATGGATATTATACATTATGCCCCCATAACACGGTTATGGGATGGTGTTGATAGATAAAAATGAAAATCAATTTCACCATATATAATCTTAATACAACAAAGTAATAAGTAGTTGTTTTATTCACATTTTAAAGAAACTATTATGATCTAAGTTCAATGAACAACCCACACTCAAACATGGATTTAATGAATTTTGAAATTGGTGATGACCTGAAATTGGGGAAGTTGAATTCAAAGGAATACAAGATGAGTTGTACAGAGGAGGATCATTGATTCTTTGGTTTTATATTGAAAGATGGATTTACCAACATGTTTTCTCACATAGAAAATAAGTTCAAGCCATAAAAAAATAAGAGATAGAAATTGAGGATGATGAATTTGGCATATCCAGATCTATTTCATGGCCACAATGACCGAAAAGTTATCCTAAGTGAAATTTTAAATAGATGATATTAAGGTCGAAGAGGATGCTCAAGCATGATATTGAAGACGATGATCTATAATATCTATATGATATATGTAAGAACCCGGTTTTTTTTGAGAAATACATTGGAATATTCTTGATGTTATTCCAGAGCAGCGCCTTCAGACGGCGTGCGATTCCGAGCCCCAGAGTTGCCGGAATTAAATTTTCGGTGCGTTCACACTGGGAATGCCAAATAAATGGGATAATCCATAATAGGTGATCCGGATCAGAGATCTGAGTGTACGGATGGGTCTGGAATAGGGTGTTTACCCTAGGAATGACATAGAACAAGTCGGTGTGGGACGTTGGGACCCCTCGCTCTCTTTCGGAACACTAAACGAATTAATTAATTAATTAATTCATTCATTCAACGGCTTAACTCAGGTGTCTCTAAAATGGTGGCTCAGATTGGAAAATCAAGGGCACCATTGAGTTCATAGCGTGATGTTTACCCTAGTAGGGGTATATGTTTCATGGGCGCGGGATGTCTGTGAAAAATGGCCCTGGGGGCGCTTTTGTAATTTGGTATCCTCAGACGTTCAGTTTTATAACTTTTGAACGGGGTCTCGGATTAAAATTCATAGACTGCCATTGTGCTCAGGAGGTGGTGTTTACCCAAGGGGGAGCATAATATTGACCACTCCGGATGTTTTGGACGCGAGTGTTTTCGGGGGACGAGTCTTTTAATTAGAGTTTATTTATTTAAAGTCTCCCCCTCTCCCCTTCCTCCCCATTGATCCCCCCTGGAGAAACCCACCTCCTCTCATAATCCTCCTCTCATCCACATATTTGGTGAGGAGGCTCCTGTACGGAAACTCCAGTGAGGCACGACAACTCCGGCGAACCCCGCGTGAAGCTTTGGTCTACGCCCTTCAAGGTAGGAGGTTTTGGTTGCGTTTTTATTTCCGAACATTCCTTTGAATTAAATTTTATACGTCGATTTGTTGTTTTATCTTCGAACAAATCCCATAATCGTGTAGTATAATTTATGAGCTTTCCATCACCCTTTTAGGTTTGTAAATCAGAGTTCGGAGGAGGCCGCGGTCATCCGGAGAAAGTTGCAGGGTTTTGAATTGTTTCCGACCTGTTTGAGGGTTCGGCAACGGAGGCCGGCGCGGGCCAAGAAGGCGGCGCACGGGTGGCTTCAGCGGCGGTGGATTCAGGCAGATGGTGTGGCAGCGGGGCGTTCGGCTCTAGGATTGTGGCGCGACGTGGAGCCGCCAGGTAGAGGCGGTCAGCCGGGGCTTGCGGACGGCGAGCGCGGCGCGCGGTGAGTCGTCAGCAGCAGGCAGCGACCCCGGGGGAGCAAGACCCACGAGACACGGGTCTTCTTGATGCGGTGGGCGACAAGGGGAGATTGGCCAGGGCGGCCGGTCCATTCGGTAAACCGGACCCCAGGAGGGGTACGGCGGTTTGGATGCGGGCCACGGCCAGTGGGCCGCGGCGAACCGGACCGGACCCGCGGTTAGGCCACGGGCCGGTGGTCTGAAGTGGGTCGGCCGAGGTGGACCGGCCCAGTTAGGCCCCCTGCGTTCGAGGGGCCGTAACATCCAAATGGCGTGTCCGTTTGATGCGCCGTCTACGGCAGTGGAACCATATCGTCGAGGCAGAATTTTGGAGATGGTTTCATGAATTTTTAATTCCCAAAACGAGGGGCTCGAAGGCGCGACGCGTCTTTAAGTGAATTGATGTTTTTCTGAGGATCCTTGTTTTGGACGGCGCAGATGCGTACAACGTCCATTTTGAGAACCGTCAGTGGATTTGGGAACCTAGCGCCGGGGCGGAGCTTTCAAGGGTGGTTTCAGGCATTGAGGCCGAAGTTGAGGTGTGGGCCCCCCGGTCCGTCTTTCGAGCTGTGTGTAGCATTTCACGACTTATTCATCGGACGCCCGTTCGGGGCGTGTGAGCAGTCGTTTTTGGGTGTTTTTCCGAGGGCATTGCAATGGAACAATCTTCCCACTCTAAATTGGCACGATGGTGCGGGCCCCATGAGGGAGGTTTGGGCGTTGACGATGATTTTCAATCTCTATCACCGGGCGACCATTTTGGACAAGTGAATAGACCATTTCGTGTAATTTTTCGAGAGGATCGCAAAGGCGCGATCCGTTCGTTGTGTATTGGGATCGGGATGTGGTTCCCACAATGCGCCGCTCATGTTCGGTGCGCCGAAATGCATATTTTTCTCCACCATTTCCAGCTTTTTGTGCCTGGATGAGTGTCTCCTTTCTCTTGTTGGGTTGAGCTGGACTCTTTACTGTACTCTTTACTACACTCTCTGTTGTACTTCTATTCTATTCCCTATTCGCTCTAGTGCTCACCCTTCGGTACCTCCTTTGTTTTCCCCTTGAGCCTTTGGGGTATCCTACTGAGTATATTTATACTCACCCCTGCTTGGGATTTTCCCGCACTTGGTGTGCCCTTGCAGACGACAGACAGGTTGGTCATGACTTCAGTAGAGCTTAGGAGTTCAAGAGCATGGACCGCGTGTGGTGGTCGGAGTCAGGTTCTAGGTGGGGGACCCTTCAAGCTGTTTTCCTTGGTTTGTGCATCACATGGGATTGAGTCTTTGACTATCCTTCTTGATTCAACTCCCCATTATTGTTGTTATTGGTATGTACCTATATGCTCATCTGAACGCGGAACACCTTGAAAATATTCAGGATGTCTCTGCGAAGAAAGCTAGTCAAGATACCAGCTTTGGTGTGTGATGAAGACCATGTGAGATACGAGGCCATATTCCAGGACCTATCATGTGATCCCCTTTCTCCGGGTTAGCCGGTAGCAGCACCCCCACCTGTTGAGCAGAAGACAGCTTCAGCAGAGCAGGCGGGGCTTGAGCGCAGGTTGAGCGCGATCTGTGAGTTCTAGCAGTAGAGACCGCTAAGGTTCAGTGGTGAGCCGGACCCTCAGGCAGCAGAGGCTTGGCTCGAGGTAGTGGTTAGACTTTTCAGGCTTGTGCAGACACCGACATATTAGAGAGTGGCTTTGGCAGCCAACCTTTTTTGGGGAGCAGCTTGGCATTGTTGGAGTCTGGTGACTCAGTTTCCTGACGAGTCGTCGCTTTCATGGGGCGACTTTCAGTTTTTTTTGTGTGAGGAGTTTTGCCCCTCCTTCTTGTGCTCCGTTCGGATTCATGATCTCCTTCAGATTCATCAGGGAGGGATGACTGTGGCCGAGTAGGCAGCTAGTTTCACAAACCGTGCACGCTTTTACCCGGACTTGGTCCATGACGATAATATCCGAGCGTGAATGTTTGAGAAGGGTATCCACTGAGATATTCATGCTGTCATAGTACCCTTGGTAATTTCCACATATGTCGGGGTTCTAGAGAAGGCGCTGGTGATAGAGAGGTTCCTGTCACGTTCTAGAGTTGGTGGTGGAAGCAGGCACGTCAGAGCTGAGACGTCTGTCACAGCTAGCGGGTGTCGGCAAATAGAACCTCGACGAAGGTGGCTTTCTGACAACCGGACCCAGTGGCATGGTCGTACACCATAGTGGCGCCGGAGGGCACCAGTTCGGCCAAAAGAGATTCGTTTCTATGCTTGCGATGGGCGAGGTCACCTGGCAAGGGACTGCCCGACCAGGCATGCAGGGAGCTTCGGGCAGGCAGCATGTGCACCACCACGATGGAGGTAGCACCGTGATCAGAGTAATTCCTAGAGAGGTGGCGCTAGCAGAGGAGTGGGAGGAACTGGTAGTGGGAGACAACCTTACGAGGTCTTCCCATCACCAATAGGCGGTCCACGTCAGGCTTCGGTAGCTAACAGTTGGGACTGCGGATAGCCGCAAGCTTTGGATGTGTACGATCCTTCGGAGCATGAGGTGAAAAGAGGTACACTCTACAGCTCTTCTACTTTTTGGAGTAGAATTTTTCAGCTCTGTGAGTGGAATGCTTTCCTCCCTGATCCTTGTTTGAGTTGTTACCAGGGTGACGCAGGGTGTCGGGTGTAACCCTGTGTTGGTAAGGTAAAAAAGAGTGAGACCATTTTATTTTGTCGATGGTGTTGACTCCTTCGCTTATGAGTGTGTAAGAGAGTCATGGTTGCGAGACATCGACTGTGGAACCTTACACGACCAGATATCCTTGGGTGTTTCACCATATGGATATTCTGAAGGAGGGAATCACCGGGCCATGTTCCCGGTGCGGGCAGTGATTCCAGTCACGACGTGCGATGTAGAGGTTCAGTATGGGAGGTGAGTTACCCCCGAGAACCTTCGGGCCATTTGAGACTCTGTAGAGGGATGGAGAGGTTCCCTACCGCCTTGCCCTAACCCCATGGTCGGAAGTGGGTGCACAACGTATCCCGCGTGGCTTACCTGAGGAGATGTGTGCATGCCCTTATGCACGTCATCAGCAAGGTCCTACCTCGCGTGAACAGATCAAATCCTTTTGTCTGTGTGCGATGACGGAGAGCTGTTCGTGAGTTCCTCTTGGTACGGAAGAACGAGGTGCGGGCTTAGTACTTTGAGTTCTTCCATGGTTTTGCTTTTCGGGGACTAAAATATTGAAGGAGGGAATGATTTAAGAATCTGGTTTTTGCTGAGAAATACTTTGCAATATTCTTGATGTTATTATAGAGCAGCGCCTTCAGACGGCGTGCGATTCCGAGACCCGGAGTGGCCGAAATTAAATTTGCAGGGCGTTCACACTGTGAATGCCAAATAAATGGGATAACTCCTAAACTGTGATCTGGATCAGAGATCTGAGTGTACTGATGTCCCCGGAATGGGGTTTTTACCATAGTAACGACATAGAACATGTCAGTTCGGGACGTTTGGACCCCTCACTCGCTTTCGGAACGTTAAACAAATAAATTTATTTATTTATTTATTTTTTCAGCGACTTAACTCAGGTATCTCTTAAACGGTGACTCGGATTGGAAAAATAAGGGTTCAGTTGAGTTCAGAGCATGCCGTTTAACCTAGGAGGGGTATAAGTTTCGCGGGCATGGGCCGTCTATGAAAAATGGCCCTGGGGGTGTTTTCATAATTTGGCAGCCTCGGATGTTCAATTTTATAACTTTTGAACGAGGTCTCAGATTAAAACTCCTAGATCGTCGTTGTGATCAAATGTGGTTTTTACCCTAGGGGGAGCTTAATCTTGACCGCACTGGAAGTTTTGGACGTGGGTGTTTACGGGGGACGAGTCTTTTAATTAGAGTTTATTTATTTAAACTCTCCCCTTCTCCCCTTCTTCCCCATTGAACCCCCCTGGCGAAACCCACCTCTTCTCAAACTCCTCCTCTCCTCCATGTCTCCGGCAAGGCGGCTCCGGCGAGGAAACTCTGGCGAGGCACGACAACTCCAGCGAACCCCGCGTGAATCTTCGGGCTACACCCTTCGAGGTAGGAGGTTTTGGTTGCTATTTAATTTCTGAACCTTCCTTTTAATTCTATTTTATACGTTGATTTGTTGTTTTATCTTCGAACAAATCCCATAATCAAGTAGTATAATTTATGAGCTTTCCATCACCCTTTTTGGTTTGTAAATCGAATTTCGGAGGAGGTCGCGGTCGTCCGATGGATGTTGCGGGTTTTTGAATTATTTCCGGCCGGTTTGGGGGTTCGGCAGCGGAGGCAGGCGCGGGCCAAGGCGGCGGCGCACGAGGGGCTTCAGCGGCGGCGCCTTCAGGCGGATGGTGCGGCGGTGGGGCGTTCGTTGCCGGGATGGCGGTGCGGCGTGGAGCCGCCAGGCGGAGGCGGTCAGCCGGGGCACGCAGACGGCGAGTGCGGCGCACGTCGGTTCATCGGCAGCAAGCGGCGACCCCGGGGGAGCAAGACCCACGAGACGGGGGTCTTCTTGACGCGGTGGGCGATAAGGGGAGGCCAGCTAGAGCGGCCGGTCCCTTCGGAAAACAGGACCCTAGGAGGGGTCCGGTTCTTTGGAGGCGGGCCACGGCCAGTGGGCCACGGTGAAGGGGACCGGACCCGCGGCTGGGCTGCGGGCCGGTTGTCTGAAGTGGGCCGGCCGAGGTGGACCAGCTCAGTTGGGCCTCCTGCATTTGGGGGGTCGTAACATCCAAGTGGCGCATCCGTTTGATGATACATCTGTGGAAGTGGAACTGTATCGTCGAGGCATACTTTTTGAGATGGTTTTGGGACTTTTTAATTCCCAAAATGAGCAGCCTCGGAGGCGTGATGCATCTTTATGTGAATTGACGTTTTTCTGAGGAACCTTGTTTTGGACTGCGCGGATGCGTCCAACGTCCTTTTTGAGTGCCGTCGGTGGCATTGGGACCCTGGTGCCGGGGCGAACCTTTCTAGGTTTGTTTCGAGCATTGAGGCCGAAGTTGAGGCCGGGACCCATAGCCTGTCTTTCGAGCTGCTTGTAGCGTTTCACAACTTTTTCATCGGTCGTCCGTTCGGGGCGTGCGAGCAGTCTTTTTTTGGTGATTTTCAGAGGGCATTGCAATGGCATAATCTGCCCACTCTAATTCGGTAGTGTGGGCCCCACGAGGGCCGTTTGGGCATTGGCGGTGATTTTCTATCTCTATCATCGGGCGACCATTTTGGACAAGTGAATAGTCCATTTTGTGTAAATGTTCAAGAGGATCGCAACAGTGCAATCCATTCGTTGTGTTTCGGGACTAGGATGTGGGTCCCATGAAGCACCGCTCGTGTGCGGTGCGTCGGAATGCATCTTTTTCTCCGGTTATCCGTTGCACTCAAGTGAGTAGTCCTTTTGACGTGTTTTCCTGAGGGAACCACAATGATGCGATGCACCCGACTCTTTTCGGGGTCGAGGCTCGGGATCACGGGACGTCGTTCGGGCGTGAGGCGGTGTTGGTGACTTTTTCATCAGATATTATTTTGAGGCGAGTATGTAGTCTAACTCGCATGTTTTTTCATGCGTATTACAACGGTACGATCTGTTTGGCTGTGCAGAGCCTATTGCATGATCTTATTAAATATGGAACCATGAGTGGTGCTCTGGTGGTGGTTCGTCCTACCATGTTTTTAGCGGACCCCTGGCATGTGATCACGCACTCTGGGGAGAGTGATGTAAATGTTTCATAAGATGTGGTTGGTTGTTCTTGGGTCATTGAGGTGGAGTTTTTACGTTCATGCCTTCGCATTGACGTTGGGTGTCGTGTGCACGATAGCCTTTGGGCCGGAATGTGGTATACTCTGGAAGTATACAGGAACGCTAAGAGGTACATGTGGATATTGGTACCTAAGAATTTTTGTTTGTTTGGTTGGGGTTGACTTGGGGCCACACGTAGTTTGGGCCCCATGTGCGTGTTGTGCTCTGTTTTACGTACTTTTGACCTCTCACGACATAGAGGGTTCCTCTGTTCTTGTATGTTGACCAGCGAGGTTGAGTTTTCCCTTTGGTTCTGTTCTCATTTTGCTAGAAGAGATGGTTTGGTTCTTCAGTTTCTTTAGCTATGAGGGGTTTCAGTACCATGCCCTTTCACCAGACTGTGGCTCTGTTTACGAATATGGGTGTTCATACAGTTTGGGTGGTTTCCCCACTTTCTAGGATGATTTGACTCGGTCAGCTTCAACAGTGACTCAACGGTTTGGAGCGTGATCGCCTTATGAGGCCTGGGGAGATTCTCCCGTCACTCTGTGTTCCCTGGTAGAGTCCTTGTGGATTAGGTGTGACCAACACTTTACGCAGACACTGATCCTCTACCCAGGAGATTGTTACCAGCAGGGCTGAGGTTGTTACGAGAAGGGATGAGGTTGTTTTCAGCAGGGCTGAGGTTGTTTCCAGTAGGGCTGAGGTTGTTTCTCGCAGGTCTGTGATTATTTTGAGTAGGTCTCACCAGTGGGTTACCATCCGGCAGGGATGACCTGTACATCGGTGTTCATCGAGCAGTACCATCCAGCAGGGATGGTCGGAGCAGTTCCGGGCTTACCTCCAGCTGGGCTAGGTAGTGGTCCCTGATGCCGGGATTACCTCCAGCGGGGCTGGTCAGTGGTCCCCGATGCCGGGCATACCTCCAGCAAGGCTGGGTAGTGGTCCTCGATGCCCGGCTTACCTCCAGTTGGGCTGGGCAGTGGTCCTCGATGCCAGGTTACCTCCAGGTGGGTTGGGTTGTGGTCCCATCGCCGAATTTAACCGGGTCACCCTCCAGTGGATTACCCTGTTACGGGACTGGGAAGTGTGGCACCCGTTGACTCTTACCAGGTCTCCCTATAATGGGAACCCATCGACTTCCAGGGACCCTCCAGCGGGGCTGGGTAGGGGGTCACCTGTCGACTTTGAGGAGACCTCTCGACTGAGGGGTTGTGGTGAGTTGTGTTTGACATTCCCCCAGAACTCTCAAGTACGAGGTGAGCTTTCTCCACCGAGATGCATCCTTATGACGTGACCTAAATCTGTGCGAGCAAGTCAGTGTCACCCAAGGAGGATAATGTCGAGGTTCGGTGTTTGAGCCCTTGACTTGTAGTTCAGGGCAGACGTGCGGGATGCTTGGCATCGATGGTGTTTACTTCTAGGACTGTTGGCTACTCACCTTCTTTGGCTGAGCTACGGGACGGAGATCCCCTTCGATCTTTTTTGGGATTCTTGACAGAGTATATATGTAGGTATACCTTGTTCTGTTACCCACTTCTTGGTCTTGGTTACTCTCCCTCCGGGAGAGACGAAGACTCGTGGGGTATGCCATGTGATTTCCGTGTCTAGATTATCATGGTGGGACGAGTCTACACTCCTACTATAGGAAGCGAAGACTCGACGATAATTTCACCTTCTCACCGTTTCAAGCTCCTTGTGCCTGGATGAGTATCTCCTTTCACTTGTTGGGTTGAGCTAGTCTCTTTACTATACTCTTTACTGCACTCACTGTTGTACTTTTGTTCTATTCTATCTTCGCTCTACTGCTCACCCTTCGGTACCTCTTTTGTTGCTCCCTCGAGCCTTCGGGGTATCCTACTATGTATTTTTATACTCACCCCTACATGGGCTTTGCCCACACTTGGTGTGCCCTTACAGAAGACGGACAGGTTGGTCGTTAATTCAGTGGAGCTTAGGAGTTCAGGAGCGTGGACCGCGTGCGGTGGTCGGAGTCGAGTTCCAGGTGGGGGACCCTTCCAGCTATTTTCCATTTTGTTCACCACTTGCCGGGTTGTGGAACTTTTCTGGTTGGGCGCATGTTTTCCCCTTTTCTTTTCAGTTTACTTTCAGCACATTATTTTTACTGTTTGGAGGTTGATACACTTTTAGTGGTTTATATATAGTAGTTTCCCTTTGCTTTAATTTGTATTTCATTTTACTCTGCACTATTGCATTGAGTGTGCTGCGTGTGTGAGTGTATAGGTACTTTGGAAAAGGCCTTCATGTGTTATTATGCCTTCGGCATTGGTCACCATCCATTAGCCTATGGAGGTGGGCTTCGGGTAGTTACGGCTCGAGCCCGCGTAGGGTCGGGTCGTGACAATATAGGACTCAAACTTTTGAAGCACGAATTTGTTGTTTTTTTAACTATGAACTGATCTATGTCCATTAATCTAATTCTCTTTACTAAAGTTTAATTTGATATATTTATTTTTTAATTTATTTTATTATTTTTAGTATTCATTACCAAAGATGGATGGGGATCTCATAAATCTTCTTTGCTTCAATTGTTTTCATTTTGAAGAATGCATACTATGTTCTTAAAGAAATGACCTTGTAGATTTCTAAATCATTCAACTTTAATTGATGATCCATGTTTAATAATTCAAACTATCTAAGCACTACAAGATTATGAAATGGTTTCAACACGAATGATGGAATCTAGCACGGCCACATAAAGCTTTTCCAATATTGAATTAGAGGTAGATTTGGTTTCATCTGATTCTGGGATTTTTCTTCTAAATAATTTATCTTTATAATAATTTTAAAAAAATGACTTTTTTCAAATTAAAATCATTATTTTCACTATTTGTAGAAACATGAAAATATTCTGAAAAATCAAAAAACTTCAGCCTAAACTAATTCTGATATACTAATTTCAAAAAATGAATTTCCTTTTATCAAACACATTTTTTTATGTCTTAAAATTTTATTGAATAACATGTATGTAAGAAAAAAAAAACTCTTTTCATTAAAAAATTACATTGAAAAAAAGATTTATTATTTATTTTAAATGATTCTTATTTTATTTCTAATAAATAGATAAACATATTATTTAAAAGTTAGTTATTAATATTCATACATTTAAATTTAATAGTAAGGATATAATAATATGCTATATTACGATTCATTTTGGTTTTGGTTTGTGTGCTTTAAAATCTATTTAAGAGATTGAATTTTAAAGAAATATATTTCATGGGTTGTTCAAGCATGGTGTTGCATGTAACATATGCTATAAAAATTAATGTTTTCATTTTAAAATTTTAGGGTTTTTAACTCTCCCCACCTCAAATGAATTTTATCCTCAAAGTTTAAACTTCATCTCAATAATCAAGGGTTTGAAAATTTTAAGTACCATGGTTGAAAAACCAACATGATAAAAGGGTTAATAAAACTTATTATTAATAAGATAAAAAATAATTATGTAGGTCATATAGAAGAGTGCATAACAAGGTTTAAAATTATGAGAACATTGGTGGAATGTGACGATATTAACATGAAAGAAAATCATAAATAATTATATTTAGAGATGGAGTTCATTGATCATAAGAAAGTAAATGATCAATGGAATGTAAAAGACCATGAAGTCATAAATATTTGATGATTGAAAATACCATTTGATTCATCATATATGAATGTAATGGGAATATTTTTTTGTTTCAATATTTTTATTAATGTTGAGGAATTATTTTTCTATCTATGAATAAAAGGAAATATACATACATGATATCTTACTACTTTATAATGACAATATCATCCTTTTGTTATGCTTCGATCAATTTCTAATTCATCGGTTACTCAAAGGAATGAAAAAAAAATAGTTTTTTTATTCCTAAATCACTAAAATTAACATTTAATGGATTCTAATATCCATGAAAGAGAAAAAAATATTTCTATATTTCTTTAAATATTTTCTAATACAAATATGGTTTTCAGAAGATATAAATTGTAGTAGATTTATCTCTAAACCTCAATAGTAACATCACTGGTTCATCAATAATATTTATTTATCATATCGTTTAACAAAAAAATTACATATTAACCTGGACATCATGTTGGATAGTGATAGGAATTAAACACTTATAGTCCTTCTGTTGTGGGTTCATGCCATGCTGCCTCAATCGAATGCATTATAATTTCCTTTTTTCAAAACTATATTAATATAATTCCTATACTATTCCCAAATTTTGATGGCCCATAATTAATTCAAAATCAATATAATTTAAACCCTAAAGGAAATGAGTTTTACTTCCATAAATGTTTCCCAAAATATTCATAATATTTGTAAACTCTCACCACATAAAACCTAAAAAATGGTGTGTCTAAAACTACTAACTTATGATCAACCTTAAACTTATAAACCCATGATGGTATCCATAAATATAATTTTAATTATGATACACATGCTACGATGATTTAACACAATCTGTAGATCATTAATTATTATTATAACCAAAATATCATTGGAAAAAATACATCTATATTTTAATTATTGAATCCCCATACAATAACACTTCATCATTTTTGTTTCAGCATGGACCCTTCCTTGGTCTAGGGGTTATCTTTTAGAAGAGGAAATTTACTTGGATAATTCTCAGGATCAACATATTTAAGACATTGAACTATACATGGATACCTCAGATAGAATTTATTTCCTTCCATTATACTCTTCAATTTTCCTCATCAATTATTTTCCATACGACCTTCTTTTCCACACATAAAACATTTCTCATTCTATATTAATACACTTACCTATGTTTTTCTTTCCACATTTCAAATATGAATGAAATTGAGCCTAATTTTCTCCAAGATCTCCAACACATAAGATTTTATAAACCACTTCCATTTTCTTCTATGGTGATTCCAATAATTGGTTAAGGTACAGGCTGTTATTCATTTTTCAGGATAACTGATTAAGCATAATCAAGATATCTATCATGAATTTCTTCATCCCATTTTTTTCCTATGGTCACCCAATTAATATTTATGTACAATGTTTACACGATTCTTTTGGGTTCAACAAATTGACTAAAACAAAAAATTATAGAGTGAGAAACAAATCATAGTGGAAAAAACCTATAATCATTTATAGGATGTTAAATCAGGTCACATTATTTTTAATATAAAACACCATAGGTTTAGCCTAGGTCAATCATTTTCATCATGTATTCAAATCCATTGTAATGGTTTGCAAATAAAATTTTTTATTATCTTGTGAAAAACCAACAAGGGTGTCAAAATAGGTGTGTAGTAAGGCATATTGTCATAAACCATATGATGAACAGGTCAAGACCATTTCTCCCTTTTTAATGTTATTACCCCAAGCTATAACAGCTGCAGAACCACATCAACTTGTAATATATGTATTTCTAGGGAAAAAACCTAATATATTCTTTACCAAACTTTAGGATGATATACTATACATATCATCAAAGTATTTCATGGGACTATGTTCCCTAATAAATGTCTTCCAATGAATATTTCCCATGTTTTCTAATAAAAATCATATGATACCAACATTTTCAACCCTGGCCACAGTATCCTAGAGCCAGTCTCATCTTTATTACATTGGAATAATATATAAGGAATCACATAACAAATCACTTAAAAAGGTTATTATTCTTGGAAAATAGATACCTAATTATATATTGCATTACATTTGAAAAGAATAACAAAATAATTTTTTTCAAGATAAAATTATTCCTTGTAGCATTTCCTTTTATGACAAGCATAATAAATTTCATAGATTCCTTAAAAAGGAAACATAATAATGGTGAGATTAAATTCTCAGTAAGGGTTAAGTATAATGGAAGATATCATGAATCAATAAATAATAATCAATATGAAATGGAAAAAAATAAACACACATTATATTTAATCAATAACATGGATATCATAGTTAGACATTGCATAATCAATAATGCACAATAAATAACTGAACATACATGTTATTTAATCAATAAAATGATAATGAAATGCATTCAAACATAATATAATTTGAATATCTCATGGATAATAATAAAATAGAATTAACAATGAAGGAAATGATCAATTATTGGACATCATGATCTTAGGAATCATGATACATCTATAATCATTACTTTCAAAATATTGTTTATAACTAGTGGCAGAAACTAGTTTAATTTTGTAAACCCCCTTTTCTCTAGAGATATGATGATGAATTGTGGGGCTATATAATTTTGGTCCCCACCCATCACTTCATGTTAGAATCATTACTCATATATCAAATAATCAATTTATTTGATGAATAATATTCATTATCATCAAATATTTGTAGTGAGTAAAGAATATAGATTTATCAATATTTCCCTAGTTAATCAAATGAATTTAAAAGTAAACACCATATGTAAAAATGGAATACAATTTCGGAAATAATAATTTCCTTCATAAAAGAATATTTTAATTTAATTTAAATATTATGTAGAGTGAAAATTGATTACAAGAAAGTGATTACTTTATGAAAAGTTTAACCATCGTAAAGCAATGTGAGGTTTTACAATAAATTTTACCACATGGTAATTTTCAATTAAAATACCCTTAGATTATATAAATTTATTTAAAATATATAATAACATAAATTATTATGTAGTAAATATATTACATATATATGTGTCCATATATACACCATATAAAATAAATTAGGTGTATAATATTACAATATTAATTAATAATGGGAATTTGAGACAAATCACTTTACCTCTTTTGGAATATTTTGAATCATAAGACCCAACAAAGAATAAAATAAAATAAAACAATAAAAATATTTAAAATAACAATATTCATGAAATAACATTTGAAATGGGTAGTGAATATACCACTCATAAGTAAGAAGTGGTGAATATGACATATATCTTCTAAAAATAAAAGTGATACTAGAAATCCATTAACTTTAGTCTCACTCATCAAGTATGTTATTTATCTTCTTGAATAATAATCTTATAATAACTATTTAATTTTTAAGAATATTTTTCAAGTTTATTATTCAATATAAATCACTAATTCTCATGTTATATACAACCACTTAATAATTATGTTTAAGTTATATATTTCAATGATATTTAAATTATGTGTTAAAAATGACTCCACTGAATTGACTATTATTCTAAGAGGTGATTATTTCAACAGAAATAAAATAATAATCATGAAATAATAATCATATATATAAATTAATTATATTTTAATGATAAAGGATGAAATATGGGTTTGATAAATGATGTACGTTATGATCATGGGGACAGTAAGTCGTACACACGCGTGGGTAACAATTACATTTTTCAACAATAATTGTGGAATGATGATAAGTAATATTACTTCATTACAGAATGATAATAATATCAAAAATACAATATTGTTTCATTAAATAAAATAATTAATATTATCCTCATGGTGTGGTGATGAATAGAGAGTCACATCACTTCGTGAAGGCATTAATCCACACCGACATGAACGATGTTATCTTCTTTTTGTGAGTGAAATGGTGAGATATAGAATGATCATTTATATTTTCAGAATGATAAATATTTCATGAATATCATAAATATTTCATTTATATATCAATTGTTTATTACATTTATCATTATTACTATCTATGTAAATATTTAGTGAAAAATGAATCACACCGCTTTGTGAGGCGATAGTCTTCCGTACACATGAGTGATGTTATCGTATCCCCTACAGAACAAAAAGTAAAAACATTTATATAATATATATGGATAAAAAGGATCAATTATTTTATAAATATCATTTATATACTTAATATCCAACATTAGACCCAACTGTTAGAGTTTCCTTATGGAAAACGTGTCATATCGATTCGTGTAGTGGTAATCCATCGTACACACAAGGTACGTTATTGATTCCCATTTGAGGGTAGAGGATATTGATATAGGTCATTAAATTAAAATAATAAAATATCATTATATTATATATATATTTTTTATTATATAAACATAAATGAAGAATATTTGAAGTAGGTTTATGAAAAAATAAAACAAAAACTTATAGTTAGGAATTTTACCTCTTTTCAGACAACTTATTTCGAATTATAAAAAAGAATTACTAGAATGGATTTCGGACCAAACTAGGGCTTATGAAATAATTTTATAGAAATTGGTATTTTATTTTGTATTTATTTGGACTAACCTAAATGGTTTTATGTTGTTAATAATAAAAGATAGGGTTGTCCTATAATATGTGAGGTGAGTGACACGCTTGTAATTGTTTTAAATAAAAGTTTTCACTCATCTTCTTTACATGTCAAAATCGACCCAAATGAAATTTTATTGATTCATATACATGATAAGGTTAAAATATTACCATAAAATAAATTAAATATAATTCATTCGTTCATTTTAACCCTTATCTACATATTTATTCCCTTAGTAAACTCATTTCTACCTAAACGACAGTAACTACTTTCAAATTTTTTAACTATTCATTTTTGTAAAAAATTATTATGAACATATTAAATAATATAAATTATGCTGATTCTCAACATGGAATAAATTTTTCCAAATTAAATTCAAAAAATTGGAAATTTTAAATTTAATATTATTCCTGCACATGCCATGACAAACAAGGGTTCTCAAAGAGAAATGATCAAATGTTTACAATGCTTTTCCATAAATATTAAATATTAAAATTGTTATAAAAAATAGATTAAAAGTTATATAATTTATGTAATGATATTATAAAACCAATATAAAGTATAATTTATCTTCATATATCATTTAGTCGAATATGAAGTTTTCAAATAAAAATCAGTATTCTTCAATATTGATCGAAAAATGAAGCATTTCAGTAAAATCTAAAAAATTCATAAAATGCTAATTTTTCTATTCTGATTTAAAGAATTAAGTTCATTTTATCAAATAAATCATCTAAAACTGAATAAAAATATTTGTTTCATATGTTTTCAAGAAGTCACGAAATCATTTTTGTAAGAAATTCATTTTGTAGAAAAATATTTCTTTTCTTTTGAATGTTTTTTATTTTATTTATAATCTGTAGATAAACATAATTTAGTGAGAATTATTCATACCTTATAATTTATTTTGTTGTTTATAAAGGTATATTATACTATTGTTCATTACAAATTGGTGTTCCATGTTCTTCAAGCTATCAATTAGATTGAATTCAAAGAAATACATATTTTGGGATGTTTATGCTCTATGTTCCATGTCTAATATTCTATAGAAAAAAATGTTTTTATGTTAAAATTTTTATATGCTACATAAATAATATTCCTTCTATTCATACGATTTACTTATAATTAACAGATCATTTTATTAGTATTTCAGATCAATTTGAGGATTTCTTTTACGTTTTAACCATCACACGCGCGTTTTCGAGTGTAAAAACTCTATATGTATATTTTTTTGTCATTCCATGAAAATTTTTTCTTGTATTTATTTGAAATATATTACCACATTTATAAAATCAATAATTAGTTGTTTTACTAATATTTTATTGCATATCAGAACTATTTTCATTATTTTTAACCGTATAATATGTGTTTTTAAAGGCTTTGTTATCTTTGAAAACTACTTATTTTGTCATTCTGAGCACACTTAATGTTAGATTGATTTCTAGTTTTTTCAAAAAATACATAAATTACTAAAATATTTCTTATGAGTTTACGTCAACCTAGGGTAATTTTCTATGTTTTTACCACTTTGTCCATGTTTTAGTGTTTTAAAACAAAAAATGTGGGTATTTTTTCCATCTCAAGAAAAAGGTAAGTCATATTGATGTGGAATAAGATTATATATTTTAAAATTAAATCGGTGGAAGTTTTTACAATATTTAATTCAATTTTTGATCATTTTATTGGTTTTGATCCCAAGACACATGTTTTTAATGACTTCTAATTCTTTAAAAATTACTAATTTAGTCATTCAATGCAAAAAACACATTATATTGATGTATCATTAATTATAAATGTAATAAATTATTCAACAATTGTTATCTTAGGATTTCATGTCAATATATGATTTTATTCTAGGTTTTTACCATTGAGAACACATTTTAATGTTATAAAACACTAAAATTAGAAATGATCCTAAATATTGAAAACTTGAAAATTTTAAAATATCATGGGATCCAGTATTAACATCCATGAAATTAGTTTAAAATCTTTCAATCAAGAGACAATCAATAAATGTTATCTTATTTTTTCCATGATAGAGAACTTTGAATTGTAAAGTCTCTCTCAAAAGATCTAATTTATGATAAAATAATCAGTAGTTTAACAATCTTCATGATATTTGTGAAATAAATAAACTTAAAATGTGACAACATTATGTTTTTAAGATTTATAACACTAAGAAATATTACAACTCATTTCTATAAAAATATATTTCCTATTTTTAATTATTATATTATCGATAGTTTTGGTGGTATTGGAAAAATATAGGTAAAATGATTTTAATTAATATTTTAAATGAAATTGTAATTATATTTAGAAATACCACTTTTTGTATTATATTTTATTAATGTAATATAATATATTTCATAAATTAATAATTTTATTAACGACCATCATTGGTATTGATTTATTTTAAACACTAAAAAAACATTAGGAAAAATACCAAATAAGTTTTTATCTTTCTTTTAATATCAGGATCTTATTATATATAACTTAATACATATCCAATTATATAAATCAATAGGTTCATAATGTGAATCTAACATCCTAATACCCTGATATTTTCGATAAATATATATCTCCCTATCAGACTAAAATTCCCATTAAAACATAATATAAAACATATTAATGCTTATTTTAAAATATTTAATGTATTTTATTACAAGTTCACAAAGGAATTCATGTGTGGTTGTTTTTTTAGATATCAACTATTTAAATCCAAAAAAAATAAATATTTGGAGTATCGAAATTTTTCACAATGATCATCCATTGAATCCTATGAACAAAAAAGGGATATGTGATGGGAAAATTAAAAAAAAGTATTTTATATAAGTAGATTATAGATTTTGACCCCATTATTATAGATGTTAACAGTATCCTATCATCTATTTATTAGTTTCAAAAAATTTGTTACTTACTGGGCTTTTATTAAGATTTAAACTTCATCCATTGAGAATTTTTGTGTGGAAGTGATATTTGGACTAATTTTCCTAAATATTTATTCATAGGGTTTTCCCATTATATAGTAATAATATATACACATATCAAAAATTTGGGTTGAATTTAACTATAATTAACATAGTAGATAAATTATTGGAAATATGTGATGAAAATTTACCTCATGTATGCATTCACAAACATGGCTCCCCACCATTCATGCTTAAGAATTACATTTACATTCTCAAGACCTGTCTTGTCCATAATGACATTTTCCATAAATTTCTTCTTCAAAATCATTTTAGGATGTATTTTGGTCGTGGAACCTTTTATGCACATAGACATTTAATGATAATAAATATCACAGTGGAATTGGGTGGGGGGGGGTAAAGGTACCCTCAGATGGTCCTTTTGATTTATCAGTTTACTCTCTATGTTTTCTTCATTAAACATTCTATTTCCGATTATATTTCGCTATCTATAATAACATTCCTCATTTTAGATATTTATTATTAATTAATAATTGGTTTTAATATAAAATTAATTGGATGTGAAAACCCTCATTTTCATAATGTATAATTATAAGATTAAATATACATGCTATAAAAGTTACAATAGTAGGTATGATAGTTTGAATATCTACATCACCAAGGTGAAATGATATCTCATTTCTTTCTTCATGAGTTATATTAATCCTTACTCACATCTGATCTTTCAAAAGTTTTTTATTATGCATAATACCTCCACAAAAATTAAACATTGTGACCCTAATTAAAATGCAATGAGAAGGTATTGATAGATTAAAATCACACTCAATTTCATCCTATTTAAATGTAGTGTAAGAGAGGTATCTGTGGTTTATTTATTCACATAAAAAATTCATTATGAAAAAATTTATTTCCTTGGGAATGGTAGGGAGATATGGCTATATTTTTATACTTATTTTCATTATAGATTTAGTAAATGTTTCATGATATTTTTTTGAGATAATATTATAAAGATAAATATTTTATTTTTGATGATCTTGTATTAAAAAACAATTCATTGAATAATTTTATGAAATTATGCGTTTTCAAGTGTTTAATTGTTGAAAAATATTTTTATTATTTTTTATATTTTAAGATCAAATATTATAATTTAATTCGGTTGGGAATTAATTGATATATTTGGTTGCCGATTCAAATATAGATTGAATGCCCAAAATTATTCCAACATAGAAACCATTTCAAATCCATGAAAACTGATAGGAGATCAACAATGAGGTTGGTTATTATTGGCATCTCTAGGTTAATTTCAAGGACACAAGGACTGAAAATCTATACTAAAATAAATTTGAAACAGATGATATTGAGGCTGAAGAGGCTTATCATGAATGATAATAAAGATGATGATATTCTTTATCTACTTGAGAGGAAACAGATACATTCAAAGGTTAAAGTTGTTATTTTTAAGTGTGAAATGATCTTTGACCATTAATTTGGGTCACATGAGATAAACACAATATGAGTATTTTATTTTCCATTTTATGATTTTATTTTTATAATTTTATTTTCAAAGATGGTAATAGGTATCATAATCCTCTATTGTTGTGATAGTGATAATGTTGAATAATCCACACAATGTTTATGAAAAAAATGACCCAATGGTTTTCCGAACCGGTCAACATGAATTGAGGACCCATAATTATTGATGCATTGTAAGATTAAGAATCATTTCAAACTCAGATGATGGAATATCGGAAATATGTATACATATTTTCCAATCTTTAATGAAATATGATTTGGGTTTTAGAAGATTATGAGATTTTCCCAATAATGAAAAATTTTAACCATGAAGGTTTAACTAGACTATTGATGGTCCATATTTTCACTACTGAGGAAATCAATGAAGTATGATATTCCTGATTTAAATTAATATGAGGAATTCAAAAATACTTTCAAAAAATTCCAATTTATATAAAGGGTGATAGGGAATAATCAGCACTTCAAATAAATAGATCGATTCGGAGAAGAATATAAATGGAAGACTTCTTATTTTATTCTTCGTTCAATAAATTTTTAATTGAAATTATAATTTAGTTAATGTTCATTCTGATGTATAGCTAAAATTCAATAGGGATATAAGATTTATTTGGTTCATTTCATTATCTTCATTCGTGATTTCATTTTTTTAATTTAATCAATTTCGTATTATTCACAATTGATTGAATTGTTATGTGGTAAACTGAACATTTATCCAATTTCTCTTCATTAAATGTGATAGTGGATGTTGGCTATTTTTGTATTGTTTATTTGAATACATTTTCCCAAAAATAGAAATAAATTTTTACAAGTCAATTAGAATTCCCATTGTATTACAGCCATAATATTTATCTACTTGGTTTTGGTTATACATTTGTGTGTGATTTCATCTCATTGAGATAACCAAATCATTTTCATCATTTATTCTTAAAAAAATTAAACTTTTTTTATTACTTATGCATGTATTTGTTTATTTTTATATTTTTTTTCTATTATGCACTCTCAATTATATTCTTTGAGGATAGATTTCATATCCACCACAAACTAAGTTGTTTTATATTTAAAAGTTGATATCTTCATTGAAATATCATCTAATTTGCTTCTAATTTTTTGGGGAAGGAGATCACGCATCCAATAAGGAAAAATATTAAATAAATGTAATAAATATTTAAAAAATTTGATTCTAATTTTTTAAATAAAAAAAAATACTAATTATAAGAAATACATTTTCTTTATTGTGATGAATTGAAAAAAAAAATTAAAAATCACTTAGTTCATGCACACTAGCTTAAATATTGAGGAGTTTTTTACACTAAATATCTAAATAGAAAACTTTATCCAAGCTATAATAAAAGAAAAAAATTAAATTGAAAACTGATGAGAGAGATTCCATAAAAATAATGAACAAAACAATCAAATTGAACGCTATCAAGTGGAATTTATGATATATATTATAAGGAAGTACCATCTTCCTAATGTGTCATGTACTTCATCTTCCATTGTGTTGTTCTTATGAGCCTTAAATAATGATCTCAAACGTTTATTTCTTTCACAATTGACCACATTTACTGGAATACCTAATGATGACTCTCTAAACTTCATTAAAGAATTTTACAACAGTTTACACTAACTTTCACTATAAGGGTTCACTGATGATGTGCTTAAGATGAGTGTGTTTCCCTTCTTCCTTAAGGAAAATAAAGAAAACTGGCTTTGGGTTCTTGACTAAAACAGTTTTAAATGTAGGTAGCTATTTATAATATTTTTATTATAAAATTTTACCCAAATAGATTAAAACTATAAATAAGAAATTGGATCACATGTTTTATTCAAGAGGATAGAGAATAAGTTCATGAGGAATTATGTTGGTTTAGATAATTTCAAAGGTTGTTTAATCACCATCTATTCTCTTCATATTCCCTCATGGATATATTCTATGAAGGACTGTCCTCCTCAGGATAGAACATGGTTAATTATTCAGTTACTAGAAATTTATATTATAAAACAGATAAGGAGTTTATAAAATTTTTAAATAAACATACCTTGAATTGTCAATACAAAAACTCTAGTATAAGAATGTTTAATGGAGGATATATCACTACTTTATTATGTATGAAATGAATTCATAACTAAGTTAAATCAATGATCATCTTTAGACCTTAATAAATCCAAATTCTATACAATCTCTTAATAAATTTTGGTTTCAAAACTATAATAAAAAACATAGATAGAAATATCAACATTCTGGTATGTTTAGTCAATCATGTACTTGTTTTCCAGAAATTGACATGTGATCCCTACCATTAAAAGATGAATATGGTACTTCGATGAAAACTATTGGTGATCAATTTTCAAAAATTATAATCCTAGCTATAGAGACTATCCTAATTTTTCATGTACAGAACAACTAATTCTTAGAAAACATTCTGCCTATGGCTTACAAAATCATCCGAGACAACAATTACCAAATCATCCCATTGTTGAGTCTTATAACAATTATTAATAAAGCTATAATCACAATATGTAAATTTAGTTTAAAAAATATCTGAAAATGAGTCATATAAGGCCAATACAAATTTTTTAATTCATACTATTCAGTTAAAAATGGGTTAATTGGTTAGAAATTTAACTTCAATAGATAATTTGAAACATATTACGAGTAAAAAAATGAACCCTAGGAAAAATAGCATGGCTTTTCTCCACTATATGTGTCTTAAAACTCAATTTAATGTTAGATATGGACTAAGGAATGTCCATGATGAGAATCTGGAAGAATCCAGACATTAAAATCTTGGGTAGAACTGAATCTAGAAATGTGGATAGTGGTTTTGAACATGAAGTATTTCTAGTTGTACCCACTATAAAAAAGAATAAAAAGGCTTAAAAATATAAAAAAACATAGGTTAAGAGAAAACTAAATAAGTAATTGAGGAATTTCGTACTATTCTAAAGAATTTTCCCTACCCATCCTATTCTCTCAGTGGATTAATACCAAAAATTAAAAACCAAAACTGCTCCAATTATTTTGGGTTTTCATCAATATTTATGTGAAATTTAAATTCATTCAAGTGTCAATTCAAATACAATCACAATATTGACTCATTGAAGAGTGTAGTGCAGTTATTTATAATAAAATCTTACTAAAACTCTATGATCTAGGAAGTATTGTAATTATATGAACCATTGGTAATAGTGTTATGTTTTAATGTCTTTGTGACCTTGGTTCTAGAATCAATATGATTCATTTATCATTGTTTCAATAGTTAGGATTAGGATAATTACAACCCACCACTATGGTTCTATAACTGACTAACTAATCCTTCAAACATCCTTTAGTAATTATAAATTACTTTCTTGTAGAATTTGGTAAGTTGTTTGTACAATATAACTTTCTAGTTATAGAAATGAATCATGAATGTGAAGTACACATAATTCTTGGTAGGCCCTTCTTAGACACATGATGAGTTTTTCTCATTTCCATAGAATGAATGTTGATTTTTAGGTTTTGTGAGAGACATGAAGAATTTTGTGTGTTTAAAAATATTAAAGGACCAACATTTGGTGATAAATATATAGGATTATATATTCTAGAGTTTAAGGATTAATTAAGTCATCCTTAGGAAGTAGCTGAAATTTTAATGATTAAATAAACTCATATAAATGATGGGAATAATTTTTTAGAATATTTTGAAAATTCTATAAAATAGAATCTGGGAAACATTCTAGAGTGGAAAAGAACTATATCTAAGATTTTTAAGCTTCGTAGAAGTTTAATTTTTTATTTCTAAATATTTGGAGGATTATAGGACAGAATTAGGATAACTTTATTTAATTTAAAAAGTTTGAGGAACATTTTGATACATGTGAGGGAGATATCTTGCATGGTTTTGATGAATTTTATGGGGAAATTTTTTCAAAATCCAATCTAGACACTGAATGCAGTGTGTTTTCCTCTCTAGAGGGTAATGAGGAAAAGTGTGTTTTGGGTTATAAATTAAAATATATCCAATTTCCATACTCACATTAATGGATATATTGGAGACCTTGGGCCACATAGGCCTAAGTGTCTACCATTCAGAGAATATGCACCACATCTTGAGCTGAAACATTTTCCAGCAAAACTAAAATATTCATTTTTAGTTTAGAACTCATCAATTCATGAGATCACTTCTTTTGAAATAGAGTAAAATCAAGAGTAAAAGTTAATGAATGTTTTTAAATGGTTCAAAACAACAATTAGAAGGCCCATTTCAAAAATTAAATGTATTATCCTTTAATTCGATATACATAAAATCCCAATGGAATATGATCAAAAGCCAAGAGAATAGGTTCAAAGATGACTACATCCTAATATAAAAAAAAATTAGAGAGAAAGTGATTATGCTACATGATTCTGGGATTATTTATCCCATTTTTGAGAGCGATTGGATCAGTCTAGTTCATGTTTTTCCAAATAAGGGATATTTTTCTATTGTTACCATTGAAAAAAATGAATAAATCCAGGATATAAAAGGAAGTATGTGGAAAGTTTTTATAGACTAAATTAATCATAATTATCTCACTATGGAGGATAATTTTCCTAATCTATTCATATATCAAATGATTGAGTGGCTTGCTAGGAATGATTTGTTTTTATCATAATGGTTATTTTGGATACAACTGGATCCATGTAGCCCTAGAATACATATAAAAAACTAATTTCACATCCTCCTTTGGGATATTTTCTTACTAGTGAATGGACTTTAGCTTATGTGGTAGCCCAAACACCAATTAATGGTGTATGGTGGCTATCGTTTTGGATATAATTGATAGAATAAGAAAATTATTTATGAATGATTTACCTATTATTTTAAGTTCTTTTAAATTTATTTACAAAATATTGAACTTGTTTTAGAGAGATTCCTATAGAAGAATCTCAAAATTAATTTTAAGAAATGATAATGCATTGTTTCTTAATATATTTTCACTATACTAAGGTGTCAAGTAGGGTTATAGATTTTGATTATTCTAATAAAGAGGATATGAAAAAGTTTCCCCTAATGATAATATCAAAGGTGTTATAAGTATTCTACGCCATTAAAAATTTTATCAAAGATTCATAAATTATTTTTCTAAAATAAGTTTGCCTTTTTGATCTATTTTAGAAGAAAAAAACCTTTTTGGTTGATAAAAAATATCTTTAATATTCTAATATTCATAAAGAGAAACCCACTTCATCACCCATCATAACTTCCCATAATTGAATGTTTCAATTTGAAATTATTTTTGATGCTAATGATGTTGTTATTGGAGAAGTTTTAGGGTATAAGAAAGACAATATACTGCATGTGGTGTACTATTCTATCAGTTTCATAGATATTTCTCAATGGAATAACACAACTACTGAGAAACTGTATTTGGATGGTGTGTTTTCTCTAAATAAATTTATTTAGTATTTGATAGGGTCCAAATCCAGGATATTCATTGACTATTCTACCTTGAAATACATTATTACTAAAAAAGTGGCCAAACCAAGTCTCATTAGATGGATAATATTTCTATAAGAAGTTTATTTACAGATCAATGATAAGAATGGTGCTAAAAATTTAATGGTGAACCACTTTTCTAGGTTGTCTAGTACCCTAACTCATGATCCTAGAGAGATTAATTCTTATTTTATAGATAAAATCCCACGTGATGTGTCAGAAAACAATACACTTCATAGGAAAATTTTGAAAATATTGTGGATTTTAGATTCATTATGAAATAATTTAAACAAAACCAAAGGAATCAATTCACTTTTGAATTCAAATACTATTTTTGGGATGACCCTTTACCTTTTAAGAGGTGTGCAGATGATATTCTTAAGATGTCTGTTCCTGAGGAAGATATGTCACACATTCTTGAAAGATTTCATTATGCATCATGGAGAGGTCATCATGGAAGAGGGATGACTGCTAATGATGTTTTATAGGATGGTTTCTATTGTCCTGGACTATTTAAAATTGTTATGTGTTTTTTTAGTTTTGATAAATTTTAGAGGTTTAAGAATGTTGTTATAAAGAAGGATATGAATCCAAATGTGGTTTTTTAATGATTAGTTATTGGAATTTATGAGATCACCTCCACATTCATATGGGAATTTCTGAATTGCTGTGGATATAGACTATGTTTCTAAATTGGTTAAAGTAGGGACACGTCCTACCAATGATGCTACTAGTGTGATCAAATTTGTTAAGGAGATTATATTTTCTAAATTTTCAGTGCCAAAGGCTTTTATTATTGAAAATTGAAATCAATATAAGAATAATATGTTTAGAAATTTAATCAAAAAATGAGTTACTTCAAAAAACAATAACCTCTTACCATCCAAAACATAGTGTACAAGCTGAAATATCAAACATAGAGGTTAAGGAAATATTCAAGAAAATTGTGACTAGTTTCAAGAAAAAATAGGCTTTGGAACTTGATAAGGATTTTTGGAACTACAAAACTACCTTTAAACCCCTCATAGGAATATATCCTTAATGCATTATTTTTTGGAAATATTGTCACATTCCTTTAGTGTTTCAGCAAAAACAAATTTGGGTAGTGGAGGCCTTGCATTTTGATTTTAAAATATTTAATGAAAGAAGTTTTCTTGAGTTGTGTGAGAATGATGAGATTAGGATATATTCCTTTGAAAATTATATTATTTACAAGAAAATATCCAACCATTTCAAAAATACATCATCCAAAAAAAATATTGCATGGCTGATTAGAGAGTTTTGTTGTTTAATTACCAACTTATAAATTATCCGAGGAAGCTAAAATCCTAGTGTTCTGGACCTTTCATCAAACATAGTTTGATAGTAAATGGATATGTAGAGTTTATTGGAGAATAGAATAGACCATCCCTAATTAACGGTAAAATAATTAAGCTTTAGTTTTCCATCTTCCCCCCCATTGAACATCTATTGAGTCTTATTGAGGACTATGAACTCAGTGCTTCATTAGAGTCAACCCATGGTTATTTTCTTTAATTTAATTTTGTTTTCAATAAAAAAAATATTCTTGTTGGTTGTTATTGGTTTCACATGTTTCTTAGTTGTTGTAGAAGAAGGCTAAAACTGGTGTACAGGTACCAAAAGTGAAGAAATTTTAAACAGTTGGAGTGAAAAACCAATAATTCTCAATGAATGTGGTTGATATTAGTTTGAACAATTTTGATAAAAATACCTAAAATTTATCTATGGTTATTTTAATTCATGAAATATATATTCAAGAATATCATTTTCATATATTCATTTTATAGGAGTAGAAACTTATTGAACAAGGAACTTTACAACAAATAAAAATAAGGGGATAGTTTTCATAAACTCAAGTGGTTAATGATTCTAGATTAGTGTAGTTAATTTTTTTATTTTGTTTTGAAATATATTTTTCTCAATATTACAGATCACTTACACAATAGTGGTTGATAATTTATGTTTTTTCATTTCATGATACTATGTTTGTTGAAATTTACCTCTTTTTAACATTATTGAAGATGAAATTTTATTTAAGATGCTTTTTATACTATAAATATTGTCTGGCATGTTTTATATAGATCTTACAATAAGATTCATGGAGATGTGAAAAAGGAAAAATATTTATTAACATTTTCAACACAAATTTAATATGTCTTTAGTAATTGTGGCAATATATAGTGTAAATTTTATTACAACCCTTGATCAAACGTATGAATTACTCAATTAAAAATATTTTTTAGATTTATTTGTGTTTAAATGTTTCTCCCTATATAGTATTCAATTTTTTGAAAAATTTTGATTTTTTAAGTGTAAGGAATGCGTTTTAAATCTGTCAGCCAATATTTTTTTCATTGCACATAAAAAACCCTCTAATTTTTTTCAAAATCGGCTGTTTTTCTAGATTTTATTTTCATTTGAAGTGGATGAAAGTTTATCTTAATATTGATGGTTTTGATTCCACATTGAGGTTGTTAAATATTATTACTCGAGGGATTTATTTTATCAAATAATCTTATTACCCGCTTGAAATAACCGTCTTTTAGAAAAATTATGGGAGTATGTTTTAAAACTAATGTTGGTTTTGAACAATTTGGTTTGAATTAAACTTATATGATATGTATTAAAATGAGATATGAAATGAAAATCATTATTCAAGTTAAACCTTTAATTTTTTTATTCTTTTGACCGATTTACGATTCAATTTTACATTAATTTTATTTAATATTTTTACCCATCCGTTCAGTTGTGTCTATTTATTATTTATTTAATTATCTTTGTTAATTCATCTTGAGATAAAGACAAGTTTGGATGTTCCTGTTGGATAAAAATTTGAGTGTGTTTAATACAGTCCAAAATTTTCACCTTCAATCATTTTTATAAAATATAAAACCAACATTGCACTATAACTATTCCATTTGTGGAGGGAAAATATATTTTCTAACTCGAGAGAGCCTATGAGGGGAAATTAATTTAAAACACTACCACAGATCTAGGCATGGGATGAGCCATGTTTTAGCAACGCTAAGCAGTAAGAACTGATATGGGGTATTTATCAGTGCTAGATAAAATCACTGATAAATCTACCATTTATCAGCTCTTAAAAAGCATGGATAAAGGTATACCGTTTATCAACACTTTATTTAGAATTGATTAAGGTGTCCTTTATCAGTGCTATTATGAGTGATAAAAAATGTTTATCATAAAAAATATTATTAATTTATACAAAATTATTATATTTATATTAAAAAATAATTTTTACTTTTCTACATCAAATAAATAAATGCAAGTTTATAATTATTGTATTTTTTAATAATTGAAATATATATAAATAATTTTAAAAACTATTATTTATAAGTTTATAATTAAATATTTATATTTAAATAATAATAACATTATAAAAAAACTAAATAATAAATATATATATTAGATTTATAATTTTCATTTATTTATAAATATATATACATACTATAAATTATATATATTTATAAATATAATTATAAAAAAATATAATATTTTTAAATAAATATATGTTTCCAATGGATTTGGATAATAAATATATTGATGTGTTAGTCTAATTAATGTATATATATTTTATGTATTCATCAAGAATGTTCATTTATACATTACACCGATATTATAATTCATGTTTTCCATATGTGATGACTCAATTTTTATTATCTATACATTTTTATGTATATGATTCAATCACGGTATACACATGAATCTATCATGTTATCAAAAGTTCTTATAAAATATAATAAATATATTTATTATATTTATAATTATAAAATTTTAATTATATATAAATAATTTTTTAAATATATTGATTTGTAATTATAATTATAACTAATAATTATAAAATTACAATTTATATATTTATTTATAGTTATAATTTTAAATATATATATATATGTCTAAATAATTATAAAGTTATAATAGATATATTTATTATTCTTATAAAGTTATAAATATATATAATTAAATAAATATATACAAAAATTTATAAATAGATACAAATAGTTATAATTATAATTATAAATAAATATAGTTATATTTAAATAATTATAAAACTATAATAAATATATTAATTATATATTTATATACAAATATTAATAAATAAATACAAGTACTTACAATTATAATTATATGTAAATATAGATATATTTAAATTATTATAAAATTTTAAATTAATATGTTAATTATAAATATTTGTAAAATTTTATGTATATTGGTTATAATTTTATAATTATTTAAATTAAAAATTATATATAAAATTATAACTAATAATAATTAAATATTTATTATAATATTTAATTATGAATAAATATATATATATAGTTATAATTTTTAATAAATATATATATTCATTTTTATAATTTTGAAATAATAAAAAAAATATTATTATTATATTGTTATAAATATATATAATTAAATAAATATATTTATAAATATATACAAATATTGACAAAACATACAAATATTTTTAATTATAATTATAAATTAATAAAGATATATTTAAATAATTTGAACATCAATAATATAATATATATATTTGTGGTAGTTTTATAATTATTTACATATATATAGTCATAAATAAATATAAATATATATTCCTTAAAATAATTATAAAAATATAAGAAATATAGTTATTATATCTATAATCTTAAAAATTTATATAATTAATATATGAGTTATATATATTTTTATGATAATAAATATAATACATATATTTGATATAGTATTATAATTATATAAATAAATAAATTTAGTTATTTACATCTTTATATAATTATAAAAAAATTATTTAAATAATTATAATATTATAACCAATATCTTTATTATCTATATAGTTTATTAATACATATAATAGTATAAACAAATTATTAACATTATATCTTTATCAGCATTTTTTAGCACTAATAAAGGTATGTTTTATCAATGGGTTCTATTTTAGCGTTGATAAACCATACCTTTATCGGTGCTTTTTAACTTTCACTGATAAAATCATCAGTTGATTTTACAAATGAACCCTGTTAATCCCCTCTTTGTTTCACACTCCACAAACTCTTGAAGAAGCAGACATTTGTGTCGATGACCCATCTTCTGTCCCACTCTCATATCTACCACTGCCGACCCCACCTAGGACGTGAACACTCCTCCACCGAAAATGATCCTCTTCCATGAACCATCCGCTACCGGAAACCCACCTCTGTCGTGAACTCTCATCCTCCTCCATGGACCATAATCTGTAGCAAACCGACCTCTGCTATAGGCCTACCTCCGTTGTAGACCCACCTTCACCACAAACACGCCATTTCTTCACGCCAAACCCCACCTCCGCTGCGAGCTCTCCTTCACTGCGAACCCACCTTTACTATGAATCCCTCTACAGCCTCTGCCACCAATACCTACACTACCTACCTTGACTTCACCACACTCATACCCTATTGTTGCCACAAGTATTCCTTTTTTCCACATTACTAGGAATTCCTAATATATAGATATACATTGGTTCAACTAATTTCATGGAATCAATGGATAAAAATTAGATAGGCGATTCCCATACCTAATATATAAATAGATTTTTGGATTTAATTGGTCATTGAATAAAGTTATTGGATTTGTTTTAGTGAGGAGATAGAGATGAAACTAATATTTTTTGGGGAGTTATGTGTCGGTTGCAAGGGTGTGACCCTCATTCTAAAAGGTTTACAGAAGTTTGGAACTGTCTGTTGTGGTACATGGGTAAATTCTATAGTTAATTCCCATTGGAAATCATTTATTGTGGATAATCAAGTTGAGAGTCAGCATTAGGATTGTGATGATTATGTCAGATTTTTCTCAGTGGTGTTGCAGGGTACAACTATAGTTTTGAGTCAGTAGAGGATCAGATAGTGGAATCCTCTCGTGGTTTGGGTATGGACTATAGTTGGAATGCTTAAGTTGTTTTTGAATTCCTCTAGTTGTGAGGACATTGTGATCAGGTGATATGGTGAGGAACTATAAATTGGAACTAGGATTTTTTGCGATGAGTTATCCAAGGATAGTCTAGCTTGGTCTAGCGCATAAATTTGTTGTGGAAGGTTTCAAGATATGTTTAGTGTGTCATTTTTGGAATGAAAGTTGGGTTTTGGGTTTGAGTGGGATTTCATGGAAAATATTGTGAGTTCTTTTTTTGTGGAAGGAAGGTGGTTATGTTTCCACTTTAGTTGGTTTTTTGATGATGAGGATGAATTCAGATGGTGATTGGAATTCTTATGAATTTTATGTTATGGTTAGTTGGAAACCATGCGAGGTTAATTTTATAAGCATGAGTTCAAGGTTCATTTATTCATTTTAACTAGTGGAGGATCTAATAATGGGATGTTATTAGTGATAATTTAAATATTATTGTGTGGAGAAAGATAACTATGATAGGTTATCAGGTAATAACAAAATTCGATGTTATGTTTAGATGGATCTAGGATGGTTCCATTAAAGAATTTCAATTTTGATAGTGGGAATTATCTTGGGGTTTGGATGGTTGAGTTCCCTATGTTGGATGTTGTTCCTTGGACGTGCTTCAATCATTTGGAAATGGAACAATGCCATTTTAGATGAATGGTTACCATTGAAGGTCAGGTGATGTGTATATATGACCATAAAGAATTCATGAGATGAGAAGTATTATGGTTGTTAGGTAGAAAGAACTTGTGTTCATTGGAACTAAAAATTTATGAATGATGTTTAATATTCATTTATTGGATGGGTCAAATTTTTAATTGAGACTCTTAATGAAAATAAAATATTCTGAATTCCTAAAAGTGTTGTTTTGAGATGAGGAATTAGGATTAAATGGTAGATCAGGTGTTCAGATAAGGGTTGAAGTCTTCATGTTATGATTCAAATGTATTGATGTTTTCTAAAAATGGGTCATGGATTGGTGTGTGTGGTTTAGGAGGAACGATGTGAAACTATGATTCTCATGAGGTTTTAAATTAATATTGAACTAAGAATGGTTGTGTTTCATGGCTACCACATGGTTGAGGATAGACATTATTTGGTTTAGTTGGAAACTATGTGGGGATGAGGATGGTCTTGGACAAGGTGCACAAGCCTATGAATGGTTTTAGACAAATTTGGTAGTTAGGTGAATCTCCCAATGCATTATCCTTCATGAATCTATCACATAAAATCATTATTATCTTCTCAATAAATTAAATAAGAAGAATAAAACGAAATCTTTTTCCCATAACTCATGATATATTATCACTATATCAATACACAATTAAAAAATAAATGTTGACACCTTACATAACTGTGTTTCAGGAACTAAAGACTCAACTATGTAATCTGGATGAACTCTACATTGATATGAAACTCTAAAATATGTATATATATATATATATCGCATAGTGAATGTTATTATCTTTTACAATATTGTTTTTAATTTCATTAGAATTTAATTAACAATAATTTGTTATAATAGTTTTCCACTATTATGAGAACATAGATATTCCATAAAAATATTATTATATAAATATATCATATGGTCTAGATACATCTATCTTACATAACATAGATAGTGGTTGACTAAAAGGTGATGGAGTCTCACATGAAATTTATACATCTTCTCATGAATATCATACTTGGTGATCTCTAAGAAGAATAGTACTAAGGAAAGACCCAATTATAGGAATTCCTCATGTTTTATTTGTTATTTGATATTACTATATGGAAAAAAATTATTTTCCCTAAAAATAGAATTTTTTTTGTCTTGTTTCATTATATTTTATTAAATTTTGGTTATGTATTATTCATGTATCTTTTATAAATTACCTCTATTGAGATTTTTGTCTTTGTGAAAATGCCTAAGTATCTCTTTTAAAATTATTTAAGTGTTTTGAAATGTTTTTTAAAAAATAATACGTATTCATAATACTATTTTTTTGTTAGGTCCACTATGCTAGATACCCTAAGAGGGGGGTGAATTCTGGAATGACAGATTAAAACAACTGCCCCTTCTGATCTTTTTTTTGTTAGGAAAAACTATCTACTCTCACCTTACCTTTGCAGAGTATTAATAAACCATAAGCATGCACAGGACACAAAAATTATTACATGTTTCACCCTCACTAGGCTACGTGCAAAGAGAATACACTGGTGGTGTGCCGATTTACCAATTACACTATAATAGCACTACGGTTTGCATATTTAGAGCGGACTCACTATCCCTCCTTGTTTACAAAAACTCAAAATATGAAAGCTCAGTGCTCTCTCAACTGAAGTGTGCACACTGATTCTTCAGAATATCCCCTCACAATTTATAGACCTGTATGTCTCTTCATTATCTCTAAAGAAAACTCTATCCTTAACAATTGATAGATTCTCTGTTTACATTCATCTTTCACCCGCAGATGAATCTCTCTTTGCACTGGGTTTACCAGGAAACCATAAATATTTTATGAAACCCTTATTGCATCTTGCATGCACCTTTAATTCCTTGCGCGCAAGATTCCACTTTTTTCGTGAAAACCCCTTTGCATTCAACTTCAATATAATTCAAAACTCAATTCATTCTCACAATGCAAATCCTTCGCACCACTAAAATCATTCATGCTACTTCAATATTTTGCGCACCTTCAAAATATTTCGCGGAACACCCTTTACACGAAATTCATACATGATCCGGTGCTCGGATTTTCTATAAGTATCGGGTTGTCACAGTGCGAGGGGTTCAACTCTTTGTTTTTAGACCTCATTGACCCCTACACGCAAAAACCCCCGATGCATCGCGCAACATCCAAATGTGTCAGGCAAAACCCCATTTTACGTCGCCTTTGGCGTGTAATTATTTTTTGTTCCAACCTCTTCTTTCTCACCCTTCTTGAATCTTTCCTGCACTTTCGTCCTTTTCCATTTTATAATGTTCGGACCACGAATCATGCCTGCCACAAAAAACCCCATTTGACATCGCCTAAGGCGTGCAAGATTCTTTCATGAAACCTCCTCTTGTATGCCAATGTTTAAATCTTTTGTGCATCCTACTCTTTTACTCCAATTTTTTAATCTTTCATGCATCCTCCTCTTCCGCACCAATGTTTAAATATTTCGGGAAACCTCCTATTTCATGCTAATTCTCCAATCTTCCGCGCACATCATGACCATGCCATTTTTCAAACTTCTTTTCCCAAAACCTGTCTTGCATTCAAGATTACAAACAACTATAGATCTTGCATGAAACTTCCATTTCCAAAAACATGTTTCCCCATTTTCCGATTTTGAGGCCCAAAAATTTGGAAAACACTTGAAAATAGTGCCACCTTAGATCTGTTCTTTTTGTACCACCTCCAGATCGTCCATTCATTTTTCATCATTATTTGTAAACATTGGTTGTCAAAAATATCTATGGAGTTTGAAAAATCACCATGTAAACCCCCATTGTCAAAAAAATTAACATCATGGTCAGCTCTGTCAACATGGAGGTCCGCTTTGTCAACAAACACAATTACCTCAAAAATGATTCAATGATACCATGAAGGATTTTTTTCAAAACTGTTTTGGATTTAATATGATTTAAAATTTTTCAGACGCATGGATTATACTTAGGTTACATTCCAAGTATTTTTAAACTCACCCGATTGGATTTCATAAAGGAATGTTCTTGTTTTGAAATCATATTTAATGCTGGTTTCAATTTAACAACGGGTTTGTGAAGTTTTAAATGAAAAAATTTTAAAATATAGAGGGTTCTCATTTATTTTAAATGATTAAGACTATTGAGTCATGAAGTTTCTTTGAATGCTTTAAAAAAGGAATTATAGTTTTTTGAAAGAGTGATTGGATTTGGATTGATTATTTTTAAAAGGTTCTGTTATTTTAAAGATCATTTTTTGTAAATGGATGGTATTTAAGATGGAATTTGAATTTTGATTTTATAAATAGTTTTCAAATATAATCCAAAATGTTATTTGTTTATAATATTCTATATTTATATTTTTATAGTATTAAGATATCCAATGATAGAAAAAATCCCCCACGGTAACATTTCATCATTTTTGGGTTGATTGTGTTTGTTGACAATGTATGTTTTGAGAGTGATTTGTCGAGTTACAAAGATTTTGTTAACAATCCATGTTGAAAATGAACCATGAAAAAGGAATAGATGATATGGAGGCGATACAAAAGAACAGATACAAGGTGGTGTCGTTTCCCAGTGTTTGCCAAATTTTTGGGGTCCAGAATTTGGATTTTGGAGAGCATATCAAAAAGTGTATATCCTTGAATATTTCATAAAAATATGGAAAAGGCATGAATTTTTCGATGATAGGATTCATAGATTGGATTTCACGAAGACATGAAAAATTTTGACGGTGTTTCGGCATGATTAAGACGAGCTTCACGAACATATGTTTTGAAGAGAATTACGACTGCGAAGAGAATTGCAAGTGGATCTTCATGGCGAAGGTGCAAATGAACTTAGGGGATGCACCATGATTACAGTGAGCTCTGAGATCATAAAATGTTCATGGTTCTTTGTGATTTTTAGAGAATTCTTACGGGAACATCAGAGCTTCACAACTTGAGCTGATGTGGCGTTGACTTCACTCATAATGTTTGAGGGTTAGTGAAATTTCTTATAAATAGTCCTTAACCCCCTCGAGCGAAGGAGTGAGAGTTTTAAAAGAAAATATTTTCCTCTCAGCTCGCAAAGTTGGTTCGTAAAGGCAGTGTCCTCCATGAAAGGAAGGAGCTTCACGGCGGCTAATTTAGCTCCGTGAAAGTTGTGTGCTTCGCATTGGAACAGTGATATTTGCGAAGGAATTTTCTCTGTGACAACTTGAGCTCCGTGACAGCCTAATCATTACAAATCCTTGAGCTTTGCGACGGTCTGAGCTCCACAAAATTAGTGTGCTATGTGATGTAGGAGGTCTACGAATGTGTGTGCTTCGCGAAAAGGTAGGGACTCCGTGAAGGCTTGTTTGAGCATCATGAAATTTGGATCCTCACAATGTAGGGTGCCTTGCAAAGGTATTTACAATGTAATTTCCCAGTGTTCAGGGGCAAATGGGTATTCATTAGTGCATGAAATTTGGATTTGAAAAGAGCACCTACATATTAAGAAGGATGCATTTATTAGTGGTAATGAAGGGACCTATAGGTCTATAAAATGTAAGTGGATCTTCTGAATAAGCAGTGACCTCACTTCAGTCGAGAGAGCAGTGAGGTCTCAAATTTCAAGTGGTTATGAACCAAGAGGGACAATGAGTCCACTTTGATCTTGTGAACAGTAGTGCGCTTATAGTGGTATTGGTACATCATCACACAACTGGTGTATGCTCCTTGGACATAGCCCAGTGAGGGTGAACCAACGGAAAATTTTTGTTTACTGTTAATGCTTTATGGTTTATTCATACACTACAATAGTAAGGCGAGAGAATAGAGTTTTTTCTAACAGAAAAACAAGATCACAAAGGGAAGTTTTTTTTAGTCTGTCATACCCTAATTCTCCCCCACTCTCTAGCTATCTAGCCTAGTGGTTATAATAATTAGTATCAGAGGGAAAGTTTAATATCAGTAATTCTATCTCAAATGGAGGTTACCAATCATAAAGGGATTCAATCTTCTATGGGAACAATTTTAATCTATGGAAGAATCAGATGCAACACTCTTTCAGATCGTTGGGAATGTATGTGTTTATAGCAGCAATGCATGGTATAACATGAGATATTAATAGTGATGCATTATCTGAAGCTGAGCGAAGAGAATTAGATGCTGACGCCAACGGTATCAATGCTTTAGGGGGAGCCATATCAAATTCTATCAATAAAAAGGATATGTAGTGAAATACATCACATTACATGTGATAAATGCTATTAAATATATATGAATGAGATACAATGTTTAGAGAAGCTAAGTTACAAGTGTTGTGGAAAAAGTATGAAGATCCGATAATGAAACCGAATGAATATTTTGGTGCATTATTTGACTGGGTAAATGTTGTAGTAGAAGGCATGCGAGGTCTTGGTGAAGTTATTGAATACATAATGATTTTGAAGTGCATATAGAGGAAACATCCACCTTAGTTAAATCCCAATGTTTTAGTCTTGGAAGATAATGACCCAAAAGGGATGACATTGGATAACATTCACAACACCCTTATTGCGTATGAAATTAGAAATGAGGATAACGATGTTGTGGAGAAGGGTAAATCCAACGTAGTGGCATTCAAGGACCTGAAGAATCTCACTGTTGATGATTCTCAAGAAAAAGAAGAGACAAATGAGGTGTTTTCATTCATCTCATCAAACCTTCAAAGAGGATAAGGAAAGTTTAAAATGAAACTTCTAGTTGCTTGTTTTCGATGTGGAAAGGTTGGACATCTTGGGGAAAGATGCCCAAAAATGTTTCAAGAGGATGATGATGTCAATGAAATTTAAATTCCCAAGAAGAACTATTCAGCATATGGGAAAGACAATAAATAGTTCAACAGAAATTTTTTTAAGAAGAAGAACCTTCTTTAAAAAGAATGTGACAGTTCTGATGAGTATGAGGTTGAGGAAGTTGAAGAAGTATGGAACTGTAGAGATCGTGGATAAAATGATATGGTGGCAGTTATCGATAGTTCTCAGAAGAGGAACGAAACTGATGATGATGAAGAAGAACAAGTTGAGGGAACAGTTGACATGCAAGTAGAGTTACAGACTGCTCTTGAGGATATATATGTTTGGAGAGCCAAAACAAAGAAAGCTAACAGTGTTTTTCATCAAGCCAAACTCTATATGTATCAGCAAGAAAAAGTGATGTCTGGGTTGATGGAAGAAATTGAGAAACTCAAGTCAACAACACCAGAGGACTCAAAATATGTTAGTGAGTATAAAATCAAGATAGAAGAATTGAAAAGGATATTGGTAGATTGCATTACATAAGCATAGTTCAAATCAAGCATATCAAAAAACTTGTAGGAAAAAATGTCAGTTTGCAGAAAAGGATAAGGGTCATGAAAAAATCATGACTCCTATTAGGACATCAAGAATGCAAATCACTCTGAAAACTAATAAGCTAATGATGGAGCATAGTAGTTTAACATGAAGGAAGGATCAATTATGTTCAGATGCTAAGGCCGATGGGGGATTGATCGGAAATATAATTCTATGAAAACCGAAGTCAAACCTCAAGAACCCATATGAAGATTGAATGTAGATTTGGGCACAAAGAAGAATCATAATATTCAGATATCCTAGAGGGAAACTAGTTGTGCAGAAGTAACATGAAGGAATGCACCCTATATCAGGTGTTATTGATGTGGAAAGATGGGACATTCACAGTATGTGTGTTCAATAGCCAAGAGATATCAAAGGGCACAAGAACAGAAGAGGTATCCAAACAGAGAACATTTATCTATAACATACTTTGAAGGACACTGTTTTTTGTGTGGAGGATTTGGTCACATGGCTAGGTACTGTACTTCGACCATACAAAGGATTGTGCCAAATCAGAGTCAAAATATTGGCAAACAACAGATCAATGAACCAACAGTTGAGTTGAAAATGAAAAATACAATTGCAACTTTGTACAATGATGTTGTTCCATCATTTTTTAAAAATATCCAAAGTCTCAATCCATTCCAATTGTGAAGGAAAAAATATTGAGCAAGAAGAAAAGGATGAGGAGGCAGTGGTGGCAGAAATTTCCCTTAATGTATCAGATCTCTCTAGTGTATGGATCCTTGATAGCGGCTGCACATCTCACATGATAGGTAATAAGGATCTCTTTATAGGCGTAAAATAGGAAAAAGAAGGATTATTAAAGTTAGGAAATGATATAGGCATGATGATAATTGGCCTACGAAAGGCCATGTTTAGGGGCAAAGAGATTAGACGTGCTGATGTCTTAGTAGTATAAGGCCTCCGTCACAATTTTCTCAATGTCAGACAACTATGTGACTCAAGAAATTTTGTAAGTTTTACTAAGAATATCAGCATCATCAAAGGTAGAGACTGGGTAGTTGTTCTATAGGGAAAAAGGACAAAAGGGCATCTCTACCAGGTAAGTGGAGAAGAAGATACGTGCTTTCTGTCCAGAGAGGAAGAAAACAAGATGTGGCATAAAAGACTTGGTCATCTATTCCAACCATCCCTAGATGATCTAGTATTGTATGATGTAGTAAGAGACCTCCCTGAGATATCACATGATCGTACTCACATGTGTGATGCATGCCAATAAGGGAAACTCGTTAGAAAGAAGTACAAGGCAAAGGAAAAGAAGCAAACAAGATTTCTTGAATTGGTGCATGCTGATGTTTGTTGGCCTATCACACCATGATCAATTTACAAAAATAGGTACTATGTTCTATTCATTGATGACTATAGTAGAATGGCATGGGTATTTTTTATTTCCCATAAGTTTGATGTGTTCAGCTGCTTAAAGCAGTACCATAGGGAGTGCAAAATAATGCTTGGACATAAAATTCAGATGTTTCATACTATTAATGGCACAGAATTATAAAATATTCAAGAGGAAGACTATCTTGAGAAAAATGGGATACGACATCATGTTTCCTCAGTGTGAACTCCCCAACAGAATGGAGTGTTTGAAAGGAGAAATCTGATCATCAACAACATGGCTAGCAAGATGCTCATAGAAAAAGATATACCAGATAAAATTTGGAAGGAAGCAGTTTTGACATCGATCTACATTTCTAACAGGGCTCTGTTCTGTCTGAAGGAAGGAAAGTTTCTGTACGAGATGTGGTATTGGAAGAAGCCAATAGTGAAATACTTTTGAAAAATTGGATGCAATCTATTTATCCTCAATAAGGAAAAACATAAGAAATATGAGTCATGAGGATGTGAGGTGATATTCCTAGGCTACTCAGGAAAAATCAAAGCAAACAATTGCATTATGAAAAGGCTGGGAAAAGTAGTTGATTACAATGATGTCACTATAGTGGAGAATGAGGAGATCATTCAACAGCGTAGTGAATAATTTCCTGATGAATGTGATGAAGAGGAAGGTAATACAGTGGGAGTAGAATCATTTGACTTTGATTCAGAAGATGATATTGATGACGAGCATGAGGATGTAAAATCTGTATCAACAGAATAGCCAATGAGTTGAGCTGAAATTGATAGGAAAAATGTCATTAGGGATCATTCAGCTCTAGTTCAAACAAGGAGAATGAATTAACTACAGAAGATATCTTTTTTATCTCAAGTTGATCCTAAGTGCTACGTGATGCAGCTGAAGAAGAAAACTAGCTTCATGAAATGAATGATGAGCTTGATCAAATCAAGAAAAATCAGACATGGGAGATTATTTTGAGGCCATCAAATAAGTATGACATCAGGACTAAATGGGTCTATCACAATAAGAATAATGAAGATAGAAATGTTATTTGGACCAAAGCATGACTAGTGTGCAAAGGATGCTTATAGATATAGAGAATTGATGTTGATGAGACATTTTCACCGATTGCGAGACTAGAGACAATCAGACTATTCCAAGACATTGCAGTGCAATAAAATTACAAAATCTTCTAGATGGATGTCAAATCGACATTTTTGAATGTGGTTTTAGAGGAAAAAGTATACATTGACCAGCCAGATGGTTTTCTCATTCATGAGGATGAGATCAAGGTCTGCAGACTAAAGAAGGCGTTGTATGGACTGAAACAAGCACCAAGAGCATGGTACTCAAGACTTGATTAGTAGATGATAAATCATGGTTTCCAGTGTGGGGGAGTTGATTACAATCTCTATTTCAACAACAATAGTAATCAAATGATGATGGTCCTAGTTTTTATCGATGACATAATATTTGAAGGATCAGATGAAGCTCATTGCAGACAGTTTTACGAATTCATGAAAAGTGTGTTCGAAATGTCAATGATTGGAGAGATAATCTTTTCTGTTGTCTATAGGTGACACAAGTATAGAATGGAACATTTAATTATCAATCTAAATATTCCATGGAGATTTTGAGAAGATTAGGAATGAAAAATTTGAACGAGTTGAAGACTCCGGTTGCTACCTAGATGAAACTATCCAATGATGAGGATCGCATGACAGTTAATATCATAGAATATATGCAAATAATTAGAAGTCTATTACACTTAACTATGACAAGGCCTTCCATTATATTCACCACATTCCAAGAAACGTGATATCAAAGTAATCCTAAAAAAATCCACACACTTTCTATGAAAATCATAATTTGGTATATCAAGGGCATGGTGGATTTCCGTTTGACATACAGTTACAAATCTCAGTCAGAGTTATTGGGAAATACTGATCCAGATTGGAAAGGTTTAGCCGATGATTGGAAATCAATGTTAGGATGTGCATTCTATCCTGGTGGCTTGTGTGTTTCTAGGCTAAGCACGAAATAGGATTGCATTCCATTAGGAACCACAGAATCTAAGTATATTACTACCACTTAAGCTTGCACATAGTTATTGTGCATGATACTGCAACATGATTATATGGGCATTGAAGTGAAATCTCTAATCGGGATCCAATGCGATAACTCAAGTGCTATAAATCATAGAAAAAATCCCATCTATCACTCAAGGACAAATCACATTGAGATAAAGTATCATTTTATCAATTTGAAGGTTGAGTAGGGAATTGTGAAGTTGCAGTATGTGCCTAGAGAACAACAATTTGCAGACATTTTGACAAAGGTCTTACCCCAGGAAGCTTTTTAGAGTAATCTGCTGGCTTTGGGAGTTCAGTCGACTCCCCATAGTTGAAAATGTGTGGATATTAGATCCCCCCTTTCCCCGAGGTATGGTATGTCATTCTCTAATGTACTAAAAAATTTTTTTTACCCTGTTACATACCGCAAAGGAGTGCCCTTTCGGTTCATTGACAAGGGGGGAGAAAAAAGTGGTTGTTTAAGGGGGAGACAATGTGACAGTGTGGCTATTTGATAAATCATGATTTATAATGGGAGAAGCTGATTGGTGGAGCAGCAAGATAGGGGGAGATTAATGAGATAGGAGAGAGGTTTAAATCTGACAACGCTACAAGTGATCGATCAAAGCATAGATATAAAGATAGCTGAGGATTGTGATAAAAGAAGAAGAGTGATGTTGGAATGACGTGAGAAGGGTTCTAGCCATCAAAAATTGGAATTAGTTTGGAAATTGGTATTAGTTAGGTGTCAACAGTTGGTGTCTAAAATGATGTGATTCATGGATTAACATTTCATACTACTCTTGTTTCTCACGCAGAGCATTGCTCATGTGGGATTAGAGTTTTTGGTGAGTGAATCTTTGGTCTTTATCTGAATCGCAAGAGGCAAATGATGGTTTATGATGGAAGGATCTTCAATGAAGTATCAACGTGAAGAAAATGGTTTTGAGAAGAGTTTTCAACAAACCCAAAGGCTGAGATTGTTGGGCCAAAATACCTCACCGTAATATTGCATCATTTTTGGGTTGTTTTTTTGTTGACAATGAAGGTTTTGAGGGTCAATTGTCGAGTTCAAAAGATGTTGTTAACAATCCATGTTGACAATGAACCATGGGAAATTAATAGACGACATGGAGGCGGTACAAAAGAACAGATACACATTTGACAATGAACCATGGAAAAGGAATGAATTTCGCGAGTATAGGCTTTATGGATTGGATTTCATGAAGACAAGAAAAATGTTGACAGGGTTTCTTCACAATTACGACAAGCATCATGAAAATTTTTTTTAAGAGAATTACAACAGTGAAAGGCATTGAGAGTGGAGCTTTAGGGTGAAGGCATGAAGAAATTGAGGGGATGCACCATGATTTCAATGAGCTTTGCGATCGAAAAATTGTCATGGTGCTTCGCGATTTTGAGATAATTTCGGCGGGAACATCGGAGCTCCGCAACTTGAGCTAACGTGGCTTTGACTTCGCGTGGAATGTTTGAGGGTTAGTGAAATTTCTTTAAATAGACCTCAACCCCATCGAGCGAAGGAGAGAGAGTTTTCAAAGAAAATATTTTTCACTTAGCTCGCAAAGGTGGTTTGCGAAGGCAGTGTGCTTTGTGAGAGGAAAGAGCTTCGCGACAGCTAATTTAGCTCTGCGAATGTGGTGTACTTCGTGTTGGCTCAGTGTGCTTCGCAAAGGAAGATTCTCTACGACGACTTGAGCTCCGTGACATCCTAAGCTTTGTGAAGGCTTGAGCTTTGGGACGGTCTGAGCTCCATGAATGTAGTGTGCTCTGTGAGGCAAGAGGTCTGTGAGGGTGTGTGCTTCGCGAAAAGGTATGGACTTCGTGAAGGCTTCTCTGAGCTTCGTGAAATTGGGATCCTCACTAAGTATGGTGCTTTGTGAAGGTATTTAAAATGTAATTTTAAAGTGTTCATGGGACAAATGGTATTCATCAGTGAATGAAATCTGGACTTCAATAGAGCATGTATATACTATAGAGGATGCATTCATTAGTGGTAATGAAGAGACCTACAGGTCTATAATCTTTGAGTGGATGTTCTGAAATAGTAGTGAGATCACATCAGTTGAAAGAGCAGTGAGTTCCCAAATTGGGAGTGGTTGTGAACCATGAGGGGCAGTGAGTCCACATCAAACTTGTAAATAGTAGTGCGCTTATAGTGTAATTAGTACATCAGCACACCGATGGGGTATTCTCCTTGGACATATCCCAGTGCCAAGTAAAAATTTCTGTGTCCTGTTCATGCTTTATGATTTATTCATACAATGCAACATGAAGGAGAGAGAAGTGGGTTTTGTCTAACAACAAAACAAGATCAGAAAGGGCAGTTGTTTTTAGTCTTTCATACCCTGATTCACCCCACCCCCCCTCTCAGGTTGTCTAGCCTAGTGGACTTAACATTCAATATATTATATAGGGAAGAATAGTATATAATAATAACACCATGTAAAGGACATGTGTTTAACTATATCCAACCTAGAAGATATCCATCTTGACCATACTCTTAAAAAAGGTGAATTAATGCTTAACACAATTGCATCTCCAAAACCTACATCGCTTCCAACATCACCTAAATGGTTTAAATTAGGGGAACCTTGTTTTATATCTATATTTTTGGTGTTTTCCATTAGATGGATGTGATTGATTATTAATATGAAATGCTTGTTTCTTATTAATTGATGTTAAAATTGTCTTTTTTATTGTGAGTGTGTTAGAGTTGACATGTGATTTACTTCTTCAATTATATTTATTCATGTGATGATCATTGAATTTTGGTTTCTCACATCCACTTGTTTGGACGTATGGGAACCCAATAAATTAAGAAATTTGTCAAGATGTATAAAACACTTGTTAATTCATACACTTACTTGTTTCCCAAGTTGTTTGGTCTACTTGGTCAATAATAGTTTCCCAAATGTGGAATGTCTGTGTAAATCAGGTGGATTTTCAATTTTAGGATTCAACGTATGTTGACTATTGGCGTCATTGTAGTTTGAGTACAAAATGAAGGAATAATTGAATTACCTCTCCGATTTTGATACACTGTAGATAATTGGATTGGAACCAAGAAAGAGGGATCTATAGAACAATTAGAATTGCCATCTAAAAGAGAATGTGGGTGATTGTAAATAGTAAAAGGAGTCCCTAGTTGTAACTATATTTCAACAATTATAAGGATTAGATTTCAGTTATACATTCTATACAATTATAAATCATATAATAATATATATGATTCTTGGCTTGGTTTCCATTGAGGGGTTTTTTCTAGAAAAAATGGATTTCATGATTATATTCCTTTATGGAGATTTCGGGGAAGAGATATACATAGATCAACAAGAATTTTTCATGATAAATAGAATATAATGGTCAGTTCTAGTATCAAATGGAGTTTTTGGTCTTAACTAGGAAGTAAGACAACGTGACTAGAATTAAAATTGTTTCATGGTTGAATAAATTTTCATGATGTTTAATGTATATAATTGATACTATATGAAGGTGTATTATGAAGAGAGTTTGGTCATTTAACATCTTTATGTGGATGGATTTCTATTTTTTGGACCAATGAAGTAAAGGATGGAAGAGATGAAGATTGATTTATCTAGAAGATCCCAATATAAGGACCTTGGTTCTGGAAAGTGGATATTGGGTATAGATATTGAAAGAGACATAATGTCTGTAACTTTTTTTTAGCCTTGGTTTATTTTAATATCAAGGTTTTGCGAATTTATTTTGTTAAATATTAATATTATCAAATCAAATTTGATGTATATGAATAAAGAATTGATGGTTGCCAATATTTTGAAAAAATGGTATGGAGATGGACTGAAAGGGTACATCATATTTGAAAAAGATCATTCATATGACCCTTCTCAAATCCTTTGTGTGTGTTTGTGTTGTTGTTATTCAAGAAAAATTAGTATAATGGAGTAGGAAGAACATTTGATCTATCACAAAATAGATTGATGTTATAAATGATGGAATAAACATGGGTAAAAATAAATTTATCTAGTTATTGGGATAACACCACATTTTATAGATCATCTGATATGATTACATGTGCGGACAATGAATAATATTGTATCAAGGATGTGATTAAAAATGTGAATGATGATGAAGATAGTATTGGGGAAATCATAAGGACAGTGTAAGAAGAATTTTGAGATTGGCCAATATTTTTTGAGAATTTAATGATATCTATAAAGAATCCATTGTAAGATAGTTCCATTAAATATATTACATTTTTAGAAATTCAAAAGGTGTATAATTTTGAAGCCAGAAATTGATGGAGTGACATCAGTTTTATCGAACCAGTTTCTCTCTTGAATGACAGGCTCCAATATGATAATAAGGTCCCCAAGAAAAATACGACACCAAATGAATTCTATGATCAATGGGTGTGATCTATGAAAGAATACATGTCAACCAAAATGATGGAATATTATTTATCATGGACCACAAATCACTTATAGAATTCCAAAATTGTGGCACTTATCGATATAAGAAGGAAGAATATAATCATATGAATGATGAATGGTACATTCCAATCATTCCATGGTTTATGTGATTATATGAGAGTGAGGAGACTATATGTCAATTTATGTGGCACACAAATACAAGAATTAAATAATGGAAACTATGTCACCCAACATAATGTGCTCAGTGGATGATAATTGATCATGAGTATCCTAAATTTGGAAATGAGAAGATAAACCTTAATCTAGTGTTATTTACATATGAAATGAATCATTTGGTTTTAAAACTTCACTCATAGTACATGGCTAGTTATGTTGGTAAATTATAACATTCTGCACTGGTTTTTCATGAAATGAAAACACATCATGTTATCTATTTTTATATCGGGATAAAAAAACCGGGTAATAATATTGATGTTTATTTATCTCAATTGATCAATGATTTGAAATTATTGGGGGATTCAGGCGTAACATTGTATGATCCTTATAGAAATGACGTTATTTCATTGAGAGCCATGTTGTATAGGATGACAAATGAATTTATTACTTATGGAAATGTTTCATGATTCAACATGGAAGGAACCTAAGGGTGTTCAATATGTGAATACAAAACATAGTCAATTTGGTTGGAACATTGATCAAAAACCATGTTTCTAAGACATCACATATTTCTACCCCAACGACATAAGCCCCAATATTGGAAGACACCATTCGATGGATGTTAATAATATTATACAACAAAATCTCCACTAATAGTTGATCAACTATATGAGAAAGTAAATGATGTGGACACTATATTTGGTAAACCATTTTTGGAAGACCAGTTAAAAACAACTTGAAAAAGGAGATCAGATTTTATGAATTACTATAATATAATTTTATGTACGTTAGACATTTTATTGATGATATGCATATTGAAATAACTATATGTGACAATGTCATCAGTACATTTCTAAATTCATAAAAAACAAATGATGGAATTAAGTATTGGTTAGACATGGCTGTCATGGGGATATGAGAGGAGATGGCACCAATAATGGGGGAAAATGAACATTTCATTCTCTAGCTTTTTACACTCTTTCCAAGAAGGGAAGATATCATTTTTCAACTTCTTAATTGATGTAAACGTTTTAGAGAGGTATTCATCAAATATCATGAATATAATTTTAACAACTGATTTACTGTTAAAGGGTCTGAAATCACATGACTACCATGTTTTCATGCAAGATCTAATGCCTGTTGATTTACTGTTCATTTAACCCAAGAATTCCCATCTTAAATTAACGAATATATGTTTCTTCTTCATATCTATATGCAACTAAGTTATTGACCCACAAAAATTTTTAACTATGGAAAGAGAAGATATTGTTATATTATGAAAATTAGAAATGTTTTTCTCACCAATATTATTTGATAATATGGTTCATTTGATAGTTCAATTGGTGAGAGATATTCAACTATGTTTTCATTACACTATAGATGGATGTACCCCATTGAATAGTAAATGATGATTTTGAAAGGATATTTTGAAAATAAAAGTTATCCAAAGGTTTGTATTATGGAGTGATATTTTTTAGAAGAGGTTGAATTTTTTATTGAATTATCTTCTAGTGTGGATAGTTTAGGTCTACCAAAATATCGTCACACTAGGCAACATGCAGGAGAAGGAATTTCTGGAAGAGATACTATCATAATCAATATTAATGATTAGGAGTAGGCCCACATTTATGTTTTGAATAAAAGTTTGAAGGTTTCCACATATGTTGAAACCCATAATGAAATTAATAGGAATTTGAATCCATTAAGGGCTGAAATATGGATAAAATTACAAATAATTAAAAGTTTTTTGGATGGTTTGAAGACCATATTTTTAAACAGTCATTTTAAAAAAAAGATTATTATTATAATGACATTGATGGTTAGCTTTAGGACCATGTGTATATATATTATATTACAATGTTTATGTAATTACTGTTTATACATTTTATTAAAATGATAATGATGAAGACAGTACCAGACAAAATAGTGGAGTTACACGTGTTGCTGAAGCAATGAATGTTTCTATTACTAAGAAAAAACCTTAATATCCATGAATATGTATTACCTTTCAATCATCTAAAAAATATGAGAGTTGTATTATACAACATTACTGCTAGAGATTTTTCAATGCAAGTTGATTGATAACTAGAGTTCTTCTAAAATAGATGATTTGGTTTTTGTGAAATTAGATTTTAGTAAGGAATGTAATAAAGTTAAGACATTTATAATGGAATCATAGGCAACACAATTATTTTAAGTTTCAAATACTGCAAACCAAAAGTGGTTAACTATTCTGTTATCGACCAAAACCACTAAAGGGGAAGATAAAAATTCAACTGAGGATGACCCTTTCATTGGGATGTTTCAATAATCTTATAGTGGTGCCAATTTATGCATAATTGTTTAGGTTATAGGAGACTATAATGAAGGAATTTTCATAATCGATAGAGGGTTTAAATCCCATCATCCTTTAAAAAACATTTCAGTAATCATGTTATATATATATATATATTTAATATAAATCATGTTACCTCATGTTATTATCCATTTTCTACTACATTTATGTACACTAAATTAAATTTTAAATCACATTGGTATATAAGTAATTCCACACATGTTGGTTCTCCCAATCCCGAGGAACAACAGGTCTCTCAATATATTGTTTCTTACAGTGAAAAGGAACAATTATCTTCTTCTTGTAATGGTGCTCCCAATCCAAATGAAAAACAAGTCTATCATCCTTTTATTGCTCGCAATGAAGAGGAATGTCCATCTGCATGTTATGGTACTCCCATTCTCAAGGAAAAATATGTTTCTCACCCCACTACTATGCCAAGTACAGGGGAAAATCATCCATTTTCACATACCGATGCTACTGCTCCAATGTAACATATTGATAATGTTGATTTTAGGGAGATGGTTGGAGATAAAGGATTATTGCTATTGAAAAAATAAGAGCACTATAGTTTGATGTTGTTGGAAAATACCATTAAGGTTAAAGTTAATAGAGTCATGTATACAGTCGGTTGGAATGTGTGGGGATAACAGGTTAACCCAAATAAGGCTATGTTCAGAAGTTACATTGGAATCATCCCTCTAAAATGTGTTCTAATATTTGTAGATTCATTGAACCATGTTTTTCTTGGGTTTAAGACACTAATGTGTGAAGATATTATGGTAACATTATGTTATAATTACATTATTTTACTAAAAAATTAAAATAATGAATCATTGTCTTACACTTCATCATCCATTGAAGTGTGAATATATTGTAGAATAATCCCTCATAAAATATGTATTAATGCTTTTTGGAATAATTCTCATAGTATTTAACACAATTCTAACAAGACATCATCTTAAAGATGCTAAAGGGAAAATAAACCCACACCCACAACATATCTATACACAAATAATAACCCAAGAAGTGTGGGATGAATTTACTAACTATCATGTTGATGTGTCTTTTCAGGTACATTAACAATAGTAATACATTTTTTGATGATATGTGTATTCATCACATTGGTTGAAATTTCTTTATTTATGTAATAGAAACTCAGTTCTGGAAATAAGGAACGAGTAGAAAAACCAGCATACCCATGCCATAAAACAAGGATGATGTACGCTTAACATGAAAAAAAATTGGTACGTATTTTAAATATACTGAACTAATTTTATGTGACATGAAACAATAACATAATTATGTTTCTCTATTTATATGTAGATTGATGACTCAAAATCAACAACCACTTCCATCGCACACTATGTGGTATGTAAGGAGTCATGTGTAAATAATGATGGGATACTAATAGATGAAAACACATAAAAAGTGTGGGAAACATGTGTAAGTATTACATAATAATTTTTTATTTAAATCAAAATTACTTAAATATAATAACTTACTTTACTATATTTTCTATCCAACACAGTAATAGGTTTCAACAACACCATTACCAGATTAACACATACTATCTATGGCCTTGAAGTGGAAAAACAATTATGGCCACATTAGAGGTGTGGGTTTTGGGGTGACACCCTGAACATATTTGGGGAAAACAAGAAGGGTATCAAAGTGAATAAATACAATAGATGAGTTATAGAATAGATACCCTTGAAGAATAATTCCAATTTATGAGAGAGATAATGTATACTTTTATATGGGGAGGAAAAGAGAAGAAGAAACATGGGAAAAACCACCACATGGAGATCTGACCCCACCCCCTACATACTATGAGGTAAGACATTACCCTCAATGAGATGTCTTAACTGTGGTAATCAATTTTCAATAATTTTTTTTTTGAAATTTTAATCAGACAGACACATATACCTTTCCTGTATTGATATTCTAAAGGGTGATAATTATTTTGATTTATATCTATCAACACCAACCCATCACCTTCTAGCAAGGGCTATGATGTTTTGATATAGAAAATGACATTATAAAAAGTAGACAACATCCAACATGTCATGTGTTAGTTCTAATTATAATATCCTATGATTCGAACACTGAGATACCTATTGTAATTCATGTGGAAGAAATTCGTACAGTTGAAAACATTGTTGGAAAATTCATCTCATGGATTTCACATCTTGTAAAAATACATGTCAACAATGAGGTATTAATTTCCAATTTCTTTTTCGATATAAACCTATAAAAATTAATAAAAAAAGGTTTGAACTAATGAATTTTATTATATATGGACGAAGGGAAGGGGATAAAGTGAAATAGTAGCTCAAAACTATATAATGGATGAACCTACCGATCAAAATGATCTACCAAAATCACAATTACACCACATGTTCTATATCTATATTTACTATCATTGATGGTTTGTGTGAATAAAATGTTACAAGATATTCTAAATGACATAATTTATTTTAATGAAAATATTTATGGAGTGAGAGATCAAGACATCATTATTGTATATAGTGCAACTGAAATCTACGACTATGATTATCTAAACATCTCAGTTATAAGTGTATACAAGAGGTATGATTTCATGATTTCTTTTTCTAAAATCTAATATTCTGTATTAATTATGACTAAATAAATTTCATATTTTTGGAAGTTGTTTATATTATAAACAATTAAAGGGATTTTCTTATTATTATTTTGGACTCATTAGTCCTCAAGTCACCTCTATAGAATAACCAAAAAAATACCAAAAAAAATGAAATAGTGGAAGGTCTGATCAAATCATTTGAATTAAAAAAATTGGATGATTGACTCTATTTAATGTAAATTATGTAGGGGTAAAACTCTATAATTTAATCATATCAAATATATTTTCATTTCATTCATTACACATTAATTTTTTTTTTGTTTTTAGAGAATATTTAATGCTCATTGCAGTAAACATGGATACTCTAAATATTTATTTCCAAGATTTAATTCATGGATAGAAAACAAACCATATATAAATGGTGGTGTTTTTCAATAAGTAATACAATACATCCAACATTTTAGAAATAAACATCATGTTATATAATTAATATTATCTTTAAATGGGGATTATGTTATGACATGGTTGTACATCAATATCATGAAAAACAAGAAATAAGGTCAGGGGATAAGGATAACAATGAAGAAAAGTTATATGACTAGGCAAGTATCTGGGTATATAAAATAATATTTTTCTATCCAAAAATATGTCAAAACAAAATACTTATTCCCTAAAATGTTTCCGTAGTGTCTAAAATAATCCAATGGAATAGATTATGCTTATTATGTTTTAAAATTTATGAGAGAGATCATATTCCATGAAAAAACTATCATCCATAAAGAGGTGTTTTGAATGAAATTATTATTTCATTTAAAATATTTATTAATCCTTTGTGTATTTAAATTTTTTAGTAGTATTATGAATGAAAAAAAGACAAATATTCCCAGGACAATATAGATGCCCTTAGAAATGAATAGGCATCATACCAGATGGAAGAATGATAAAAAATTACATGAAGATGTTACTTCCATATGTGTAGTTTATTGTTTCATATTTATGTTTAATTTACATCATTTTGGTATTACTCTAATAAGATTTGTTTTCTTATACAAGTGGATTACATTGTTCGAGTTAGGGTTTTTTTTCGAAACTAATATGCTCGTGAGAGATTGGACATCGAGGTTACAACTCAGAATTAAATGAAAAGGTAATGATTATTTTTCTTATTCTATATTTTTATTCATAATATTATTTTGTCTCTGCAGCATTAACAATATATAAATTTAAGGTTTCAATACTCATGTAAACAATATCTTCAAAATAATTATTCTCCCTCAAAATCTTTTTACTAAAGAATTTTTTACAATCTACACTTTTTTTCAATGGTAGTGGAGGGAAATTGAAGGAAAGTGATAAATGTTGATAATACAATGTTTCCATTTCGAAAAATAATGCAAATGGAAATCATGGAAACACGTTATGTGGCCGGTATGACTCAAAGTGTGTATTTTTATTTTATTAATTAATTTTGTCATCATTTTATCTACTAGTTTTATGAAAATTTCCATATCATTTTTATCTAATACTTATTTAGTTTTCTATATTGATCTTTTGGTAATTCATGTTATTATTTTAAACTATATGCAATAAGCCATAAAAGAGAGACCATGTTCCTTTCAGGTGTAAGAGGAAACCCCATGTTGCATGGAATGTGATATGAATCATAAGGATGGAACTACCAAGGGATTTATCTATAATTGGATGCAATGTATGACATCCCAAAAGTGAAATCATGAACATTTTATTTAATAGTGTAGTAACAAGCCGCAGATCAATCTACTGGAGATTAATCAACCACACCTCAATCTGATACACAGAGTGCTTAGTATGAGTTAATGTGTATGTTTTTAGTTTATAATATTCTTTGATTTTTTATGATTTATGTCTTCCTAACTACCATTATTTGATACATTATTCATGATTATGATCTATGATATGCAGGGTATGAATTTCTAATGTGTATATAACCTTGGAAAATATTTATGCTCATGTTATCCTTATATGATCATTGACACATCCCATGTTTACACTTATTGAGCATTTATGGTCACCCTTTATTATATTTTATATCCTTAGGTTATTAGGAATGGGTTCGAAATGATATTTCTAATATGGTTTCCAATAAATAATAACTTAATTAGAGTCTCTTATAAACTAGTTCATTATGTTTCTATGGTTCCAAAAGTACTAGAGCTAAAGTAGTCTGGCATAGATCACTATGTTATCTAAAGGATATTAATATAGTAAGATGTAATATCTATTTATAGAGTGTATATGTCATTATAGTTGGTATCAAAGCAACTAACCTACTCAAAAATGAGCAAAAAGAACAAGTCACCATTATCACTCAAAGTGTCTTTTTTTATTTAAAATTGACATTAATTTTAGTAAAATAAACAAGTGACATACTGAAAACTCAAAAAATGAATTTTTACCATTTTGATAGATTAATAAAATTATCTATAAGTAATTATTTTATGTATTGGAATCAAAAATACTAAAAATAGATACACGGTGTGGCATGTATAAATTTAAGTGAGTATTTTTATATTAAATTGAAATTATATTAACAAAAAAGAACAAGAGATATAATGATAACCGAGGGAACACAATTGGATTGTTTTGATACATTAGTAAAATTTCCCATGATTCATGTATGATGTGTATGAATCAACCACACCTCAATCTAATGCACAGAGTGACCGAAATGCCTAAAAGTGTCTATTATCAGCATAAAATTGACATTTTACTTCAAAATATGCCACTCACTAAATATAAAGTAAACAAGATCTAATGTATTTTTAATTTTTGAAAATATTATTAAGTAATTTGAGACATGTATGATGCAGTCTCACATCAAACTGATGCACGAGGTGATCCGTATGACTCAAAATGCATGTTTCCAGTTTGAAATGACACTTTAGTAAAAAAATAGAAATAGAATACTAAAAACAGATAAAAGAAATCCGGATTTTATTCCTAAATTATTAAAATGTTCTATACATCATTTTCTACTTTTAAGAATCAACCACAGGGAAATATGATACACAGTATGGCCAGTATAACTCAAAATGTCTATTTTTTTCAAAATTGACTTTAATTTAAGTAAAAAATCAAGTGAAATACTAAAAACCAAGAAAATGCATTCATATTTTTTCATTATGTTTTAGAAAAATGATCCATGAGTAATTTTTTACATGTTGAAGTAAACCACACCTGAATAAAATGCACGGTGTGATAGCTATTACTCAAAGTGTTTCTTTGAATTTAAATTTGACATTAATTTAAGTAAAAAATAACAAGTAATATACTGAAAAACATGAAAATGAATTCATATTGTTTTGATATTTTAGGAAAATGATATATGTGTCAGTTGTTACATGTATGATTCAACCTCACCTCATTACAATTCACGATATTACCAGTATGAATTTAAGTTAAAAAAGTTGGATTGTTTTGATACATTAGTATGACACACATGAAGTAAAATCAAAAAATGACATACATAAACCCAAAACAATGCATTTGGATTGTATTGAAATTTGAGGAAAATAATCATTGAGTCATTTTCAATGTTTTGTAATGAATATCAGCTCAATAAAATGAACAGTGAGACAAGTTTTTCTGCAAGTGTGTCTATTTATTTAAAATTGACATTAAATTAGGTAAAAAAAAGAAGTGATATACTGAAAACTAAGAAAATACTTTCGGATTATTTTGAAACTTTATGAAAATGGTAAATGAGTCATTTTGACTTGTAAGAGTCAAACACTACTCAATTAGGTGAACAATGTGAGCGGTATGAAGAAAAATTTCCATTATCAGTTTAAAATTGACATTTTAGTTCTGAATGTGTCACTCACTGAAAACGAAGCAAATGTGCTTCCATTGGCTTGATAATTTTGGAAAATAATTCATAAGTCATTTGTGATGTTTATAAAGTATTATTATATAAAATCATCACATGATTTTATCGTCATGGCTTATAATGCGTGTTTCCAATTTGGAATGATATTTTAGTAAAAAGAAGCACAACTAGAATACTGAAAACCGAGAAAAAATACTAGGATTGTTTTGATAGTTCAGGAAAATGATATATATGTCGTTATTTAAATCTAAGAAGAAGTATCACCACATATGCTGCATAGTCTGGTTACTATAACTCAAAGTTCCTCTTTTTATATAAAATTTCCTTTAAAATTAGTAAAACCAACAAGGTAAATACTGAAAACTGAGAAACGCCATTGGGGTTTTTTATATTTTAGGACAATCATCTATATGTCATTTGTGACTTGTAGGAATTAGCTGAAGCTCAATATAAATCATTTTTTGGATGGTATCACTCAAAGTGTATCTTTATATTATAAATTGACATCAATTTAAGAAGAAATAACAAGTATCATAATGAAAACCAAGAAATCGCGTTTGGATTATTTTGATACTATAGTAAAATGAAGAAAGAGTCATTTGTGACATGTGGGAATCAACCCCACCTCAATACGACACAAGATTTGACCTGTATGACTAAAAGTGTGTGTTATGAGTTTAAAATTGACATTTTAGATAAAATTGTGTTAGTCACTGAAAACCCTGAAAATACACAACAATTGTCTTGATAATTTAAGACATCGATTCATAAGTAATGTTTGACATGTAGGAAGACGTTTCAAATCAAAATGATGCATAATGTGATATCTATGAATCATAATGTGGGTTTCTAGTTTGAAATGTCAATTTATTAGAAAAACACAACTGACGTACTAAAAACTGAGCAACCATATTCATATTGTTTTGATACTCATGGAAAATTATCTATAAGTCATTTATGACAAATAGGAATCAAACAAACATCAATAAAACTAACTGTATGGGTGGTATAACATTAAATGTTTCACTATTTGACATTGACATTAATTTTAATAAAAGAACAAGTAAAATTCTCAAAAAAAAGGAAACACATTAAGATTGTTTTGATACATTCAGACAATGTTCCATAACTCATTTTTGATGTGTAGGAAGCAACGTCACATTAATAGGATGCATGGTGTGACCGGTATAACTCCAATTGAGTCTTTTTTAATTAAATATTTCCAGTTCATTAATTTATTCATTAATATTAATATTTAATATATTTTATTATAGTATTACAATAATAATATTTGTTATATTATATAAGGGGAATTTTTTGATTGGGTTGAGATTATTTTTTCAGAAACTAATACCATGGGTGGACATTCTTGAGAGGAGATCACGAGAATCAAGAGATGAAACATTATTATTTCTAAATGTTTGTTGGATACTTGTATATGTATTTATAAAAAACATTGTTTGAAATGTATATAGCAGTTTTTTTGTATACACCATGGGTGGACATTTTTGTATTCTGGGTGTCACATTAAATATATATAGTATTATTTATAATTTCAGTTTTTTAATATTTTTGATAGGTGTGTTGTTATATTAATAACACATTACGTCCAACAAAACCTTTATCAGTGCTATTTTGAGCACTGATAAATAGGTCCCACTTTATCACCATTATGAGTAACAGTGTTTTGTAGTGCTGTTAAAATCCATCTTCTGTGCTAAGGACATATGTGTATTAGTGAAAACTATTTTTTTTTATTTTATGTTTCTCGTACTTGAGATTTATTCGGTTATAATGAATTTGAATCGTATATTTTTCTAAGGAAAATAAATATCTATTGTGTTCGTGTATTCAAATTTTTAAAATTGTTTTCCTCACCCTTTTGGTGATATTTTGATGATATTTTATGTCTGAATGAGCTTATAATGATGGATATTTTATTTTTGGTGGTTTTTTACTAAAATAATAATTCATTTTATAATTTCTTGATTTTTTTTTTATAGGGTTTAATTGAAAAATGATCTGTTCTTTATTATGTTTTTATGGTCAAGTATTTTGATTAAATCTAGTGGATTTTTAATTGATATATTTCAGGTATTGGGAATAATTTTCTCATGTTAAGTATTTTTTTTAATATATAGATGGGATAAATTTAAAAATTATTTTGATGCGCCAAATTCAAATATTTTGTTTGTTGAAGGATTTTATTTTTATTTTTGAAATCATTTCTATCACTTCCTGACAATCAGTGATTTTTGTCTGTTTTGGGAAACCTGTTTGATATTTGGTTGTTTTCTTTTTAATATATTTTTTTGGTTGTTTTGGTGAACCGAAACATACAATTCTAGCTAAAACTGTCCAGCAGTCCTGATCTATTTAAAGTAGTGGTTAATTGTGTGGCTAATCCTCATCGCACGAGGGCCCTGATGTCATGCAGTAGTTATTCATCTAAAAATAGATCTGAATCTGAACTTATGTGGTTGGATACCTCAGATATATTTCCTCCACAAGTCCTAGGGTCTTCTTCCTTTGACTGGTCTTGCCTCACCGATAAGCCACACACCACATCGAATGAAACGTCAAAGCTGAAGGAGATTTATTTAATGAAGGGCCTAGATATGGAATCAAAACTCCTCCATAGCCGATACAACACTGTCCATTGGAGACCATCACGTTCCAAGATGGATATTGTGCCATCAAATTTATGGAGCCTCTCTACTTTCATAAATGAAGTCGCAGTGGAGGTTCGAATAGACCACACAGAGCTTCCACAAAGGAATAGTGAAACCTCAAACCAAACAAGAGAAGAGGTTCAAACAGACCTAAAACCCTGGAAAATGTAGGTATCAAGATTAATGGCCAACAATACATGGTTGGTTCATTTAATAAACAGTGGATAATGAAGAAGCAAAGTAATCCATATACCTAGTAGGTGAAACATGGGATAAAAAGTGGGCATAAAACAGGCTACCCAAAACAATGCTTATATCCAAAGGGTAATAAAAATAAATGGAAATGTATTAAGAAACATATTTTACTATGAAATTCCAAAAAAAAATTATATATAAAATTTCACATGAATGGTTTTGGATCTGAGTAACTTGAGTGAAGATGAAGATGACATTTGTATTCACTAGTGTTTATACATGTTTATAGGATTGATTGATGAATATGTATTGGTATCTTATACCCCCATATTGTAGATGGGGGAATGTTGATGAATGTACACTATGTCTTTGAAGAAATGTCTTAGAGGTTTTTTGAATCAAAAAACTTGATTTGAGGTCTCATTCTGGTTCGAGCACTGCAAGACCAAGAAACCATATGTGTTTAGAAAATGGTATTGGGAAAGGCCACACAAAGATTTTATAATCCTGAATCAGAGGATTATATTGGTATGAGGAAATTATGATCTATGGCCTCCAAAAAATAATATCAACCAAATGGTTGAGCTCAACAACTAATGGTCTACATATGCTCCATTGAAAATTGATGATGAATCCAAGCTCGAACAACATTCATCAAAGTCGAACAGTGTGCTGTGTATGGTAGGTTTACAACTCAGCCTAACCTATAGTTTATCTATGTTTTTGCTGAGTTAGAGGTTTGTTGGTGGAATGTATGGGAATTAATTAAATTAAATATTCAAATTACAATTACATATTTTTTACACGAAATATAGTAGAAAAAATGGATAAAATACCACATGGTTTAAATGTATGTGAGGAAATTATAGGAGGCTATCAAAAAAATTCATTTTTATATTCTAGACTGGAGGGATATGCAAGAGAGTAGTCACAAATTTTTCTGGAGGGATATTTTTTGATCATACACTAAAGAGTGCTAGAGAACACTCATATAAATAGATAAAGGGATTTATCTGAAGTGGAATATCAAGGGGGGACTCCTCTTGTTCTTCATTATTTTGTTTTTAAATTTAAATTCATGCGAGTTTAAATTTCAATATGATGTCCGATGAAATTTTAGTGAAGGGAAATAATCAATTCCGGTCATTTATGTATCTTCATTTGTGCTTTCATTATTAAATTGAATAAAATTATTTCATTTTATAATTTAATGAATATGTATGCAAGGAATTGTAAATTCAGAAAATTGCTATTCATTCTACTTAATAGAGTTCATGGGATACATGTTTTTTTACCATTAGTCCCATTAGATTTTCACAAATTTAGACATACATTATTACTGGTAAATCAAAATTCATCTCATATTTCATCCATGCTCATTATCTAATTTTATTTTTTATACAGGTATGTGTGCATTCATCTCATTCAAAACATCTTCACCTTATCATATTATATTCCTAAAGATATTTTTCATCACTCTTGTCTTCTTGTGCTTGTATTTGTTGTTTGTTTGTATTCTAGTTTCTTTGAATCCACTCACAACTACCTTCTATGAGTTTTGATATCCTACCCAGCAAAAGATAAGTAGTTTTTAGGATTACAATTTTATATATTCAATGTCATATCATCATTGTTTTTAGGGGAATGGATATAAGTAAAGCTGATGGGTGTGCCTCTTTATGTAGAGGTTGATATTTTGTTTCTTTTTCTCATTGATCCCCTCTAATAAAATGATCTTTTAAAACAAAACATCAAGTAACTTTTTCTTTTAGAGATTAATTTTTTAAATTTATCATTTTAACCTTTATATCATTGTTGTCTTTTCTTTCACAGAATATGATATAGGTGACATTCTAAACCATTTGACTCTAATGTGACTATATAATTATTGTTACTTTATGTCCATTAAAACTATTCATTCATCGGGTACAACTAATGATTAATCTCGTGTCTACTCTAAGTCAATATTTTATTTTATAGATAAATTATATATTTAATTAGGTTGAGAGAGAACCATTAAATCACCTAAATGCCATAAAATACATGCTTGAAGGTCCAATGGAATAATGTTCCCAAATTGTAAGATCCCCTCTAACCTTTTTTCATTCATATACACTATCCCTTACCTCTCTAAGGTCTCATTTGTAGTCTGCATCATCAACATCATGTAAATGTTCATGGGGCCTTCATCAAGAATTCTGTAGATAATAGTTCATTTCCTCCAGTGAATGGTCACCAGTTTTATGACCATACTACCTAAAATTTACTTTATAGGTGGCTGATCTCACATTTTATTTCACTCTACCAGTTATAAGATTCTTTAGTAAATAGACCTGAACGCCCTTCATTTGAAACTATGAGTGTCAATAGCCCATATATCCAATGTCATTGATTAAAAACCTAATTTAATGAATAGAAAATCCACTACAATAACATTCTATAGTACTCACACTACTACAGTTATACAATACTACTGATGTACAGTCACCACCACCTGAATTTTAAGTAGAATTGTTTTTAATATTATAGTTACACATGATTCATTTAATTTATTTGTGTTTTCTATACTATTTGTCCCTTTTTATTTACTAAATATTTCATCCATAGTAGATGATGCATGGTGGAAGTTTCTTTATATTATGATTCATCAATCAATATTTAATCAAAGATCCATAATTATGTTGTTATTTAAAATCAAAATTAGGAATTATTTTATATTTAAAATACATACCATTTTTTATGTGGTACAAGCCCCATACTTCATTTATATTAAGGGTTCATTGGTCTTGATACTCACTATTATTTTCAACACTCAATTTCTATTTCATAAATTTAAAACTTTAAATCAATGTGATTTATAACGTAATTTAAAATAAAATTGTTAAAATGAAAAATTTATCTAAACAATTCCTCCTTATGATGTCCAATAAAATAATTCCATGTTTCATGGTTTATTAGGTGCATATACATCTAGTGAGTGGGGGTTTTATATACCCTCAACAAGATTGTGATGATGATTTATAATAACTGTCGTGATAATGGATCTATGATCCTTTTTGGTGTCCACTAATATAAATTTAATTTGAAAATAATCTAATATAAATTTAATCTAAGAGGGATAATAAAGTGTGAATGAATTATTCAATATTTTATTTTATGGTGAAATAAAGTAATTTTATTATAATTTTACCCGAATGCCTTTCCAAATTATTGTCTTTAATGCTGGAATGACACTATGTGACATATTTACATAAATTGGAACATGCATTCAATTAGAGACCCTAATGTAACTAATGAAGATGTAATTTCATGGGTCATACAATGGTTTCATGCATTCCATTCGACCTAAAATCATAGGAATTTTCTTTTTACCTTTATAAATTTTGTTAATGGTACCACACTAAGATGATCCATTATTTTTTCAACCATATGTTTTTTCACCAACTTATATTTCTCAATCTCCATATTATCAATATATTATTCCTTACAATTGGTAACATCATCTTGTGGATAATATATTATCTAAAAAATTAGTTACAAAATAAATTTATATGATATAAATGTTGCAGTCAACGCATAATATTTTGGGTAATCAAAATATATATTTAAAAAATAATCAACCTATTCATTAACCTCTATTTATTCCTTTAAAGGTTTAGGGGATTATCCCCCCATCTAGTATCCCAATACTCTCATTATGGACCCCTATCATATACAATACACATTCTATACTGAGACCACCCTGAAATGATCATAATGACCCAATGAAGGGTTCATACTTAATAGAATTTTTATTTGATCCTATAGTGTTTTTAGTAAATGATCGAACAATAAACAAATTTTTATATATCGGATCTATGAAATAAAATATATATATTGTCTATGATTCCATTATGAACAATTATTTCATATGCCCATATTTACTAATATTTGCCTTAACGAATTTCAAATCATCAACTAGCACTCATGTTATCAACTCCTTTGCATCAAAAAATTATCACTTGAAATGTTATATAATCCAATTCCAAATGTTTTTCAATGATACAATTTTATGAAATATTTATATAAATTGGATTTCGATCCTCGGTACTAGATACATGAATCACTTCCACCATAAGAGTAACTCCACACTTTCATATTGTATTACATTAATCTTGTTCCTTTTCATAGAACACATAACCATTAACTACATATTATAATTCATCAAAAATTGGTCCTCTTTCTAGCCATCAAATTTTTTCTAAAATTGAATTCATATTTTTTGATGAATCATTAAAAATATAGTCTTGAAACCACCTTATAAATTGTTGATAATGTGTATTCAATATCTTTCTATCATATATAGAGGGATTCAAATGCCTAAGAATTACATTATGAATTTTTAAATATGGAGAAAGATATATATTATTATATAAAACATAATGGTGAACCTTATTCATCTTGGTTATGGTAATTGTGATAACATCTATTTCAATAATTACTTCACCCTTAAGGAACCCCCTACTCTATGATTTAAGGAGAGCAATTCCATACAAATCGAATATGTAGTTGGTATAGAATTAATGGATTACTCAACATTACAACTCTACGAAATACTAACATTGGGCTATCATTGAGTTTTGATATACCCTTCTAAAATCTTCACATTCCATTGAAATGGGTACATCCATTTATAATATATATAACCACATAATCAGATCCCTGTAATCGATTGACCCATTTTATCAAATAATGATGGTGGGAAAAACATCTCTAGTTCACATTAAATGATAGAAATTTCTTTTTCCATAGTTGGAATCCTCTCTAGGATTATATGTTTACTACATATATATTTTAAAAATAATAAAATTCTTGTTATTACATGTCAAATATTTTTATGTAGACTACAATATAAATCCACATGCATTACATTTTTGCATCAAAACACGAATGTCATGAAATTTTGAGGCTCTTTGAATTAAAATTAGTGAATGAAATGATATTATTGATAATTTATGGATAACCCTATGAAACCATTACACTATTTAGGATGTTGAAAATTCAAAATTTCTTTTCACTGGATAGTGTGTAAGACATTATACGAAGAAAAGTATGTCATTTATCCTTTACTGGATCCAAGTCTCCCCGTATACTCATTTCAATCATGTCCAACCTAGTCATAACGCTATATTTCATTTTTTTGGTGAGTTTAGAAACATTCCAATGAAACTGCCAAATTTTTGTAAACATGTATGAAATTAACAAAATGTATGAAGTCATCATGGTAATTCAAAAAAAATCTAATCTATTTTATTCAACAGTTTGCTAACGGTTTTTTAAAATAGGTTTAAAAAAATGGTGAAAATTTCCATAACATTATCAAACTACTCACCAATTATTAGTGGAGATGGTGTTATAACATCATTTGAATTCAAATAAAATGTTTTCATATAAGATCTTCATTTTTCATTTGTGTAAAAATTTATTATGTTCTTGAACCACAATTTTCAAGGAACATTTCATCATATCTTTGTGTGAACCTTCTTCACAAATTGAACATCCTAGAATTCCATTAATTATAATTCTTAATAAATTTCCATAAGTATGAAATTAATTTATCATTCCTAATAACATTAATCATAACATGAAATCTTCATATATGTGAGAAATATATAATGTAACACCGAAATTCCACATCAATTTTAGATCTTTTATCAATAAAGAAAAATAAGAATCAATATAATTACCAACATAATTTGGATTAGATATATAAAGCGAAACATAAAGCATATTCACTTCATATATAACTATGATGACAATTTATAATTATCCAAAAAAACTATCTATGTACTATGAAGGCTTCTTTGTACACAAAAAGGTTCTATTCCATATATAGATAGTGAATGACGTTGGTTTCATTGTTCATTTCCAAATTCAAGATACCCATGATCAATTTTTGTCTACTAAGGAGTGTCTATTAGTTGTTGATGTTTCCCATCTTGAATTCATATATCTGCATTCTATGTCAATCTATATGGAGTCAACTCACTTATATATAGTCATCTAAATGTTGTAATGATTGGAAAGTACCATGAAATTTTTGAGGGACTTGATTCATCAATCTTATATTGAGCTTCAGCAAACTTATGTAATTATATATGTGATTTTGATCCTTAAGAATAATAATATAAAATAATTTGAACAAGAATGTATTATTTTAGAGATCATACCCACTTAATATATGATTCATTTCGTATCATATGTTTGATATGGAATTTCAATATCTTATAGTAACATATTATTCAAGAGATAAAGTAGATTTGAAAATCTTCTATCACTTGATCCACTACCAACATAAAAATTATATATACTCAATATGATTGTAAATATTAAAAATTTAGTAAAAATACTATACAATGAAATATTTTCATAACCCTTTAACTTCTCAAACAACTTTGGATAATCATAAAGGATAGCTTAAACTGCTATTTTCATTTTCGCAATATGATCTCCATCATCATTTATTGTTTTACACATACCAAAATATCCATAAACTATATTGTTATGTCAGTCAATAGCTACATTCATATATTCATCGTGTTTAGTACAATATTTATAACTTCAATATATTTGGTGAAAGATCAATTGTTCTTCCAAATACTCTATATAAATTCATCATTAGTAACAATAATGTAAACATGGATAAATTATTTGAGAAGTCTTATATGAAATATCTATTTCAAACTTGTTTAACACTTTAATCCCACCCTCATATTTTTTTTCATATGATATTCATCAAACCATTTCAATTTTAAATTTATCATATCTGATTAAAAAAATAACCATATTCAACAATAATTGGATAAATACACATATGGTATGCATATGATGTATATATTCATAGATATGTAAACAAATTAATTATATTTTTTGAAAATATACAATTATGGGTGTGTCTGTAAACATAATTGTTTGTAAATATATAAATCCTATGTTTTATAATACATTATAGAATATTATTGTTTGATTTATTGGTAGTATGTCATGTTATTTATGATTATTATCATCTTATTATTTTTCTTGGGTTATATTTCAAATTATTCATTTCATTGAATAAATTATCCTTGAATGTCAATATTAACCATCTCAATACAATTACTTATCAAACCAATCAGGGTATTATAAAAAAAGATTAAAAAATTGATTCTAAATAATAATAACCTAATAGTTCTAAAAAACATATATAAATTTATGGTAATTTAATTAAAACCACAACTTATTTTGGAAAAAAACAAACAATCGGAACACTTCCCAAAAAGAAAAAAAAAACAGAAGTCATTTCATCTTATCTCAACAAAAACTCATTTTTATATAAAGTAATTTTCCTTACATTTAGAAATCATTCTATAACATAAATCAATTAGTAGTTCATACATAACCCTTTAAGCATTATTTTTAATGATTAGAACCATTTAATAAAGGAATTAAAAACAATAATTTACTCAAAATTAGTCATTAAAGAAAATATTTTTTAAAATAATGAAATTCAAACACACAAATGAAAAACAAAGGTACAAACTTGTACAACCATTTGTAAACAATTTATAATTATAAAACAATAATAGAATCAACTAAACATTTTTATTATATCATATGTTAAAATATATGAATAAAAAATAATACACATCATAATTAAACATCATTAAGAATAAACAAAGAATGATTTATATTATGAACTCATAAAAACAAAATTTCTCAAATATATTAATAATAAAAAACAAGAATCAATAAAATTAACTAGAAACCATCTTATATTTTGGTTTCCATTGAGATAATTTATTTATAATAATTTATAAAAATTATTTAGTATCATTTGAATTGATGTAATCCTTGTATATTTTTATGTGTAACATCTTATATAATTCAAACCTATTACATTTTAATGTGTTTGAGGTGCCATGAGATTGCTTCAAAGTGTTCTTGGGGGTGTGAGTGGAGTTTTTTCCATCTAAAAGACCACCATGCCATGGTGTTAAGTGTGATTCCAGTAGTGGTGACACCCATTTTAGAGTTTTATGAATGGTTAGTTGGAATTTTGGAGGTTTGGTTGTGAAGAAGACCATTTTCAGTAGTATATTATCAAACCCTAGGCATTTTGAGTATAGTGTGAAGTATATGGTCCACTATGGGCATAGAATCATGTATAGTAGATGGTATTTTGCATCAAAAAATTGCCTATGGGAAATGGGAGAAGACCATATTCCATGTTTCATGGGAGTGGTTCATGAGCCATTTCCCATAGGTAAATTGGGAGTGTGAATCACTATATCATTGGGAATAATTCTCAAAGAGTTTCTCAATGTGAATTAGGCACCACTAATATTCTATAATGGCGGGTGTGGAAACGTGAAAATGATGAGTGTCCTGGTTGTGTGAGGAGGAATGGGGAAATGTTGAATAAGATATCATTGCACCATGATCTTCAATGTGGTAAGGGAAAACATGATAGGGTTCTCTCTTGTGTCATGGTGGGTGACCGTGGTAGTCATATTGAGATAGAAACACTGTCATCCATTATATGAAGCATGGAATGGTGTTGGTAAAAAATATTTCTAGTTCTTGTAACGTCACCCAAGGCTCAGTGTTTCAAATAATGGGAGAAACAAATATCCCTTTGACATATGGAACCGTAGTGTAGTGGGTGGTTATCATAGCGTAGAGGTGGCCACTCAAGATTCCTCTATTAATAAAGGGAGCAATAGCCATTAGTTTAATTTTTATGGTTATTCTTCAAACCCTATATCTCCATAGGACCTATCACTTCCTCCTTACTAATCTCTCATGAATGATTAAACCTATAATCTATTTAGGGATAAAATTATCATGAATCAATTGACTCATGATTCCTTGCATATTCTTCTCCCTGGTCCCATTGTTTTAAAGAGTTAAATTTGTGAAGTTTCCTTTATTAGAGTTGAGATTCTAGATTTAACTGTTGTTGGTTCATTCTGGTAAGGTCTAATAGTGTTTCCCTTCGATTTATATAGTGTTTGATCCATTATTCTTCCATTCCCAAGAAATGGTTCATTGAAACTCCATATCTTGGTTTGATATTCGAGAAATCACATATTTAATGTGTAAATTGTGGTTATTGAGTTACTTTATTCATTGGGTGGATTTTATGGGTGGGATTAAATAATATAATAAACCAAACATAATGAACATTGAAAGGGATGTGGGTGTTTCTCTGGTGACTAGATTTTTTTCTTATTATTGATTCGTTATTGATATCCATATATGGTTTTGGCAAAGAGATTCATATTATTGTTGTGATATTTATGATTTTATGTGGTTAAATTATCGAAACAACCCTCATAAAATGTTAACAATTTATATATGGTAATAAATTGGATACATGGAAGAAACAATCTATATTATATCTTGTTTGAATATAGAAGGATGAGGTAGTGCATAATGATGAGATTGTTGTTCTGTTTCTTGGTACAGATTGGTTTCATAGCTATGTCGATATGATTGTTTTGGGTTGTTTGTGGGGATAGTACAATGTGTTCTTAGTCATATTTTATGGATGTCACAGTAGGGTAAAAATGAGTTTATGGATTGTACATCAGGGTTGTGGATACCTTTCCATGGTTGGAAAGAGGGATGAGTGGGTTATAGTGGGAGGTTATTTGGTTAATTAATATGGGATCATTAAGTATTTTCCTATTGGTATGTAATATATTTAGTATAGAAGACCAAAAATGGGGATATATGGAATTGAATAACCTAATCGATAATGACAAAACATTAATGCTTTAAATTAATGGATTAATGTTTCTATTAAGTATGGGAAACTGATATGAATGGACTATCCTCAAATATGGAATTGAATGGTCAAATGGATATAACTTGGTTGATAATCAATAAACATATAAATGATTGGATGATATTAGTAAATGGGTTATTTTTGATATTTTTTGTAGTTGTATACATAGGATGTGGGGTTGGTTGGTGATTTAGTATCTCTGGTAGTAGTTTCTATTTGAATGTGGTATAAATATAGTGGTAATGTGTTTAGTGATGTTATTTTTTAGTAAACTTTCTAGGATGGGCATGTGTTTAGATTACTATATGATTTGTCTCATGATATTTCATTACACAACCCACTTAAATCAGATATCATTAATGATTCCCAAGATACTTGGGTTTGAGGTGTTTTATTCAACATTTAGGTTGGAAAGGGAATAGATGTATACCTACTCTCTCACCCCATTCTTCCTTTTAGGTTTCTTATGAGATATGACATGTGATTTGAGATCATATAGGCTATTGGAAACAAGTAATGGGACATAATATAAGAGTCTATGTGGCATTGGATGTTGTGTAATTGGATATACTATAAGTCTCTATATGGTAATGGATCATAAGGTGTAATATGAACTATTAAACCCAATACGGTATTGAGAGATGGGGTACATGATGTATTGGTTGAACATGAAAAAAATGACAGGATTTTACTTTTTGCATGTCATGCAAGGTAGGAGGAGGGAATGAGGATGATATCCTTCATGTTCATGTAACCCTATTGATATAGATTTGTATAATTTTTGTTGCGGCATGAGTATGGAAGGGACACAGAGAAAATGATATTTTATATTGGGGAATGAGAGTAAAAAACCAGTGGGGAAGTGGTCGTGGGGTCAGCGATTATATAATCTCAATGTTACATTACTCTTTTTTGGGATGAATTACTTGGTGAGTGATGCATATTGAGTCTAGGTGATAGTTTCCCTAATAGGTTCTTTTAGATTATATTGTTTGTCTACTAAGGAATTAATATGCTTCCCTAGACTTAAAAAAGAGACCCTGAGGAGGATCCTACTAACAATACATGTTATTTTCAATCATTTTTATATATTTAATATTCTTTAGGTTTCTAGGTGGTCTTTGGAGACCAAGAAGAAAATTACTAAATTTTTTCCTAGAGTTTTGGAGGAGTCACTACATTATGACCGTTCGGTATTGTATTTATCTTTTGGATTTATATATTTCATGGAATTGACATGCATGTGGGATGATTGTTATTTTATATTTATATCATGGTGTTAATTAGTTTTTTCTATATATTTAATGTTATTTTGATGGTAATACCTCCCATATATGGTTGTTTATTCCCTCAGTGGTAGTTGACAACCTGTGGCCTATTAGAGGTAGGCTTAAAGGATTATTATCACATTCAATGATAGCCCATGCGGGGTTTCCAATGAGAGTGCATATTTATAGAGTGATACTAAATCATTTGGTTTAGAGTTAAGATATAAAATAGAGATAAGAATTTGTGTGGATTGCATGAGTCAGTAGGAAAACAATGCTAGTTTGACATAGAGTGTGATGTATCAAGAGAGATAGACTAAGCCATATGATTTCAGAAGGCCCTACGAACTTATTCAATGACATTGAGCTTACTAAACTCCCTATGTCATATAATACTGAGTGTAGTGTAGAGACCAAAGATACGTACATTCTTTATATTCTTTTCTCTTTTTTTGACATGGGGAGACCTAGGATAGTTTAATAAAATAAATTAAAATTAATCAGAAAAATATTCATGCTACAAGGTGTAATGGTTTAGTTCAATTCTTACAGATAATACTATTTCTAATTTTCCATGAATTTTTCAAGTTGGTGAGCTACAACTGGTCAATCTAGTTGACTATTATATGGTTGACCCGAATTAGTAGGATAAGGCATAGTGGAAGCCATTATTTGAGTTCTAATGTCGTGGGTTATAAAATTATGAAAAGATCATATCTATTATGGATAAAGAGAATTGGTTTCCAGAACTTGTGATCACATTCAGTCAGTTTGAGATAAAGATGAGTGTTAGGATCTGCTAACCATTAGTTAGATGTGAGGAACACTACTATAGTGGAAGATCATATATCTTATGAAAACAAGGAGGTAGATCTCCCATGGTATTGTTTTTTAGTGAATGTTTCATGTAGAGGTTCTATCATCAATGTTAATGGTCAAGAAGCAGTAAGACCTAATATCCCTTTTGTAGGGGAGTCTGAGTGTGTGGGATCTTGGAATCAGTTTTAAGGACAATGCCCTTTTCACCCTGATTTATTACCATATGAGGATTCTGGAGCTCAATATTTAGTGGTGGAACTACGACCAATGATTTGATATTTAATTTCCCCATTTATCTTTCCTACATACATTGAGATACATAAAAAGTGTAATTTGACAAAGAGAATGCTTGTTCACCTAGTCTATCTCGATAAGGGAGACATCATAGACCCTTAAATAGTAGAGGAGCTAATATAGGATCTTTGGTATCTACAATTTTGAGGGCATTTCAATAGGTTTTTGACCTCAATAGTTTTCTTTCTCTCCATTCCCTATGGTTAACTATTTTTGTGTGATAATATGGTCCATGTACTGGTGTGTTTTTCTTGGGAGTGGTATGGTACTCAACAATTTCAGTTCACATCCATCCTCAAGGATTAGCATGTTATGGGTGGTCCAGTTCTATTTTAGTGATAGAAATAGTAGTTTCTTTACTGGCCCTACCAATAGTAGGGACACCAGGATTATGATCCTTCAAGAGAATATTGAGCTAGTAAGGAATATCTTTATTATTTCTCCCACCCTCAGGGACATAGGGTTGACTTTAGCCATGGAGGTGGTCATCATAAGTGAGAAAGGGGAGAAAATGTGAATAGATAAAGGTTATAGATGTGTGGGTATTATAGAGATGAGATATCATCAAAGGTAGCATTTTCTTATCTTCCATATTGGTTTCATCCTTGTTTTATTTTTGAACATATCACTCCTTTATTCCATCTTCCTTAGTCTAGTCATTGGAACTCATGGTAGAGTGGCTTCCAGATCCCCTATTTTTGAATATAATAGTTTTAGGTTAGATGATTATTATTGAATTGTGTTAGTGCTGTGAGATAATGATGGGAAAACATCTGTCATATAAGAATTACATTATTTTTATGATATAGTCATAGAACATCATTCTTCCAATCAACTTGTTTTATTCTGTGCATGTGATTATTTATTTATTATATAGGAGAGTCATGTTATGTGATGATGAAGGCTAGTGTGTGATGTTCATTGGATAATTGGAGAATCAAGTGGATCTTATTTGTTTTGATTCATTGTATTAGTTGGAATATTTCTCAATGGATTCATTAGAGGTGTAGGTGGTGGAGTTCCCTAGAGTTATGGAAAGTTACATAATATTTTTTTAAGATGGTTATGGGTTTACCCCCATACTATGATATGAATTTTGTGATCCAGCTATTTCCTGGTGCTCCTCTACTTTTTTTGTCACTTTATTAGATAGAACCATTAGAGCTATTGGAGTTAAAGATTCAAGATGATGATATGATGAAAAAGGATTTATCTAGCCACATGTGTCCCTACGGGTTTCACTTATGTTATTCAGTAAGATGGTAGATGCTGGTCTGCAATTTTTCATAAAATATTTATGCTTGAATCAGGTGTTGATCAAAAACTATCACCCTCTTTTGATTGATGATTCTATATTCATCCCATTATAGGTAGCCATCTAGTTTTTGAAGATCATGCTAGGGTCAGGTGATGATCTTTGGACGAAGACCTCTTTCATGTATCTTTATCGGAACTTTGATTTCACGGTCATGTTATTCAATGACATGAACTACCCAGTCATTTTCATGGGACTCATGAACTAAGTGTTCTTTTAGTTCCAATAATTTTTTTGGACATGTTAATTATTGAAATCCATAAATACATGAGATCATGGAAGGAGAATGTTGAGAACCTAAAGTCTATTTTATAGGATCTTCGATGCTATCAACTTAATCTAAATATATCAAAGTCTATATTAAGTATTTGGGAGTTGCATTTACTTTTATATATGGCATCTCATCATTGATTAGAAATGGATTCATCTAATATTGAGCCTAATATTTTTTTGTTAATCTCACAATAACATTGAATAGGTCCATACATTCCTACTATGTTGTGGGTTATTATTAACGGTTCATATCAAATGTCTCTCAGGTCGCAACTATGATGATAAGTACAACTATTAAGGACAATTAATTCTTATATAATAATTGATGTTAGGTATCCATTGGCTACCTAGAAGAGAGACCAGCTAAATACCTCATGATTCATGTTTTAGTAGAAGGTCTAGTGTTTAAGGTGTTCTATGATTATAATAATCTTTGTTTGTGTTTCATCATAATATATAAAAGAGTGGTGATCATGTATGGTTTCATAAAGTAATATACCCATAAGTGTAATTAAACCTTCTATGATCTCAAGGGAGAGGTAGTGTTTTTTTATCTAATTTTATATTGGAATTACCTCATCTATGAGTGATTTTGGATCATCACTAATAAAAAAATATTTTGTATGTTTTATATCTTTAGGATATGAATCCATGACAAAAAAATAGTTGATAGAGTTTCCCTAGGGCTTGGAATTCAATATCTCATACTCCCTATGAAAATGGAACGAAGTTGAATGTTTTTTGTGTATGAAGTTACTTATAGATGTTCATTAGGAGTTTAGATATATATTTTTAGGTATGGAGGAGCTTGTGGTGACACATATGGATGTAGAGTAGGTTTCTATTAGAGGTCACTCATTACATATGAAAATGAAATCATCATTAATATAGGTGGTTTACGAGTCTCCATGGAGGTACATAGATGTAGAGGTGATACAAGATTTTTTCATCCTTGGTGATACTCCGAATAGATTTATAGAGAATGTAAAACCTCAGATAATGTTTCAAGGGAGGTTTTTTCTTCTATCAGTGAAGTGTGAGGAGGTTCTTTGAGGGAATCATGGTTCATTGGTTTTCCTTTGTCTTAGTGTGGTCACGTTATACCATTCCTTGAGGGGTTATATTTGGTGGATTATAATTAATCAGAAAATATTTGAGTTCATTTCATGGTTCACTATCTTTTAAATGTGATGGGAAATCACAATGTTCTAGGTGGTCTATTGAATCCAATTTATTTTCTATAGTGGAAATGAGAGGATATATCAATGATTTTTTCACAAGATTACTACAATCCTAGTTAGGATGAGATTTCATTTTTGTGATCAATAATGGTTGAAAAATTCAGCATACATCCTGGAGATGTGGAAATTGGGTGTCATATCTGTTTTGGCAAGGTGATATATGGATGAGGTGTTGTGTCTTTACGAGCTACCAAAGACCATCATCTATTACTTTGTTTATTAGTTTACCTCATGAGTATTGAGTGTATTAAAACACGATTTCAACTCCTAATTGTTCCATAACGCTGATTTTAATTCTTGGATAGATAGAAATATGAAAATAAAAATCTAGGAACTAAATGTTATATTTTGGTATTGAGTTATAGATTTTTGTAGATCATGGGTGAATTACATTCCCTTGGTTGAGTTTACTTATAATAATAGATAAAACACTTCCATCAGTATCACTCCATATAATTTGTTTCAGGGTCAACCTTGTAGTTCTTCACTGTGTTCGAATAAGTCCAGGGAGGCAAAAGTTCTTGGGTCATATATAGTGTGGAGAACATCCATGAATATTCATCGGATCTAGGAGTGGATAATGGCCTTGTAAGACTATCACAATTCATATGCATATTGTTGGATAATACCTATATAATTTAATATTAGAAACCATGTCTTCTTGAGGGCCTCCCACCATCATGGGTAGCTGATGTTTGGTCAAGGTAGTTACCACTCTCCCAAATTTATTATACCATTCATTTCATTTCAACATGTTAGAGAGGTAGTGTATCGATATACATTTACTCTATAATTGGATATTATCCATGATGTTTTACATGTTTCATAAATAAAAAAATCTTTTCTTGATAATTATCATGTTTTTATTGGGGTGATTTGGACATTTATATCATTGTACAATTAATTTCATAGCTCATTAAGATTAAATATCATCAAGATAAGTCATTGGGTAGGTGTATTATTCCTTGTATTCAAGTTCTATGGAGGTATTGTTTCTTGGAGGATTTAATTTGGGAGCATAAATCTTATATGTATGATCAGTGTACCACGTTTTATTATTTATTATATATATCTTCCTTGTTGATTTGTGATCAGATTGATTCAGATTCATTAAATGTTTTATCTTCTTTGATGTTGTATTTTATTGATGACATAAATTTTGTTTTAGAGGTATTTCATGACAAACATTGGGTTGTTGTTCACTATCATTTCCTCTGATAATTGGTATTCATTCTCAAGGATCTTAATTTTTGTGAGGTATCCAATATAATAACAATGAAATTTTGGGAGATTAATTTTAGTGATATTTGGTTGTTGGTGGTGCCAAGATGGAGATTGGATGTTATTTTGGTGTCAGTGAGGTGTTTTTGGACATCAAAATTACCATCATTCCTTGGTGGTAGGTGTAAGGATGGACATTCTGATTTCTATTTGAGTTTTTTGGGGCATGGTTTGTTGGCATGGTGGATCTTTGTTCATGGGGAAAGACATTTTGCCTCGAAATTTTGAAGATATGAGTGTTTTGAGTCGTATTTGGGTTGTATGGTCTATAATTAGGACTAAAACTACCACACTTGAAGAGATTTATTTCATCATAAATGTTACTATGGGAAACATGGGAGGTATCTATGCAATAGTTGACAAGTATGGTGCCTAAGGATTTTCCCTAAGGGAATTATGGAGAACATATATTATATAGTATTTGATGTTTTGATGGTGATTTTCCGTGTCCAAAATGGGTACCCCTAAAATTATATATTAGAGGGAATGGTGGAATGTAGATGAGGAGATATTGGAGTGTGTACAAAGGCAAGGGGAAACAATGAGTGTAGGGTCACTAGCCCATAGTATTTTATGCGGTGAGGCAGAAAGAGGAACGGTTCTCCTCTCTACTGTAGTGGGAGCCCTTGTTGGTTACTTGGGGACTGAAAAATCATACTTTATTCCATAGGGAATGATCTGGTATTGATCGAAGATAACTAAAGTGGTTTTGAATGCATTAAATTCTCGGAGGTTCAAAAGTTGAAAGAATCATATCTCCCGTCAATTGAAGGCATCACATCTTGGTGGGTGGTCACCACACAATGAAGGAGGTCATCCCTTATTACTTTATAAATAGAAGTTCTAGGATCCCATGGTTCAAAATTAATTCTCCTTATTCAATACCTAAATGAAATTAATACCTCTACATTATTCCATAAATTAATCTATTGAGATATTAAACTCCTTGGTTCCTTGGTGATTGAATTCTCTTAAATCAAGGTACTCTCATATCCTCTCTTCTATCTTCTTTGTTATCACATACTTTATAAGAGTTCTTTTAGTGGTGTTTCAATTGTTTGGGTTAATATTTGAACATGAATTGATGGTGGTTTTTATGGTTAAGTATTGGAGTGTTTCCTTTAATTTTAAATGGTTGTTGAACCATGATTCACTCATTTACAAGAAGTGGTTTCTTGGAGATTCATATTAAGGTATCTGAATTGAGATCAATTTTCTTTAATGTGTAAATTTTGAGTTTTAATGATTTTAATCATAGGGTGTATATTTTTTGTTTAATTAATGATGATAATGAATCTAAATTATTTTAAATTTGTGGGGGATTGGTTTATTACATTTTATTAGATGTTTTATTATTATTATTTTGAGATTAATATCCATCTATGGTGGCTACTTAGAGGTTGATATTGTTGATGTGGTGTTTATTCCATTTTGTCGTTAAATTATTTAAATAACCCTCACAAAATGTTAATAAATTAAATAAGATAATAAACTAAATGAATGGAATAAATTAATTTATATGAAAACATGTGTTTTTTGTTGAAGGACGATTTAATACAAGATGTTGATATTTTTGTTATGTTTTGTGGTAAGATGGTATCCATAACTATGTTGGTGTAATTGTTGTGGGTTGTTGATGAGAATAATATAGTGTGGGATGTGATAGATTTCATGGGTTGAATAGTGGGGTAAAAATGTGTTTTTGGATTGTGAAGTGTGGTTATAGATACCTATCCATGGTTGGAATGATGAGTGGGTCATTATGGCTGATGATTTATATTTTTAATGTTGGATAATTCTGTAGTTTCCTCATGGTATGTAAGATAGATTGTAATGAAAACATGAAATAAGTATATATAACATTAAATAAACTCATTTATAAATAAGAAACATCAAGTCTTGAAATGAAAAGGTACATTGTTATATTATTTTTGGGTAATGACTATGAATGGTTTGTCATTAAAAACGAAATTGAACGATAAAATTGATGCAACTTGGTTGATAATTGGTGAATATGTAAAAGTTTTAATTATATGAAAAAATATTCTATTATGGATACTTTTGTGTGGATATTTTTATAGGATTTGGGGTTGGTTAGTGATTTATTATGTGTGGAAATAGTTGATATTGGAAGCTGGTTGAAATATAGTTGTAATGTGGGAGGTGAGAGTGTTGTTCAATAAACCTGCTAGGAGAGGATTGTTTTTGGATTACTATATGATGTTTTTTATATGATATAATTACACACCCATAACAAGTTACATATACATATTTACACCTAGGATTATTGGGTAACAGGTTTTTCCCAATATCTAGGTTAACAAGGTAAAAGATAGTTGATAACTGCCTCTTCCCATCACTCCCTTTTAGTTGTAACATTAGGTACAACATGTACGGATAGACACTATAGGGATATAGGCGATGAGTTCTAAGACATATTCGTAGACCCTATGAGGTATTTTAGGATGAGGTAAAATATATACTAGAAGACCGTATGGGGTATTGGATGATGAGGTGTCAGATGTACATTTATACCCTATGAGGTATTGGATGATGATTTTCAAAAACGTAAGGGAAAAAACATATGGGGTATTGATAGGATGTTACTTGGTGGGGGTTATTTCTTCTTGGGGAGGGATGAGGTGGATTTAATTCATGTTAATAATTTTCTACAACGATTCATTGAGATATGGAGTGTTGTGGGATCTAAACATAAAGGATTGGGAGTATAATACATTTCATGGTGGGAAATGATAGGGAAAAACTAGTGGGGAAGTGGTAGCTGAGAGATTTGATTATATTATCATAGTGTTAATTTTATACATTATTTAGATACGTTACATAGAAAGTGATGCATCGTGTGTCTGGGTGATAATTTTCTAGACAAGTGCTTGTTGATTTGACACTTTGATCACTGAGGTATGAGTATGCTTCCCTCACATTTTCTTGAGAGGTCTTATGGGATCATATTAAGTATACAATGCATGTCCACCCCTATATATATATAATCTATTTTTTGGTTCCCAGGATGGGTTTGGAGACCGGTTTTGATATCACTAGCTATGTTCTTGGAGTTACCGAGGAGTCACTATAGTAGAAATATTTCGTGTTGACTTTATCTTTGGGATTTATATCTTACATGACAAAGAGATGAAAATGGGATGATGGTTACTTTATATTTATATCATTACAGTGACTAGTGTTTCCTATATATTTTCTATGATTTGAGGGTAATGCCTCCCATATATGTGTGTTTACGCTCTGAGTGTTAGTCCTAAAATCAAGACCTATTGGCGGTGGGCTTTGGGGGTTACTCTTACCATCACTCTCAACCTAGGAGGGGTTTCTTGTGGGGATGTGTAGTGAAATTATGAAATCATATAATAAGAAAAGAAACTCTCTATTATAATTATAGGTGATAGATTATACATTAATCAATCTAAATACACATAATAACTATAATTAAAATATAAATGTTATAATAAAATCCATTTTATTAAGTCATGTTGGATAGAAAAATCCCTAGATTTAAAAAAAAACAAAAAAAATGTTTGAACCCTTCTAATTTTCAAAAATCATTCACCATAGCAATTAAAAAAATTATTCTTTTCCTTTCTGAAAATATGAAAACATAAAAATTTAAATTTTTAATTACATAGACACACAATAAAAAACATAGACATATCTATATAAAAATTTATATAGACAGATATATGTACTTTTTTACATGGATATCAAAGAACAATAAAAATTGGGATCAAATTAATACTATGGGATCGAGGAGACAATATCGAACATTGAGTTATATACGATCTGTGAAAGCTTCAAATGAATGGAAATAAATACCAAAAGTCCTGAAAACCTTTGTTAGATCAGATGACAGATCTATAAAAACTTATAATGGATACAACACAATAAGTTTTGATGGTTGGTTCATCTAATAAATTCAGAGGTGACATTCTTGAGAGCTCCAACAGTATGAGTGAGAGACATGATCTATTATGGTTCTTTTAAAATATGGGAAAGGGTTTGTCTTCTCTTGTAAAAAACACAAATAAAAGCTCCATTTACCAATGATAATACATATAGTTCTATTAAAAATGATTTGTATCAATTCTAATTTAAGTGAAGATAACGATATTACTTTATCAGCACCAGAAAAGCACTGATAAAGCTCACAATTAAAAGTGTTAACATATAAGGGATTATAAAGAGGCATTTATTAGTACAAATGTTAACACTGCTAAAGCATGGGTTTTTTTCAATGCTAATATATATTGAAAATTTATGAAATTATAATTTCATTTAAAAATTAATATAAATTTATAATTATATAAAAATGAATACTAAAAATTACAAAATCACTGTATTATTAAAAAGAATTAATTTTAAAAATGAGTCAATTAAAAAATACTAAAAATGAATAAATAAATTTATTTATATTAAATGTATTAAGACATGTATTAATATTATGAAAAATTTATTTATATTAGTATGAATGTATTATTATTATAGTAAATTAATCAATATCTTGCTAAATGTATTATTAATATTATAATAATTTTATTAATATAATGAAAAATATTTTTTTAATAAATTTATTGACAAATATTTTAATATTATAATAAATATTTTGATTAAAGTTATTATTATTTTACTAAATTAAAAATTAATAAATTACATTACAATAAAAAAAGAATAAATATTAAAAATGAATGAATGAAAAATATTAAAAATGGATAAACATTATTAATTATATTAAATGTATTGATAAATGTTTTAAAATAATATATATATATATATTAATATTTGGATAACTGTATTATTAGTATAATAAAAAATGTATTAATATTATAATAAATATAATGATTAAATTTCTTAATGATACCGTAAATAAAAAATGAAAAAATTAATTTATAATTAAATAAAATTTAATGTTAATATCATAAATAAAAAATTACAAAATTAATTTTTAATAAAAAATAATTAATATTAAAAAATGAAGAAATTGAAAAAATATTAAAAATGGATAAACAATATTAACTATTATTTTTAAAAGGATGGGGTCAAAGACACTTTTTAATATGAATGCAAAGACCTGTATTTATTTGGGTTGAGAGAGACCCATTACATAGCCTGTAGGCCCGATGCCATGTGGCCCATGAAAATGGACCAAAGGCCTATTGCAACATCATGCCTACGTCATTGTACATGTGTCACCATACTAGCGCCATGACTGCATCACCACTAGCATCATAAATCCCCCATGGGGATTGCCAGGATTCAAACCCTGGTCTTTTTGATGCCGGATTACGGAGTTTACAACTCAAGCACCACCCCAAGTACATGAAGAATATTAATTACATTAAATGTACTGATACTATATAGAATTTATTGATATTAGATAAATTTATTAACAAATATGTTAATAACATTATCAATACTATAATTGATTTATAATAATTATTCTATTAATATTATGATAAAAGTATTATTAATATTATAATAATTTTATTCATATTATAATGTATATTTTATTAAAAATATATAAATATTATGATTAGATGCATTCATATTATAACAAATTAAAATTTATAATATTACTTTATAATAAAAATGATTAAATTCAAAAATTCTAAAAATTAATAAAAAATATTTTTTCGGTTGACGGATTACAGGAAACAAAACACACCCACACACCTAGACACCTTAGTAGGTTAATATCATCCATCCCCACATGGAATAACAACAATTTCTCAACCTATTTTATTTTAATAAATTGACCAGAATCCTAGAGCCATATATGCCTTAGATTATTGGTTTCCCGAAGGCCCAATAGCTCAAAATCCAAGAACATGGTTCCCCCTAAATGAAGAAGCAACCTCTTTTTAAATAAACGTATTAATCAAAACAAGTATGGGTCATGCCCCTTTTATTAAAGAATGAAATCCTATTTCTAAATGGGTTAAGAGGGAACCCTAGCATAACCTGAATGCCCAAAGGCTTTAAATACATTCCTGGAGGCTAGTAACCCAACACCAATTAGTGGTGGTCTATCATACATTACACTGCCATAAAAGTTACGCCTCCTACATCATGGAACTTTCTCCTATGTCATAGCGCATGCAACCCACACCACATGCATCATGTCCACCATTTTGTACCGTAGCACCATACAGGCCGCATCTATTACATCATGGCCCTTCCTCATGTGTTATAGTGCCAACCCTCTTACATTGTGGTCACCACCCTTATGTCATGGTGGTGACTGGAAATACTCCCAAATTGGGGGATTCTAGGTTTTAAACCCAAGATGATGCAGCATTATGGTGGAGCCTTTACTACTTGGATTCAGCCTTAAATGCACAAATGTATTAATATTATGATATTATAAGAAATTTCTTAATATTATGACAAATGTATTAATAAAATAGTAAATTGTTTATTAATAAATGCATGAGTAAATTTATTAATATTATGACAAAATTTATTATTATTATAATAAATTCATAGATTAAAAATAAATTTATAATACAAATCAGTAAATATTAAAAATGAATAAATTGATATAAATATATGGGCCTATTTAAATTGTAAACTGATTGAAATGGGGGGGGGTCTATTCAAAATAATAATTATTATTATTATAAATTATAAAATACATTTATAATGTTTATTTATAATTTAAAATAATATTATTTATCTAAATTAATATTTTTTTTAAAAAATAAGGAATAAATGTTTAAATAACAATGTAATGTATAAATGTTTTTCATAATATAAAATTATTTATAAAACTATATAATTAAAAGTATGAAATTTAATATTTATGTTTAAATATATTTATAATTGCTAATATATTGACATATTATTATTACTAATTTATTATCTTGATGTATATATTGTATTGAATGTATATAGAAAATATAATTAATTATTAAATACATTTAAATTTTTAATTATAAAGAAATATATTATTATTTATAAAAATGTATAAATAATTTTTTATGTATGTGTGTGATATATAAGTGAACCACCACAAACCTATGTGTATCCAACTACACAGATACACATAGACATACACATACACATGCACATGCATAAACAAACATAGACATACACACGCATACACATTAACATATGTGTACACATACTCATATATACAAAAACATGCATACACATACACATACACATACACATACAAATACACATACCCATACACATACACATACACATCCACATGCACATACACATACACATACACATACACATACACATACACATCCACATACACATACACATTCACATACACATACACATACACAATCTCATACACATACTCATACACATACACATACACATACACATACACATACACATATACATACACATACACATGAACATACACATACACATACACACATACACATACACGTACACATACACATACACATACACATACACATACACATAAACATACACATACACATGCACATACACATACACATACACATACACATAAACATACACATGCACATGCACATACACATACACAAACACATTCAAATACAAATACGCATAAACATACACATACACATACATATACACATACACATACACATATACATACACATACACATACACATACACACATATATAGACGCATGCATACACATAAACATACACATAAATATACACATACATATTCACAAACACATATGTATAAATACATTTAAAAATACAAACACATATACCGACACACACACACACCAACATACATACACATACAGATACACATACAATTACATAAACACAAACATAACAATATAAAATATTCATGATCCATTTTCAAAATAGAAAAGTCATAGAAAGAGAATGCATGGGATACCTTCTACTCATTAAGACTACACCAAGGTCCCCTTTGGTAGCTATTCCTGTATCACCTAGGTTCTCTTAGTCCGCTCTTCCTAGATCGATCAGATACCCATGGATCACCCAACACGCGTCACCCAACTCACCTACGCACACCACCCACATCACTCAGTCTGCCCCACCAAACCTCCTAGTTTTCCATATAAATAACCCCCTTTTCCACCGTAGAACGCATGAGATTCTCACTTTTGGAAGACAGTTAAAAATTACTAGAGATCCCTCACTAAGGCATTCAGAACACCCTCTAGGTATCCTATAACACTCTAACACATAGGAAAATTATATTAAGTAAGAGTTAGTAGTTATCTAAATCTCTCACCTAGGCGACCATCACCTCAGGGCTTATCCCTTGGGGGACCAACCACCCGAGGGTTTCTACCTGAGAAACTAACCACCCATGGTATGTCACTTGGTCAACTACCTACTAGAGTATTATCACATTGGTGACTAACTGATGGAGGTCCCTCTCTTGATTTACCCACCACCTGAGTCTCATCACCTAGGTGACTAAAGGCCCCATGTCCCTCACCAGGGCGATCAACCACCCATAGTCCTTCACTAGGGTTAAAAATAACCTTGGGTCCTTTTCCAAAATAATAATCCACCTAGTCCAACAATCCTTAGTGATAAATCATGCATGTATCTCCACTTTAACAACCCATCCCTGATGGATTCCCACCTAAGTGACGAATCAACTAGCGTATCCCCCTAAGAAACCAATATATCAGGGATATTTCTTCCCAAAATAACATACACAATTACCCAAGTCTACTATTTGAGAATTATTTCATTAATTCATCCCCCAATGACACTAAAATTTATTGATAGTATTATTAGGTTCACCAATATTCCCCCTTTTGAAAATTCATTCCATTGGAAAATACTGTACCCCACCTATCATTACTAACTAAAGGCATCCTTATGATGTTTTTAGTCATACATCCCCTTGGTAAACAGGACCCCAATGTTAGGGGAAGTGGTGAGAGTCTTATTTGTTAAGGAAGTAGTGCTTACATCCCACTTTCTTGCAAGAATGTAAAGATAATTGGAACAATCCTTGATTTTTTTTCAATCAATCGAGGTATAAGACCAAACTAATGGTTTAGAAATAGAAATGAAGATCAGAATGGGACTCCCTTAGTTAGAGAGACCCTAGTATTTAACGATGGATATACCTTCATAGAACCTCTCTCATCCACTAGTGGATAGGTTGAAAATTCATTTTGGGAATCCATCCTAGTGTAATCCCCTTGTTTTTATTGTAGAATGTAATTTAACTCCCACCTTATAACTCATTTTTTATCATCCATTAGTGTATGTAGAAGGAAATTCAATCTTGGTATTACTCATTAGGTATAATTATTATAAAATCATGCATTTATAAAAGTTGTTTGACCTTATGTTGTCTCTTTTTATTCACACTAAGAATGACTCACATGGGTTTATGGATCTGTGATGATCATGCCACTAGCATGATAAAAATCTCCCATCATGGGACTCCCCCTTAGGTGAAATTCCTGAATCCATTGTTGACCTTCCTCTTAGGTATAATCCTAAAACTCCCATTAAACAACATGAGATTTGTTTTCAGACTCAATGGGATACATAGGATACCTATATGATGTTCAAACCAATCATCATCAACCTTATATTAATCTCATGGGGCCATATTCCGTCAAGGATAACCAAAATAGTCTGATCCAATGAAGGTACCATACCAACAATTACTAGGAACCTTTTGAAAAGTTTTTCCATATGATATAAAATTAACTTTCATGGAACGGTCCTTGTTATATAACTATAAAATGTACAACATGTTAGTTATGTGCTATTGATCTATGTGGGTTCTGATTACTTTCAAAATGATATAAATAAATCCAAATCATGAGAATGATCATGAAATAAAATAAATCACAACCTTTTTAATATTAAGAAACTAAGAGTCTCCCACTATGTTTAATTAAACCCTATAATGATGAGACAAGATGAAGAACCTCAGATAAAAAAAATATTTCTGTTGATGTATAACCTCTGATACATACAAATGGTTCCATTTATGGAGAACTTATGATATATACATATGGCTCTTGTCAATAAATTCTAATAATTGATTGCTAATATAAAAGGGTAATGAGTCTACTATTGGGATTTGGGAAATAATATTGAAGATGAATTAAATATATAAGAGAGTCATAGAGTCGGAAATAATCCCCATCAAAAGGGTTTGGTGATCCTGACTTCCCATCCTCCTGACCGATATGTTTTTTATGTTATATCTTGTAAAATTCTAGTAATCTTATAACTTTGTAATGTAGGTCTACGTTGAATCTAAACAAGTTTCGGTTAGAAAACTCATCTGGAATATAATTTGTAAAACTAGCTTTAATCCTTCAACCCATCTCAATCATTCACTAGGAAGTATTGTGCCATTTCTCCATGCCTTATAAAAAAATATTGACCCAAACATGAATCTTTTATTAACCAAAATTGATGAGTCACCCACATGTTATGAATTTTTTTCTTCGATAATCTATAAAAAAGGGTTCAATGTTGACCCCTTAAAGAAATCATACATGCAAGTGTTTTTTTAATTATGATTCTATTTTGACATGTTTTCTTGATTTTGTTTTTTTCTCAATATTTAACCTACCAAGACACTCTTTAATATAAATGGAATACTGCCAATCATAGAGAACATATACATTGTAGTTGTAATACATGGTTCCACATTGATCAACATTAAACCATCACCTATATGATGCCTTCAATGTCATGTGGGAATGATCTAATTAGGGAGTACCACCTAATTGTTACTATCCCAACATTGGAGGTTCCATGAGAAGACCTCTAGGATAAGAATCCCCACTAATAATATACCCAATTATGAGTGGTGGGAGAAAAGAAAATGGAAATTGTTTCCACTTAAAAACAAATCGGGACCTTGTCCCGAGAACACCGAAGCAGGTATCTCTTTTACTATAGGGATGTAGACTGGGAGGTCGATAGAAGCCTCACCAAAGTATTATGAGTAACTCTTTAAAGCTCTTTACAAAAACCATCATCCCCAAATTTGGAAGAAAACAATCTCTTACTAGACCATAAAATTCCACCTCATGGGTCTTGGGTTAGGTGACCCAAACCCAAGAAACTAGGAAAACCCGTCAATGGTGGAAAACTATCAAAAATTGAGAGAAGACCCTTGTCCCCAATTCCACCAAATAATCACACAAATAAAATAAGGAAAAATTATTATTATAAAAAATTCTTCCCACACCAAGTAATCCTGTCAGGACATTCTGGAAGCATCCAGAGAAGCTTTTTCATGTATCCAGAAAATGAAAAGGGGACATTCACACATTTTAACCTTTAGAAATAAATTCCATCAATATATTCAAATGGTAACTCGAGGAGAGAAGCCGTCACATAATCTTGCTCCAAACAAGGAATATGTGCACATTCCTTCTCTTATTGTGGGTGGTAATAGAGGGGTAGGCATACATCCCTTCCCATATTCTAAAAAGATGATAATATAAATGGAAGCATCAATAGTCAGCGGTCAGTTGCACATTCCATCTTTAACCATTATAGTAGCTCATCAAAACACGTGAAGGGTTACTCTAGAGTAGGAACACATTCTTAGTCTTATCTAGGATGGTCATCAGTACACTCCCATGATAAAAGGATGGATGGATCATGCACACATTTATGTTCAATATGAAGATCATCTCCAAATTCCAATTATAACTTCATGTAAGGAACACATATCTATCAAAACCCTAGAAACTTGTAAGCATATCCCAAAAATAATATAGGAGTTTCCAAAACAGGCTTCTATACATGAAAGTAATTTGTCACAACATGTGACTCCAGAAACCTAACAAATAACATCCAAGGACAAGTCTCTATAAGGAAAATCTAAATTCTAGATGTATACCCACATCCCTAATCTACTTAATGATATTTTTATTGAGTCCCTCAAACATTTATCAATGGTATCCTAATATCTCATTAACTAATGCCCATAAAAAATAAGAAATATTTTCACTTTCCAAGGTCATCCCCAAAATGATTCTTATAGAAACTCTAGAGGTACTACACACACAATTTACTATGAAAACCTCATTCTTGTACTTACATAAATAAATTATAAAAACATTTATCATGATTAATATCATGGAATCACTCATTATGTTCAAAAGATCAAGTGGGAGGAAGGTCTAACCCTTTCTATTTCCACCCTAAAGATCCTCCTTAGGGTTTATATCATAGGTCTTCTTCCAGTAGATATAAATTGAGCATTGATGTTAGTACTCCACATGATGGTATTCTATGTGAAGGTCCTCCTTGCAGAAATGTTTAATTTATAAAAGTACCTCCACTTACTAAATGAATTATGAGAAATAACACATATCATGTGAAACATGTGAATATGAGGCTAGTCACACTTGATACCTTGTGTTTGAAAAGTATCATTATTTCTAAGACATAAGATAGAGTAATGAAACAATCATTCATAGAATCACCCCTATACATCTTAGCTTCCACTACAACATAGAAGATTCTTATCAACCTTACTTTATACAAAATGGAAATATAAAAATGAACACATTGGTAGAGGAATGTGAAGGAATTTATCATAAAATATGAAGATAACGCATTTATTATGACGAAAAAACTGGACAAAGATAATATATCGATCATGTTTTTGCCTTTGTAAACCCTTCAGCATAGCAGTTAGAAAACATTTAACAAGGAGAATATGAATCAGGTTCGCCTAAATCTATAAAATCCTCTTCAACATTTTAAAATGAAATCCTAACCCTATGGAAGATATAAAAATCATGACAATGAATTAGTTTAATTTCTCCAAAATATTTACATGGATTCACTTTAATGAATGAGACACCCAAAAATTGGGAAGGAAAGATGAAAATCATAAAAATTAATGCCTCAATTCTCTAGAAAAACTATGTCAGTTTACTGATGATTCTCTCCTCAAAGTACAAATCAGAGGATAAAGAGAACATGGAGCACTACATTTCACCTCACTCTCAGACTAGAAAATCCCGCAAAATGTGAAATCATGAAGTTTCATTTCTTTAGGCCAAATCTCAAAACTATACTCTTCCCACAATTGATGTTATATTCAGTAGGGATCCTTTAGGACTGAATATCAGAAACATCAGGCCCGACTAGAGAGATACATTTAAAGGATGTTAAATCAAGGATCTAAGATGATTCAGAAATTTTCTCATTTGGTAAGAGACAAACCTCGAGTTGCAGTGTTGCCTATTGTAGGCAATAGCTTAAATTTAGAGCATACATTGCACCCAACTCATTCTCGAACATAGATTCACAATATTAAGAGGAAAAAATTATGGATGTAACAAAAAAATTCCAAGATAAGGCCCAACCCCTAGGGCTAACGGGATGTTCTCCACCACCATCCTCCTCATGTTTATCTAATCTATAATGGGTTAAAAGTGTACCAATGAGGGAATATTATCATCCCTATAACAAAGGTATGGAGGAATTTTTACCTCAACCTCCTTTCCCCCTATGAAGGTTAGTCTTTTCCCGATTGGGAGGAGTTTCAGAAGATGTGTATCCATGGTTTATTTTATTACATGTCCCATATTTCTCCTAGTAGAAATTTATAATAAGTTTTTATGGAAACTCTCTCTGGATTAACCTTTATAAATAAGTTTTGAGAGAATCTTGGAGGGAAAATATGAAACCATGTATGGGGATTAAATCCAAATATTTTCTTCAAGGGGGAAACCACTCCAAATTATTCATATATATCCCTCAATAGATACTCCATGTGGGATCAATATTATTATCATTTTGATGTTTATTTGACAAAAACACACACTATGTGGTGGTAAATGCCATCATCACTGGCCTTGAATATGATACAGATCATGAACATATTACATGGGAACATGAGGAGGATGTCTAAATTAAAAATATTATCCAATCTAAAATAAATCTAAAAGGTATGTATAGTAGAAATCAACAGAAAATATTTTTTTAGGATAACACTCAAATACTAAATTTACAACTCTTTTGTGTGAATTGAAAAAAATAAATGTCTAGAGATATGGCGAAATCCCACCAAATTACCAAATAATTTTAACCCCCTTTGATTAAAAAATGGATCACTAAATATGATGCAATAATTAATGAGTTTAAGAGACTCAATACTGAGTAACTCAATGGAAATATCCTTGTTGGGTATGCTCTCTAGAAAAAACCTCACATTACTCTTTAAACATATGTATCTAAATAAGAAGAGACTATCATATCAATGAATTCATATCCATTTCATCATCTAAACATGGGATATATAAAACCAATTTATTTATATTCAATAGTGGAAGGATGTCAGGAATTACCTCCATTAAGACAAAAACTTGGACTACATTATAGGAAACTTCCCTAGGATTTCCCTTACTGGCTATAAGATGAAAATACAGGTATCCCTTATATGTCATAATCCACCATTCATCACCCATATTCAAGTGTTATCCTAGGTATATTTTTCAACAGAACACATTATTAGGATTAAGTTAGTGAAAACCCTACTAGAAGCTTTGAAACGGTGGCGTACACTAATTCATCTAGAAATAAAGCATTACCATGATTGGGTGGATGCAAGTATTCCTCCTAAATTTTTGAATCCAACCATCCCAACATTCAATGCAATGTGGTATCTAAAGAAAATTATAACATGTTTAATGTCCCAATGCGGTCCTATGATGGGGACCCTTGGTAACCAAGAAGTATGCAAACTTATATGCTATGTAAAAATTCTAGAGGGGTCATATTTTAATAGTACACATGTTTATTAGATAGATATATCATGGTTTGAGAAGATGACCACAAGTAATTCCTTTATTAATTCAACTATACTCTATGAAACATAATAATATTTGATCTATAAAATTTAAATCAAAACAAAAATAAGATTGTATTAGACTTCATCACTAGGTGGAATGGTTTGAAAAAACATTTAAAATTTGAAACATTCATAGGTAGAGTTTTTGTGTATCAATATAGAGAACTTCCCTGATCAGCTACAAATTCCACCCATTACAAATAAATAAGCCTTTAAAATTTTAGGTTACCAGATATATCATTATAATCATGGAGATAAATTTATTGAGATTGTTATAGCCTAGAAGGCTTAATCAGGATTGTCTTAGTGATCCCATAAATTATTCCCTATTTCATTGAAAATTGGGATACACCACATATGAGTGCATTGTTTTTAAATACACTCTCTTCATGATACTTGAGTTTTGTTAAGTAAAATTAGGAAAACCACCAACATAAGAACCATGTGTTTCTACCACTCCAGAATAAGAAATCATATGGAAATAAGTCACATGTAATGGTAATTTTTTTTTGATAATTGGATAACTATATATCAAATAAATTAAGATCATGAATTACTGAAGTCACAACTAAACCAGCCTTTCAAATATATTGTTTCCTCTATTATGGTGCAACCATCGTCATTGGAACTACATTATTCCAATAGTCAGTTTTCATAAACATGTGTCATCAGAATGTAATATATATTTGAAGATGAACCCATACTAATGCCTAAGCATATAATGACCCTATCATATTTTAGGACTACATTACTGATAGAATGGAAAATTCCATACCAAATGGAACCCTCATAAGATAAAGATATAATAATTGGTTTCATTAACGATATCTATTTAGAAAACTCCCCTAATGACGATTATTTTTATATAATCGAGTTCCTTATGTGTATACAAGGAGTTGGAGGCAATGGTCATAGAATTGGAGGAAATAGGGAAAGAAATATTCATGGATGAGCCCAGAATCTTCTATACATTCTTAAGAAATCTATATATATAGTTAAGCACATGGTAAAGAACATAATAAATCCCTATAAGATAATGGGGGAACCCCTAAATATTTCAAGATTTATCAAAATATTTTTATTTTGGAAGAACAAAAAATAGGTGTGCAACCCTCTAATGATCCCAGATGAGTAGGAGGAACAAGTTAACTGAATTCATCAGTGAAAACTATTCTGTCAACTTCAAGGAAAGTGGGTAAACCATCTACCACAAACACTTCACACCCCGTGGAACATTCCAAGGAGCATCCCAACCCCATTATGAAAAGTGAAAACCACTACACAAACAATATTGACATATTTAAATACATATATATTACTATATCCACAATATCATAACTAGATTCACTTAATTTTTCAAAGCATCTTGGGGAAGACATTTTGGAGGATTTTTTTAATCCTCATGATTTCAAAGATGAGGTTTTCATCCACTAATGTGTATGACATAGAGATCAAGCACATTTAATTTCACTTAGTCATTCCTTTTATAGAAAAAGTTAGTGAAATGTTTATGAAGAGACACCACTAACCATGGTATCTATCTGAAAAACTAGTAAACATTGATATCCAACAAGATTTTATTTACTAAATATCAAAAATAATCCTCATCCAAGTCAAAACACATCTTATTTATGTTATGGTGAAGATGATTTTCTCCCTATGATTTAACACTAAAAATTTATGACAATAGTGAATAGAAATATCTTTTTCGAATAAATATAAATGACTAATTTGGAGACCAAAACTCTGACTCTAGATTGTTGGTTGTATGATTGGATATAATTTTCAATGTTCTATTAAGGTGAACTTAGTTTCATCAGTCTGCATTAGTCCACTTATCAAACCATCAATGTCTCAAATACTGTTTTGATGGAAAAATCAGGACATTCCGTGGTCATAGGTATAAATTTTAATCATATTATTCTCAGTAAATTAATTAAGTATTCTAAAAACTGAAGGAAAACTACCCATGATTGATGATATCTATCAGGTTATTATTCCAAAAAATTTGAGAATAACCCCATATAACCCATTTAGAGATATATTTTTTATGAATATTTATTTCCCATAAATACCATCAAAAAAGAGAGTTTGGATTTTGGTATATATTCATCATCTCTCATAGTATAATTCACATCAGTCAAACATAATAACATAGAATAAGATTCTGATTTCCACAACAGATATAGTACCCCAAGTTAGAATTCCCACACTTTTTCCCGAAAGTTTCAATATACACCTATGTCATATACTGAATTAAAAGTCTCTAATACCAACTATAGATATTGAGGAAACCCTTACATAATAATTTGGAGGTTGGGAAGTTGGCACGTCATCTTCAATTAATGTAACTGAAGGTGAGGTTGAAGGATAGTCCCCATGGGATCTCAATAATGATGTCATTGGTATAGTAACACCTTCAAAATATGAGTAATATTCATCAGCATCTATGGGGGAGTAAAAGTGACCTCGCATTATCCTTTTTTCATTAATTTTTCCCCTTTATCACCCATTTATCTAGAGATTTATATAAAGAGATAAGAATAAGAGGATATCAGAGTTACCTCTATAACATTTTTGGAGGTTGTATCTACCACAGTTGATGATCTCTAGATAATAAATCCATGTATAAAGGAGGATACAAAACATAATTTGATCTATACACCCATTAATTATGTGAGATAAGAGTTGAGTACTTATTTTATATAGTATCACCAAGAAGTGTTCACTAGAAATTTCTCAAAAATGATAGTGTTGTTCCTAATGTTTTCAAAAACAAATTGCACATTCTAGAGGATCAATGTGGTTAGAAGAGGGCAGACATAAAAATTAACTAGACTCAAACAACTAATGTAGAAGCTAAGGTTGATAATCTTATCAAAGATAAATTAATTTATGAGGTTCAATACCTTATGTTGTTCACCAACATTATCCTGGTCCAAAATAAAAAAGGGATGATCAAAGATTCCATCATCATCAAAGATCTTTACAGGAATTATCATAATTTTTATTTCCAAGACCTAATTATAGACCTTTTAATCATTACATCTACTATTTTTCAAAACATTTTAGTTATTGATGGTGATTTAGGATTCAAATAAAACCATATGGATCCTTAAAATACAGAATTAATTTCTTTTATAGTTCCCCAAGAAATATATTTATATCAATGAATTCCTTTCAAGTTGAAGAATTTTTGTATTATATATCAATGTTCCATGCACAGTATTTTCAAACACTTCTTAGAGAAGAACATTGAATGTTACATCAACAATCTGGAGGTCAAATATCAGCATTATTATTATCATCTCGTTATTCATTAGTTTTATCTCCAATAAAATATGATGGTATAAATTTAAGAAGAACCCTTTGAAATTTTTTATCAGGTTTATCTCATAAAATTACCTTGTATTTATTGTACAAAATCATGGAATTAAGGTTGATCCTAAAAAAATAAGTTTATAATTAACGTGCCACCTCCAAAAAAACCGTAAATATTTGAGAGGAATTTAATGATGTCTTTCATACATATGACGCTTTATATAGAATCTCATAGAAAATTGATTACCCTTCACCAAATTAATGAAGAAGTAATCCACCTACCGATGGAAAAAAAATTCTTAGGATGTTTTTTACAGTGTCCAGTAGTACATTTTGAATCCACTGGTTTTAATGCCCCTTTTGGAAGGAAAGTAACTCATTTTTTATGTGATATCCTTAGAGTTATCACTAGGAGAATTTATTTCATATATTAATTAGATAGGGAATGATAATAGTCTCTATTACATCATTAAAACCATGTTTAGTATCGAAACACAATATGTAGATATCATGAATAATTTCATGATGTTAATTGTCTTAATCAAAATTTTGAGGCACTACCTAGAACATCAGCTAATCCACATCGTCTCTTGTAATGACCCACTCAAATATATCCTCAATTATTATATTTTTAATATATTCTATTAAATGTGGGTGGTCATTTTTCAAAATTTTCACATTCATTTAGAACTAAAAAAATAATTAATTGGATATGAATTAATAGATTTTTTTGAGTTAGTCCTTCTTTGGGAAAAAACCATTGGAAATTGAGTTCCCCAATGATGATGTATTATTTAATGAATACTACCCCTAGAAAAAGGATATGTACATTGATGGAACATATAGAAGTCCAATATAAAAAAAAGGAATCCCCAAAATTGAATAAAATCATTTTATCAATCACCCCCCTCTCTTAAAGACAAGACATGTTTTCCATATTATTTAATGTTGTTAGAATATTGCACCACTAATGTGGTAGAATAAAAATCCTTCATTTTAGACTTGGAGTTAGCACTGTAGATACTAGTAACCTACCTAAAAGTCATAGGATATTTGATCTTTGTAAACAAGTAAATAGATAGTGAGTATGAGATAAATAAGAAGGTATTATTAAATTTATCAACTAAATGCAGTGATTGATTGAAGTATTCACCCCATTTCCAATATTGTCCCACATTCCATGTTAACTGAACACTTATTTTTTTCATTGGCTAATATGGATAAAGCCCTAGAAGAGATATATCAGGATGAAACAATAATCAATTTTTCACATCATAGGGTGGTGTCACCGTTCTTTGGAAACAACATGGAACACATAATTAATATTAATTATTCAATTGAGAAAGATTATTTGTTGAATGGGTTGATATCCCCCATAATTTATTACCTTAATAACGATTTTAATCCCTTATATTTAAATATAAATGTGAAAAATAGATGATGACTTGTAAATATTACCCTTTCTGATTGTCCAAATTCTCATGATGTACCCTATAAATGTGGCCTTAAAGGAGATCTCCTTAGATTCATTAAAGAAGGGGAACCTCTAATGGTTATGTAGGAAGTACATGAAATGACCTATGGTTCTTATTAGTCATGGACCAAGCTTGCTTATCAAATTTGGAGGCTTGAATACTTCTGAATTTAAGGAACACAGGAATGTAAAGTGTTCACCAAGATATTTTTTCTTATCAAATATACTTCATATTTTTTCATCAAACCCTATGATTATTACACACTAGAAAATATCAGTGGTAATTGTCTATACGAGGAATAGATTTCAAGGGTTTGTATCCCCAAGTAATAACTAGGATGTTGAAGTAAATCCTTACCACTACCCACTAATTTTATAAATGGGATGAGGTTATATCCCTAAATGAATTTAGAACAAATGTTGTCATAAGTTTTGTGAATAAAAAAATTATTTCCCTTTTTTGGGTCCCACATAAAATACTAATGGATAACAACACTATCTTATACTCTTTGGAGCATAAATGGCTGTATCAGTAATATGGTATTTAGTTCATCCACTCATCCCACTACCATGTAGTGAAAAATGGATATATATATATAGACTTTTAAAAAAACTATATCCAATATACTTTAGAATATGAAGGGAAAATTTAGAAAATCTTGGCTTGATTAACTTTTCTTTTCTTTTTGGGAATATTGTACCACAACACATATGACTACACATGAAACCCCATATTATCTTGTATATGAAATAAAGGTGGTTATACCCATCGAGGTCCAATTACCTTCAATTTTCATTGATAATTTTCATTAGTTTTTCAGAGATGAGAAATATTATAAGCAATTGGATGAGTTATATTAGATCGATGAGAAGAGGTTATGAACCCTACACAATAGGGAGGTTCTCCAAACCCATGTATCATGAGCTCTCAATGATAACGTTTACCTTCATTCATTCCTCCAATGAGAATTGGTATTAGATCCCAAAAACCAAATGATACATAAGAAGAGGCCTCTAAAACATAAAAAAATTGGAAAGGACCTTATACCATAAACAAGGTATACTCCAATGGAGTATATTCATGGATTATGATAGACATAGTGTGAATCACAACCCTATAAATAAAAATAATCTAATGAAATAATATTCATAATCTACTTGACATGACCACATACCTATAGAAATATGTTAAACTATGTGACAAACATCCCAATCACATGAAATTAAATTCTATGATATTATAGTCTATTGAACATTATGTTAAACTTCCTAAGGAACATCTTAGTCACATGACAAAAAAATTCATGAAAATGACCTTATTATATGACATTAAACCACGTCGTTTTCACCATTAAACAGTGACATCAAACTACATGTTCCGAATACTCTGAGATGTATAACTTTAAAATCCATAGTGCTAGTCCTAGTGGTTGGAATTTAAACCTCATAGAACCCAAAATCCTACTGCATGATGTTAAGCTGTGTATAAAAAATCATAGTCACATCACATTAAACAATGAAACATCATAGTTCAGGATGCATGATGTTAAAATAACTAGTACATATCCTAGTGACACGATGATTAAGCACAAAACAACATCATCATTATATTATGTTAAAATTCCTAGATATTGTTCATACTACAGAAAATTAATCTATAAAGTTGAAATGAATCATGTATTCCTATAAACCTCTCAAGATGGCATATTTATTTTGGAATATTTCCCCCTACATGAGAGCTCAATACATGTAGAAGTATTTGGAACACAATCCTCATGTACCTCAAAACATTATTTCCCCTTCCCTTGTATCTGAGTCACATCTGTTTTGGGGACTTTTATTTCCAATAAATACAGGTGTCTTGATTATTATTCTGATATGATACGTAGTGATGAAAGGATCCTCTATCCCAGACCCATCTTCAAAATAAACCCCCCTCTCCTCCATATATTCTAGATCTACGTATGATACTCCAATATAGTTTCTATCATTTGTATTACCATGCTCAAAATTAAATGCCTCTTTCTTTGCATACGATCCAAATATGTTAATGGGACCTTTTATTTATAAGAACTACATGTTGATTGATTATCATTCTATTGCGATATATACGGATTCCCAAATTCCATATTATGGGACTAGACATGAAGATAAAAAAACAAAATTTCCTCATCCAAGAATATGATATTTATCTATGGGGGGAGATACTTATAGAGAACTATGTGTTGATTTTTTCTCATCCATAGGAGACATGTAGTGATTCGTGGGTACCTTATTCCAATTCCAGAAAAAAAAATAACTCTTTTCTTGAATATAGGACATATATATTTCTACAACTAAATACTTATGAGTGCCACATATAGATTTTTCCCTCCTTATCGATAATATCAGAACCTCGCATCCATAGATATATAATGTATAAATGCTTCTATCATACTTTATAAACATTTTATTTTCATAAACCACAATTTGTGTCTTTAAAAACATAGATAATCTCAAACTATCTTGTCTATCTATGAAAAGTGAATCTTACTCTAAATGAAACTTCTGTTTAGACTATGTTTACAATTCCCACAACATGTCAATATACATGATCCCCATGAATGGCCTTTAAACTGGAGGCATCATCAATAAGAGGAAATGAACGTATCTTTATACACCCTGAAAAAATAATATTTGAATTTTCATTTTGAACATGGTTCATGATATTTCATGGAATACCTATCTGAAACAACCACTTTGGATCTGAAATATCCAAATGATTTATAAATAATCCCCCATGTTCCATGGATATTTTGGATAATTATTGACATGTACGACCTAATTCATGTCATTACTCTTGTCTCATTGGTTCAATAACCATGATCTTAATCAATGAGTAGACCTCCATGAGATTGGTTCTAAAAAAAATCGTCCATCCTTGAATATATGTTCCATATATAGTGAGGAAATTATTAATGGTAATGAAATAAAACTTGAATATTCATGTTCTTCATGAAACCACTTTATATCTCATGTGTATGTTTAAAGACTAACAATTTTTTTGATTCAATATACTCACCTTGGATTTAATCAACTCTGAGATGATCTGTAATCTTGGTTTTCTCTTCAAAATAAAAATTGGTAACAAATATTGATTAATCTGAAGTTACCCCTCTAGGATTTGATATTGAATGACACAATTTTTTCCTAAGCCTATGGAATAACCCACAGGTAATTTTTCCCCCATAAGAAAGGTCAACATTAACCCCATGCGCTGCCCCTAGAATGAGTGTGTTAACAACCATCTTTCTCCCACCAGTCTCTATTGAATGGGTTAAATATTAGTTTTTTTACCATTACTAAGGATTTTTTAATCCCTCCAATTTTATATTCAAATTTACCCAATCATTCACAGGTTATGATTTATTCATTAAAAATACAATTATTCAAGAACATTTGACATTCATGATATTAGAAAAATTTCTATCATACACATTTTTAGATGAAAAAACATTGGTCAAGGCTATACAACCCAGAACAACAGAAAGCTTTGGTCAATGCTCTATGAATTTAAACCACATAATCATTTTTAAATCTATCTAAACATAAACTATAGCTATACTTGTTTCACTTTCATGAACTTAAACATCTTAAGGAGAAATAAATAAGAAAACTAGGATGAAAACCCACAAATGGAATTCTGGAAAAATGTAAGGTCTCTTCTATCTAGACACATGATTTGCATTATCTAGGTAAAATCTATCAGTTAAATTTGAAAAATCACCAAATTGGTTTGGCTAAAAACCCATAATGTGGGGTCCATAAGAAATCTACTTCCTTCCCAATACTCATTATCTTTATTGGAGTTAGGAAGCATTTAGGGCAATGAAAAAATATATAAAACATGTGGGACCCACCATATGGCCCCAATATTCGCTAAGTTGTGCTCATTAGGTCTCTTGATGTATGAAAAATTAAGAGCATCCTTATTCTCTTGACATATTGGATCAGATAATTCGATAAAATCTCAAGAAATTGTGATACGAGTATATCAATTAAAGAAAATTAAATATAGTAATATGGGGATAGATGATAATACCTTTAACCTTTTGTGATCCATGTCAAGAAAAAGTTAATTTTGACACAGGTATTCAAGAATTAAGACTTACATATTTATTCAAGCATTAATGGTCAAATGATTTTGGAAGCCTTGAAATTAATTTTCAAATCATTTCATCTATTTAGTAAATTTCAGTCAAAGATGGGAAACGAAGAGAATATATTAAGTCTATTTTTTGATTAAAATAATGTGATGAACATCCAATGATTGGAGTCTCTCTCATCATGATGAAAGGAAACCAATGTAAATAGCTGGGATACAAATTAATCCCCCAGATTTCATAGGTCATCTAATTCCTGATTAGAAGTACTAATTGATTGTTATATAAGTTTCTACTTTTAAAATTCATCCTATGCTAATGAATGAATTTCTCCCACTCGACCAGACAAATATATTTTCCATCTCCTAGTGACCTGAAGATCATTTATTTATTATGTAAAGACCTGGAAATTTCAAGGATTTTTTATTTATTAATTTTCATTGAAATTTTACAAGAATGCAGTTTCTGACCGCACCTAATTCCAAGGCCCGGTGTGCCCGGAATCTTTTTCCAAATTTTAGCTTGAGTACGTTCAGTGAACAAACGAGCGGGTTATTCTAACTTTTGAACTCGTGCTCGGAATCAAATTATGAGGGCACTGATGGAATCGTAGTGCCGGTAATTGGCTAGAAACACCTTTTCCGAAGTTGCGTTTTCTCGGGTGTGGTTTTTACTTTTTGGGGTTAAGTTAAGAAATAAAATAAAAGTGGTGCAACAGATTTTTAATTTATTTTGCTTAACTTAAGTTAAGTGGTTGATGTGGGGCCCACAATATCCTACCCACTTGGTTGGATATTTGTGAGGTGGGGCCCACATGAGCCCCACCGTTTCGTTTCATACTAAACCCCCCCTTTAATTAAGTAACGCACCCGCACCCCCATTTCTAATGAAGTCAACCCTTGCATTTTTTCTGGTTAATAAACGCCTCATTAATTGGGCGGTTTAAACTCCTCAATTAATTCATTAATTGATCGTTTCTTTCCTTTTTGAAATTCAATCGTTGGGTTGTATGTTAATAAAATAAGACAACTTCTATTTTATTAGTCTGGTTGTGTTGAGAGGGTTTGGGAGAAAGAGGGTAGGCTTGGAGATCTTCATCTTCCTCGACGAAGAATCCGAAGAATGCGGAACTCTGAATAAGGTCGACAAGAATGCCGGATCCTCAGATATTGACGACGTGATGTGACGAATCCTTTCTGCGCGACGCGACGACCCTTCTTCCGCGACGCTTCTTCTGTGACGTTCCTTCTTCCGTGACGAGCCCTCGCTCGACGACGCTTGAGGTATGGGTTTTGGGTTCAATAAAATCTATGTGATTTATATCATCGGAATTTTTTTAAAATTTTTCAGATGCCTTTTCAAAACTTCTAACGTGGTGGGTGCGGACCAACTAACAAGTCTGGACCAACCGTCTCTTCGTTCATGAAGTGCAGATCTCCAGGCAATGATGAAGAAGGCCGCACGGGCGTTTTGAGGTCGTCGTAGTGAAGAACCGGCCCAGGGGGGGCCGTTGGAAAAGACGGCAGGCAAAACCGACCACCAGAGCTCGTCCGGTGGTCTGCGAAACACTCCGCCGGCGGCCGGCACCGGCCTGCCGCCAGGAGACGACGGCACCCGGCGCGCCGCCGGGAAGAGCCACCACGACTGAAGCCGCGGCGGCAGGCCGCTGGTCCCGCGACCATGCGGGACTGAGGGAGGCAAAACGCGACGCTCAACCGCGTCTGTTGGCAAGGGGCGGCCCCCACGCGGGGTCGTGGTTTTATCCAGGGGAGCCCCCCCCCCCTTTGCGCGGCCGCTTGGCCAGTGCCAGCACGTCGGGCCGAGCCGCCCGGCCGGACTGCCAGGCTGGGCCGTGCCCATGCTGGCCGGACCCGGACCCGGGTCGGGATGACCGGGTTCGGGCCGACCAAGGGGGTACCGGGCCGGGTCGGACCGGGCCTGAACCCCCCTAATACCGGACTTTTTTGGTCTGTTGCTCATAACATGGGCTACGGACCTCCGATCGACGCACCGTCAGTTGCATAGCGATCCTTGGATCGAGAAGGTCATTTTGGTATATTAAAATAAAGGTTTAGAAAAACTTTGTGTATGGCCGGGTTGGTTTGAATACGAAACTAACCGGGCCCTCGGAGCGAAAACACTTATATCTCGAGCTCCGGACGTCCGATTGACGTGACGTCAACTTTGTTGGATTCCCCTTGATGAGATGGAACTGTTGGCATGCTTCGCCTATGTTTTGTATGCAGTTGGATAATGGCCGGGTTGGATTGTACTCGAAATCCAACCGGGCCCCTAGAACGGAAAGGCTGATAACTTTCAGACCGGGCGTCCGTTTGACGAACCGTAAGTGGCATTGGTGATCACATTGAGAAACGGTCGCAATGAGCATACCCTATGAGATTTTGGGGTACAGTCGAGATACGGCCGGGTTGGTTCGCACACGAAACCAACCGGGCCCCTGGGAAGAAAAGACTAGTAACTCACAGACAGGGCGTCCGACTGATGCACTGTCTGTTGCGTTGAGACCCCTATGATAAGGCGGTACTTGGAGATACTTCTATGTGGAACTTTTTGATTCTTGGAGTATCGACCAGTAACTCATTGAGCGGACCCTTTCGATAATGGGCAAGCAGAGTATAGAGACCTAGTAGCTGGCTAAGACTTGACGACTGCTGATCTATCGTCTCAGTGTGTTTCGAATAGCCCAGTGGGGAGCGCTTGGTTGTAGCGGCAGACCCACGGTCGGGGAGTGCATGGTAGTAGCGGCAGACCCGCGGTACTCAACAGGAGTACCTCTGGAGGCTATGAGGTGGAGCACTTGGTTTTAGTGGCAGAACCACGGCGGAGGAGCGCTTGGTTGTAGCCGCAGACCCGCGGTACTCAACAGAAGGAGTACCTATGCAACCTATGAGAGGGAGCGCTTGGTTATAGCGGAAGACCCATGGTGGGAAGTGCATGGTTGTAGCAGCAGGCCCACAGTACTTAACAGGTGGAGTACTACAGCAGTCCAAGGAGTCTGGCGCGCTTGGTCGTAGCGGCAGGCCCATTGCACTCGACAGAGGAGGAGTTCAGCACGCTTGGTTGTAGTGGCAGGCCCACTATACTCGACGGAGGAGGAGTTCTCCAGCACCAGTGGTTTTGACGTCATGAATAAAATCTGGGTTGAGCTTATTCTATAATCTTTGTGTTATCTCATGATTGATATGAGTTACTTGATAACTTAGGTATATGTATGGGCGTATACCTGGGTAGAGGTTATCCGTTGATTTCAAAATATTTGTGTTTCCTCATGATTGGGATAGGTTACTTGATAACTTGGGTATATGTATGGGCATGTACCTATGTAGAGGTCATCTATTGAGATCTTATTTGGGGTTATCCTTGTTGGATTTGGTGAGACCTTGAGGGTCTCGGGGTCCCTACTGAGTATCGTTATACTCACCCATGCACGGGCTGTTTCCGCACCTCTTTGTGTTGGTTGCAGACGACGGGCAGTGCAGACAGAGGCCGAGTGTTCGAGGACTGGACGGTACCCGAAGGTGGACCTCACGAAGAGACAGTATCCAGTGGTGGACTTCACGACGAGACAACACTCAGAGGTGGTTGACGAAAGAGAGCGTTGTGGAGGCTATATGTACCTAACCTTCAGGTAGGATCCGTGGTGGACGATTCAGGAGCTGCACTATCTGTACCTACCCTTCAGGTAGGATCCATGGAGGACAACCCAGGAGATGCTTCTATCTTCTTCCAGCTGCTTTTCCTTGTTGTACTTTCTTTCAGTTGTAGATGTACTTTCGATTGGGTTTGTATTCTGGCCCATTTACTTTTCAGCACTTCCTTTTTTTAATTAGTGTTTTACTTCCGCTTTTACTATGTGGTGTTTTGTTACTTTTATAAAGGAAATTCCCTCCCAGTTATCGGGATTTACGCATTTGGTGCTAGTCACTAGCCCCTGGACTATGGAAGGCGGGCTTGGGGTAGTCACGGCACGGGCCCCGAGGACGGTTCGTGACAAATTGGTATCAGAGGAGTTCATTTCTACCAGATAACTCAGGACTCTGATCTTTTTCTATGTGAAGCAATAGTGTTGAGAGTATTGAGTGTGGTTATCAGTCTAGGGAGTCCATTGTTGGTGTGGGGGCCAATGTATTCGTACACCCGGACCCTGACTTCTGATTTCCGACATAATGCACGAAAACATTGATTGCTTGTGTGTTTCAAGTTTTCTCTGTGATTAAATTGTGTCAGCTCACCAGGTATACTGTTTGACCATGGCACACATGTTTTTTTTCAGGATGGCCCCACAATGGTATCCAACTAGGGTTCCGAGCGTTGTGTGTGACGACAGCCCACCGAGCGACGAGGCCTCGGTACAGGGCCCTTTGACAGCAGATGCACTGGTGGTACCTATACCCACAGAGACACCGATGCTACCAGCCCCAGCCCCGGGATGGTGCACATCGCCTTAGTAAACTGCACGAGTTTCAGCGTCAGCGACCGCCCAGGTTCTGTGGGGAGATGGACCCTCAGGCAGCCGAGGATTGGCTAGAGGCAGTTGTACGAGTTTTCCGTTTGGTAGGGACACCAACTGACCTTATGGTGGTCCTTGTAGTGAGTCTCCTGCACACAGTAGCAGGCAGATGCTGAATATTGATGCTCCATGTGCACGACGAGGCATCTCTCCTTTGGACGGACTTTGAGAGCCTTTTTTCACTCAGAGTTTGTCCCAGCCACCCTTCGAGCGATGCGCATCCAGGAGCTGCTACAGCTGCGGCAGGGCAGCATGACAGTAGCCCAGTACGCTATGAGGTTTACCGATCTCTTGCATTATTCCACAGACATGGTACGTGACCCATTCTTCAGGGCTCGAACCTTCGATTAGGGGCTCAGGCGAGAGATAGGAGCTTCATTTGTTTCTCACATCATTCTGATTCAGACATGGGTGTTGGAGAGAGCCCTCTTAGTGGAGAGTTTCCTTGCTGATCAGTCTCCAGCAGCAGGACCCACCAATAGCCGGCATGTGGTAGAGTCTTCTGCAGCAGGTAGTAGACAGATGTCGCAGAGGTCCAAGAGGACTAGATCTACAGGTGGTCGACCGCATGACACAGGATCGTTTGTGCGAGGCACCCGGGGTGGGGAACGACTTAACATGAGCGGACAGTGTTACTCCTGCGGTGGGGTTGGTCACATGGCTCGTGACTGTCCGACCCACCATATAGATGACGAGCAGATGAATGAAGGACCTCCCAGGTAGAGACAGAGGTTCGATCGAGGTGGACCACAAGGAGCGGGAGACCGAGGCAGGGGAGCTGGTTGTGCAGCTGGAGGTGGACGATGCTTCGAGGTGTTGCCACCACCTCCACCAGTAGGTCCACCCCGACCGTAGGGAACAAGTGGATGTGGGAGAGATCAGCTTCAGGCAGCTGAGGCGTACTATCATGGAGCTCCGAGAGAAGATGGGCAGGAGCAGGACTAGCTCCAGACCTGGAGACTTTTGTTCATGTTCTTCTAGCTCTGTTGATGTTTGTTTCTAGATGATTTGTGTCTTTTTACTTTGAGCTGTAGTAATAAAAGACACCTTTCCTGTGGCATTTACCTTCCGGTTATGTTGTTACTAAGAGGTTCTGGTTTAAAAACCATTGGCTTGACCCTCACTTTGAGATACCTACTATAGGAGACCCAGTGACCACACACTGATGCCGATAGTGTGACTCAACCCTTGAGGAGAGAGTAACAGTTGGATCTCTTGGTTGTAGCGTCGAGGACTTACGACTTCACCCTTGCTATGGATTAGTATTGTCCATGTCGGGATTGACTGTATTAGGTGAAGAACGTGGATCATCCAGGGGATGAGACCGGATTTCTCTTATCGGCAAAGAGGAAATCTCAGCATCTCTTGTAGGACCAGAAAGGTCCAAGTCATCCAAGAGTATATGTGGACAGCTCAAAGCCGGAAAAAGTCTTCAGCTGATAGGGGGCAGAGACCAATAGAGTTCGAGGTTAGCGACCACATTTGCCTACGGGTCTCGCCTTGACGTGAGTTACCGAGATGTGGATGAGGTGACAAGTTATCTCTGAGGTTCAACGGACCTTTCTGGGTCCTCAGCAGGGTAGGAAAGGTGGTTTACCACTTGGCCCACCCACCTCAATTGCACCAGGTTCACGACGACTTCCATGTATCTCAACTGAGTAGATATGAGCTCGACCCTTCGCTTTTTATCATTAATGAGTAGCAGGACTTGGGAGATGGGGTGACCCTCACGGAGGTTCCAGTGGGGATCGAGGAATGACAGGATCAGATCCTACGAGGACGGGTCGATTCCTCGGGTGCGCTTTCACTAGCAGTACGGGAACCTCCAGGTGATCACCATCGAGCGGAAGGCTCAAATGCATGCTCTGTACCGCTTTTGTAACCTTAGGTTGTGTTAAAGATTTATAGGGACATAAAGCCCTGAGGTGGTAGTAATGTAAAGACACACAAATTTCAAGGAATTTTTTTCCTTTCTTAATTTTAATTGTAATTTTACAAGAACGCAGTTTCTGACAGCACCTAATTCTGAGGCCCGGTGTGCCTAGAATATTTTTCCGAAGATTATCTCAGGTACGTTCTGTGAACAAAAGAGAAGGTTTTTCTAACTATTGAACCAAAACTCGGAATCAAATTCTGAGGGCACCGATGGATTCTAAGTGCCGATAATTTCTTAGAAACACCTTTTTCGGAGTTGTGTTTCTCAGGTGTGGTTTTTACTTTTTGGGGTTAATTTAAGAAAAAAAATTAAAAGTGGTGCAACCAATGTTTATTTTATTTTTCTTAACTTAAGTTAATTGGATTATGTGGGACCCACAATATCCTACCCACTTGGTAGGATATTTGTGATGTGGGGCCCACACGAGCCCCACTGTTTCTTTTCTTCCTAAACCCCCTCCTTTAATTAAGTAATGCACCCGCACCCCCTTTTTAATGAAGTCAACCCTTTTTTCTAGTTAATAAATGCCTCATTAATTGGGCAGTTTAAACTCCTCAATTAATTCATTAATTGAACGTTACTTTTTTTTTTGAAATTCAATCATTGGGTCATGTGTTAATAAAATAAGACAACTCTTATTTTATTAGTCTGGTTGTGTTGAGAGGGTTTGGGAGAAAGAGGTGAGGCATGAAGATCTTCATCTTCCTCAACGAAGATTGCGAAGAACGCGAAGAATGCAGACCTTCGAAGAAGGCAAGAACGCCGGATCCTCGGAGATCGACGACGCGACGCGACGAATCCTTTCTCCACGACGCGACGACCCTTCATTCATGGCGCTTCTTCCATGACGTTCCTTCTTCCGTGAGGAATCCTCACTCGACGATGCTTGAGGTAGGGGTTTTGGGTTCAATTAAATCTATGTAATTTATATCATCGGCATGTTTATAAAATTTGTCGTAAGACTTTTTAAACCGCTAACGCGGTGCGTGCGGACCAACGAACAAGTCCGGACCCACCGTCTCTTCGTTCTTGGTGTGTGGATCGGCAGGCGACGATGAAGAATGCTGCACGGGCATTTTGAGGTCTTCGTAGTGAAGAACCGGTCCCGGGAGGGCTGTTGGCAATGACAGAAGGCATAACTGACCACCGGAGCTCGTCCGGTGGTATGCGGAACACTCCGCCGGGGCGCGTCGCCGGCACGGCGGCGCCGGTGGCAAGAGGCGGCGGTCGGCCACTGGGAGACGGCGGCGCCTGGCGCGCCGCCGGGAAGAGCCGTCGCGGCGGCTGGCCGCTGGTCCCGTGACCGCGCGGGACCGAGGGAGGCGGGACGCGGTGCTCGTCCGTGTCTATTGGCAAGGGGCGGCCCCCACGTGGGGTCAGGATGTCGTCTAGGGAAGCGGCCCTCACCCCTTTGAGCGGCCGCTTGGCCTGCGCAAGTGCGCCGACGCGCCGGACCGAGCCGCCCGGCCAGACCGCCATGCCAGGCCGCGCCCAGGCCGGGCCGGGCCGCTCCCAGGCCGGGCCGGGCCACGCCCAGGCCGCGCCAGCTATGTCGGGCCGCGCCCAAGTGGACCGGACCCAGACCCGGGTAGGGTCGACCCTGTTTGGGCCGACCCAGGGGGTACCGGGCCGGGTTGGACCGGGCCCGAACCCCCTAATTCCGGACATTTTCAGTTTGTTGACAATAACATGGGCTACGAGCCTCCGATCGATGCACTGTCAGTTGCATAGCGATCCTCAAATCGAGACAATTGTTTCGGTATATTACACTCAAGGTTTAGAATAACTTTTAGTTTGGCCGGGGTGGTTCGGATACGAAACCAACCTAGCCCTCAGAGCATAAACACTTATATCTCGGGCTCCAGACGTCCAATTGACGTGTTTTCAACTTTGTTTGGTTCCTATTGATGAGACGAAACTTTTGGAATGCTTCGCCAGAGTTTTGGATGCAGTTGGATAATGGTCGAGTTGGATTGTACCCGAAATCCAACCGGGCACCGGGAACGGAAAGGCTGATGTCTTTCAGACCGGACGTCCGTTTGACGAACCGTCAGTGGCATTGGTGATCTAGTTGAGAAACGGTCCCTATGATCATTCCCTATGAGAGTTCGGGGCAGAGTCAAGATACGCCCGGGATGGTTCACACCTAAAACCAACCGGGCCCCTAGGACGAAAAGACTAGTAACTCATAGACCGGGCATCTGACTGACACGTCATCTATTGCATTGAGACCCCTATGACGAGGCGGTACATTGGGATACTTCTTCGTGGAACATTGTGATACTTGGAGTATCAACCAGTAGATCATGGAGCGGACCCTCCCGATGATGAGCTAGTAGAGTACAGAGACATAGTAGCTGTCTGAGACTTGACGACTGCTGATCTATCGACTCAGTGTGTTCCGGATAGCCCAGTGGGGAGCGCTTGGTTGTAGTGGCAGACCCACTACGGGGGAGTGCTTGGTAGTAGTGGCAGACCCGCGGTACTCAACATAAGGAGTACCTCTGGAGGCTATGAGGGGGAGCACTTGGTTGTAGCGGCAGACCCACGACGGAGGAACGCTTTGTTGTAGCAGCAGACTCGCGGTACTCAACAGAAGTAGTACCTCTGCAACCTATGAGGGGGAGCGCTTGGTTGTAGCAGCAGACCCATGCTCGGAAGCGCTTTGTTGTAGCAGGAGGCCCACAGTACTCAACAGGTGGAGTACTACAGTAGTCCAAGGAGTCTGGAGCGCTTGGTTATAGCGGCAAGCCCACTGTACTCGACAGAGGATGATTTTGGCACACTTGGTTTTAGCGGCAAGCCCACTGTACTCGACGGAGGAGGAGTTCTCCAGCAGCCGTGGTTTCGACATCATGAATAAAATCCTGGTTGAGCTGAGTCTATAATCTTTGTGTTTCCTCATGATTGAATGGGTTACTTGATAACTTAGGTATATGTATGGATGTATACCTAGGTAGAGGTTATCAGTTGATTTCATAATCCTTGTGTTTCCTCATGATTGGGAAGGGTTACTTGATAACTTGGGTATATTTATGGGAATGTACATAAGTAGATGTTATCTATTGAGATCAACTTTGTGGTTATCCTTGTTGGATTTAGTGAGACCATGAGGTTCTCAGGGTCCCTACTGAGTTTTTTTATACTCACCCCTGCACGGGCTATGCCCGAACATCGTTGTGTTGGTTGCAGATGACGGGAAGCGCAGATAGAGGCCGAGTGTTCGATGACTGGACGGTACCCAGATGTGGACCTCACGACGAGACAGTTTCTAGTTGTGGACTTCACGATGAGGCGACAATCGGAGGTGGTTGACGGGCGAGAGCGTTGTGGAGGCTATCTGTACCTACCCTTCAGGTAGGATCTATGGTGGACGATTCATGAGCTGCGCTATCTGTACCTACCCTTCTGGTAGGATCCAAGGAGGACGACCCAGGAGCTGCTTCTATCTTCTTCCTGCAGCCTGTCCTTGTTGTACTTTCTTTCAGTTGTAGTTGTACATTCGATTGTTTTTGTAATCTGGACCATTTACTATTCATCACATCCTTTTTGTACTTAGTGTTTTACTTCCGCTTGTACTCTGTGGTGTTTTGTTAATTTTATAAAGGCAATGCCTTCCCAGTTATCGGGATTTAGGCCTTTGGTGCTAGTCGCCAGCCCCTGGCCTATAGAAGGTGGGCTTGGTGTAGTCACGACATGGGCCCCGAGGATGGGTCATGACATATTATGACATTTTATTCCTTTTATTCAGCATGACAAAATTATATATCCATAATATTATACTCAATGAAGATACATTCTCTTGGAGTCTAAATTACAGAATGGTCCATTGGTTCATATCGTGGGTAATTAGCTCTGAAATTTTTTATTTGTGATTCAAACATTCAAAATTATGAATTTAATACTCTTTATTCATTAATCACTCTTTAATAATCATAACATGATGGTTAGTAAAATACAATTCATGATATTCAAATCCACTTATAATAAGACATATGAATAGAGATGAAATATGACTACTCATGAAATTTATTTCGTCCATCAGGGTCTGAATGATTATATAACACAAATTTTTCCATTCTCATTCACGAGATGATCAATTCATAGTGGTGGACCCGATATTGGGAATGACATCATCCATTGAAAATGGAATTTAGTTTCTCACTGAGTCATGCCACACCATTTGGAAGGAGTTGATCGGGAAAAGGATTGGTCATTCCATTTCAAGATGTACTTTGTCCTGAGAGGCTCTAATGATATTTTTATTAGGTATATATATAGTAAAATGTATCTCTAGAGATTTTGTTCCCATGAATTGACCCCCAATATTTGAAATTACAAGACAACATCCTATATTAAGGCACTTTCCTCATTATCTAAGGAACCAATCCCAGTGGTTTTGACATCCTATTAAATTTATTCATTGGTTTCCTCTCTAAATTGAAAATGTGGCCCATATATTCATGGAGTGACTCCCCATATATCCATATTCTAATATTATTGAATACACATTTAAGGATACTCCATGGACATTCTAATTGTGGCCTCAATCAGTTGTATAATAATCTATATGTTGCTATCTGTTTTCATTATCGTCAACAAGAAATGATGAAGGTTCATTGGGTGTTTCTTTCCATGAACATCATGTAATAAAGAACTTGTCACGTCATAAAAACAAAAAAAATATCGTTCCCAAAAATATATTCTAAGAAGGGTTCATAATGTGGGATACCATCAACCCTCATCTATAGAACCCAATCTTATAGTGCAATATGGTATGATCAAGTGATGACTATGTCATTGATACTAACCACAAATGCACTGTTGGGAGTCTTATAATGAGTAGAGTAAAATTACGAATGGTCTCCCAAAATTTGACTTAGGTCATTCATATATATTATTATAGTCTACATGCCCATAATCTCTAGTAATTCAGGCCTACAATAAAGTCAAGTGACCATTAGAGTTTGTCTTAGGTCAAAATAAATGTGATACACTACTACCCAACCAAGAAAATATTGGATTTGGATGCAAATTTTATAAGGGGATTCACCCCATTGAACCTAGTCTAACACTTGATAGAGCCTCCCAAAATCTAGAATATTGAGACTCACAGATACACTAGATTCCAATTGAGCATCCATTACAATTGTGGTTTCCCTTATCCTGGTATGTGCATCTCGATATTTTAACAACCATCCACCAATAAACATGGACAAAAATAATTCTAATTTGACATATGATCTTAACTCTACCTTCAATTTAATATCCCCAAGTCAAATATTTTCCATCATCTTGGATATACTAGTAATTATATTGACTCCCTCTAATAGGATGGTTAGGAAATGTACTTGAGGATTTCACTCTAGGTCATGATCTACAAGGAAGAAAGAATATATTGATCCATGTTCTAAAAGGAAGACTAAGAGAGAGATTAATTTTATTCATCAATTCCATTTCAACAAGTTACAATTGATCCCTCACTAGTATACGATTTCTCCTAACATATCTCCATGTGAAATGAGGACAAAATAATTCTTTATATATACCCCCAAGATGGGAATTATCCTAATTGAATGGAAATTCCAAAGGCTAACACCAACCTCCCCTATAGAAGATGAAATTCTATTGTCTTGTAACACTACTAATTGACCATATCATGGATGAGATCAAGATGATGGTAGATAGAGAACTATGAATTATAGATAACCTTGTAATGTCCAATAGCCTACATATTTTCCTCTTATGCATCAAATATTTGGTGCACCCAATAATTCCAATCCCATTCCTCAGAGAGGTTCCCCCTAGTAGAAGGTCCCATTGAAGACAACATCATGTCCTCTATCTCATAATGGATGATTATTTTTACATAAAATACGACATAAATCAGTATCTCATTTATGATGGATAATTCACCATATTGTATTAAATTATTCTAAAGGATTCATGGATAACATGTACTTTTTTATAAAATATTCACTCTTGTGGTATCTTAATTTGAAATGATTTTAATTTCGGGGAAGAATACTTTGGGAAGTATGGGATCAATCAAAAGGATGAAACCACATAAGGGGATTATGTTCAATAATATATAGTTGAAAAAAGACACATCGTGATGTTTTGAAAGATTTTGATATCATGTGGTGATTATATTTAATGATTTTGGTTAAACATATGTGTTTATCTATTCAATTTGATCATTATATTCTGCATCTAATACAATTTTTGAAGATCTAAACATGTTAAAATATTCCAACAGTTCCTAAAAACATGTTAATATAATAAATCAGGAAATCATGAGGGGTTATACCTAAGAGTGGATTATCTATGTGTGAGGAAAATAAGGTAAAAATGAAACAAACGACCAAATTTTACAATAGACAACCTCATTAAGACCACCTCACTAGGGCGGGCATGCTAAGGCTTCCTCACTAGGGTGTCCCCATCAAAACAAATTTGTAAGGGTGACCTCACTATGTTCCCGTTTCTAGGGTGGCCTGCTAAGGGGAATAGAGTTATTGGAGGACATTAATAAAAAAATAAAAAAGGAAACTGAGGAAAAGGATCACGCACATAGGTTATTGGGGGACCACCCATATTTACAATTTAGTCACTGAAACCAGCTTTGTTAGCTTGACTCACTCTGTATTGTCAAGTGATTCCAACTCAGAATACCTATCATGGCTCTCCCTAAGAACCACAGTGAATAGGATATGTATACCTTTATCAAATTATCATTCATGGTAAAAGAGTAACCTTAAAATTTGACACTTTTCCTTCAACACAAATCTCATTATGCGGGCGGTATGAATTTATTAGAACACAATTTTAAAATTAAAAATGGATGGAATGAGATGGACTAGGATCGCCAATCATAGTTCAGTATACTACTCCCAAGACCCCTTTTGTCACTAGGCTTACGTTACCCAATTCTTCTTCAGCCTCTTATCCTATCTCAATCAGGTCCCCAAGGACCACCCAACCAACCTCATGTATATCAACTATAGACATTGATTTACTAGATCAGCCTTTTCCTCCCAACCTCTAGGGTTTTCCTAAAATACACCCCTAGGAAATTATATAGAATATGAGTTTCCCAATTTTTATATTAAGTGAATGATTACCATATATGCAATACTACGACCTTTAACAACCCCTCTAGGTTTACTATACACTTTAGAAGTTATGAAAATTAACTTATGAGTTTGGTTTTATTTGAATCCCTTACCTAGGAACTTGGGGCTCATAACATGAGAGACCAACTACTGGAGGCTCATCAACTGGGTGACTATATTCCCTGGGTCCCTTACCTAGGTGACCCACTATCTAGGGAAAATTACATTGGTGACTAACAACCTAGGGTCCCTCACTCGGCCGACCAACTTCCAAAGGCTCATCAACTGGGTGAAAAATCCCTTGGGGTCCCTCACATATTTGATAAAATACCCAATGAACCTCACCTAGGTATTCAACCTCCAAAGATACCTAACGTAGGAGGAATAATGCCTAGCGTATTTCACCATAGGGTCCCATCACCTATGGATTCCCTCCTTAGAAACACATCAATCATGGATTCCCACTGATGATACCCAACATCCATTGACACCCACATAAATGACCAATCAGCTAGGGATTTTCCAAATAAAATATTTTATCATCCTATACCGAAGTCTCCTATTTCATAATGAGGTTATTATGAACCCCTCCACACCCACTATATTCGCATGGACAATGTATCATGCACACCATCATGCCCCTTTCAATAAATATTTTTCTTAGTAAAAGATATCCCTCACATGACCTACTTAACTGAGGGTATAAATAATGAATCCCCTTTATAATGCAAACCCCAATCATAGAGACATGGGTCAAAATCTTCTTTAATTAGGAAGTGGTGTATACTTAATGAATGCATCCTCAAACATAAAGTGAATCAAAAGTATCATGGACTTTTTTTCCAATCAGTTGGTGCATAAGAAAAAACCCATTATTTAAAAATAGGTAGAGAGAAAATAAAATACATCTCTCATGGAGTAAATATATAGTCTTCCTTGCTGGATAGTCCTCCATGTCCCCTCCCTCAGGCACTATGTAAATTGAGAGATAATTCCTTTAGGGTATCTTTTATAGATAAAGAACCTAGTCTTTGTTGTATGACATCATATCCCTCTTACATTCTAAACATACTTTCTCATACATAATTGGATGAGGAATGAAATTCAATTATGGGATTCCTCCAAAAGTATAAGTCTCATCCAATTATGTATTCATGAAAGGTGACTGATCTTATTTTTTATATTGATCCTCACTCTCATCATGAATCATGTGGTATTAGGGATCCTTGATTAACATGAAACTACCATGATAAAAATTCCTCATCATAATCCACATCTATATTTTTATGCCCTAACTCCATCATGGTTATCCTTCTAATGTATAATCCCAACCACCTATCAAAATATGAGGGATTTGATTCATATATCAACATAATACATAGGAATCATCCTGGAGGTTCATAACTAATATCATCTCCCTTATATGTACCTGAATATTACATATCCCCTTTTAGATTTACAAGAATGGGATTCTCATGCATAAGTCTGATACCAAACATTTCTTGGATCCATTTTTCTTTCTTTCCCTGTCATATGATGTTAAACAACAAACAATAGTCATTGTCATATGACCTTTAAATGTATTCCATGTCTATTTATGTGTTATGGAGCTATGTGGGTTCCAATTCCACTAGGAATGATTTGTTTGAATCCCTATCACATGATCTATAACAACAAAAACCAACCACCACCTTCCTCAATATATATCATCTCTTGAACACCATTCTATGTGGACTGAAACCATACTTACTTAAAACAAGTAATTAGAAAGTAATTACAAGACAAGATGGATAACCATTGATAGTTATAGATTTATCTATTAATGTAAAACCTCTAATACATATAGGTAGTTCCATTCATGTATAAACTTTTATAAATACAGATGGTTCACATCAATTCATGAATATCATCAATTTCTAATATAGGAAGGTAACCAGTCCCCTAAAATGAATTGAGAAGGATTTATAAATACTTTTTTAATTTATAATTGAGTCGTAGAGTACAAAATAATCCCCCATAAAAGGCTGTGGTTAGTATGACCTCCCATCCTCTTGAACAACACATTTTCTAAGATATCTCTAGTAGAATCCTAGTGACAACATACTTTTAGAATATATTCCCAAATCAACTCAAAATGAGCGTGGTCATGGAAACCCATAAAGAGAACATAAACATACACACATAAATATATGATCATATATATACATTTATACACTTAAAAATACATAAATATACACTATATTGAGCCACATCATTACATGTTGTGAAGATCAGAGGAAAATTAGAATTTTTTCCCTAGGATTTTATGAGGGTGAAGTGATAATTTACCCTTTCTTATGATCTTAGGATAATTTTCAAACCACTTTAATAGTCCCAGAAGGAGGTTTTTATCCTACGACTAGAGTTTAGTGTAATTCTAAGATAATCATATTTTCTCAGAGTATTTAATATTTAATTATTAAATATTAATTATTTTTAAGCATACGACCAACAATATATTTTGAACGGAGATTCAAATTTAAAATTTTACATCACAATTGATCGTGAAATTGGGGGTTCTACCCAGATGAGTAAAAACAATAATCAGGTTTCAAGTCCTAGGTCTATTTTTTTAGCATGGTTTCATTTTATTTTATATTATTTATATTTTATTCCCCCCAATTTATATTAATTTCTACACATTCCTAAATGTTTTGGGGGTTTTCTCTATGTGCAGTTGAGTTATGTGAAGAATATTAGGGAGAGATATGTATCATATTTTTCCAAGGAAATCAATTAGGACTAGAGGAGGATGTGGTGGCAGTGTGGTACAAATATTTCCTTGACGTTTCAGTATATTCACAATGAAATAGGTATGGTTTTTATTTTTTTACCCTAGTAAATATAGGATATGTATTTTTAGTTTTCCTAGTCTATAATGAGTAATTGGGAGTTCCCTAAGTCCTTATTTAATTTCTTTGTTGGGAAAATAGGGTTTCAGGTAGTTTTTAGGGTATTTCCTTCCGAGAAACAAGATCACATGGTGTCTAGATCACGAACACATGGTATGAGTTATTTTTTTTGTAGTTTGAGCTAGAAAATACTGACTAAATGGAATATAGTCCATGAGGAGACATCATGTAGGGTCACTCAGTGTGTGGTTGAGTACTCAGATAAACACCCCATGTGTGGGTGCATGGTTGTACAATGTACATGACGAGAAGCCTTGTGTTGGGGTACGTGGTTGTGTAAGGTACACAAATAGACCATGTGTATTATACATGGTTACAATCCATGATTGGTAAATGGACAAGGACTATGTTTGTTACAAAGATATGTTCCCCATACATAATACATGATGTATATTTTGGAGGCAAGTTGTGTAGTTTGGTAACTACATTCCATGATGGCATAAGGTACATGACTTGAGAGGGTTGTTGGCGGTACATGTCATGTACATAAGGTACATAAAATGTACTTTCCCCTTGTAGGTGGTTTGGATTTTTTTTCTCACCCTTTAGACGTTATTAGACTTATAGGTAGTATATTCTAATTTTTTTACTATAGGATACAATTTTTAGGGCCTCATGGAGAATAGAGGTCATTGATGAGGTGTTTTTTGTTTGATGATGTATAGGTGGAGGATTCCCTTGAGGGTTTTAATTGCGAGTTCTCATAAGGGATGTGTTTTCAGAGTCCTAGGAAAGGGTTTTATTAATGGTCAACTTGGATAGGGTATACCAAGGGGAATCATTTGAGATCATTTCATTGGTTCCCAATAATTAGGATGGAGTAGTGGAGTGGATCATATTTATAATTGGGTTTCTTGATTTTCATATTGGATAGAGTGTTTACATTAGGATAACAATGTGTTGAATTGGTTTTTAATAGGTTCTATTGAGTGGAGGTGGAGGTGGATCTTAGTGACCATTGTGCATTCCATTATAAGAGATTTATTGAAAAAGGTCGTGTTGTGTGATGGAAAATCCAGGTGGTGATTATTTTTTTTAGAATGACCTGAGATTCAGATGTGACAGTGAATCCATATGAGGTGTCCTATTTATGACATGGATTTGGTGTCCATTAAGGGTGTTTCATGTTATATTGACCTTGAAGAAGGTAAATGTTTAGGATTCAACCTTAATGATATTGGGGTTAATCATTTGGTTGAGCAATTTTTTTATAGTATATTACATGAATATTTGAGGATTTTTATATCTTAGTTTTTAGAGCTGAGACGATATATTTAGATATTGTGGGATAAAGAGATAGCACTATGAATCTTTGGATGATCACCTCCATTAGTCGGTGTAGATGGGTCCAAGGGAGAAAATGGTTGATATAGATGAGTTCACCACAAACGTTTTTAGGATTATTCATTGGATAGGGGTTGGTGGCCGAGGGAGGATGACCCTCCATGGATGGATTGTTCCCAATGATTTAGTTTTTTATTGATGGGATGGATTACAAGGCTTGATTAATTTTTATAGGAAAACAAAATCACTGAACAGTTTTATCATGTTGACTAGAGTTCATTACTCTAATTTAGATCATGTTGATGGATTACACGAATATAGTATCAATGTGTGTTTTTGTATTGGACATTGATGGAGATATCCTTGAGCCCAAAATCTATAAGTATTCTTATGTTTCACAAACATCCTTGAGGTTTGGTGGACACTCCTGGTGTTATGTGTCTTGAGGATCCATGTGATCTGAGTATTTTGAACATATCTAGAGTGGTTTTAGATCAATCTTAGGGGTAATTTTAGAATATACTATTTTTCACTGATTGATTTATTGATTTATTTTTATTATTTTTGTTATTATCTAATTATGTTGGGCATATCATGTGTTTATCCACTTATTATAATAGTAGATGTTATTTATCACCATTTGGGGTAGCCTATAAAGAATTATTTTATCAACCTTCACATACGAACTTTGGTTGACATAAAGTCCATTTTGTCAGATTTCTAATTAAACATAAATTTCCAAATGGATTGGATATACGAATAATGTTTCATGATCGAGTGGGGACACTTAGATGGAGACTGAGGCTCAGAATAGAGAAACTTGACAATTGTCTTGAGATGGGTATTGAGGTATGGCTAGAGGATGGATGTGAATCCTTTTGTATATTTTATTTTTTTTATTCTATATATGTATTTGTTCCTGTGTGTCATTAGTTTATGTGTTTTAGCATGGCTTTGATTTAGGGTGTTTCATTCAATTTATAATAATATGTATCTATTTATATATTTATTGACTGTAATGTTTATGGATTTATATGTGCTGGGTTATATATAAAACATGTGTTCTCTAATTTTAGTTTCTAGTCACCCCAAGTTATTTCCATAAACCAATCCACTAGTCAGTAGACTCTGGCATACGTAGAGGTATGCGTGATGCCTTCTTGTAATCCGGTTTAGATGACATGGCAAGTCGACTTAGGATAGTTCATGACAAAATATCAGTATATTTTTTTATTTGTATTATTTTTAAACGATGGTATATAGGTTTTCTGGGAATGTATCATATCTTGTGATAGACCACATACTTGTGCATCTCAAATAACTTTCTAGTGTAAGGTCATTTTCAACAAGGTAATTGGATTATTGTATTGGGTTTTTTCAGTTATAGTTTGAATATTTATTCACGTATAATGTGAATTTGAGATTGATATCATTGTTTTAGATGTTATATTATTATCAAGTGGCCATGTACATGCATCATTTTAGGCCTGTAGTATTGAAATGACATGTTCCTATTTATATGTTATTTCACAAATGAATGAGGTCAAATTGTTTAATGTGTCAATATAAATCTATGTATCAATTTTATATATAGATTATTAGTGAAATTATAATAAAATTATCCATGATAATATCCTTCTAATGATAGGTAATGTGAATATTATGGAGATATATTCTGTAATAATACAAATAAATTAGTTTTTGCATGGTATGTATTGACACCCCAGTGGGTCTATGAGGGAATTGGATACCCTAGTAATGGCTTAATATTTGAATGAGAATCATTAGAGGTTATTGGATTGATCTAGTTTGGATCCCTAAGGAATTTTATAGACATTTGGAAGAATTAGACTTGATATTCAGAGTACATCAAGTACATTAGATATCCAGGTTAACGTGTGTGGGTAATTTTTCTTGAAATATTTATGTTATTGGTTGAAGATGCACTTTAGGTGGTGGACTGAGATAATGGGTGGACACTAAAAGTTTTTGAATAATATTCATGTGGTGGGTAGTTCTGTTATTTTTATTATCATGAGTGAAATTCCTTTATTTTGAATAGCAACATTGAGGGTGCTCTAACTAAATGGAACTTACATGTGAGAGGATCATGTTTAGAGGTTTAGTCATGTTGGATTATGTATTATATGGCATAACACATGTGAGAATGACTCAGATTATGTGATAAAGGTGGGTAGAAGTTTGTGACTATTTGGTTTTGGGTTAATCCAGACAGGATGGTTTGCGGGAACTCATGAGGGGTTCTTGAGAATCACTCTGCTATGAAAATGAGACTGTTGGTTGGCGTGAAATTTGCTGAAAAATAACTTGTTTGTGAATGTATGTGTGAAATGTTTATGTGTGGTGTCAATTGGTTTTTAGGTCAGTGGAATAGACTGTATGTTGGTATTATGATACTAATTGGGTGTGGGAAAAAACCTGAGAAGTGTGTTGTAGGCCTGCTTAGGTCAGCAATCAAGGTATGGTGAAAGAGAATATATATGGTGGGGAGTTCACTGTTGACCATTGGAGGGATTGATTCTAATTATAAGGGGATATTTGAGCATTGATGATGTCATACCATTTAATCTATGAATGGTTGGTTTTTAGTGTTTTGGGTTGTCTCATGTGTGTGTGTAGGATTATCATGTCTAGATGCTGTGTTTGGTAATATATAGAGAATAGTATATGCAGTTTTGTGGTTTTGATATTTTTTGATGGTAAGGATAATCTAGTGGTGGGAACTGTCTTATCAATCAAGGATAAATGATGGTATTGTTGTAAATATCAGGGGTGTGGGGAGACTGATTGCTTTTTGGTTATAGTGTAATGAAAAGCCAATGTGTGGGTAACATCTAGATTTATATGATTCTGTGTGTAGTGAAAGGTCAAAAATTCAAGTATATATCTTGCTGGAGTCTAGGTTTTAATAGTATACTCAGGTTGAAATCATGGAAATTAGAGGACAATAGATAATTATTGGTGGTGAGAAGAGTTATAGTAGGGATATTGTAATGAACCACCTAATTGCATGTTTTGAAGAACAGGGGAAATTTTATTTTTTGTACCTTGGAATTTGTTAGGGGAAAAATAATAATTTCCCCTAGAATATGATCTCAGATGAATTTTTTGACTACTATGTTGGTCCAAGAGTGTGGTTTTTACCCTAGAAGTTCTGATTTATTGAATTCCAAAATGATCATATTTTCATGGAGTATTTAATATTTAATTAATAAATAGTAATTATTTTTATATGTGTGATTAGTGATATAATTTTAACATAGTACCAAATTTAAATTCAAACTTCATAGTTTAATTTTAATAGGGTTTTACATAAAATTGGTGTAAACATTATTCGGGTTCTCGGTCTGAGGTTAAGTGTTTTAGTGGGGTCTCTTTTTTCTTTTCATTTAAATTTTTTATTAGTTTATTTTTTATTTTATTATTTACTCCCCTCTTCCTTTTTTTAATTAATTTCATGCATAAAGGGTGATAGGTTCTCACTTTATGAGTAAAATCCATGAGAAGAAGGGAGAGTGGGGGCATCAGCATCTTCTTGAGGAGCTCGACTAGGAAAATATCAGAATATTGTGGAAATGTGGTGTATATTTAGGCTTGAAAAATAAATTGTTTCACTGAAAGGTATGAATTTTTTTAGTTATTCACCCTCATCATATTATATTACTTTTCTCTAGGTTTTAAAGTGTTTTATGCGACATTGGGAGTTCCATGAATACATCTATGATGTGATTTTTAGAGAAATAAGGGTTTTAGTTAGATAACAATGGATTATTATTCGAGAAACCTGATAAAAAATAATATCATTCAAGTACAGATGTAGTGTTTTCATTTAATGCAGATCTAGGATGAATATGGTGACTATAGGAAATTTAGTCCATGAGGATATTTCATGTAAGTTCACTCAGCGTGTGGCCAAGTACTCATCCAAACACCATATGTACACGTGCATGGTTGGTTAAGGTACACACCTATATAACCCATGTTGGTGTACATTGTAAGGTGCATGGCCAGAACCCATGTAATATACAAGTCTAGAAAACAGGTATGTTACTTGGATAGAGGTCATATATCTTACATGACCAAGTACTCCAAGCATAGTAAGCACTATGTATGAGGGAGGAACACTATGCAGTTTGGGGACTATGCATTGGATTTTCTAGAGGTGCATGGGTTGATAGGTTTGATAGGGATATAGTCCATTCCCCCAAGGTACACATTGTTTACATTCCTCATTGAGGTGTTTTGTATTTTTCTCACCTAGGATTCATAATTTCACCCAGTGGTAGTCCATTTTTAGTGTTTTTTATGTAGGATGCGATGTTGATGACCTTGTTTAAATTAGAGGACATTGATGTTTTAATTTGTGTTAGGTGAAGTTTGGAGGGAGGCATTCCTTGAGGATTTGGATTGAGATTTGATATGAGGGAGTTCAGGTGTGAGTATCATGAAAATATTGTGATTTTGTTTGTCAACATTTATTGGGGATGTTAAGGGGTATCATTTAGGAAAATATTGGTAGTTATCAAAAAGAATGATTGAGTAATTTCTTGGAGATGATTTATAGTATGATTACTTGAGGTTTAGAAATTATGGAGACTTTATTATAGGAAAAAATCATGGGGTGTCAGTTATAGATATGTTCCCTTGAGTAGTGGTATAAATGGGTCAACAGGTCCGTTTATAAATCCCTTATAGGTAATTTGTTACTTGAGGATGAGTTGTGTACTGGAGAGGCCGCATGAGGATTCTTATATTTAGCATTACTTTAGGATTGGATGGTATGGAGGATCCCTATTATGAGTCCTATTTATGATATGGATAAGGGGATTATTAATGGTTCCCCCAGTTATAATTACCCTAGAGAGGGTCAGTTCTAATGATTCATCCTTCATGATGTTAAGGTAGGGATATTGGGTGACCCGTATTTTTATTGCCTATGAAATGGATGTTTTTGGTGGTTTCTTTCTTATGAATTTTAGGTGAGATGAGATATTAGTTTATTGTGGGGTAATTAATTATCCATATGATTATTTATATACTCACTTTTATTGGTAGGATTTAGGTTGGTTTTAGAGATCTAATATATGATCAAGATGAGTACACACCTCTTAGTTTATTATTAAACATTGGTTAGGGGTTATTGCCTAATGGATGCTGAGGATCATAGGATGGATTATACCCATCCATGAAGTGTTGTCATAATGGTATGTATTATAGATATTATCCTAGCACCGGTGTTTGTTTTTTATTTGACACTGATGAAGATATCCTTAAGAAGTAAATTTAAGAATTTTCTTATTTTGAACTATTTTATGTTTTTTTAGGTTTTATAAATGTGTATAGTTTTATGTGGGTTTGTGGGTCACGTTCAATAATTATTTCATCCCTGGTCGAAGCAGGTTTAGATCGATCGTGGGTGTCACAATAGAACTCATGGTTTTTTGGTGTTTTATTTATTAATTTATTCAGTTATTTAATTTTATGTTATCTATTATCATTATTTTTGTTAATAATATCATGTGTGTATACAATATTTAGTATAACAGTTGTCACTTACCACTTTTAGGGGTAGAATACTGAGGATTATTTTCTCACCCCCTCCATTAGAACTTTGGTGCATGTGTAAATTCCTATGTTTTCTTTCATGTTGAGAATTGATTTCATAGATGACCAGATGATGGACCAGTGTTACATGATTGAGTATGGAAACTCAATTGGTGTTTACGGAAGAGATGGACCTATTTGATAGGTTTCTAGAGACTAGGATTGATGTATATCTTGTGGTTGGCAGTAACACCTTTTTGATATTCTATTTCTTTTATTTATTATGTATATGTGGTCGTCCTTGTGTTGGATCACTTGATGTGTTCTATCATGACAATGAGTCTAAATGTTGTATTTAATTTATTTTAGTAGGCTTCTATTTGTTTATCTGGAATAATCTAATGTTAATGAATGTAATTTTTCTTGGTTTTTCTGCAATTATTACATTTTGATATGAAGATATTTTTTACTTTTTGATCTTGGGAATCAATATTTTTTTATTAAACTTCTATTTACCAAATATTTTTATATTAAAATTTTATTAATTGAAAATAAATAATTTATTCGAAAAATTATGTTGATTATAATTTATCATAATTAATTGAAGTAAAATTTTATCATAATATTTTTTATTATTTTATGTTTATAAAATTTATATTTTTGTTTTGTGAGTTTTTGAATAATTCATGATCAAGATAACATTCCTTCGAAATACCGCAACTGGCCACGTCTAACAATACTGCTTGAATAACTTTGGATTCTAGGAAACCATATTTATATTTTGGGAATCCATAAGAAAAATGACCATAAATCTAGTACATGTATTATATACCAGGAAATTAATTCAAATCATGAAAAATGTTGTGTGATATAATTTTAGGATTAATTCAAAAAAAATCATATAGTGAATCAATTACTACCATGAGTATAATATCAATACATACTTAATGAGATATGCACACGAAGTGTATCAATATTATGAAATTAGGTGTCTTCATATTGAGATTATTAATTATTGTATTCTTCTATTTATATGTTTCTATACATGCATGAAAAATGTTTTAATTTTCCTTTATTAATATTATTATTCAATTTTATCTATTGGTATTTTCTATATTTGATAAGCCACATGGATTTCATGAAGGCCTCTATTTTGGGATGATGTGCGCGTCTTAATTATTTTTATCTCTTGACCCATGATCTCTCTGTATTTATATTTTTCAATCATCCATAGGATCCCTTAATATTGTTGATAACCTCACCAACATTTTGATCATAGACATCCATGTGATCTTGTTTTAGGTGCTACATTTTTTGGAGGTTTAACTCCCTATTTCATGAATCCTTTTGGATGGGTGGTCCATGTTGAGGCAGTATTCCATATCCATAGAATTGATCACCCATGTTGGATATATCCATCAACATTTTATTTCTTCTTTCTCATTTCACCAGGTTTCAGCTTCCTTTGGCTATGGTGAAACCGTATCCCTCCCCATCAATTTTTTTATTCATATAAGATCATATGTTGGCCTATCATCCTCATCATATACCTTTCGTAGTTTGTTTATAGTGGATTATTGATGGAAAAAATCATGTGGAATAGTTGTGGCCATTTGATTTGTCTATATGATCCTAAAAAAGTGTGAATTATAATATCCATATTTTTCCAACTCATCTATATTTTATGCTAAACTAGTTGTTTTTCATTTCAATGATTCAAAGTGAACATGACCACCAGAGATCTACCCTATCCAACTGTAGATGTATTCTGGTTATTTCATTATTTTGTTTCAAAAATAGATCTTTCATTTCTTCTATTTTCGTATTATTCATATTTTAGGACTACTTGTTGTATCTCTTTTTTTATTGAGCATAATGAAAAAATATCTATGTGGTGTCCTTATCGTACACACTTATCTAAAATGTGTTGATGGATGTTAAATAATTTTTCCTTCTTTATTAATTTCTTATATTTTAATTGATTTTTTTTTCATATTTATTTTTTATTTTAATTTATCCATCTGAACTCATCTTAATTATCACATTTCTTTTCAATTTGAAATCAAAATCCATGAATCCATGATATTGCATGTGAATTGAATTACATAATTGAATGCATGGATATACCCATTGATCTAGGCTATTTCATGGGGGTGTTCACCTAACATTGCCCCCAAAAAACATGTATCCAAGACTTCAGGTCAACATGTCATCATTTAAATATGATATCAAAAAGTTTGATGGTGTTTATGAATTTAATTTATGGTGAATCAAAATTAGTTACCTTATTGTACAGTAGGGTTTAATTGATGATTTTGATGTCATAAAGAAACCAAGTGTGGCCCAATTTGATGATGGTTAGTCCTCTAATTTGTACTATGACCTTCCAGTTGAATTCATAATTAAATCCAATATTTCATTATTATATCATTATGTATTATGGTGTTATATAATTAACCTATGAATTCACTGCTATTGTAATTTGAATTAAATTGTAGGAACTTTACATGACTGCATCCCTTGTTGGTAAACTGTATAAACATCACATTTTCCCTTTAAAATGAGTTTTGGTATTTCAATTAAAGAATAGTTAGATAAAATTCATAAATTCAAGTTTGATTAATCCAGTATTGATTGTAATGTTGATAATGATGATCAAGATATGATCCTATTAATTTCTCTTAATTTTTTTAAATCATTGGTTGAATATTTGTGTGGTTTTAGATTCTATATGTTCGTTTAATATGTGACATAATAGGATTGAATTCCTTGATTTTACTCAATGAGTAAAAGTATATGTCATATTATCTAACATTATGAGATTTTAGGTCTTAGGATGAGGATCTGATTTGATAAAACTTAATGAAAATTCTATCATCACTATTCTAGATGTTTGGTGGGTCCTAGAATTTCATATAAATTCAATATTCATAAATTTTCTAGACTAGAAATGATTTGTATTTAGGTCCAATTCAGAATTTTTAAAAATATATAAATGCTCCAGTATAGTTATAAAGGTATTTTTAGTTAATGGTATTTATTTTTTTAAATGAAAAAAATATTCTAGGATATTTTGTACTCTGTACTTTTAAATCAGATAATACATTATTTTTAAAATGACATAAATATTCCATTCAAAATAATTTTTCAAAAAAAATGTGTAAAAATTTATTTATTAAATAATTATGAAAAGTTCAAAAATATTTCTGATTTTTTTAAAATAGTTTTTTTTAAATGATTTCTGATTAAAGAGAGAAATAATGTCATATTTTCTTAAATACATTTCCTTATTATTTTAAATACCAGAGAGTGGAAAATGGTACTATTGATTGAAAAGTTATTGAATACAAATAGTAGAAAAATTGTATTGATTTATATATATATAATTTCAAATAAATCTTCTAGGGGATACATAAACAAAAACAATCATACATAATGATGAAATTATGAAATAAACATTTACAACATTGGTATCTTCTAAATAATAATACCCATAAAATAAATAACCTAAAATTAAAATAACAATTCCATGAAGATAAATAGACTCATTATATAACATATAATAGGGGTAGTATGTACACTATCAAAATTCAAATACATGGTGAATATGGCATATGTATCACAGAAGTAAAAGTTAGATGTGAAACCCTTACCTCACACATCCTTTTGGTTGAACGTACTCAAACCTATTGAATTGTGGTTTTAAACATGTTATTAAATTATTCCAAAAGAATATTAGTATTTATAATATCATATATGATCCTTTTATAAAATTTTATCAATCATTCGTTAATAATTTTTCATTATTCTCATTGTGTCGGGTGGTAATTTTCTTGTTTTTTCGTGTCTGTTTTGTCATGAATGATCTGGTTCCTATACATATTATATAGTTCCATAAACTCCATAATAATATTCATTTAAAAAATATCATATTTATAAATGAGTTATAATTTTTAATCCAATATTTATTTTTGGTTTTAAAAAATTAATTATGTTACAATCATGGAGGTGCTAGGTTATACGTATGCAAGAGTAACATTTCCTTTTTTGAAATGATCATTATGAAATGGATTTAAGTAATATTTTATCTTTCCAGAGTGATCATAATATCACATATACATTTTATTTAATTAAATATTTTTTTATATGTATCATCCATATTTTGTTGTGATGAAAATAGTGTCCTATCACTTCATGAAGGTGGTAGTGCACACATACATAAAATATGTTATCATATTTAAGTTAGTGGAAGGGTAAGAAAAAAATTTATGTTTACATAATTATTAATATGAAATTAATTTAATAATTATTTTATGTATATCTCATATAATAATTAACTTTATATTTATCACTTTCCACGATTAGTATCAGAAAAAGTTGAATTACATCACTTCAAGAGGCGGTAGTCCACTGTACACATGAGTAACGTTATCGTATCCCACATAAAATGGAATGTAAAATGGTATATATAATGTAATTACTCCATAGGTATAATTATGTTAAAAATATAATATATGTACTTCATATCCATCATCATACCCATCCATGAGATGTGGTAATGGAAAAACGAATGACATTGGTTCGCGAGGCAGCAGTCTTCCGTACACACGAATGATGATTTCGTAACTCATATAATGGAAGTAGAGGATATAGGTCATGAACTGGAAAAAATATAATTATTTTAAATATAATGAGGTTATTATATTATTATTTTCTAATATTAATTTAATAAGGTGTAGGAAAAAATATATTAAAAATTCTTGATGAATAACTTTACCACATCTTCAGTTATCCTCCTTAGACTTTCACCAAATCCAGACTTGGTTGTCTATCTACAAAAAATAAGGATTCATGAATGATAGGTGGGAGTTTTTATGTTATTTGGGTATGTTTTTTCCAAACAAATATGTTTTAAGGGGTGAATATGAGGGGAGATATAGTGATCTTTTATAAGTGAGGTGAGTGACACAATCGTAATGTTTTGAAAATAATCAATCATACCCTTGTTTGCATCATTTAGAAATTCTAAAAAGTGGTCCATAATCATACCTGGAAGATATAATGTCGAAATATGTCCATAAAATGGGTGTTGGATAAATATTTAGGTCATTTTAACCTTATCTTCTTAGTTTACCCCCATCTATAAATCTATTTTTAACTTAACTAATGTAATTAATTTTTATTTTTTTTCAATATTCATTTTGATAAAAAAATTAATTTTAACATATTATAAATTATAAATTATTTATATTCCAAAATATGGAATATATTTTTCCAAATTCACTTCACATGTGTTGTAAAATTTAATTTAAAATTAATCATGTAGATGCGATGAGAAATATGGTTTTCAAAGAGAAAAGAATCAAAAATTTATAATGATTATATATCTAAATTCTATATGAAATTAATTAAAATGAAATAAATTGGATAAATTTTTATATAATAAAACTAATTTTACATTACAATCAATTTAAAAATATAATTTAACCTTACAGATATTTTTTTTGAATTGCATTTTTCAATTAAAATTATTTATTTTTCATTATTCATCAAAAAAATAACTTCTTAGAAAAATAAAAAAGATTAATCATAATATAATTTAAATTTGAAAATTTTCAAAATTTATTTTATTTTTTCAAATAAATTTTCTAAAAATGGTATAAATTAATTATAAATTTTGTATGCAAAGCGCAACTTAACCGCCCTAAAGAAATATACTTCTTTTCAGAAGACATTTATTTTTCTTTCAAATGGTAATAATTTTATATCTAATAAATAAATATAAATTTTAATTATTTTATTTATTTATAAACTATATAAATTTAATTAGTTTGTTATTATTATTCATATCCACCAATTTAACAACTTAGTTATAATGGAAATGTTTACATGATAATATTTTTTATAGAGCATTGTGTTTTGTTCAAACCCGTTATTATGTATATTACAATCTATCGAAGAGATTGAATTTATTTGAGAATATATAAATCAAAAAAACCTTGGATGTTATGTAATATTTATATGTTTGATTTTGTTTTCCATACATGTTATTGAATATGATATTGATATTTTAAAACCATTGGTTGTTATTCCCCACCATAAATAAATTTCATCCTTGCATTTAAATATTATATCATTAATCAAATTATTTAAATTTTTAAGTACCATTTTTGAAAAACCAATATTGAAAAATAGTTAATAAAACATCCCCTTAATAAGATAGAAAAGTATGTTCGATGGTAATATAAAATAATAAATAACTATGTTTCCAAGTTGGATAACATCAATGGGAAATGAAAACATGGAAATTGAAGAAATTGTAAATTATTATAGAGAGTGATATAGTTCATTGGTTATAAGAAAGTGAATTATTAATGGAAATTCATGGTCCTCAAAACGATATATCCACAATGATTTAAAATACAATTTGATTCATCATATATGAAAGTGATAAGATAACATTTTGGTTTCAATATCATTTCCCAAAATTTTTGGATTTATTTTGTATTCTATGATTAATGGGAAATATATTTACTTGATACATATCAATTTCATAATAAAAAAATAGTACTTTTGTTTTGATTAAATCAATTTCGAATTCATCTAATATTTCAATAAATGAATATCCAAAAAATAATTTTTTATGCATGAAGCAATACAATTCAATTTTAATGGATGTTAAAATCCATAATGGAATGACAAGTCATTCCGACAATCTATTTTAATTATTATGAAAAATCTGCCATTACAATCTATCCAATATGTATAAATCTTTACATAGTGAAGTAATACATTGATCTCTAAACCCCCATCCAAATTAAAACTTAAAACATTTCATAAATGCATAACCTTTTGATCCTTCTTAAAGATTAGAATCCATTACATTAAAAAAAGGTCACTAAATTTAAGAAATAAACTTATCATTAATCCCCAAATAACACGAAGTAACTCCTCATTATCACATACCAATCATGTGAAATACATCATCATGTATTCTATAGAAATATGGTAATAACCTTAATTACCATCAGCACTTATTGAAAATAAAAATTCTTACTAATTAAATAAGTAAAACATAGATTATTGGATATATTCCATAAATACAAAAATGTTGTAAAATCCATCAATTATAACGTAAAACACTTTTTAAAATAATCATTAATCAGTCCCAAGGTATTAAGTATTATCCAATTTTCTTTATCAATATCAATTATTTATTTATCCCAAAAATAGTATCTCAACATCAAGAATATATTTAGCGTTATTTTCCCTCGAGTCATGTGTTTACCAAGAAGTTAGAATTTCCACCGAATCACATTTATTGGTCATTGTTACCATTAGAATATGCTCTAAAATCCTTTCTGAAATGGTACTATTTTATAATTATTACACGTTTCATTATTCTTATAAGTATAATTTCATTAATAAAATACAGTTACAATGTATTTATTGGATCCAAATACACAAGGACAATAATCATTCCTCTTCGGTTGTATCTATTATATAAGCTTGACTATGATGATATCTTTTCTCATAGTATTAAAAACCCTTAAATAAGCTCTTTCTTAATTTTATTGCCTTAAAATATTTTCACATTGAATAAATGGACCTAAAATCTAATTTTCTACATCGTGAGATTAATGAGAAAATGTACATGATTCCATCAGATTTTTATTCAAAAAATTTCAAACCTAACCAAGTATTCCTTTCAAATTAATAATTATATGTTATAAAGTAAACCTCAAGGAAATAATATAGGAAGTTTGATTATTTTATTATTGAAAACAATTTTTTTAGAATCTAGCATGATTCATGTTTTTTATTTAATGTCAATTAAAACTATCATTATATACCCACATATTTAGGTTTATTAAATGTTCATTATGTGAATGAATTTTATGCTCATTAATTTTTTGAATTGTTAATTCAAAGGTTCCTTTGAGATGAAAGGCACAAGAGTAGAAAAAATTTATAGGTGTATAAATTGTGAGGACCAACCAAATAAATTGCTATATTTATCCAAAAATGCTTACATTTGAAAGTCCTTATGATGTATCTTATTCAGTCTTCATAGCCTGAAAAATTCATTTTTACCAACATTTTATACTATTTTTGAATCAAGACATTAGATGTACATTTAATGTGAAATACATGTCTAAATTACAGTATGAAATTTTTTTCATATTACATATTCTATGATATGAACCAAACCTAATTTAGCATTTAAAATATGCACCAGTTTCATATTTATGGCCAATCCAATAATGAGTCAATGGAATGATCAGAATTGTATACATAAATACACATCACATTCTTCTACATTATCTTTGTGTTATGGTAGAAACCTGGATAATAATGAGCTTGTTGCTGGATATATAGACTTTGGATATACATTTAATATTGATATAATAAAAATCAATTAATGGATATGTGTTCAATAAATATAGAGTTTCCATATCTTAGAATTATAATATTAAATCTATTTTGGATTTATCAATAAAAGTTTCTGAATACATAACCATGACTGAGGCTATCAAAGAGGATAAATGGTTAAAGGGTTTACTTTCTGAACTCAACTTGTAAAATTTTGTTTTTAATATATATTTTGATAGTCATTCATCTTCACATTTTTTCAAAAATTATGTATGACTTGGTTAATATGAGAACATAGATATTATGCTTCATTTAATTTAGGATTTCATTGAATCTAGAACAATATATTTTGATAAAATATATTCATAGAATAAATTTTCCAATAGTATGACTAACTTTTTGGTATTATCAGAATTTAAATTTTCTTTAGGTGAATTTGGTTCCACTTCAATGACCACATGTAAAATATCATTGACAATTTCAAATGAAAATGGTAACGATTTTTGAATTTATGCATTTTTATCACGAAGCTTCTTATTCTTATATTATGTCATTTATATATTGTTATGCATGCATGAAAAATATTTTAATTTTACATTATTGTTATTATATGAAAATTTTACCTCATTGGATTATCTCTTTTGGATAGTCCACTAAGCTTCTATGTGGGCCACTATTTTGTCGTGATGTATTTGACTTTCTTATTTTTATCCATCAGTCCATAAACTCTCAGCCTTCCTAGTCACTAATCCTTTATGGGATCCCTCAAGGCCATAAATCACCTCAACACCATTTTAATCCTAGAATCAAACATTCTCTAGGTTTAATAAATTCATTTGTTTGGTGGTTCATCTCCCACCTATGTGGCCTCTTTTGGTTGGGTGGTCCATTTGGAGGCACTACACCATGTCAGTTGAATTGATCACCCCTTCCAGATCTATCCTTCAACATTCAATTCTAGATCACATTATTATCATAGTTTCAAATATTATTTATTATAGAAAAACCATTGGTTGTCCTTCCTGGTTTTTTTCATGTGAGATCAAATCCATGCCTATTATCATCCTCAAAAACCCCTCTTGGGCCATTTAGGTTGGTTCATTGAAGAATCCCCTTCATATAGAATATGTAGGGTCATTTGGTTAGTCCAAAGTATGAACCCTAAAATATTGTTTTTGTGGAATCATATACATCTTCTACTACCATAAATGTTTATCTTTCAAACATTTTGATGTGAAAAATATCCCCAATGAGCTACCCACTTTTACCGTATAAGTATTCAGGTTCATTCATTATTTATCTTCAAAACTAGATATTTATTTTATTTTATTTTATTGTTCATATTGTAGGATTTTTTTTCATGTATATATTTTTATTTTGAGATTAATAAATCCTATATGTGGGTGGTGTTCATTTCATGCATGTAGGTCTGGAACAAGATGAATCGCATTAAATAATTTGACCATTATTACTATTTTATTGTATTTTCTTATGAATAATTTCATTTTTTTATTCAGATTCTATTTTAATTATGCATTTTGAACTTAGCTTGATTATGAAATTTCATTCTTGTTTGTAATAAAAATCATTATTACCAAAATATTCATTTTGAATTAAAATACATAATTGAATACAAGTGCATATCTGGTGATTTTGGTTATTTTAGGGGGAATACACCAAACATTGTATCCCATAGAGATCAAACTGAATGCATAAATTTTAGCAATGATCTTGTAGTAGAAAATGAACTATACGCTAAATAAATAATTGATATTAGATATTCATGATATGCACTACAGTACTCCATGGAGTTGTTTCACCACACTACAAATATGAGTGAAGCCACAACCATCAGTTCTGAACCTACATGATGACATCAAACCCATATAGGATCATCCCACATATATGTAAACATTTATCCAATTATTAGTTAGAAAATTTATCCCCAACACATGAAATATTTAATATAAATCCATGTACACAATGTATCAGTATAGTGGCCTACACATAAATATTCATCCACATTGATTTTATCTCAATCTATGGTGGAATATGCTCTCATTCACTTGACTGCATGAGTAAATTCACACTGACCAAATGATGAGAACCGAGGTTATCCTCAATCCATGAGTTGTCGATTGAGTTGAGCAACAATGGTGGAAGAACTTGTATAATGGGATTTTTTTTTAATAAATAGATGTAGGTTATATAAAAAATTAAATTATATAAATAAAAATTTAATTGTAAATATATATTTATAATTATATAAATATTAATATATTTATCAATACTTATATAAATATAAATAAATATACCTTATATTAAATAAATTTATATTTATATAATAACATTTATATTTATAATTTTTTATTATGTTTATATTTATATATTTTTTTATATTTATAAACATATTTATATTTATATAATTATATTTTCCAAATTATAATCATATAAATAAATTTAAGTTTATAAACATATAATTATAATTATAAAATTATATTTATATGTATATTTATATCTATATTTATAGTTGTATAATAATATTTATATATGTAATTATATAATTATAGAATTATATTTTAATTTTAAGATTATGTTCATAATTTATAATTATAATTATATTTCATAATTATATTTATTTTTATATAATTATTTATATTTGTAAACTCATTTCTAATTATATTTATATTTAAAATTTATTTATATTTTTATAATTATTAATATAATAATAATTATATAAATATTTTAATATTTTGTCTATATAAATATAAATATAAATATAACTATAAAATAATAATTAGGTTTATATAATTAGTTATATTTATAAAAAAAATTATATATATTTATTATTATAATATATAAGATTCATAACTCATTACTATCAATAGAAGAGGAACTATAAATGGAATACACCAATATTTAATTTGTACAGTAATTAAGAATTTTTATATGTGAAATGTGTAACACTGGATTAAATAAATGATGTCATCTCTCGGTACCACAACCTATCATATAAACCTTATAACCACTTCATGTTCAATATGTACCCCAATGGAGTGTAGTCAATATGGGCATGTGATTCTCCTCCTATTGTTCCCCTACCTCAATATAGGTAATATATGGATATGGTGTTGATTTTTATGTGTAATGCTATATTGAAACTGGTAACTCAATATGCAGTGTTATGGGTGTATCCTTATACTTCTAGGTAAAGGGATTCCCAACATAAAATGTGAAACTATATTTCCATGATTATAGAGGCATGATAGGATTCCTTGTTGATGATTAAAAGGTGATATCAAATAAGTTACATCTAATGGATGTGTTGCCTCAGGGTAAGAGAAGATGTGCTATCACAGTCAGGTCCCACTCTATTGAAGGTCTATAGATATCAACCAAAATATGTATCTAAGATAGAGATGCAGTATTATATACATAAGTAAACATATTTCAAACCTGAACCTCTTCATTTTGCGCAAGATTATCAACCTGATGTGTAGGAACCTCTCAATACAGTGAAAGAGCATTTATAGGCCCCTATATCATGAATAACCGACTCAGTCCTTGCCTCTTCCATTGAATATTTACTTTTCTTTATCCACAATTCAATGGTGGCAGTGGAAGTGAATAACCCTTAATGGGAACAATAGGCATATCGTATTCCCTAGGTTACATAGCCGAAGAATGTGGAGTGTGATATAATTATGGATCCATATCATAGAAACTATCATATATGAAATTGAGAGGATCTATGAGAGCAACCCGATCTGGGTGAACGACATCTCACCTCATAAATACCTCATCCTGAGGATCAATTATATGAAAAACCTTCCCTAGTCCAACTGACTATAAATTAAATAACATTTAAATAAATACGAAGTATAACATAAAAATATATAATAAAATTTAATAAACATAACATCTATTAAACGTATATCCCATGATGTGTATGATGGGTGATTGTATGCAACCAGGACCAATAGGTATAATCTTTTTAGTCATCATTCTAAAGGCATGTTATTGGGTATCAATGCGGAAATATATTTTATTGGGCTTGAGTTTCCCAACAATCAATGTAACATAAATGATAACATGACCAATATGAAACATCTGTCACTATGAGCACAATATAATGTAATGCATCAACCCTCCATGGTGAAATGAGGATATGATACATATATCTATAATTTCACATGACATGTTCTAGATTTTTCCACTCATTGATATGGATGTAGATGAGTGTAACTACTACACCATTGTTTTATACCTTTAAGGTGCACAATATTGTAAGCGACGTATAGAAAAATCTAGTATATGGTGTTTTGAAAACCTTAAATGTATACTAAAAAAATTCGTAAAATATTAACAAATTACTTTTTTCTGATACCAATATCGTATAAAATTAATATAAAAATTATTCTTTTTGAATTTTTTTTTAATATTTATCATACATCAGTGGGTTGTATGGAATAAAAAATTTATGAAAATATATGGACACTATGCCTTAGGTTATGTACATAACATTGAGACAAACACTATATGAATATGAAAAGTAATATGTGGTATATTTATAAATGGAATTAATAATTTTACAAAACTACTTTAATTAATGATGTAAACATACCAGCATCTCCAAGTATAGTCTAGAATAAGGTTATATGGAAGTGGTTTGATGACTCTCAATGTGATGCTTGGAAAACATCCGTAGGGAAAAACTAAAGTAGATCCAAAAATCATCTAATATTAGGAACCTATTATTGAAAATATTTTTATAAGAATCTATATATATGTGATTATAAAGTAGACCCCCAACAGTATCTACATGTTTGGTCACGATCCTCATGTAATGGTAGGTACATTAGGTGTACCAAGGTGGTGCAGTAGTCTAAACCCAATATTCTTCATATTACCCACATAATATTCATATATGTGTTTTGACTATGTTTTCCCTCATCATAATCATTAGAAACCACGTAAAAACACTCATAAAGAAATCCCATGCATAATCAGGAAACCCTATAAGACATGTGGTACACTGATGATGTCAATGCCTGGTAGACGATGTATAACCATACACAAGTCTCCCACAGTCACATCCAGAAGTTCTAGTGCATTGATGGGTGTAATAAACATTTATTCCATTTCCACTAAAGTAATATCCATCTCTTCCTTATGTAAATAGAAAATGTGTGTCTCTATTTACCATCTTTCAACCATTGTATGAACAAAATGATGATCAATATCCCTGAAGCCACACATGGAGACTCCCAAAAATATATAATGTATTTTTTATGAAATAAATGCCTCTAGATGTTCAAAATTTTGAGAATGATGTTCTCTCAGAATATAAATATGCCTAAAAAGTATTTCAGACATCACATCTCATGACACATTAGATTGGTGAGATAATAAAAGAGGCACCTCTATCAAATTTTTTGAATAGTAAGACAATGTTGTCGATATTTTTAAATATTTTATAATAATTTTATTTTTTATATTTGTTATTAATTAATAGGATAATGAAATTTTAATTGCACACAAATATTTATTTGAATAATTATAAACAAAAATTATTATTTAAATCATACATGGTTTTATTAATTTTTTAAAAGATCTTATAAAATGAGTTTCCAATTCGGTATTCTAAAAAACAAATATGTCATTTATGATGGATATTCTGTTTGGTTTATTTTATTATGTAGAATGAGAAAACATTATTTTATTATAGTTGAATTGGTAAAATTATATAATTATTTTTTACTATATCATATTTACTGACAACAATTAGAATAATAATTATATGTGAAATTTTTTACATTAAACACCTGAGTACATCAATCATGTTGACTTTTGGATGAATACCCTCTACATCTGGGGAATTGTGTTTTTGTATTACCTTCTTAACCACATAGACCACACATCTTTGTAGGTTCCCTTTAAATGGTCCAATCAATATCAATTTTAATACTTGTTTACTGTGTCCCTCCTTTTGGTCACATCATAGTCATGTTCGGTATAAGAATAAGAGCATTAACAGTGAGGCTAATATTATGAAATCACCCTATAATAATACATAGAGAAATATACTAGTAATTAATACTATAAATGTGATAAATTGGATCAATTAACAGGTCCAAATATAATTACACAAAAGTACATGATACAATCCCACATTCTGAATGATATCATATTTATTGCAAGTTATCAATTCACAGTAGCGCTTGTCCAGTAAAAGCAAAATCACATGAACACTACTACTAGCCCATGGATAATGTCACATAGGAACATCAAATATACTCTTAACATAGTCAAATTAATGGAACTAAAATTCTAAATCCTTCTGAATAACTCATTAAACCACACCTTAAAATGGTTATTATATCAGATCCCTTCATTCAGACTCCCTTTGGAATGATTTTATTATTCTAAAAAATGCATTATTGGGTGATATAAGGTCTATTTTAATAAAAAATTAATTTAAATTTAAGACATTATAATAAATTTTTATTATAATAATGGGTCTTATAATTGAAATTTTATATAATATTCACAATTATATTCAATGGGTATATATTGAGATCACTTGTAAAGTCCATTAACACAGTCTATGATGTTTATTTTAATTTGTCCATATCTCCTCCCATTATCACATGTTAGTGACTATTTATACTTTGAAATTTGCATCTTTTAATCATAAACATCTTAATTATCTTTGATAATACCATCAAAATTCTCATAAATACTCTATAATTGAGGTTCAAATTCAATCAAACAATAAAAAAACAAAATATATATAATATTAACAACTATAACATTTTTCTAGAAAAAACGGTTATTGATTTGAAGTTTTATGATTTTTTACTTCATGGAATCATACTTAAACTTCTTTTTTACATTGCTTCCAATGTGTTGAATACAATATAGAGGATACAGAATGGTGTGGTATCTATGAATGTCCTTGACAGTATACATCAACATTGATTGTTTGATGTAAATATGAAATTTGATAAATTCCTTCTTCATCCATCAAAAACTATTTACATCTTTCCATGAATGAACTCTAAGATCATAATCCTTCCATCATAACAATAAAAAAGAAATAATTTTAGGAAATTTGTCACTATATATTTTAGTGCCAATAAATAATTTACTAGTACACTTTACAGATAGAAATGTTCCATCAATCTAGATAAACGTTTTTCAATGACTAATAGTAGCGACACATGGTAAAAATTTACATGATAATTTATGAAAAGCTACCTCTGAATAATCAACTCGGTTATGTTGGTTAACTTATTCCATTTTACATAAAAAATGTAACATGATAATTGTTCTTTTAAATCTCAATATGTTGTGGAAACTCTAGATAAGAGTCATCTTAGTCACTATTAACTTTCACAATATCCTTATGTTGTACAACCCATTCATTATAGTAAGAAATTTGATACTTGAAAATTTGTTTTATTCTCTCCAAAACTAGAACTATATAATATTATTTACTTGCTCGTATCATTTAAATAATAATTTTTGAAACAAATTCAGAATCTAATGTTGAATGATCATATGAATGGATTGGGTTCCACATGTGTGTGGAGTAAATCTATTAATGTAACAAAAGTGAAAAGTTTTATCCATTATTTACCTTAAATTCATATAATAGTTTGGATCAAATTTGTAACACAGGGTCATATTAATATATCTAATTGAATCTGCGAATACATAATAATAATATTATTGAATGTGATATTTCTTTGAAATAATTTTCATCGCTTCTTCTCTATTAAACTCTCTTCCAATATAAAAAAATATTCAATTGAAACATTCATTCATTCCAAAAAAATTAACAAAAAAGTTTAAAATAAGAGTAATAATTGACCAATAAATTATGGCATGACAGTCATGATTAAGGATATGAAATTGTATAATGTCGCTGTGATAGATCAACTATCATTACATATGGATATTCTTGTGATCTTATAGCATGGGGATGTGAAATTGGATCATGAATCCATGATAGAAAAACTACAAATTTTGGAGAAACTTATTATACAATATCTATGGTGACATAAAACTCCATCACATAATTTTCAGATTGATACATAACCAGGGAAAGTATGTTTACCCAATCCTCATCATCAGTAATTCGATAGTCTATATTCGAAACCTATCTTTAAATTGTTGATTTATGTATATGATGGGATTTTCAATTGATTATCTATCAATTTTAACCTTTGATAAATTTTTCATTGAACAGAATCTAAATTATTACAATCTCCAAGAGTTAAAACTCTTTCTAGTTGGATAATATAACAACATCATTTTCTAGTGACATTTATTTTACTATTTTAATAAATATATGCATCCCACTTTTTTACCCACAATAATACATCATTATTAATTATACATAATCAAAGAAACATAAAATTAATTTAAAATATTTCAAAATTTAATTTTCATTGTGGGTATTATAAGTGATAGTATGTAAAGATAATATTTTTTTTTATTTTTTTACATTCATCCCTAAATAAAAAATGTTCAACTATTCAAATTTCCACAAGTAATTATCATTTGTAAAAAACACATTAACTACAAAATAATATCCTCTAATTATATCAAACCTGGTGTACAATTAAGCCTATTTTTTATGCATTGAGTAATGATTAAGTTAATACCAAATATGCCTATTTTAGGGTTACTACCCATAGGTTCATCTATGCCATAGTATATATTCATTTATTGTATCTGGAAAGTGATACCATTGTTGGGAAAACATTATAATATTTAATTTACTATGATTTTTGGATAGTGGTTTATCTATCATTTTATGGTTTGTAATGTGAATTATCTAAATCATGTCCCTCAAGACTGTCAAACCTGGTTCTTATTTAGGCCTCTTTGTCATACACTAAGTGACATTTTTGTTAATATCCAATATTCTCATTTGAGGGTTATTAACAGTAGTTGAATTTATTCCAGAGCATGCCTCAACTTGTAGTGTCCAGATAGGTCTTTCATTGCTGGGAAAACCACATTGTTTTTTCAAATTTGTTAGGATTTTATTGTTGTTATTAGACTTACCGTAGGGGTTTCTCTAATGTTTAATAGTTTGTAATGTGCATGTGAATTATCCAAAGCATATACCCATATAGTGTAAAACAATGTGCGTGGTTAGGATCCATTTTTTTCTTTACAAATAGTTTGATTTAAAACTCAAAATTCCCCTTTTATTTTTACGACACCAGGGATTATCAGTTATAGAGCCTTTAACCACTTATATTATCTTGATAGTGAATTCATTAATATGAATACCACATTTACATTACTAAAATATTAGGTTGTTTTTTCTATTTTTAGAATTTAACAATGATATTCTATAATATTTTATGGTTCGTATAGAGCATGTGAATTAACAAAATCATATCACTTGAGTGTTTCAAACAAGGTCGGCAGTAAGGCATCTTTATCAATCATTGAGTAATAATTGAGTAAAAAACCAATCTCCCTTTTCAAGGTAACAAAACCTAGGTGCATATGTGTCAGACCCAATATTCAGTTTTCGTAACCAAATACTTATTTCATTGTTGTGAAAGCCACATTCATTACCTAAATAAAATTGAAGAATTTTTTTCAACTTTTAGAAAGACCCTATGGTTTTCTCTAACGTTATATGGAACGTAAAGGGAATTTCAATTATCCAAATCATATACCCAAGTAGTGTTAAATTATGTAAGAATATTTTTTGTGAATCAAGGGAAAAAAATTAGTTGTTTTATGAACAAACAAGCGATTAAATAATAATAATTCATAATATTTTTATAAATTAATAATTTAAAATTATAAATATTTATTATTATTTATTTATTATCAATTTAATGTTATGAATTTACTAATTAATAAAAAAATTATTAGAAATTATTAGTTAATTGTTAATTATAATTATTATTAACTACCTATTAACAATTTATTATTAAAAAATTACTAAATTAAACATATGTATTAAATATATTTTGTTGATTTTTTATTTTTAATTGTTAATCATATTAATTGTTAATAATATTTAATCACACTAATTGATAATTGTTAATCATGTTAATTCTTAATTTTTTATCATATTAATTTTCAATCATATTAATATTTAATAATATATATTGTATTTATTGTTAAGTGTTAATAATATTAATTTTTAATCATATTTAATCATATTTAATCCTACTATTTTTTAATTATATTATAATTATTATATTTATGAATGGTAGGGGTAGGGTCAAATCCCTAACCCATTTATTGAAAGAAAAAAAAGATAGAAATGGAAGGAAAGGGTAAAGATGACAAGATTTATCCAAAAACGTGTCGATGGACTTGAGATCGAGCACACGTGATATGATGTGTGGTTTATCTACCCCGACCATGGGGTCTCATCCCATTCTCTATGTATTGAACCTCTTCCATGGTCTACCTCTATTATTGAGGGGATCATCATCCATGTCAACACTTACCATGGATTCTTTCAAGACTCCAACACTAATCTTCTAAATCTAT